>CP032248.1:39465401-40665401 GCA_005610355.1 Gossypioides kirkii
TTGATGATTTTCGGGTCTTTTCTTTTGAGAACTTTTTAACTTTGTTTTGTTTAAACATGCAATCCTCGACATCTTTCTGCTAATATTGTGCTCTGTGATATTTCTAACATAATTTGGCATCATGTGCATCGCGATATTACCCTTTTAAGTGAAAGTGAGAAACTACTCCTTCGTGAGGTCTTCACCTCCGTGCAGGATAGTAAATCGCTTTCGGATTACAAAGTACCCTTGTTTTCGTGAAGTTTTCACTTCCGTGCAAACATGCGGGAAATGCGTCCCCCTAAACCGAACTCGTCCGTATAAGCCTGTAATGGGTGAGGACCGAGGAATCTGCTGGTTTGGGTACCCCTCACCTTTTAGAACTTAAAACTACATATAGTGAACCATAAGTAACTCACTTAGATGGAGTTAGGTCAAGCCCCGTTAGTATATGCCCGAATATTTTTTTGTAGGATCTGTGGTATGTAATTTGAATGCTTTTCTGCTATTACATGTTACTAACTGCGTTTTTTTTGTCTCTTTCTACTTGCATTTGCATCATTATGAACGAAAAGGTTTGATTGAGGTCGTTTACAAATTAGCAGTTTTATCATGGAAGAAGGATTTTTAGATAAAGTGAGACAATATGGTGGCACGCCTATGGTCGAGGAACAACAGCGTGAAAAGGGTGACAGCTTGAAAGACGGGCATCTGTCAGAATTATGGGACTACACTCGTATTAATGTAACTCAGAACGACTTGCGAGGGTTGAGAGAGATTTGGGGCAATGGGATGATGAAATGAGGCAGATGTTTTACCGAGATTATGGGGATCTGTCTTACCTACTCGAGGTAAGAATTGACAAACACCTATTTCGAGCCCTCTCCCAACATTGGAATCCTGCCTATAGCTGCTTCACCTTTGGTCATTTAGACTTGACACCGACAATAGAGGAATACACCGCCTTAGTCCGTTGTCCTAGAATCCAAGCCGATAAAGCATTTTCAAAAGATGCAAGTGTTCCGACATTTCTAAAAAGACTGATGAGTGTCACAGGAATGAGCAAGAATGGGTTATTTCCCGAATTAAGGGTGAAAGGAGATAACAATGTAATTAACTGGAATAGTCTGCAGGAAATAATTGCAACTCATCCAGATATGAGAAAACGTGTTGATATCTTCGCCTCGGTAATATATATGGTTTGGTCTTATTTCCAAAGGCTTTGGGCAACGTCGAGGACGCGGTAGTAGCACTGTTTGACCGACTAAGTAGGGGAATTACACCCGTCCCTACTATTTTGGCAGAAACCTTTCGCTCGCTAAGTGCTTGCCGGAGGGAAGAGAAGGGAGATTCATTGGTTGTGCTCAGCTATTAATGGTCTGGTTTCACAGTCACTTCTGGAAAGTGGAGAAGTTCTCTTATAAAGTATTTTCACAGAGTTCTCAGCCCCTAAAGGACTTTGTGGCCACGCAACGAGAGCAAAATATATCCGAAGAAAAATGGGCAGCCGTTCTCCAGAATCTTCAGGATGAAATATTGAATGGTGTGCACCTTGTTCCTTCCAGGGCGAATTCTTTACCGGTGTGGTGATTCGATTGGGTCCCGTTACTCGGAGTCTGGGGTGCTACTGGATATGCTCCGTTGCTTGTTCTAGACAATAAACATATAAGACAAGGCAGTTTATCCCTGTTACACACGGTCTGACACATTGTGAATTTTCTTACAAAGGGAACGACTATAAGAGAAGGTTCGGGAAATAGCAAATTCGTGGAAAAAGTACAAGAATAAAGAATAAAGAAGTTCAGTGCCAACCATTGACAACCCCCGAATTATGACTGGTGGAGGAGCAAGAGAGTAAATGATAACATCCCCTGCCCAAATCCAGAAAATGTTCGCCTCTAGAGGAATATTTACAAGAGGTCCCAACAGAGATAGACATCCTCAGCACGACTTTGAAAGTAAGAGCTCAGAGTTCGAAAAGAGAATAGGAGTACTGAGGAAGATAAGATACAGCTAGGATTAGACGTGGATTTTCACAGACTAGAAGCCGAAAAGTTGAGAAAAGGGAAAAATAAGGTCGAAGAAGACCTTGAAGATTTGAAAACACTACAAGAAGCTACGGCAATCCATGAGGATTGCAGGGTTAGGGAAAACGTCTGAGCATGGCGTCAGGAAATTCAGGAAAAAAAGACCAAACGGAGCATGGCAGAGAAAGTTCCAAGATGGTCAAGCCCGAGAAAACGCCTTGAAGGAGAGCTACTAGAAAAACGGGTCGAGGAGGCTGAGTTGAAAGCTCAGATAACCAGTCTAGAGGCAAGAATAAAGGAGTTAGAGGAATCATTATGGAGGCACCGAAATCGAAACACAGTATCGGAGCTGAAAGCATGCATGGCCGAGAAGCAAGAATTAAAAGAAAAAAGTGCAAGAACTGGAGGCTACACTACATAATAATGAGATCCGATTTGAGATCATGGAAAGAAATTTAGAAACCAGTGAATGGCACGCCCGTCAAGCCCAGAGAGAAGTCGAGGAACGAGATCATGTCATGGACAAAGCACTAACTCAAATGAAAGAAGCGGCTGATCACGTGCAGGAACTAGCCGCTGAAGCCGACGTCTTGAGCCTTCAGTACGAGTCAAAATCAGAACGAGGAAGGAAATTAGCGGGATTGCTAGGAAAGATTAAGGATTTGGGTCGAAGGCCAAACCATTTGTATAAACTCTCTTTTATGTAAAGAAGTTTTTCTTCTCGAGAAGTTGCTCTAAATGAAAATGGACTTTAGAATCAATGCCTTTTCTCACATTTGCATACATGCATTTGCATCATATCTTGCACATTATTGACATAACATCCAAACTAATTAAAATTAATTATAGCAGTTAACATCAGTAAACATTGAAAACCCACATCGTTATTACACGCGTAAGAAGGCAAAAGCGATGGATCAGAGAATAGAGAGGCTAGAACAAATGCAAAAAGAAATTCAAGAACAGATGCAAGCTCAGTTGCAGGACCAGTTAGAGAAAGTTCAAAGGGACATGAGAGACCAAATAATTGAATCCCAAAGCAATATAATTAATCAGCTAACCCAGTTGTTGCGGGATTCGGATAAGGGAAAGGACCCGCTGAAGACCCAAGAGAGGAAATGAGGATCCCCAATATCCTCCTGGCTTCACACCCGTGCATCATCAAGCCCCGCCAGAAATAAACCCGCGAGAAACACCTGTCTTGATTCGAGCGCAACCTCAGCCCATCGGCGCATCAGGCCAAGCAAATTACCTAGTCGGGTCAGGATCGAACCCGGGAGAAACCGCTGCGAATCCCATCAACCCCGACCTCGATGATACAATAGAAGCGAAAAGAACCAAAATGGAAGTATCTAAACAGATAGAGAAAAGTACAAGTGGCTGGAAGACAGGGTTAGAGCAATGAAAGGGATTGACGCTTACAGTGGAGTCGATGCCAAAGAACTAAGTCTGGTCCCAGACCTAGTGCTGCCCCCAAAATTCAAGATGCCCGAATTCGAAAAATACAACGGGACCAGCTGCCCAGAAGCGCACATTACGATGTTCTGTCGGAAGATGACAGGGTACGTCCACAATGAAAAATTATTAATTCATTGTTTCCAAGATAGCTTGGTTGGATCCGCTGCCAAATGGTACAACCAACTAAGCCGCGCAAAGATCAATTCCTGGAAAGACTTGGCCAAGCTTTTATGAAGCAATATGGCCACGTTACTGATATTGCGCCAGACAGAATTACCCTGCAGAACATGGAGAAAAAAACGAGTGAAAGCTTTCGACAGTATGCTCAACGTTGGAGGGATTTAGCCACTCAAGTACAACCGCCCTTAACCGAAAGGAAACAACGATGCTTTTTGTCCACACACTAAAGGCGCCATATCTCGATCGCTTGGTGGGTAATGCTACAAGGAGTTTCTCTGACATAGTAATGTCAGGAGAAATGATTGAGAGCGCGATTAAAAGCGGAAAAATCGACGCGGGGGACAATGAAAAAGGGTAGCCCAAAGAGGAAGGAAATCGGGGTAAACAACGTAAGTACATACAGGCCAACTTATTCGAAACCAATCGCGATGATGCAATCAAAACCTCCTTCTGACAACTATCAGAATTTACTAGAACAGAGTCAAACTGGAAAAAGAATACCGAGAGGATTCAATTCACTCCAATTCCCGTCACTTACAAAGACCTCTATCAGCAGTTGTATGACCAACACGTGGTAGCCTCATATATCACGGAGCCCGTACAACCACCATTTCCAAAGTGGTATGATGCCAATGCCAATGTGAATTTCATGAAGGAGTGATTGGCCATTCCATTGAAAATTGTTTCACCTTCAAGAAATTAGTGGAAAAACTAATCAAGATGAAGAAAATAAGATTCGATGAGCCATCAAGACCTAATGTGGCTGGAAACCCTCTGCCCGTCCACTCTGATCAAGGGGTAAATGCAATTACGGGAATAGACGGAAAAAGGGTTAAAGCTCACATTGAAGAGGTCAGATCCCCCATGAGATGGGTATGGCATCAGCTGGTGGCTAGAGGAATGATCAGACAGGACGGCGAAAGGATGGTAAAAGCAAGGACTATTGCGACTTCCACAACGCTGAAGGTCATGAGATTCAGCATTGCACGGAGTTCAAGGTCTTAATACAAGACCTGATGGACCGCAAGGAATTAGAGTTCTTCGAAGAAGGGGAAGAGATAGGGGACATTTGTTCCTCCGAAGGAAAAATGAAACATGAACATGATCGTCCAATAATAATCATCTCCACATCCAGGGGAGATGAGAGGAGAAAACAAGAGACACCATGTGTGATCATACGGAAACTCGCCCCGTTTCCTTATGAAAACAGTAAAAGAGTTCTCTGGAATTACGAATGCGACATCAAGGCACCCAAGGATGAGCAGCTGCAAAAAGTGAACTTAGTCACACGCAGCGGTAAAACTTACAATGGGGAGGAAAGAGCAGCTACTAAAGAGAAAGGTATAGCGGTTGAACCTGAAAAGATGACTGACAAGTTAGAACCAATAAACGAGCCGGTGGCAGAAAGAGAAGCACAAGAGTTCCTAAAATTCTTGAAACACAGCGAGTACAGTGTAGTTGAACAATTACATAAGCAGCCCGTACGTATATCTATCTTGGCGTTACTGCTGAGTTCAGAGGCACACCGTAACGCACTAATGAGGACGCTCAACGAAACCTACGTGACCCAAGATATATCGGTATGCAAGCTGGATCGACTGATTAACAACGTCAGTGCTGATAATTTCATTTTCTTCAATGATGATGAAATCCCATCTGGAGGTATGGGATCGACCAAAGCATTGCATATTACCACTCCTGTAAAGGTTATACTCTACCCGGGGTGCTTATTGACAACGGCTCAGCTTTGAACGTTCTACCGTTAGCCACTCTCGAGAGACTACCCGTCGATAGCTCCCACATGAGGACGTGCCACAACATAGTCAGAGCGTTTGATGGAACTGAAAGAAAAGTGATGGGTAGGATTGAGGTACCATTGCAAATAGGCCCGAATACTTACGAGGTTGACTTCCTGGTGATGGATATCAAGCCTTCCTATAATTGTTTATTAGGAAGACCTTGGATTCACGCAGCAGGGGCAGTACCGTCCTCACTTCACCAAAAGCTCAAGCTGGTAACTGACGGAAGGTTGGTTACAATCAATGCTGAGGAGGATATTGTTGCGTCTGTAACAAATGATGCCCCGTACATAGACAAGGATGAAGAAGCAATAGAATGCTCTTTTCGCTCGTTGGAATTTGTCAATGCCACATTCATTGGAGAGGGAAGTAAAATTCCTGAACCTAAATTGTCGCAAACGACGAAGATGGGATTGCGTTTGACGATTGGAAAAGGAGCATTACCGGGAAAAGGGCTCGGAAAACACCTCCAAGGAGTAATCTACGCACCATCGCTATTTGGAAAGTGGGATCGTTTTGGGCTAGGGTACAAATCGGATGTGAAAGAAAAGAAGAAAGAGATAGAGTGAA
The DNA here is from genome assembly GCA_005610355.1 of Gossypioides kirkii. Lineage (NCBI taxonomy): Eukaryota > Viridiplantae > Streptophyta > Magnoliopsida > Malvales > Malvaceae > Gossypioides > Gossypioides kirkii. Next base: position 39,471,415 of record CP032248.1, read on the forward strand.
AACGAGAGATAAGAAGAGCTCGACAAGCCGGACAAGAAATCGGTTGGAGACCAATGACCTTCCCTCATATTTCAAAAACTTTCATTTCTGGCGGGCTAAGGCTTGAGGAAGCAAGAGTGGCGAGACGGGTAATGGAATTAAGCATAAATGCCGTTTCCGAAGAAGCTGAAGAAAGGAGTTCGATTCAAATATGTCCATATGCACCTGGGAGTAATTTGGACAACTGGACAGAAGAGGAGCTCCCCGTAGTTTTTAGGAACATTCAAAGTAATACTCGTTGCACCTTTGTCATTTTGTACCCTAGAATGATATAAATCTTTTGTAAAGGGCTTTTGAGTTTTTATCCATTATTTTAAATGAAGATACATTTTGACAACTATCTCTTTATTCTTTTCCTTTCAAATCCCAAAATAAATTAACTACACTCACACATATAAATTAATAAATCTTTCTTGAATACATACACCCACAATCATGTCATACAACCATTCTTTAATTTATTTTGTTCATTAGCCCATTCTCATTCTTTACAGATCTTGGGATATCAGTAATATGAGTGATACTGACTCCGAACCTCATTTCGAGCAAGATATGCGTCTTGAAGAGTCTCAGGGTTTCGAAGATGATCAGGATTGTAACATATTTCCTGAATTGCAACGAATGATGGAACAGGAGGAAAAGCAAATCTTGCCCCACAAAGAGGTAGTGGAAACAGTAAGCATAGGGGATGAGGATGAAAAGAAAGAAATAAGAATCGGGACAAGTATCTCAGCAAAGACACGAGGAGATCTTATTGAGCTGCTAAGAGAATTCAAGGACGTCTTCGCTTGGTCCTACCAAGACATGCCAGGGCTAAGCACCGACATCGTAGTTCACAAGCTCCCAATAAAAGAAGAATGCAAACCCGTCCAATAAAAACTTTACAGAATGCGACCTGATGTGTTGCTTAAATAAAAGAAGTCCGAAAACAGTTCGACGCGGGTTTTCTCCGAGTAGTTGAATATTCGAAATGGGTCGCTAATATAGTGCCTGTCCCTAAGAAAGATGGTAAAGTACGTATGTGCGTAAACTACCGGGATTTGAATAGAGCCAGCCCAAAAGATAACTTTCCGCTGCCACACATCGACACTCTGGTAGATAATACAGCGAGGCATGCCTTTTTCTCCTTCATGGATGGTTTCTCCGGATATAACCAAATAAAGATGGACCCTGAAGACATGACGAAAACCACCTTTGTCACAATGTGGGGAACATTTTGTTATAAAGTGATGCCGTTCGGACTTAAAAATGCTGGGGCAACATATCAAAGAGCCATGGTGACGTTATTTCACGACATGATGCACAAGAAAATTGAGGTATACGTCGACGACATGATTGCAAAATCCCGAACGGAGGAGGAACATGTGAATGTCTTAAGGAAACTGTTCATGAGGTTGAGAAAGTTCCAGCTAAAATTGAACCCTGCCAAGTGCACTTTTGGGGCTACATCCGGAAAATTATTGGGTTTTGTGGTCAACCAAAAGGGGATCGAGATAGACCCAGACAAAGTTAAAGCCATACAAGAATTACCCCCGCCTCGTACGCAAAAGGAGGTTCGAGGTTTTCTTGGGAGATTGAATTATATCGCTCGGTTTATTTCGCAGTTAACGGAGTAGTGCGACCCAATATTTCGCCTTCTTAGAAAGCATAACCCAGGCGTTTGGGATGATCAGTGCCAACGAACTTTTGATAAAGTTAAGCAGTATTTATCCGATGCTCCGGTACTCGTACCACCAAATCCCAACAAACCATTGATTTTGTACTTAACGGTTTTCGAGAATTCTATGGGATGTGTCTTGGGCCAACACGACGAGACGGGAAGGAAAGAAAGGGCCATATACTATCTCAGCAAGAAATTTACTGACTGTGAAATAAGATACTCCCCAATAGAAAAACTATGCTGCGCACTGGTTTGGACTACCCGAAGGTTGCGGCAATACTTGCTATACCACACGACATGGTTGATCTCAAAGTTGGATCCTCTAAAATACATGATGGAGTCAACCGCGCTGAATGGGAGAATGACTAGATGGCAGATCCTATTATCGGAATTTGATATCGTCTATGTGAGCCAAAAAGCAATTAAGGGAAGTGCAATCGCGGACTTCCTTGCCAGTAGGGCTTTGGAAGACTACGAGCCGATAAATTTTGACTTTTCGAATGAGGATCTAATGTATGACGCGAATACCAAAGAAACAATCGCTGAGCATTCATGGCGATTAAACTTCGATGATACTTCGAACGCTGTGGGTAATGGGATCGGTGCAGTTTTAGTGTCACCAGAAAGAGACCATTATCCCTTCACCAGCAAGCTTGATTTTGATTGCACAAATAATATGGCAGAATATGAGGCATGTATCATGGGGATCCAAGCAGCCATAGATCGAGGGATCAAGGTTTTAGAAATCTATGGAGATTCAGCATTGGTAATCTACCAGCTCAAAGGAGAATGGGAGACCAGAGACTCCAAATTAATTGAATATAAAATATGATCCTCGAACTGATCAAAGAATTTGACGAAGTCACATTCAAGTACCTCCCACGCGAAGAAAACCAAATGGCTGATGCTTTGGCCACTTTAGCTTCAATGATAAAAGTGAATAGGCCAGAGGACATGAAGCCCATTCAAATGAGCATTTGCGAAACTCCAGCCCATTGCTGCGACATCGAAGAAGAGAAAGAAGAGCATCCTTGGTACCAAGACGTTCTCCAGTATGTGAAGGACCGAAAATACCCCGAAGGAGCGACGAAAAATGACAAAAGAACATTGAGAAGGCTCGCAAATGAATACGTCCTGGATGGAGAAATCCTATATAAGAGAAGAAAGGATCAGGTGTTATTAAGATGTGTGGACTCAATCGAGGCTAAAAAGATCTTAGAAGAAGTCCATGAAGGGATTTGTGGGACACACGCGAATGAATTCAAAATGGCTAGGCAAATCATGAGGTTTGGGTACTACTGGTCGACCATGGAGATTGATTGTATCGATTATGCCAAGAAATGCCACAAATGCCAGATCTATGGGGACAAGATACATGTGCCTCCTTCACCCCTGCACGTCATGACATCCCCATGGCCATTTTCTATGTGGGGCATGGATGTTATTGGACCAATTTCGCCAAAGGCTTCTAATGGACATAGATTCATTTTTGTGGTTATCGACTATTTCACCAAGTGGGTAGAAGCTGCCTCTTATGCTAATGTTACGAAGTCTGCAGTCAGCAAGTTCCTGAAAAAAGAGATCATATGTCGATATGGGATGCCTGAAAAGATCATATCAGACAATGCACTAAATCTAAACAACAGCACGATATCGGAGGTCTGTGAGCAATTTAAGATCAGACATCATAATTCGTCCCCATATCGCCCAAAGATGAACGGAGCAGTAGAAGCAGCGAATAAAAACATCAAGAAGATTGTCGCAAAAATGACAGAAACCTATAGAGATTGGCATGAAAAACTACCTTTTGCCCTTCTTGCTTATAGGACTTCCATCAGAACATCTACTGGGGCAACACCGTTCTCACTTGTGTATGGAATGGAGGCTGTTTTACCCATTAAGGTGGAGATTCCTTCTCTCCGAGTCTTATCAGAGCTGAATTTGGATGAAGCAGAATGGGTCCAAGCCAGATATGATCAGTTGAATTTGATTGAGGAAAAAAGATTAAAAGCTATCCGCCATGGTCAGATGTACCAAAAACGGATGATGCGCGCTTACAACAAGTAGGTTCGTCCTAGAGAATTCCATGAGGGAGACCTTGTCTTGAAGAAGATACTTCCAACACACAAAGACTCTCGAGGAAAATGGATGCCTAATTGGGAAGGGCCGTACGTTGTAAAGAAAGCCTTTTCTGGAGGAGCTTTAATTTTGACTGAAATGGATGGCAAAGAACTATACAACCCGGTGAATTCAGACTCGGTAAAGAAATATTACACATAAAAAAAAAAACGGAGAGGTCAGGATGAAAACCCGTGAAAGGGCATCCCGAAACCAAAGGGGTTTTGAGTTGAAAACTCGAAAAGAGCAACTCAAATACAAAACAAGGACAACCAACGACTCCCTCAAAAGTGGCAAAATGGAAATATTTCACATCTTGAGGCATCAACGGAGTAATTCTGAGACCTCCAGAAACTTAGCAGGCGAAAAATGATCTTTGGATCAGGGAAACTTATAACTGATATCTAGGTCTAATACTTTCCTATCGGTCGTTATTTGTTCTTTGTAAATATTTGATACCATAGCCAATGAATTTCCAAATTTGATCCCATTCTTTTCCATGTTGTTCAAGAATTCTCATATTAAAATGATGGATAAAAGGTCATAAAAGGAAACTAGGGTTCGCGGGTATTATTTTAGGAATTGCCTAAAAGATGCGAGATTTCTAAGCGACTGCTAGTTGAAAGAACTAAGACCTGGAAGAAGCGATTCAAAAGTCGAATTTGCCGAATTGAATTCAAAAGAACGTCAAGAGACGGCTTTCAAATAAAAAACTATTTTTTGAAAAATACAAACATTGAATCATACACATTCATCTTAGATTAAGAGCATTCTAACTCATTTCCAGGCATAACATCTTAAACATATCTGGCCTACATAGAGGACCATTTAAGCATTTTCTGCAAGAGCAACGTCATCCCTTGAAATTGAAGTAGAGTGGATAACACGTCTTCATCCCTTGAAATTGAAGTAGAGTGGATAACACGTCTTCATCCCTTGAAATTGAAGTAGAGTGGATAACACAACGTCATCCCCTTGAAATTGAAGTAGAGTGGATAACTCATCCTCGTCTCTGAAATTGAAGTAAGAGCAACGTCATCCTCTTGAAATTGAAGTAGAGTTGGATAACAAGTCTTGATCTCTGAAATTGAAGTAAGAGCAACGTCATCCCCTTGAAACTGAAGTAGAGTGGGTAATACGTCTTGATCTCTGAAATTGAAGTAAGAGCAACGTCATCCTCTTGAAATTGAAGTAGAGTTGGATAACAAGTCTTCATCTCTGAAATTGAAGTAAGAGCAACGTCATCCCCTTGAAATTGAAGTAGAGTGGATAACACGTCATCCCCTTGAAATTGAAGTAGAGTGGATAACACGTCTTCATCTCTGAAATTGAAGTAAGAGCAACGTCATCCCCTTGAAATTGAAGTAGAGTGGATAAAACGTCTTCATCCCTTGAAATTGAAGTAGAGTGGATAACACGTCTTCATCCCTTGAAATTGAAGTAGAGTGGATAACACGTCTTCATCCCTTGAAATTGAAGTAGAGTGGATAACTCATCCTCGTCTCTGAAATTGAAGTAAGAGCAACGTCATCCTCTTGAAATTGAAGTAGAGTTGGATAAAGAGTCTTGATCTCTGAAATTGAAGTAAGAGTAACGTCATCCCCTTGAAACTGAAGTAGAGTGGGTAATACGTCTTGATCTCTGAAATTGAAGTAAGAGCAACGTCATCCTCTTGAAATTGAAGTAGAGTTGGATAACAAGTCTTCATCTCTGAAATTGAAGTAAGAGCAACGTCATCCCCTTGAAATTGAAGTAGAGTGGATAACACGTCATCCCTTTGAAATTGAAGTAGAGTGGATAACACGTCTTCATCTCTGAAATTGAAGTAAGAGCAACGTCATCCCCTTGAAATTGAAGTAGAGTGGATAACACGTCTTCATCCCTTGAAATTGAAGTAGAGTGGATAACACGTCTTCATCCCTTGAAATTGAAGTAGAGTGGATAACACGTCTTCATCCCTTGAAATTGAAGTAGAGTGGATAACACAACGTCATCCCCTTGAAATTGAAGTAGAGTGGATAACTCATCCTCGTCTCTGAAATTGAAGTAAGAGCAACGTCATCCTCTTGAAATTGAAGTAGAGTTGGATAACAAGTCTTAATCTCTGAAATTGAAGTAAGAGCAACGTCGTCCCCTTTAAATCGAAATAGAGTTGGATAACACGCCTTTATTTCAGAAATTGAAGTAAGAGCAAGATCATTTCCTATCCTCTAGAAATTGAAGTAAAGTTGGATAGCAAAGTCTTTATCTCCCTAAAGAGCAAAACCAAGCCTCGACGCCAAACCCCACTCAGGAGGACGCAGCAAGCCAGATGGCAGATTCTTTTTCTCTTCCGCCATCGTAATGGATTGGAGTAGAGCTGCAAGTCAGGTGTCGTCAACATGAAGTGGTCAACAGGGGAGCCGAGAGTCAGCAAAATTTGACAAAATTGGGCCTCCTTTTAATCTTTTCTCTGTTCCCGTTACACGACAACAAGCAAAGAGGGCAGCTGTTGGAGCCCAATTTTGACCGAGCTTGGACTTTTGAGTTAAATTGATTTTAAATTTATTTAAATTTAGATTTATTTTAAATTTAAATATTTAAATTTAATTTGAATTTAAATTTAAATAAAAATTAAAATATTAAATTAAAAATTTAAAAGTCCAAAGTCCAAATACATGGCCCAATTGGCCCAAATCCCCTTAGCCCATTTACACCCATTTTTGACCCATTTTTCGGTCCAATTACAATGGCCCAAATAGGCCCAATGCCTAAGACTAAATCAGAAAAAATATCTGGTCTACCCACGTGCCTACTGCTGCTGGCCACCAGCTCCATCTGCTGACTACCAGCTCCATCTGCTGACCACCAAGCTCCACCATGCCCTGCCACCACTGCCCAGAAAAAAAACCTGCAACAAGCAAAGGAGATTAGAAAGGCATTTAATTGTAACAAACAAAATAGCATTATGATATTCTGTTTATAAAACCAGAATCAGTTCATTGTATGAAAAAAAGGAGGAAAAAAAAAGAAACTTGGAAGAATTCAAAGAAATCAATACGAAATCTCAGTATTCATAAAAAACGCTTGAGAAACTAGCATTAAAAAAATTTCAATCAAGCACAAGAGGAGAAGAAATATTCAAATTCAGCAAAGAGGAGTCCAAACAGTCAAGCAAATCAGATTCAAAGTTTCAAAACTTGAACAGCCAGGTATTTTAATGCATGTCAGTTATTATCCATGTTTTAATATCCAGATTCATTAATTCCCAAAAGTGCATTAACATGCATTGACTACATATATTTGATATATTAATAACGGTAATAAATAAATATATATATTAAGTAGTATTAAATGAGGTTTAATATTAATAATATTATTAATGGCATTAATAATATTAATAATATTATTAATGGCATTAATAATATTAATAACGGTTATAATATCAATAATAATAATAAATTTATTTTTAATAATAAAAAAAAAGGAAAAAGAAATCAAAGGGTCGGAATACCTGTTTGTACCCCGCTGCCAGAGCCACCGTCCACGACCGCGAGGATACCCTCTGTTCTCGAATCTGCGAAGAGAGACATATAAAAAAGGGGATTAGAATAACAAAAAAAAGGACGAAGAACAAATGGAAAACAATTTAAAAGAAATGAATCAAAGGTTTTTTATAACTGAAATGGTTTGATAATAAATAAAAAAACAAAAGAAAGAAAAGGGAAAGAAAAAATAGAGAACAAAAGAAAAGAGAAAGAAGAAAAAGGAAAGGGCGACTCTTGGGCTTACCGGTGGCTGGAGGGCGGCGCGTAGGCGTCTGGGCTCGGACGGCAACGGCCGAGGATGTCGACCGGAAACGATGCACCACGACACGCGCCGACGACGCGCGGGGTTCAAGGCCGCCGGAGCATGGCTGGAGCCTTGGCCGGCCAAGGAAACAGGGGTGAATTGAGAGAGAATTTAGAGGGGGGGCTGAATTTCTAAAGAAATGAAAAAAATGAAAATAAAAAACCTAAAATAATACATATATACTAACCCATAACCCGACCCGGATCCGACCCATGGACCCCTGGGATCCGCGTGTTTTTAGAAAATGGTACATTTGCGCAATTGGTCCTTCCGCATTTTTATTTGCTTCAATTTAATCCTTTTTGCACTCTTTCAATTATTTGCAATTTTACCCCGTAATTTTAATTGGTTTATAATTTAGTCCTTTGACTGTTTGACTGTACCAGAAACTGCCACGTGTCGTTTTTTGGATTATTTCTGCATTTAGTCCTTTTTATTTTTAATTTGTTTTAATTTAATCCTTAAATCAACTTTTATTTAATTACAAAATTGGGCCAAATTTTTTTTAAGATTTTCAAATTGGTCCCTTGACTGCTGGATGCCTGTGGGGCTGCCACGTGTCACCCACTCTTTGGTATTATTGCTTATAGGTCCCCAAACAATCTAGAAATTACATTTTGACCCCAAAACTTTTCCAAAATTACATTTTGACCTTAAAACTTTTCCAAAATTATATTTTGACCCCAAAACTTTTCCAAAATTACATTTTGACCCCAAAACTTTTCCAAAATTATATTTTAACCTCAAAACTTTTCCAAAATTACATTTTGACCCTAAAACTTTTCCAAAATTATACTTTAACCCCAAAACTTATCCAAAATTACATTTTAACCCTAAAACTTTTCCAAAATTATATTTTAACCCTAAAACTTTTCCAAAATTACATTTTAACCCTAAAACTTTACCAAAATTATATTTTGACCCCAAAACTTTTCTAAAATTATATTTTGACCCTGAAACTTTTCCAAAATTACATTTTGACCCTAAAATTTCTCTAAAATTACATTTTGACCCCGAAACTTTTCCAAAATTATATTTTGACCCTAAAACTTTTCCAAAATTACATTTTGACCCCAAAACTTTCAAAAATTACCATTTTACCCCTCGAATCTTCTAAAATTCCGTTTTAACCTCGATTTCACCGAAAATTACCATTTTGCCCCCGGGTATCCATAAGTCTCATTTTTCACCCCGATTTCATCATTTATCAATATTTGCATTTGTTTGCACCTACATTTTATATGTTCGCACATTATTTATCTACTTATACTTCGTATCTAATTTCTATTATCAATTGCTACTCGTGTTTTTAAAATATACACTTTCATTTATAAATTATTTCAAAAATCGAGGCAATGATCGGTTTGAGCACAACTTCGAAAAATCACGCCCTAACGTGTCGGGTGCGATTTATTCGTATAATTCGTGCGAACCGAATATCCTTTTCAAGTTTTTACGCTCGTTCACTTCGAGGCTCCGAGAATGTCGTGTCCTAACGTGTTGGTCGCGACTTCAAGTCTTCGTGAAAATTGAAGTGAACGAGTATTCCTTTTAATTCTTCAAATCATGTGTTCGAGGATTGCATTTTAACCTTCATACGAAATTTTCAAGTTCTCAAAAATATATACGAAGAACTTTCATGACAAAAATAAGGCAATATTATTTCGTGTGAGAACTTCGAAAATTGTGCCCTAACGTGCGGGGTATGATTTTCGTAATTCGTACGAAAGAAATATCCCCCTTAAAAAGTTTTAACACACCCCTATCCATATCCAAATTTTTGAGTAATGAGATGATGTTCCTTCGCGTGGAAACCTCGAAAAATCGTGCCTTAATGTGATAGATATGATTTTCGTACAAATCACGCGATCAAATGCTCTCTTCAAAAGTTCCCTAAACGTCCTCTGATTTCGATACTCCGAGAATGTAGTGTCCTAATGTGTTGGACACGCTTCCTAGTTCTCATAAGAGGAACGAAATGCGGGGACGAGTTCTTCTTAAAAAATGGTCTCCTTTAAAATTACACAGAGCCTTCCAAAACGAACATCGTATTTTAAACTCGAGCTTTCATTATTTTTATAAAATAAGACCCGAAAATGATCATGTGGTACCAATTCTGGGCGTACGAGGGTGCTAATCCTTCCTCGTGCGTAACCGACTCCCGAGCCTATTCTTCTGGATTTCGTAGACCGACGTTTTAACGTTTTAAACGTTTTGTGGTAATCCAATCACACCCAAATAAAAGATTGGTGGCGACTCCCTTTTATTTCCATTTTCCAAAACATAAAATATTTTCTGAAACTTTATTCGTTTTCGAGGTGGTTTCGACATATGCTAACAGGGCTCAGCCTAACTTCATCTAGGGTGAGTGCTTACGGCTCACTATATGTAGTTTAGGTTTTAAAGTAAAGGGTACCCAAACTAGCAGATTCCTCTATCCTCACCCATTACAGGCTCATAGGGACGAGTTCGGTTTAGGGGGATGCATTTCCCGCATGTTTGCACGGAAGTGAAAACTTCACGAAAACAAGGGTACTTTGTAATCCCGAAAGCGATTCACTATTCTACACGGAGGTGAAGACCTCACTAAGGAGTAGTTTCCCGCTTCCACTTAGAAGAGTAAGATCACAATGCATATGGATGCAAAATTATACTAGCAATATCACAGAGTATAATACCACACGAAAAAAATGTCGAGGATCACATGTTAAACAGAACCAAAGTTTAAAAAGTTCTCAAAAAGGACCCGAAAATTATCAATTTTGGCTTGACTCTCTTTTAGTTTAAAAATTCCCCAGTGGAGTCACCAGCTGTCGAAACCACCTCGAGAACGAGGCTTCGAAAAATCATTTTAAATTTTGGAACAAAAAAGGAGTCGCCTCCAATCTTTTATTAGGTGTGATTGGATCACCATAAAACGTTTAAAACGTTTTAAAAAGTAGGTCTTCGAAATCCAGAGAAACAGTTTCGGGTGTCGGTCACGCATGAGGAAGGATTAGCACCCTTATACGCCCAAAAATTGGTACCACATGATTATTTTCAGGTTTTGTTTTATGAAAACAATGAAAACTCGAGTAAAGTTTAAAATACGATGTTTATTTTAGACGACTTTGTGTAATTTCAAAGGAAATCTTTTTAAGAAAATTTGTTCTCGTGTTTCGATCCTTTATGAGAACTAGAGGTCGTGTCCAACGCATTAGGGCACTATATTCTCGGATTTTCAAAACTTGAGGAACGTTTCGAGAAGTTTTGAAGAAAGTGTTCCATCACGCGAACTATATGAAAATCACATCCAGCGCGTTAGGGCATGGTGTTTCGAGGTCTTCACACGAAAGAACATTGTTTCCTTTTTTAGTCTTGAAATCTTTTGTATATAAATATATAAGATTGAAGAGTGTTTTGAAAGCTCTTGAAAAGGATATCCGATTGGCATGAATCACGAAAATCACACTTAAAACGTTAAAGCGCGATTTTTTCGAAGTTTTCACACGAAAGGACATTGTCTCATTTTAAAATTATTTGTGATATAGATATATAAAAAAATTTTGTGAATAAAATTACTGGGCCAAATTAAAAATAATTAAAAATATGAAAAGGACAAAATTAAAACAATTAAAAAATACGGAAGGACCAAACGTGCAAATAACCCATTAATCAAAAACACGCGGATCCCAGAGGCGGATCGGGTCGGATTGGGTCGGTCTATAGGTCTCCTATAAATAATATTTTAGGGTTTTTTTAATTATTTCTTTCATTTTTTTAAAAAAAAAATTATGCCCCCCCTTTTCTCTCTTCTCTCTCACACCCTTTCTCTTCTATAGCCGACCAAAGCCTCGGCCGTCCATGTCCGACCGCCTCCGCCGTAGCCACGCGCTACTGCAACACGTCGATCCGTCGCCGATCATCAACTCGCAACGTCCACGCGTCGGTCCTCCTCTCACGCGCCGTCGAGTTTGGAGGTAAAAATACAATCTTTTGCTTTCTTTTGCTAATTCCCTTTTTTTTTGTTTCATTACAAAACCATTCGCATGATTTTCCTTCGAAATCAGATCTGGTTTCAAACCAGATCTGAAAAATTTAAAACCTTTATTCCCTTTTAAAACCGCTGTTTTTATATTTCTTTTGTCCCGATTTTAAAATTTTAACACTTGGTTTTTTTGTTTCTATAGATCGAAGCCTCGGGGAGTAAAGTGACGACGATGGTAGGTTACGACGACATTCCGATGACGGCAACGTGAATCCGGGGAAGGCTTCTGTCCTTTTGTCTTCTTTTTATTATTTTAAAAAAATTTAATATTATTTATTAATATTTATTATTATTGTGGAAACTTATTAAAACTATTAATGAGAATATTTAATATTATTAATAAAACTATTTAATACATTAAATAGGTATTTAATGAATGCTCTTGAAAACGGGTAAGTGAAGTTAACGTAATAAATAATAACTCAATATATTTATGTGTGGGTTTTAAATCATTTGAAATTATCAAAGCAATAAATATCATTAAAACATATTCAGAATGTCAGGAGTTTAAGCATTTGAATCATGAATGGAAATGAAAGTGTTTGTGTTCAGATTATACCTTGCCTGCTTCAAACACTTTGTGATCGAGTCTGTCACTTCGAATGCTTCTAGTTTATGTGTCTGTGTGCAATCACTTTCAATTAATTTTGGAATGCTCTCTTATTTGGTTGTTAAAGACAGTTTTGCATTTGTTTTGTATTACAGAAAGTCGGTGATTGTATCGATATCCAAAAAGGTTTTTTTTTTAAGGGTTTGTGTTTCAATTTCCAAAATCGGGGCTCGTCGTCCCCTTTGTACAGATTTAAATTTGGCTTTTATAGCCATTTTTACAAGCATTTCCATTTGTTTCTTTCCATTAAATGCTAGTCTTAATCATTTCTTTTTGCAGGTCCGAGCAGTGGCGGTTGGAGCAGGTTGAAGCCGGTGGTGGCAGAGGCAACTTGACTGGCCAATGCTGACGTGGCGCTCTCCAATTGGTTGGGGTTGAGGTGTCTAATGTCACTTGCTTAGCAGATTAGGTGTGGGTTGGTGTAATTTGGGTCTGCTATTGGTCTTATTTTGAGATTTCTAATTTTGGGATTGGGCTTAGGTCAATTGGGCTAGCTTTAGACATTGGACCCAATTTGGGCCTTTGGTTTATAAATGGACATTTATTGGGTTTCAATTTATAATAATTTTTAAATTTAAAATAAATTTAGAATTAAATTAAATTCAAATTTAAAGTTTAATTTTAAATTTAAATTAGAAATAAATCTAAATTTAAATCAAATTTAATCTTAAAATAAATTTAAAAGTGCCCGATCAAAATTAGGCTCCAACAGGTTACTTATTAAACTATTTGAATTTTTTTATTTAAAGCACTGGGTTGTTAGCTTTTTTTTTTTAAAAGTTCAACTAGTAAGCTTTAAGCGATGATTCGGTAATTAGTACGGTGAATCAGTGCACATCGACAAATAAAATAACATATAGCAGCAGTTTAAATAACTCAATGAATTAAACAAAATATTTCGAATGATTTAATGATCATTTTATAATTTTTTAAAATTGATTGACCAAAACGTAAATTAATTAATAATTTAGTGACATTCATTAGCCTTATTAATTAATTAATCTATTGCTACGTCATGGTTAGTTATCACGCGCCTTTATTCAGCTTCCATGGTTGGTGAAGCTACAGTGTTTTAGAAAAACGACAATAGTAAGGGCAGAACAGTAGCAAAAGTATTATTACATAAAAGTCACGAGTTTTTCCTATCCATTATTTTTATATTCAAACAAGCAAGAAAATTTTATGTTATTTTTTTGGCCGAGGAAACTGGAAAGTTGATTCCTTGCAACAGCCAGGAAAGCAAGGGGGCCGTTCTAAAAGCATAGAACAAAACACATACACACACACAAAAGAAAAAAAGCTTCAAAACCCCACATTTTTCCACTATCTTTGATTTATTATATAAATATCCAAATGCGTCTTTATCTACGACTTTAACAGTTCTAAATTGTATTGCAAAGGATGCTGTTTTTGTTCTCCATACAAGGCTTTTGATAAGAGAGATTTAGCAGAATTTGTTGTATATATCAATATGGGTAATTGCTGGGGATCTGGTTCTTCTGATACAGATGCTACTAGTCATGTTTACAGCTCCACCAATCTTCCTACTACCCCAGGTTAATTACTTGTTCTTACCATAACTGTGTGGTGTTGTGTTTATGCTAGTTTTCTTTTAGTCAACGGGCTTGTTTCTCTGCAACAGGTGGTACATCAAATAACTGCAGCAACAACATGGAATCTTCAGCAACCAGTAGTATTAGCAACAGCAGGAGTCAATTCTCGGCATCAGTAAGTGAAATAGTGGAGGAGGAAGTACCAGATGGGCAAATCCTGGAAACATCAAACTTGAAAGTCTTCACTTTTGCAGAGCTAAAGGCTGCAACTAAGAGCTTCAATACACTGTTGGGCGAAGGGGGATTTGGTAAAGTTTACAAAGGTTGGTTGGATGAGAGAACTTTAACACCTTCCAAGGTTGGCTTTGGAATGATTGTTGCCATTAAGAAATTGAAGCAAGAAAGTGTTCAAGGCTTTGAAGAGTGGCAGGTAAATGCATAAAGTTCTCATGTTAGTGTTTATCTTCAATTTCATCTCTATCTTGTCCTTCAAGAAACGAATACTGGAATAACAAAAGGCCTTAATAATTTACCGGTTGGCCGGCCGGTAGATTCATCGGAAAAAAAAAGAAGAAAAAGCAAGCTGCTTTTAGCTTTGTTAAATTAAACCTTTATTTCTTAACCCCACCAAAGAAATTTTCTAACTACATGATGCCAATGCGGGTTCCACATCTCATTTCTGACCTATTTTCTCATAGAACCATTGACTATAATATGCAGCCCTAATGACCTATTATGTTTCTGTATGATGACCATCACTTTCTTCTAGCTGCATTTTTTGGCAATTCCTTGAATTTAACAGCTTTGAATAGTCATATGCATTCAAGAATCTGTCTATCTGTGCCAGCAATTAGTATGACCTTTTCGTTTTTTCCACATTTAATTTGTCATTTTCTTGCAGTCAGAGGTGAACTTTCTAGGAAGGTTATCTCACCCCAATTTGGTTAAGCTGTTGGGATATTGTTGGGAAGATAAAGAGCTGCTCCTTGTGTATGAGTTCATGCAAAAAGGAAGCTTGGAAAATCATCTATTTAGAAGTAAGCTTAAGACTTTTGAATATAAACAAGAAAAAAAGTTTATCTCCATGGATAATTCATGTTTGATTTGCTTGATTATTTGTTTATGCAGGAAATCCATCAGTTGAACCTTTATCTTGGGAAACCAGGCTTAAAATCATCATCGGAGCTGCTCGAGGTCTAGTGTTTCTACACTTTTCTGAGAAGGTCATTTTTAGAGATTTCAAGGCCTCTAATATATTGCTTGATGGGGTTAGTCCTTATTTGCCTCATTATTCTCCACTAGATTTCAATGGATATATAGCATTTGAAGTAGACTGATAGAGCTAAAATTCAGTGACCATTCAATAGAACAAATGAATATTTGCCTGTCTTGCTACATTTATAATAAAGGAATCCATCATGTTACTTTTCAATAATAAAGTAATATTCCCATTCCGAGAGCAACACATAATGGTTTTGATTCTACAGCACTACAACGCAAAAATATCAGATTTTGGCTTGGCTAAATTGGGGCCTTCTGGTGGAGACTCGCATGTAACTACGAGGGTTATGGGAACATATGGTTATGCTGCACCTGAATACATTGCAACAGGTATTATGATGATATGCCATTCCATTCTTTATATATTGTTTGACAACTGCTAAACATGAGGCTACTCATTCAAGTAGCATTTCACATGTGTGCAACAACACTTACTTTTGCAGTTGCCAATGTTAACGTTCCAATTATATGCCAACAGGACATTTATATGTGAAGAGCGATGTGTATGGATTCGGTGTGTTGTTGCTTGAGATAATGACAGGCTTGAGAGCATTGGACACAAAACGACCAGATGGACAGCAAAATTTGGTGGATTGGCTTAAACCGATACTATCTCATAAAAGGAAGTTCAAAACCTTAATGGATTCACGGATTGAGGGCCAGTATTCATCCAAGGCAGCAACACAAACAGCCGAGCTCACTCTGAAATGTCTAGAGCATGATCCTAAAAATCGTCCCTCGATGAAACAAGTCGTGGAAGCCTTAGAACGGATCGAATCACTAAACAAGGAAAAACCAAAGGAGTCCTCTAAATCCGGTTCCATTCATTCCTCAACTACACCAAGGCATAGACAACAATCTAGTAGTCACCGTCCCCAGTTTCATTCAAAGCAACATGGCACTTGAGCGGCAGTTCCTCCAGCAGTACTAAAACTTGGGCTCAGGATCCTGCATTGTATTATGGGTATTTGTGTTTTGCATACGTGTTTTCCTCTGTTTTGTTTTTTTAATTAAAATGATGGGATTATCATGATTATTCTTTTAGAGATTTCTACATGTATTATAATTTAACAAATTTTGTAACAGAAGTCTTCGTAGTTCATACATATGTTTTGTTTTGTTATGGTGACTACAATATATCTGTAAATGGAGAAGATTGTTGAATGTCTTAAATTGCTGCAATTAATGTTATTGCTTCATTATCTATACTAAATGTTTTGATCTGGTTTGTTAATTGTAGGCTAAATCAAAGGTAAAAGAAATGTAGATGAGATCTTGATAAACAGTATTCATAATTTTTTTTTTTTTTGTTCCAAACAAGCCTTTCACGATCATACTATTATATATATGTCTATATATAAAAGAGAATTTGACATGCTTCTTGAATCAAGTATAAATAGCTAGCAAACATATATGTTGATGTTTATGTTTATCAGTTCACATTCTTAATTTCTTTTTAATTATCAGCTTTCAAAATAATGGTTTTTTATTTGTTGTAAAGAAGAAAAAGATTGCTTTTTTAACATGAACCGTATATTTAATTTGATAAAGAAACCCACATCCATAAGTGAACAATTACCGTACAACAATTTTGGAAAACAAAAATTCCATTTTTGTTCTTAGTTCCTTTCAATCAGTTCCTGCCACATCTGTCGTGTCGCTGAAAATGGTTCTAATTACCAATAACCATCCATTCAAAATCCAAATTCGTCCACTTCAGTTCACAAATTTCAATCTTGTTTTGTTTTTTTTATTCAATTTAGTTCTTTGTATAGTCTATAGGCTTTTTCAGTTCAATTAGTTCATGTATTTTCTCTTGTCCTTTCTACCACCATTTCTAATCTGATTTCTCTGCTTTTTTTTTTTTGGTATTTTCCTTTTTCCTAATATAATTCTCTGGTTCTTGATTTCTCATTGTTCTTTTCATTCATTCAAAGTCCTTTTTTTTGTAATTATTTTTGGGTTCCTCAATGCTTAATTTTTGTTCAGACACCTAAAAAAATTGTTTGTTTCGTTTAAGGTTGATTTGGGTGGAGACATATTGGTCTCATTAGAGTCTAAATTTAAAAAAATGGATATTTTTTTCAAAAATCGAGATTTATTTATATGCTAACTGACCCTTTTTTTGCTGAATTTCAACTGAAATTTGCTTATTTATAGAGTAACAATAATATAATTTTCTCTATTGAAGCAGGTCAATAATGGTGACATCAGTTCCAAATAAAGTGGGAAACTATAGTAGCACTGGCAATGGTGTGCATAAGCTGTTTTTTGGCGACATAACTAATTTTCTGACGAGATGTTTATTTCGTGCCCTGTCTGTTGGTCCTATCCCCACTCACCTTACTTTCATCATGGATGGAAACAGAAGGTATGCAAAGAAGAAGAAACAGAAAGGAGAAAGCCACAAAGCTGGCTATCTGGCTTTAGTGTCTCTTCTTCGTTACTGCTATGAATTAGGAATCAAGTATGTTAATATATACGCTTTCAGCATTGACAATTTTAAGAGGCGACCCAATGAGGTTCAAAGCTTGATGGATCTGATGCTAGAGAAGATGGAGGCTTTGCTTATGGAAGAAAGCATTGTGAATCAGTATGGTATCAGGGTGTGTTTCATTGGTAATTTGAGACTCTTGAGTGAGCCTGTCAGGGCTGCGGCGGAAAGGGTAATGAAGGTCACATCTAACAACAGGAAGGCCATGCTTTTAGTCTGCGTGGCCTATACTGCATCTGATGAAATCGTGCATGCTGTGGAAGGATCCTGTAAAGAAAAAGGGAAGGAGTTTCGACTGTGCAATTTGAACAATGACGTGATGGATGATGTTAAAGAGGGTGAGAAGATTAATGGTATGGTTGTGCGTAATATTCAAGACTTTTACGAGGATACATCAGTCGAATCTCAAGGATTAAAGCAGGGTAAAGGTTGCAATGGGGTAACATATCATGCCTGTGAATCTTTTGAGTCTAACTGCGACCAAGTTCTGACTTCCAAGGCAAGTAAAAGTGGTGAATTTTCTGAAGGTTGTCGAAATTTGAGACAGGAGGATACTGTGATAAAGCTGGTAGATATTGAGAAGCACGTGTATATTGCAGTTGCACCTGATCCCGACATGCTAATTCGAAGCTCTGGTGAGAGCCGCTTAAGTAATTTTCTACTTTGGCTCCTGCAGCATTGTGGCCTGAGATGGGTTTGTCACAACTAGTATGGGCGATATTAAAATTCCAACAATCCCATTCCTATCTGGAGAAAAAGAAGAAGCAGTTATAGCACTTATCATGCTAAGGCAAATTGTATTTGCTAGTATAATTTATTGTCATATTGCCTTGCCCTTAACATTCAAGGCAGATGAAGAAACCAAATTTGCCAACCTTAATACACAAGGCAGTCCACTTTTAGTTGCAGAAAGATTTGGTTTAAGACTGTCCATTTTCTTATTTTTGTTGACTTGAGAGTCTTGTAGAGTAATGTAATTCTCTTGGTTCTCAAATTCCACATATGAATTGAAAATGAATGTTTTCCATCATGCTCCCACTTATCTTGCATTATTGGTCTATTACTTGAAAAAGAGGGTTCAATGCCAGTGGTTCACCTAAACTTAGACTTGTTTTCAAACGACAAAAATGTCATGAATAGTAAAAACTTCATGGTTGACACACAGACAGCAAAAGTCATAAATAGTCAACATAAGTTGTCATAATATGATTTCATAATTCCAATGAAGAATGGATTGTGATACAAGGCACGAGGAGAAATAACATTGATAAGTAACAAGTGGGGGGGGGGGGGGGGAATATATTGTTTGTAGTTTAATGTTTTGATAATGGCAGAATAAAAATATAATCGAGTTGAAACTAAATGGACTACAAAAATATGTATGAAAGAATAACTATGATTCAGCAAGATGGGTGTTTTTTATTTGTCATAGCATTTCAGAATATGCTATGTATATAATCAACGTCGCGGTTTATGCAAACGAGGACGGTTGCAGAAAATCCTGCCGTTAGCCTTCACAACTGCTGCAATACCAATACTTATGCTAGCCCACAAAGCTGAGAAAAATAAGTGTCGAAGATCGTATCGAGCTGCAGATAGCGAAAACAAACATTATGTCAATTTATCTTTTGTGGTAATGAAGCTTATATGTCATCATCGGATTTGGAGTCAACTAACCTTGACTCAGTGACAATATTGTGAAGAATAACCCTAGTGAGACCAAACAAAAAGCTGCTGGGAAGTGCTGTAGAAAGAAAAAAAAAATGTTGAACTTAAGGACTATTAAGACAGCTAAAAGTATTCAATACAGATAAGGAACACATACAATAAAGTCACAAACAAAAGCATGTGTGTGCGTGTGAGTGCATACGCGTGTGTATCTCTTTATGCTATACTTACAGCTACAGCCTCAAGGCCTCCTTTTTGTGATGGAGGTGTCATATCCCGGCTAACAGAAACAATGTAATGTCCTTGCAGGAGATCAATTGCATCCTTCATGCACATCACCAATAGAAGTCAGTTTCTATATTGAATACCATTATAGAAAAGATGGTCAATCCTTTACAAATGGTGGTCACTTATGCATATAAAAGGATTTGCCATTAGAATTAGGGTCAGAAAAACGATTAAAAGATCATGCTACCTACCCTAATCCCACCCCATGCATTCAGACAGCTAAGAAAAGGTGACGGGAAGCGCAACTAGTTTGACATATTAACATATTTTCTAATTATTGTGAGTACTTAAAGAAACAAAGTATTCATACCTGTTTTGTTCCATCAGAAAAGTTATTAAAATAATATCGACCAAGGGCATTATAAAAATCATTAAGAATCCCTTGAACAGTTCGCTTACCATACCTACAGATCACATAAAACAGACAGGTCAGACCCCATTGATCAATCCCAAAAGGGCACATAAAATATAGGCTTCAATGATGAACAAAAAGAGGTCAAAATAGTCATGTTTTCAGATATGCACACAAAGAGATAACTGATCATATTCAAAGTGCCCCAAGGCTAATCAAATATCAGTTCTAGATTTCACTATGGTTCTAAGGTCAAATGCCTTTTAACATGTTCTAAATATGCTTAAGAATAAGATCAAATTACATAAAGACTTCAAATGCCTTATTGTAACTTCAAAATGCAGATGCCATAATTTCTTAAAACAACATGAAAGCATTCTAAAGAGAACTAATAAGGGTCACTAATAACTATGCTTTTGAGATCTTTTCAGCTTAAGGAACAAATTCATAGAGCATAATATTAGTGTCCATTCGAATTTAAAATTAATGACAGTATTCTCATACAATGATGGATATAGCAACTAACATTTTTTAAACGTTTCATCAGGATTTGGATGTGAGCTAATTGTACAAAGATGCGGGTTAACACTCAATCAGTAAAATAAAGGTGCAGATGTACCGGACAAAATCTCCTTTCAGTGCAGGAGTGCCAGAATATTGTATGCTTACGTCATCCCCATGATTAGCCCACACTGAACATGTACAAACATTTAAAAGTAAGTTTAGTTTAGGAAATCAATTTTATACACAATATCAATTTATCCAAAAACAAATAAGCAAATTGATAAATGATAAATGATAGAAAGAGCCAAAAGTAATAAGCAAATTATTAAAACAAGAAAATGGAAATACTTACATATTTTATACTTTTCATCAAGATTTGTGTGTGAGCTAATGGTTTCTTCAGCAGCAAAAACACCAATTCTCCTAAGCTGGAGTTCCAACATTTTCCTACCTATCATGCTCTGCAAACATCGATTAGCACAATTATGAAAATGAAGAACACTAAAAATATGGGAAACAAGAATAAAAGATAACTACATGCATGTATGTGTACACACACCTCTCCTAGAGTGTGTGTCAGTGTCTGTGTCTCCAAGAGAGAGCTTTACATTGCAACTTAACAACAAAAGAAACAAATATGCTAAGAAATAGCCCTCATACATCAAATTCAAAACTTTAAGAGTTGCTGGTTTAGTTACAGGAAGCACTATCAAAGGTCAGAAACATCCATCTATGTATATTTTATAGTAATAGTTGGCATTTTGTAGTACTTAATACACCTCCTGTGAAATATCTTGTATTACTCTCATAACCAACAACCCCACAGAAAGAACAGCATTCAGAAAACAAAGGTTATCTGTAGAGGTTTGAACAGGGCCTGAAGTTGTCACAGCAGGGAAGCACTAAGCAGTAAGCACAAGTTTGCTATCCAAAAAGACATCAACCGCATGTTTGTTGAGTCACGATAGACAAAGCCAAGATCAGAAGTGTCTCTTCAATTTAAGTGGACTCACCTGTGTAACATTGGTGCGGTCTAAGCAATCAATACAATTAGTCCTTACAACTCCATGTTGCTCTTTCATTTTCTCACCCTTGTCGTTCAACAAGAGGTACCTATTAGTTTTGGACAAACAGAACCCAACATTAATCACTGTATTTCATTGCTACAAACTTTTACTAAGGGAACAGTATACAAAAACCTGTCCTTGCAAAATCAATCAAATTGAAAGTGCACCAGGAACAGTTACCCAAATTGTATTTCAATTATCCAAACATACCCATTTTTGTCAAGAAAATCTGCAATTTGATCATAGAGGATTGAAAGGCGCTCAAAATGAACATGTCCACAGATCTTATGGAAATCAAAGTGAATATATCTGCAAGATCACAGGTCTTCGAATAAAACATAACTGAAAAAAAAAGAACAAGAAAGATTTAGATAAACAAAAAACTGTACCTTAAATCGTCACTAAGTATAGGTTGCACTGCACTTCCAAACTTTTCACTCAAGCGTCCCTCATCTCCAGTCTGGTAAGAGATATAGGGGCACATGATCAAACATTTGAAATAATTAATGTATCTTGTCCAAATGCAAACAACTCACTCTTTGCAAGGACAAAATCAGTATATTGTCAAAAGGTGTTCTCTATGCATTTCAAGAGGATTTGAGGATGTTTACTATAATAAATTACAATTACATATTGCACAGTGATAGTCAACCAATGCTCACCGTGTTGACAAGATCGATAGCTAGTACAGATCCATATTTTTTCCTTAGATCCAGAAAATGCCTCTCAGCTACTCGTGGCTGCATAATATGCCATAATACCAGAAAAGTCGGTGACGGTAGAAGAAATTCATGTGTGCAATGAAATAGTGGTGATAAATTAACGCACTTACAGCTTCTTCAGGTTTTACAATCTCAAACTTAGGTTTATAAGTCAAATCAACAATTTGCTCCCAAAGAAACGGCATTGACCCCCGAACCTGTAAGAGGCAAAACAGGGAGCGAGTTTATAACATTCTGATACAATAAGTCACACAACATGAGAAATATGGCCCACATAACTTGGAAAGTGAATATTTGCATACACCATTATTTAAGCTTTCCAAGAATTATAAATACAGGCTCTTTGGACTTAGTTCAACTTCATTTCACACTAAAATAATGTATGATACCACTTCATGTAGTGAACTTTTCAAGCCCCTCATGGAGTTGTTACGATGCATATTCAGCATTGTGATTCAGAATCACTAGACAAACTCCTTTCTTCCTCTTTCATATAACCATTCAAATACTGCAAGGGTAGGAGTAAGCAAGGAACATATCTGAACTTTTACAAGTAATCTTCTCCTTTAGCATTACAGACTATACACTTGTGCTTGGTTCTGATCTAAAATAATGTAAGGACTGGAAAGGAGGCCAAAATCCGTAACATATTGGTTTTATCCATAGAGATTAAAAAGTAGTGACTGTTACCTGAACAAATGATGCAGTAAAACCATTCATCTGCACAATTTGCTCCGTTTCCACAAAATTTGCAACATATCCATCAGGATCAGCTCCTCTTCTCCACATTCGGGTTCCTTTCAAATTATGTAAATAGTAATCAATGAGACTAGCTTGTCTACATAAGGCCTAAAATATTTAAATTTAAGAAAATGTACCGGGTTTTTAAATCATTCATCTATCATAAATCCATTTCCTATTTTTCCCCCAAGCTCAAAATGGGTGGGACAAACCTTCTGGATAATATTTTATACAGATGATGAAATTTATAGAGTACAAGCATGATATAGAACTTGCGAAAGGTATATATTTGTTCATCTTAAAAAGGAGAATCTATAATAGTACTAATCTACTAGATTTTCATTGCTTTTGCATCATTCAAAAATTGAAACCCTTCCCTCCCACAGATGAAATTTGAAAAAAAAAATCACAGACAAGATAAGCCAGGCTAAAAAATATTAAAGAGGCAGTTATAGCTTTGACTACCATTTCTCCGGGTACACCTCCTGGCAATCAATGTAATATCAACAATTTCTTTTCCAATGGCTGCTTGGAAGTTATGAAAACCTGATTAGCAGTTAAGGGCATGCTTCAAATAGGAAGGCATAAAAGTCAACACCAATAATGAAATAGTTAAAAATGGAATAAGAACTTCTCATGCCAAAAAGTTCTGAATTAATAGTTTCAATCAAGGATACTCCCTTGGACAACTGGAAGCAAATATGGATCAAGCTGCAACCATAGAACCCAAAAGTAGTTAGCTAGTTAAAATGAAAATGAAGGAAATTTGGTACATGAAACTGCAAAGCTAATCAAGAAAAAGACTCACTTTGTTGTCTATAAGTACTTCCAACATATAATTGTTCCAAAGAAATCTGGGTTCTGCCTGTGGCAAACATTTGGGAACATAATGAAAAGCCTCTTAGTAACTTAGAGGCATCGAAGAATCACAAAGAAATTTTGATGAATATTGAACACTGCAATAATAAAAACTACCATAAAAGCAAAACAGTTTGAAGTTGGTGGCAGGTCATCTAATAATCTCATAAAATAGAAAACAAAGGGAGCAATCCATGTATTAGTTACTTAAATTTTGAACAATTTACCTGTCTCCAAAGAGGAAGCAATTTAGATTCATCTCCCAGATCATTTAATCGCTGAGCACTGTTGAATAACAAGTCTATAATGGTTACTTTCACCATAAATAAAATATTTAAAGAAAATATAACAACTTATAAAAATGAAAAACAGAAAGTTACATAATTGTTAATAATTCCAAAAGTACCTAGCTTAACGGATATCTATAGGAAGTTTGCAAGCTGTTTGATCATATACTATTGCCCTTCATTAACAAATTAAAACCTTGATGATTATACTGGAACAATTTAATGGTTGATAGTTAAATTTAACATGTTAAAGGCCCAGTTTCCTGCTTTGTCTTGCAACATGCTATGTTGCTCATGAATGTGCCTCCTATGTGATATCTCAAATCTACAGAACAAAGGCATATATAAAATCAATTCATTTTGCTAGTGTGTCTGAAGGGAAATTACAGTGTACCCCTCCTAGGATCGCTACATATAAACTGCTTCAGTTGGAAGTTTTCCGAACATTTTTTGCTCGACATGCGACTGTTTTGAAATAGAAAATTGCTCCTAGTAGGCATATATACAAGGCCTAGGTTTAGAAAGTAGTTCACCTCAGCGTTAAGTTGGTGTCATAAGAGAAAAAGAGACCACAAGTCTTTTCTGCAACTTTGAGCAGCCCAGCAAATTCACTCTCCACCTTTTTCTGCCAAATATAAAAGGTTCTTGTGTTAATCAATCAATTGAATCACCCTTGCTAGAAGAAAAAGTGAGGAAATAGCTTATGTACCTGTTCTGGAGAAGAGGTTTTAAGAGAATGATCACATGGAAGAATTCTCAAGGACATGACTTTGAATATAGGATGCCCCAAGTAAGATCCAACACATTCGCGCTCCGTTATAACAATTAAATATGATCCTAAACACGTGAATTCAACGCATCAAATTGATTCGAGAGAAACCACCAGCTCAATTCTGAGAAGATAATCAAAACAACTAAAGAAAAAAAGAAACCAATTCTGGTCTCATTGGATCTTGCAGATCCATATGCCCTACTCTAATCAGGCACTATATTTTCATTGCAATTAGGTCCCCTTTCTGAAGTTTTTCCGTTATGAATTAACTAAATCAATAGAATCAAAATTTTCATAGCAACCTATTATACCTGCAACAAGCTTTAGCATTCCAACTACTCCAAAAATTGTCTGAATCTTAGGAACACGAACAGAGCTGCATTCTGGAATAGCATCTATAGAACAGACAAATACATCCAGTAAAACATCTAGCACTTAACGTTGAAAAAAAAAGGCATGAGCATAGCAAATAAGTAACAAAAAAAAAAGCCCACCAATGAGCTTCATTGAGGCATCAGCACGATTAATTTTCAAAGACGAAGCAGAAGAGCCATCGGTGGGTTCAATCACATACTCATCAGGAAATTCCCATAACCGCAGTCTTGTATATAGCTTTTGGCATGACTCTGCCCTCTCCATCATTATTGGAATTCTATTTCACTACAAAATCATATAAAAGGAAAAAAATTAAAAAAAAAAAAACTTTGATGTAGAGTTGGATCAAGCTGAAGGGAATAATCGAAAATTGCAGGTTTCAAAAGCAACCCAAGAGAGGAAATAGACGAAAAAGAAAAGGGTACCGGGTAAAAAGTTGAATAAAGGCAAAAACTTTAACTGGAGAGTGAGATCTAAGTTCCCTGGTCGAATAACAACTAAAGAGAAAGAGACCCTTTTTTTTTGTTCTTCTTCAAGTGCAGCGTGTCTTGCAAAAAAGTAAAGAACTATAACGAGAAACAGGCAAAAACAAGGCCTGATAGATTAACGTTGTTGAATGATGTTTATGTGTTTTTTTTTCTTTTTCTTTTTATTCTCTTCCTCTTCCGTTATGTTTCGTTGAGGGGAGGAATTCAAACAGTAATTGGCTAATAAAAGGAAAAGAAATAAGGGCTGGACGACTATAATTATGCCTATGTCTGGGGTTTGTATCAACTAATTATATGCTAACGTGGGTTCCATTCGATGCTTCCAATTCTTACCCACTAATGGGGCATCATTGGACATGGTCAATATCTATTTCTAACAATAGTATTCTTTTATTCCCTTCCTCCATTCCCCCACAAATCAAAGCACTCCATCCATATAACTTATAACTATATATATATTATTATTATTAACTTGCCTCTGAAAATGGTTAAGACCGTGCAGAATGCAGATGAAGTTGATGTCTTTGACTTCTAAATGCTACATTTGTTGGATTTTCTTTCTATATATGAAAACCTTTAATCTTTGTTTAAAGCAACTTCGAACGTGCTTAGTTACCATTTCAAAGTTTCGAACATTAAACATGTTTTTTTCAATGTTTAAATTTATTTTTGTCTTGTCGACCGAATCATAAGTGAAATAACAAAAGACTTATATCGGTCCATGAACAAACTTGTCAATTATTTAGTAGACCAGACTGTTCCATTTTCAAAACTAAAACAGTTAGATTATATAATTAGAAATATAAACACATTATTAGCTTTAGCTTTCGAGGCAAGTATGCATGAGAGCCATGGCCCATTAACAGCAAAACTCCAGTGCAAACAGAGTGGGATTATTAGGCAGATAATGTCATTGCACATGAGTCATGACATGAAAGGCTCGCAATCTTTTAGTTGCTAATATAGAAGAACTAGAGAGTTGGCATTAAAAAGTAGAGGAATTGAATATGTCAAAACGTACACATACAACAAAATAGTAACACATCTTGTTACAGACGTTTTGAGTCATAGAATTGGTATGGTACATGATCTTATTTCATTGCAGAATGCAAGTATTGAGAACAATATAATTAGTATATCGGCACAGCCGTGCAAGGAAGCACTTTTCTCCATCTGAAAAAGATCGGATTCCATCAATATCATCGATCAAATGCTTGGTCTGACATTGAGGCGAGAAGCAAGCTTTTGACCCAAAGATTTGCAAGCCTGAAACCACACAAGACAATGACATTATTAAGCACTGCATTTCTTTACATTTTTTCTACTTCGGCATTACAACAGTGCGATTATAAGCTACAATGTGATCGTACAAGCAACCAAAGACATTAAAAAGCTCCATCTTTTCACATTGTTTATGGTTAAATATCCATGTATTCCAAACATAATTAAATTAGTAATGAAAGATCAAAGAATGAGAATCCGACCTGAGACCAGTATGAGATCCAAATGCTCCGGATCTCGTGTGTGATCCTTGGATCAGACAAGGCATCAATCCAGCGATTAATAAACCGTTCTTGCCTGAGAGACAGACAAACAAACAGCCAATATAGAATGTTTTAAGTAAATGTTTCAAGCAATTTCTTGTCCAAATAATCCCGTAACAAAGTAAAGAAAAAAACACCTGTCAGCTGAAAAGGACCGGTATCGTTCCCCAGGCTGCTTAAAGTTGTTCTCCTTCCCGATAATGCACTGTGAGACAATAGTTAAGAAATCATAAACTGATGGCCTTTGACATTCAAGCTTACAAATTAAACTAGTTGAAATAAAATCTTGGGAAACAAGTAACCTTCTCTCTTTTGCCGCTGCAAACGGTGCTAGGAATAGGGTGCTTCTCAGCATGGCGAACAGGATCGTACCTCGAAGGGAAGTAGTTCACCTGATATATATATATATATTCATCAATATAAATAAGTGACCAGCTCATCAATGTATGCTTATGTGCACAACAGGAAAACAAAGAGAAAAAGAGAGAACATATATACCTCCTCATCTCTATGCATAAAATTCATAAAACCTTCATGGTGATTATTGTGATGAGCGCATTTGGGAGCATTAACTGGAAGCTGCAGATAATTCGGTCCAAGACGGTGCCTTTGAGTGTCAGAATAGGAGAAGATTCTAGTTTGAAGCAACTTATCATCTGAATAATAGATGCCAGGGACAATGAGGGAAGGGCAGAAGGCTAATTGCTCGTTCTCAGCAAAGAAGTTATCGATGTTCTTGTTTAACACCATTCGACCCACTGGCTGCAATGGTAAGATGTCCTCTGGCCATGTCTTGGTTACATCAAGTGGGTCAAAATCAAACCTGTCCTCATGAAGAGGATCCATTATTTGAATGAACAGCTTCCATTCAGGGTAGTTTCCGGCTGCAATCGAGTCATAAAGATCTTGTGTGGCATGACTGTGATTTGCGCCACCAACTCTTATGGCCTCATCCTCCAACAAAGATTTTACACCACAAGTGGGTTTCCAATGGAATTTCACATAGTGTGACTTCCCAGCCTTGTTGATTAGCGTGTAGGTATGAACACCAGAGCCATCCATGTGCCTATAATCCTGTGGAACACCGATGTCATCAAACAGGAAGGTGAACATGTGCAAGCTTTCGGGGTGGTGCGAAAAGAAGTCCAGAATCCTCCAGTTTTCCTGAATGTGGGACTTCGGGTTCGGTTTAAGAGCATGGACCATATCAGGGAACTTCATTCCGTCACGGATGAAAAACACAGGGAAATTGTTCCCCACTAGATCAAAATTTCCCTGGTTCAATAACAAGGAATCCAAAATAGCAAACAATTAACTTCACTTCTGATATATGGTATGTCTAACTCAAATACATAAACATATGTGTACATATATATATGATGATATTTTCTCTATATATGCAGATAGCATGTATATAGACACATACCTCTCGAGTGTAAAATTTCACAGCGAAACCTCGGGGGTCTCTCAAAGTTTCAGGACTACCACGTTCATGAATAACCGTGGAGAATCTAACAATGACCGGGGTCTGCACTCCAGGGGCACGAAGGAAATCAGCACATGTGAGCTGAGATATGTCATGAGTGACCTCGAAGAACCCTTTCGCACTGGCTCCTCTAGCATGAACAACACGTTCAGGTATGCGTTCTCTATCGAAATTAGCTAGCTTCTCCACCAAATGATAGTCTTCAAGGAGAATTGGACCTGTCATATAAAATAACCATTATTCAACCTCTTGATTTTATCATTTCATGTATCTGTTGCTTTTGCTTATGCTTTGACATGGGGCTAGCCCTCCCCAAATCATATAGAACCAACTGAAGAACTTCACCAGCAATACTGGCTGGCATGACATATCTTCAACTTCATATTTTAATGCACTAAATAGAAACTTTTAGAATCAACTTGAACTTTGAAGAAACAAATTCATTACTTTCCACACAAACCATAGATTGATGTTAAATATTGACAAAATCAACACCTTAATAAGGCTAAAAGCAGTACATGTAAACTCTATATATTTACCTATGAAAACACTAAAAGGAATAAACATGGTAAAGGCACACCATGGATCATATATAATTACCTCTTGCTCCCACAGTGAGTGATGAGTTATTGTTCCAAACTGGTGCACCAGAATTGGTAGTCCAGAACGGGGAATCAAAGGAACTTGAAGGACGAAACTGCATCCAAAAATAGCTCCATTAAGAAGTAAAAATAAAGAGGTACAGTCACAGGATAAAGGGGAAAAAAAAGTAAACCATTTAATTAAAGCATTAAAAGTAGACACTGGAATTACATGATATAGATAATAGAAATACAAGCTCGAAAGACAAATATCCTGCTTGGTAGCTAAGAAAATATAGGAAAATGGAAAAGAACATAAAAAGTCTATCCATTCTTTAGAGCAACAGCAAACAAGATTCTTTGAGGAGATAACTTTCTGAAATTTATGTAAAAGTTTCAACCATTATCATAGTGTATCTGCTTAAAGTTTCCCACCAAACAATTAAAAAAACCCAACAATAATCAGCTAAGCAATGAAGAAGAACTGCTTTTTATTTCAGACTTGCTACATGTAAACCATCTCAAAACTAAAACTGAGGTAACAACTGAAGCTTAAGACACCAATGATGTCGGTATTTGGTAATCGGTACCTTGTAAGGATCCATGGTAAGAGAAGAGAAAGACGGTAATCTAGTAACGTATGAAGGGAGCTCTCTGTTTCTCTTCTTATATATATATATATTTTTTAATGCTATAATTGCCAACAATAAAATTTTATTTTATTTTTAGAATTTATGCATTTTTATATACCTCCCAATATTGTTTATTAGAATAGTTTTCTTGTGTAAATAATATGCCTTCATATTAATTTGAAGCATTTTGCAATATTCTAATTGGTTATTTAGTCAATCGAAATTTTTAATAATAAATTTAACATCAGTTCAAACTTGTGATTTTGATATTGAATCTGAAGCAATTGGAGTTTTCCATTTAAAATATGAGCTTAATTCAACATGAAAATGTAAAATTTCTCATTAATTTATATTCATTCCATGCTCAATTTCAAATTTCGAGCTAGCAAGTTTCGACTTTAAAAGAACCCCAACTTGATATTGAAATTCATTTGAGAACTCCATTTGCTCAAAAATTCTAAACATTAAAATTCAAATTCAGTTCAACAATGATTAAATCAATTTCGTGTTTTTTAATTGAATTGGAATAATTCATCAGCATATGCTTGAGAAGAAAAAAAAATGAAATTATTATTATGTGATTAAAGATAATATAGAAAAATAATATGAGGACGACATAGATTGAAATTTTAAGGCCGCAAGGCCTTATCCTGTTCTCGTGGTTCTAGGGAACCCTGAGTCACCAATGGGCAGAAAACGAAGTTGGGTTCCTTGAAAACTACGTTTATGGAAGTATTTTGGTGTTTAATGAAAAAATGCATCCAATTTTAACCAAAGGGAAAAAGCTCATGAAACAGCTGGTGCACATATATGATAGGAATGGGCCATGGAGAAGATGAATTGATTTCAATGGCTGGCAATGCAAATATCATCTCTTTATAGTATTTTGTTTTTGCTCATTCAGATTTGAGGCTCACAAAACACACTCAGCAATGGGTGGACAATACTGAAAACATACACACATTGACTCATTGCCTTACCTCCTTCAAGGAAAATGGACCTCTGAAACCAAACAAATTTCACAACCCCAATTCATTTACACCATTTTTCACGATCTAAGCTAGTTCCTTCCTCACATTGGACTTTCAGTAACATTCTACTCATGTTCAAACTTCAAACTCTCAGTTTTCTACATTAACTAGATGTTGGTAATAGGTTACTGACCAGAATTTCCCAGTAACCGTTCCACCGCAGCATGAACATTCCCTGCACTGGCTATTAATGCCTGAATATTTTCTTGAGTGTCGATGAAACCCATTTCTTGAAGTTGGGACAACTGGATGGCGTATAGTTGCTCTGGAGGTACTGATAAAAATGGAACATTTGTTGATTAGTGGGGTGGGAAACAAAAGTAAATTGGCCAAACAGAAAAAATTGTAGACACTAACCATCTGATCTATTAGGAACACCCAAGCTGCCGGTTCCAAGTCCACTAAACATAGTCATCAGTGCTTCCAAACCCATGTTGAGCATTCCTGAAAATATTTTAAGATTACAAAAATACTCCCGTTTAACAAATCGTTTCTAGTAAAGTAAAATTTGTTTCTTGTCTTCCCCCCTTCTATTGAATTGGAACAAGCAAAGTGAGCATAGATGAGCTATCAAAATCTGAAAGACATCCTTCGTGAGGACGGAATGAGATGTCGCTTCAATAAACAATGAAGTAGTATAGTTATCACTAATAAGAACAAGTGTGAATGGTGAAGGCAAAGAACGCCTAAAAACCAGTAAGAGTAACAATGGAACAACGGTTCTCATAACAAGAACTAAAATGATTTTGGATAAATGATGTCTGTACCTGCACCTCCACCAGTCTGGGCAAGCTCCCTGCAAGAGAGGACCAGATTTAGAAAAAAAAAAAAAAAACCATAAGCAAAAACAAATTTCTTTGATAAATATTTCACTTCATTCTCAAGCATTTGGTTTTTTCCCCTCTTCTAGCTACTTTCCTTTGTTTATTATTTGGTGGTTTCAAAAATTAATTTTATAAAATATAAAACATTATAAGGAATAACAAAGATACTTACAAGAAAACAATATTCATATGTCCAGTTCAAAATCAGGTTTCTGAATATTGCATCTTCTAAATAGTAATCTAAAATTGCTTTTCATCTCAAAATGTGCCGATATCAATTGAACTTTTTGGGGGAATAATGAGAATGATTCAAAGCATTAATAAAATTACATTGAAAACTAGACTAGATAGAAATTGAGGGATGCAATTTGAATTGTTCCTTAGAAAGATTAATTCAAAAGGAAACAAGGGAAACAATCATGCAACTCACTGGGTTGACTGTGGCCGACTAAGTTGTGAAAACAGAGTCTGCTGCAAAGTCAATAGTAGCTGCAATAGGAAAAAAAACAGAATGGTGACTAACCTTTCCTCAACAGAAAGTTTCACATGAAAAAGATAACTACGGCCAAGTGGAAAATCAAATAGGGTTATGCAACAAAAAACTTCAAATTTTACTTTTGCTTGCAGAACAGCTTGTTGGCAGATAGAAACACACTTCTATATATTTTCATGCATGAGAAAGAGAAGGTTGAACTGCAGATTGGATACAATTACCTGCATCATCTCAGGAGAAGTCAACTGACGAAGAAATTGAGGGTTCTGCATCATTTCTCTTGGTTGAGAATTAGAACCAAGCATGTTTTGAAGTTGAGGACTGAGATTAAGAACCTGCCACTGGCAATGTCAGAAAACAAGAAACTTTACTCAAACCCCATGTATGTAGGAGAATATAAGACAAATAACACCTGGTTCAAATACTGAGGATTGGACAGGAGGCTTTGCATCATTTGTGAAATAGCTGGATTTTGCATCAACTGATTCAGTGAATTAGAATCCTGAATAGCACCAAACAAGCCTTCAAACGCTGGAAGACCCAGACCATCTAAACCAGCAGGTGCCTGTGGCCTAGCATCCGCATCAGGATCCGACCTTATTGTGTTAGTTTGGGAACCTCCAGCTGC
The DNA here is from genome assembly GCA_005610355.1 of Gossypioides kirkii. NCBI lineage: Eukaryota > Viridiplantae > Streptophyta > Magnoliopsida > Malvales > Malvaceae > Gossypioides > Gossypioides kirkii. The sequence continues at coordinate 39,504,369 of CP032248.1, forward strand.
AAGATTTCATTCCCTCAATAGTTTCTTGTTAATAGTTCTCTTCCATTTTCTAAAAATGGAACTATAACTCATAACGATCTTCAGAAAGTAAATCAACGGAACTAAAGCCCAGATAACTGCTTCAAAGATAAAACATTTTGAAGAATGATTTGAGATGAGAGGGAAAGAAGTTGCAAGAAAACAAGAGCTTGCCTTCAGAAGAAGACCAAGGGTTTGGCAGTGGATTGGCATTGGGAGTAGTTCCAGAATCAGAGGTGGGCTGGTTAGTTGACCCATCTCTTGCTTGGTTTCCCCCTTGAGTTCCCAGGAGGGAAGAAAACGGGTTTGCACCACCATTTCCAGTAGTCCCAGCCATAGTAGTTGCATTCAGGAGAGGCTCTTGAACATTTTCATACATACGGCGAAGCATGTTAAATCCTTCAGGTGATGATTCAATATTGCTCATTGCTCTGTCCGTATTCCTCATCATTTCACGCATGAGCTCAGGGTTTCTTGCAGCTTCAAATGTTTGACGGAGAACAGTTGGATCATTAAGTATGTGTGCAAGCTCAGGATTTCGGTCAATTATCTCTCGCGTTTGAGGATTGTTCATGATCAAGTTGTACATTATCTCAGAATTATTCATCAAATTCTGAACAGCAGGCATGTTCGATATTTCCCTCATAATGTTGGGGTTTCGAGTCAATTGCTGTTGTAATTGTTCAAAATTTGGGAGCCCAGCTCCAAATAAACCAGCACTGTCACCAAAACCAGGAAACAGTGAAGCACCTAGACCAGCCACTCCGGCTCCCAATGCCCCAGCATCATCTAAGCCAACAGCTGTTGTAGTTGTTTGAGAAGTGTTCAAGGCACCAGAACCAATTGACCCAGTTGCATTGGTTGTTGGCGGTGGTGCTGTCGGTGCAACAGAACGAACCAAGTGGACAGTGTGATCTGCCTCCAAACCTGAAGTACAAAATTAAACATACCATCAAACATCAAGAAGGCGTAACTAAAGGAAGTAACATCTGTCTACTACAATAACTCAACCACATGAAGCATAGCAAAATATTTGAGGGAATTAGCTTCAAAACATTCAATTCAGAATACTAGGTTAAAATTGGGGATCAACAATGAATTCAGTAGCTATATCCATTTATGTGTCCAATTACATCAATAAACGTAGAAGCAAGTAAAGTTCTCTCTTTTTTTAGCTCATAAACAAAATTGTACTTTAGGAAAGCTATAATGAATTCCAATTAAGGAAGAAATGAGAAAAAAAAAACGAAACCGAGAATGAGCTGATTGTACCGTAGCTTCGAAGGGTTTGATCGTCCTTCAAGATCCGACCTTTATAAATCAAACGCTGTTGATCGGCGGGAACACCGCAGTTTCGCGCCAGAAGTGCCTTAAACGAATCGACGGTGGAATCGAGGTTGGTCTGAACGGAGAATTTGGAGCCGGATGAACAACTGATAGTGACGGTGACAGCATCACCGACGTCTTTGCTGACCGCTTCCTTAGAAGAAGCATTAATATCACCTCCTCCCATAGTGACCTGTCCCTCACTCAAAAACCTCCCAACTTCAGCCACACGCCTAAGCAGGGAAAATAGAAATGAATCAGTTGCAGAAGAAATAGTATTAAATGCAGTAGCAGTAAAGAGAAACGAAAGTTGCAAACTCAATGCCAAAGCAACCAATGTAGATTCTAAGAGACAAAACTGCTTCGTTTAAAGTAAGAAAAACAGGATGAACAACAACGACTGTTACAAATGGTTTAAAGTAGATGCTATAGCGATCCATTATTTCCGTAGCCGACTTCATGGGGTTAGGGCCTTAGCCCAACCACTATCCCAAAATCAAACCCAATATAGCCTTTTACAATCTTATCATAAAATTTTCATTTTATAAATTACATTAGTCTTAATTCGGGCGGAAGAAAACAGTGAAACAACAACGATTGCAAAGATAATAAAATTAACTCCTAGAGGAAATTAAACCACCTATATCCTTAATCAACAAAACTTTAATTGAAGCTAGAAATCCTTAAAAGATTTGCAAATTATTAATGTGTAAGTCCGTAATTTTCATCATGTGATTAATAATTTTTTTATGATCCCTTGAAGTATATTGAACTCGTACTTTTTAATTACGATGTAACAATTAATAGATTAATTAATTCTCCATTTAATCGATGATTGAATAAGTTAAGCTAGGAGGAGGCACATTGGCTCAGCACAAACTTTAAAGCAATCAAATCAAAGGGAGTGGTCAAATTGTATTTACTTCATTCAGTTTTTTGGTTTTCCACGCATGATTTTATTAATATTAAAAAAAGCCTATTTTATTAGAGTCTTATAATAATAATATAATAATGTCCCAAAAAGAGCCCACACTGGCAGTGGGAGAGCCCATAGGAAGCGCCTCCTCTAAATAAATCAAACCTTTTTATTCTTTCTTCATTCTATAAATAACAAAAAGAAAACATCTTATCAATTAACTAAATTAAATTAAACAAAAGATAAAAAAAATTTAAATTAATCCTCAAACTTAAAATTATTCATTATGAAAGAGTTTGAATGAGCATATAGTGCGGTATGATGCATTTAACTTACTTTTTATTTCACGTTACAGTATCTAATATCACTGTTACTATTATTTTATACTAACAGTAAATAAATACATCGCTCATCTAAAATCACTCTATATCAATCAAATCTTTTCGTTAGCTTCTTCCTCATCTTAAGCATTAAATTTTAATTGAAGTTATTGTGAAGTATATTGAAAATAAATGAATAGTATTTTAAACATGTTTTGTATCTATTACATGAACAAAATTATTAGAAAAAAAAAACAAACAGCATCCAAGTCGTGTATGTGATAAATGAATACGGATTTAAATTTTGATTTGTGTTTTTAAAATATGTTAAATATCAAATTTTATCTAGCATTTAATGCCTAAGCTAACAAAAGGATCAAAATTGATACAATATTGATACTTTAATAATTGATTTAAAATTTGGTCCATATTTTTTTAGGAAGATACGATTCAATTAACTTAATTAATTCTTTACTTTTATTTTAAATTTTTACTCATTTTTTAAATTCAAAATGTCACACCAGTATATTTAGTTGATAAATTTTAAAGTAGAGAAGAGTTATTTAAAATAAAGAGATTAAATTATAAATATATAAAAATATAGGTTATTGGAGGAAAATGAAAAAAAAAAAGAAAAAAAAAGAAGGGTGTTTAGTATGTTGTGTTTTTGAAATCACATGCGGCAGGGTGAGACAGGCACGTCACACAAGTCACAACCCAGATGACCGTTGTTAGGACAAAAACTCGTATTATCTGCTAACGGTCACTTTTCAATAATTAGCCGTTGCCCTTTTTTTAAAATACTCCTCCATCCCCCCTTTCTTACAACCCTCCCCGCCTCCCTTTCTCTATCTACCTGTCTGTGTTTGTAGATCTCCACTTCCACAGACACTAGACCCCTTTTTCTTTTTTTAAAACTTCTTTAAATGCTCATTCTCTACCCATTTTAAAGAGGTTCCTTTACATTACATCATTCTTATTTCATTCCCTTCTTCTTCTTCTTCTTCTTCTTCTTCTTTTGGAACCGGTTGGGTTCTTGTTTTGTTCTCTTTCAGACACACGCAAAACAATCAACAATGGAACGTATATCTGATGAGAACAATCCTAATCTCACCAAACCCACAAATTTTCAAGGTATTTTCCCTTTATTCCAAAAATGGGTTTCAACTTTCAAATCTTTACACTTAAACCCCCATGATCTAACATGGTTGTGGTATAACAGGTTGTAGAAAATTTGGACAAGAGATCAAACACAACAGGAGAGCTTTAAGTGTGATTAATCACAACTTAGTAGGAGCTAAAGCATATCCTTGTGTTGTTAATAAGAGAGGCTTATCACAGTATATAACTCTCAATCTCGTTCACTTTGATTGATTCATTCATATCTTTAATTGTTTCTCAATCATGAGTTTGTTTCTTCTTTTTTTCAGAAGAAATGAATGTATTGAAAACAAGCAGCTTGATCCTGTTCATAGACCTATTACCAGGTTAGAGTTTTGAAATTTTTGAAAATTTTAAATTTAGTCCCCTTTTTTTATTTATTTCACTTTTGCTTTCCAGCTTTGCTTACCAAATGAGTAAAGCTACAAATGGAAAGAAAGTTCAAATTTTGGATCTTAAAACTCAGCCAATTCAAAATACCATAACAAGTTTTTATTTTTTTCTTTTGCTTCATTTTGACATTTCAGGAAGTTTGCTGCTCAAATTTCCAGTACCAGTCAACGGCATTGCCCCGAGGTACCAGTCAAGTTTTTTTTTTTTTAAAAAGAGCATTGATTATTTTCTTACATACTGATGGCTTTTTGTCATTTGTAACAGGGAACTAAGAAGCTGAAACCATCAGTTCCAAACTCAAATGAGTTTGGTGATTGTATATTCATAGATGCGGAAGAAAACAAGACATCTTTAGACCAACCAGTACCTATGTTCTTAGAAGAAACAGAAGTGGTATCTGAAGTGGAAATGGAAGATATAATAATTGAAGAACCAGTTGTTGATATTGATGGTTGTGATACAAAGAATCCGTTAGCAGTTGTTGAATATGTTGAAGATTTGCATGCTTATTACAAAAACATGGAGGTAACAAAGAATCCCTTTATTCATTGAGATTTTATAACTTACCATGAAACATGTTCTAAAACCAGATTCATTTGTAATGCAGAAATTTAGTTGTGTTTCACCTAATTACATGGACCAACAATCTGATATTAACGAGAAAATGAGGGCTATTTTGATTGACTGGCTGATTGAGGTAAATAGCAGAATTGTTCCTTACTGAACCAATGCCATAAATGGTAACTAGTTGGTTTATGGTTCATAATTGGGTTGTAAAAATGAACAGGTGCACGACAAATTTGACCTCATGGGGGAGACATTGTTTCTTACAGTTAATCTCATAGACAGATTTTTGTCTCAACAAACAGTGATGAGAAAAAAGCTACAACTGGTTGGATTAGTTGCTATGCTCTTAGCATGCAAGTACGAGGAGGTTTCTGTTCCTGTTGTAGGAGATTTAATCCTTATATCAGACAAAGCTTATTCTAGGAAAGAAGTTCTCGAAATGGTATGGTACTCTATATCCTTCTGTTCCTGCCATTTATGTTCAATGGAGCAGCTTTAATGGTTAACACACATTATTACAGGAGAGATTAATGCTCAACGCATTGCAATTCAACATGTCTTTCCCAACACCATATGTTTTCATGAAGAGGTTCCTTAAGGCAGCTCAATGCGACCAGAAGCTTGAACTTCTGTCTTTCTTTTTGATTGAACTTGCCTTAGTGGAATATGAAATGCTTAAATTCCAACCGTCACTACTAGCAGCTGCTGCAATCTACACTGCTCAATGCAGTCTAAATGGGTACAAACAATGGAGCAAGACATGCGAGTGGCATAGCAGCTACACAGAAGATCAACTACTGTAAGTTGTTGCTTCACACATCTTTTAATTTTCTTGCTAAACAAACAAGTTATTGAGGATGTTTTGTTGTTTTTACAGAGAATGTTCAAGATTGATGGTTGGATTCCATGAAAAAGCATCAACAGGGAAACTAACAGGGGTACATAGAAAGTACTGTACATCCAAGTTTGGATACACAGCAAAATGTGAAGCTGCAAAAATTTTATTACAGACCCAACAACCATAGCAACAGCAAGCTATTGACTTTTATACTTGATTTGTGAGGGGGACAGCTAATGTAATAAATTATTGAGCAACCTCGGGTTGCGTGCACTTAGGGATTTTTAAAGCAAATTTGAAAAGTTTCAAGCAGCATATCCGGTGGTGCTGTTGTGGTTTACAGCTATGGTTATTGACTTTATGCGAATGCATGTTCAAATTGAACATGATTAATTTTCTTACTGTAATTTTATGTATTTTCCGCCATACAATCAATTAATAAATCAAACACCATTCTTTCATCAAAGTTTCTTCTTTTTGAATTTGATGGAAAAAAAATTTTAATATATCGATGTATTTACATGTAATATCTGTTCATATTTTCTTAATTTTTTGACAAGGCACACACATGTGCTTGAATCTAAGATTCATAAAAATAATATCTTCTTTTTCACTAGAATCACTTGTTGAGTTCTGAATTTGATGGAATCTTATGATGGATTCAATGTATAGGCCAAATTCATGCTAAATTTCCCATTTCTCTTACTAAATTATTTAAAAAAATATATATTTAAGTTATTAGATTGTTAAATTTTCTCGACGATCAATATAATGTATTAATATCGATGAGTAGAAAAACATACCTTAAATCCAAGTGAATATGACAATCAGTATTAGAAATTAGAGAATAAAACTGGTTGAATTTTGGTCAGTAGATTTATGATATTCAAATCTATTTCATAAAAAAATTGAACTATAAAATAAAAGAACAAAATTAAATAATAGAAGAAGAGAAACAAAAGCTTTTGATTGGTGCAGACGATGAGAATAAAACTGGTTGAATTTTGGTCAGTAGATTTATGATATTCAAATCTATTTCATAAAAAAATTGAACTATAAAATAAAAGAACAAAATTAAATAATAGAAGAAGAGAAACAAAAGCTTTTGATTGGTGCAGACGATGCAAGTAAAGAAAGCCATGCAGTAACAATTTTAACTACCTAATGACTTCAATAAAAATTTTTGAATAGTTCAATAATCATTTTGTAACTTTTTAAATTGAATGACCAAAACATAAACTTATTAATAATTTAATGACTTTGAATGTAATTTACCCAAAAAATAGCAATAAGTTCGAATTTTATAAATAGGTGCTTACATTTTTTGTATTGGTTAGATAGTTTGAATTTAATGTGTTAAATAAAGTCCTAGTTTATTAAAGCAAAGAATTAGAAAGTATATAATGTAGCATTGAAATGAAGAATATGGGAGTTAGTTTATTAAAGAAAGAAAGAAGAAACTCTTGCTTAGGGCATTACATGACAAATAAACATAACCCCAAGACAAGAAAAACAAAATTCCTTTCACCTTTGTCTCGTCTTGTTAGTGACAGCTACATCATTTCAGAGGAGGGGCACTCAATTAGTAATTGACCCATATGCCTCTATTACATGTAATATAATTCTTGTAGGTAAAAGTATTATGAAAGCCCTATATTAGAAGTTGGATTGCATTATTCTCCTTTACTCAAAAAATAGGTAAATTAATTCTTTCTATTAAAACTTTCATCTATTTGTATAATTAAAAACTGGTGTGATTGATAAAGTAATCAAACAATGACACATTGCGTGCCACGTGTTTAACAGCAAAAATGGAAGGAATTTTTAACAGAATAACTAATTTTCTCTTAAATCTAACTCACAAAGATTAATTTGCCTCTTTTTTTAGTAGAGGGGGCAAAATATAATTCAACTCCTAGTATAGGGGCTTCCATGGTACTTTTACCATTCTTGTCTTAGTTTTCTTTACATACAACCGCAACTGGCAGTGGACATTGACATCAATGTCCACCATCCTTGTTTTCCTCATCATCATTCCTTGGCTCTGAAAAAATAAGGTTAAATGAATTAGAGTTTCTAGAATCAAAGCAAAGCGCTATGGTAATATTTTCTTAAAATATGGAGACAATACAGCAAGTAAAGGATGCTTACTATTTGGATCTCCCATCTCTAAAACTAACAGCTACATGTTTGAAGAACTCTTTGGTAGCATCTGCATGTTCATCATAACAAGTATAGCAATTAGGACAGAGATATAGTATCCGTAATGAAACTAACATAAGCAAGGATGGCATTCACTTACACCATCAAAGTTATACCAATATTCCAGGCCATGGGCTCTAAATAGTTTAGTCATTTTTACATATTCTAATGGAACTAATCCCCCATTTTATGCAGATTTCGGTAGATATATAACCTTAACCAAGATGATAAAAGTTAAAGCCAAATCTGATTGGCAGATAAAACATCTCCGAACATATGGTTCAAGTTCAGGAAACTAATGCAAGTTCCATCCTAGACGAGTCCAATATATTTCACAGGGTTAAATACTCTTTTATAGTGTTTTAATATTCATGCACAAGGCCTACCATGATTCATTGTCAAAGATGGGTCTTGCTCATCTATGGATCCAATTACTTGTGCCGGTGTACCTGCTACCATACTTCAAAACACCCCAAGAAGGCATATCAAACATTTAGGATTTAGTCATAAGTTTTAAAATGAAGTGCAATTGTGAATATTTGGGAAAGTTTCTATATACCTATGTGGAGGAACATGTTTTAGTACAAGGGAACCGGCAGCAATCATTGCACCTTCACCTATTTTTATATTCCCAAGTACGGTCACACATGCACCGAGTAGTGCAAGATCACCAATTTTTGGATGGCGATCACCGGTTTCTTTCCCAGTCCCACCCAAGGTCACACCCTGAAAGAGAGCATTATATAAGGTTTTTTTCTAAATACCAATGAATTGCACTAAATTCTGTTTTCTTTTATTTTATTGGATTATTAGCAATAAACATGGTGGAATTGGATAAAGAGAGAAGCGAAACAGAATCAGCTTTTCATAAGATAATCACAAATGAATGACAACAAAGTAGCTTACATGCATCAATGAAACACGATTTCCTACAACTGCTGTTTCACCAATAACGACACCAGTCCCATGATCCAATAATATACCGTCTCCGATTTTTGCAGCTGCATTAAATCATGACATTAGAAAACCTTTATTATCTTCACAGAGACTGAACTGAATAAGCAAAAATCACCATGTAAACCCTCAAAAGAAAGAGAGATATTATAAGCTGTCTCATGCAACAAAAGCACATAGCTCTTTTCCCCTTTTTATAAGAGGAAGATGTCATATAACTCGAATGGAACTTAATAACAAGAAGCATGAGAAACATTGTAAGATTAAAGTAAGAAACAAATATACCTGGATGTATGTCAACTCCAAAAACCTGAAAAGTATGTAAAAGAAATATTAAATGGCATATGAAAAAAGGTATACACCTAATCAAATAACTAGAAGCAAAACTCATACCTCACTAATCCGGCTTTGCAATGCCAGGGCCAACACTTTTCGCCCTTGCTTCCATAAGGCATGAGCTACTCGATATGATTGCAGAGAATGGTATCCCTGAAAAAGGATGGAACTTGTAAGGACAGTCAAAGACAGAATTCGATGCCCAACGGTTGCTAACAACCTTATATGTCTTATCTATCTTAACATATCTTCTCTTTATATCTGAAACCATAGTAAATCAACTAGCTTTTCACCATTAGGAATACACCAACCAAAATAAGGGCTGCAATGTAACAGTTTGGGGTTAAAGTTATGACATTATGCATACACGAGCAAGTATCCGAGAAAAGTATATATTACCTTAAGGTATAGTAACGCTGAACAATACGACAAACAAGCAGGATCTCTTTCTATGAATGCCTGCAGAATAAAGCATTTCCAAATGCAAAAATACGGTTAAAATGATTGTTCGGTAAGAACTTCTACAATCAAACATCAATTCTATATCGTCTTTTCTAAAAATTACCTGCACATCCAGGCGTATTGATCGTTGAATATCTCTATCATGCATCATAACATTAGAAAATATATCCATAAGTTGAGTTGCCAAGAGTGTAGGATTCTGTAGACGATTGGCAAGAACAAAAGCCAATGCTTGTTCTAAACAATCATGTGCTAAGATACTTGCATACAAGAAGCTACTTAAAATAGGTTCCTTTTCTGCCTGCACCAAGTAGCAGCATATTTATCAAGAATCAAAGGCAAATTAAGAACTGATCATAGAGGACATAAGTTGATCCTTCCATCGGTACTAATAAACAGCTAGTATTTCAATTTAACGTGCATGTGATAATAGAAAAACTGAAGCCAGGTTAAGAGAGAAGACCATGTAATTAGCAACAAACTCACATCACTCCATGAAAATATCATCAAAGATAGTCAAATAACCATGAGATCAACATAGGGGAGCCAGATAAAAAAATCAAAGTGACCATCAACTATCAACTTGTTTCTGATTATAAATCTTCAATAATCAAAATCCCATAAAAAATCAAATCAACAAACACCTTGCAAGCAATACCCCAAGAAAAATTAAATTAAAAAAGAAAAGAAAAGAAAGGAGAAAGTAAGTATGAAAATAGGGCACCTCCAGCTTGGCCTCCTCTCGTACAGCTTCCCAAATTGGGTCACGACCCGAATTGAGAATAGAGTCAGTGTCAGGCTTAGAAAGGCTCATTGCATAAACTGGAAACACCTTCTCAAAAGGGAACTTAGCATTAAATTTAGCTTCTTTCTCTCCATCTTGTGTTTCTTTAAGGGATAGCCCAGCGGAGAACATATCGGGAAACGACTCCCAACGCTTATCACTAACACAACCCATTGAAAATACAAAGATGGAAAGGGAAGAAAAAATAAAAAAAAATAAAAGCTAGGGATTGTTCAGCAATGAAAAAAGCTCTCTCTATTCATGAATATGAGCAAAAGATAGGAATCTAAAGATAGGGAAACGTGAAGGACAAGTGATGCAGTGAAGAAGAGACCTTGTTTTCCTTTTTTTTTTTTTTTTTTTTTGTTTCTTTCCTGTGTGTTATTGTGTTAATTGAAGTCTGTTTCTTGTTGTTTTAGGCTTTATAGCAGGGGGAGCGGTCTGAAAGATAACGTGTTGTAATTTTTATTTTTATTTTTTGTTTTTCTTTCGGTTTCTTGTTATGTATGGCTCACATCACATGTCTCTGTATTTCACCATGGTTTGGACTTTTTGAGCTTTGTGGGTTGGGTTAAGGTCTTCGGGGGAATCAACAATGGCTTTGTACTTTTATTTATTTACCTTTTTGGGTAAAAACAGACCCCAATAATACTAGTTTCCTTTTGGAAAAATTTCACTCTTGGTCATTTAATTTTTAGTAAATTTATATTCTAGTCATCCAATCATGAAAAATTACAATTTGATCATTCAACTATTCAAAATCAATCATTTAAGTCTCCTCTTCATTAACTTGTTATTTGAAAGGCATCGTTAAGTCACCGCATTATTAGAAAACTTTCGTTTTGACCACTCAATTATGAAAAACTACAAAATAATCATTAACGAAATGATGATATGAAACATTAACTGATAAGCTTAATAATTCGATCCTAAATTATAACTAAAAGATCGATTTGTTCTCTAAACTATAACTAAAATATCACAACTTTCCGTACTACGAAAATGTAAACTTGTTGATATTTGAGTAACCATGAATATATTTGACTATTTCTTTTTTTTTTCTTGGTCAAATGTATTTATTTTTCTCAATTAATGGCATTTACTTCTATCCATAACCTAAAAAACTTAAAACAGAAAGAAAATGTTCTCGAAACCACCCATCACCCTTAAAAAGACTTAAAATGGAGAAAAATTGTGTTTGAATTCACGTTCTCGTTGTTGTTGCAATAACAATGATACCAATTAAGTTAAGGTTTAATCAACATATTTAGTATTCTTAATTCCTACAAAAATATAGTTAAAAAAATTCCTACAAAAATCATTTAAATGATTATCAAATATATAAAGTAAGGTTGACCGAACAAGATCAGTAATGAATCGATCAGGCAACTAGTTCGTTGATCCTGTCGATCTATCTAATTTGATTAAATAAATCATTAAAAATTAAAAAAAATCTGTTCAACTAATCCATACCATATTCTGAATTGATTGATCTAATATCTTTTTTCCATATTGAACTCAACTAATTTTCCATTCAACTTATCTAATCGGTCCATCCGATCTCATTTAAACAACCATAAAGTAAAATATGTTTGCCAAGAAAAGAATATCCTTACCTACAAGCTATTTGGCTATTGATGTAAATACATAAAATCTAAACCAATCAAATATGGATAGCACAAATGAAACCATTAATGTTCCTATTATTACACTACTTGCAGTGCATTATTGCCATTTCATGACATTTATAGTAGTTAGTCACATATTTCGGCAATTGACATCCATAAAATTTTCTATCATAAAAAATACTATATAATATGAGTTATCATTTTCATAGACCCACACATTGGATATTTTGTTGAATTTTAATTATTTTCTATAACAACATTTTATTATAATAATTAAATTTATTATGAAAATCAAATTTTATGTTATTGTTAATTGTTGAGTAATTTTATCTCGTGTGTTATTGATGGGAGCATTCAAGTATTTATACATGTTGTTACAGATGCTATTACAGCTCATGATAGGACCCCACTGTTTTGTCTTGACTCCACTACCTCTAGTACTGACATTCTCTGTCCCTAGTACTGACATTTTTTGTGGACTCCAGGTCTGCTGGACATATGTCTACGAAGCACGTGGTCCTTTCTGTTCCTGGGATTGACATTCTGAACAGGCTTCGGGCCTGCTGGACACTTGTCTGAATGCCCTACAAAGCACGCGATCCTTTTTGCGAGCTTTTTGGGCATATGCGAACTGAGATTGTGGCCTTCCCTTAACTCATGCGAGCTAGATCTACGAGCTTACTTTATGAGTTGGATCCGCAAGCTTGCTTTGCGAGCTGGGTCCGCGAACTCGTCTTGTTGTAACATAAATGATGAATCACACTTTTTATTAGATTAATTATCTATAAAATTTTATTGTCCCGAAATTGAGTAAAATTAATTCTTTTTTCAACTAAAATAAAAATCATAAATTTTAGTTAAAAATTATTTCAATAAAACATTTAAATTTTACATAAAAATCTATTATTTATATTTTATTAAATGAAACAATCTTTAATAAAAGAAATTACATTTTTAAATTTTATTGATGATATGATCTAAACCTCCCTAATTTTATTGATACATATATTAGTTTTGAGATTTTTAAAAAAAAAATCAAATATGATCTAAATTTCAAATATTGTTATAAGTGTATAACAATCATCTCTTAATAGTTTATAATTTTACTTTTTGGCCCCCAAACCTCTGTAATTACATACTGGTGATGCAAAGTCAAAAGAAAAATGACAAAGCAATGTGAAAGAAAAAGGAAGGGTTTCATTGTCCATATCTGCAGTTTTGCAGTTCCTATAAAAAGCAGAGCCTCCCACTCACCATTTGTATATGACCATGTTAACGTCCAGAAACATTCTGGACTTTTTTATTCTTTTAGTTTATCTTATATTTATATAACACACACTGTTTAATGGCCGACTGATGTGGGATTATATAATTCATCACTGAATCAATTTTATATCTAACATGATTGATTTTTATATAAACACTCACTACCAGCCTTATGAATCTTTTTAAAGTATATGCATATATCATGTTTTTCCTTTGCTGGATATAATCATGTTCTTCATGTTCTAACAATGTCACATCCACCCCATCCGCCACCGCCAGACGGCGGTGCTCGACAGATGTCGTGGAGCAAGTGACGGTGGCAATGCAGGTGCTTCTAGCGGTTGTCTTGCTGCTGTGAGCCTCTCACAAGGTTAACATAGTGAATTTAAACTTTAGTCTATTTTTATTTTTAAAATTTTAACTCATTTTGGATTTAAAAATATAAATACACTTGTTATAATCCTTAAATTTTTTTATTAATTTTAAATTTATTTTTTTTTACATAGTTATTAAATTAATTTTTTTATTTTAAAATCTCACATTAATGAATTTTACATTATAATTTACTTATTTTAACAGTTAAATTTAAAATTTAAAATTCGAAAAATAAAATGATTAAATTTTAAATATATGAAGAGTATAAAAATTTTGGAGCATATTTTAACTAAAATAAGTCTCTTGCATACTTTTTTTATCATCTATTAATTGAATCAGGTTAAGTATGATGTTTATTTCTTTTTATATATAAAATTTGATATGTTAGCTCCTAAATTATCAAGATTTGATCTTTATATATATTTTACGAAAATTGAGAAATTAATTCAATTGGGTAATATTGTTAAGCCTTATAATTAAATTGTTGAATAGAAAATTAATAGTTTAGCAATTTATACCTAATTAATTAGGAAATTTTAGTAGTTCAACTATTTATATGAAACAACCTAATAAAAATAAAAATTCAAGTTCATGTGTTTAGCAACAACTGGACTACCTTTTTGTTTTTATAAAATACGAGGACTGAGTTCTAACAAATTAAAATAACTGGATTAACTTCACAATTTTTGTAAAAATAGGGGATGCAAATCAAAATCAGACCATTAAATTAGCTAACTTTTATTATTTGGTTAAATATTTCTATTAGTCATTGTTCTATGTGTAAGTTGTGATTTAGCCCATTTACTTTAATTTGATATTTTTAGTCATTGTACTTTTCAATTTTAAAAATCTGATATTGATTAAATGGTAGACGTTAAATTTAGGAAGTTAAGGTATGCTATTTCTAAACTTTTATGTGACAAACATATTATAAAATGTACGTAATGTCATGTCAGGTTGCTACTTTCACATATATTACCTTAAAAATGTCAGATAATAGATTTAATGATTATCATTTACATCAATAATGAATTTTTAAATTTTGAAAAAGAAATATATGGACCATGATTGATCAAATTGGAGAATACAGAAAAATATATAACTTTAGGCATAATACAAGATTAATAACAAAATAAAACCAAATGAATTCAACTATTACTATTTAGGTTAGGACTAAAATTTTAAAATTTAAAAAGTACAAGTATAAATTTGACCAAATTAAAATATATGAATTAAATCCACAACTTATATATAGTGTAGACGATTAATAGGTTGCAATGTTATTGATCCATTTATATCCCATATTGCTTAAAAAAATTAAAATAAATAATATAATATATTATTTATAAATAAATAAATAATTTCAATACTAAGCCCATTGAGTTAAGCTGAATAGGCTTTTATATTTTATCTACAAAAGATAGGTAGTTGGTACACTCGGGTTTGAGATTTCTAAGAATTAAATTAATTATTATATGTTAGATTAATGAGTGAATTGATCGTTTTGTTAAAAGTTTCAATCATTTTTACTATTAAAAAATAATCATTGTAAGTCAGTATGAGGTACACGTGACATTTCATGTGTCATTATTCGAATATTTTAATAAAATAGATAAAATTAAAAAAAAAAACAATTCTAAAGTGTAGCTTTCTCCATACTTGGATTTGGCCGTTGACAATCCCGCATCAATACTAATATGTAATAAGAAAAACAAAATAGTAGTAAAATTTTGGATTGTAAATAACATACAAGAAATTGGTTTTAGCAACCAATAAATACAAAGGACCCAATTGAAAGAAAAAGAAAAACAACCGACCCAAAGGAAAAAAATGGCAGAATTTTGTAGTTATCTAGTTGGTAAATTCTTGATACCATTGCTGCAACATTGGAGTGTCAGTTCCCTTTCCATAGGATGCTTTACACCTTGCATTTTCACCCTGCTGTTATTAGTATTATTATTATCATTCTTCTTTGAACTTGAAGTTGGTAATCTATTAACATCCTCCGCTTCTTGGTCTGACTGCACCACCTTCCTCCGCCGCAAATTATGTCCAGCCAACCGATCCCGGCAACTCCTTTTGGTACCATCAAACTTTGATATTTCATGAAATCTGCTCCAAATTGCACACATAATTAAACCTAGGAGAAACAAGAAAAAGAAAAAACACAACAGAATCTTTGTCTGAAACCAAACAAAGAGACATAAATTTGGACATCTTAATTAAACCTGCTACACTGCTGGCAAAACCTTTGGCGAATGCCTTTGACCAAAACGAAAGCAACCTTGGCATGTGGCTCACAGACTTTATGCCGCCGATGATATTGCTTTGCATCTTTCAAATCGGCACCACATTCATCAGCTTGACAACCACCACCGCCGCCGGGGACGGCAGCAGAGTTAGAGTCGTGTATGAAAGTATTCATCCTCTCATATCTCTCTCGAGGCACTACCCTTATCATCACCCTCCTCTCTTCTCTCTGCTCCTCATCTTCACTCTCAGTCTCTCCTTCCTCTGTGAACCCCATATCATCATCATCATCAACAACCCAATTTACCGCCGTCTTACATGCCCTTTTAGCCATTTTCATAATAATAATAATAATAATAATAATAAAATGAAAGTGAAAAAGCACCTTTCCAAAGGGACTAAATTAACTAAAATGAAAGTGAATGTATAGGGGTTTTGTTAATGTGAGAGAAGAAAGAAAGCAACAAAACCAAGGGATTAATAATGAAAGAGACAAAGACAGTGAGTGAGACTGTGACCCACCATATATTTAAAAAAAAGGGCAAAAATGTGTGTCACGTATCATGGAGTCCATTTTTTTTCTTTATCATCTTTTATCTACTTCTTTTGACATTTTTTCACCCTTGTTTTCTACCTTTGTGAACCACCGGCCATAAAAAAAAAAAAACACAAAAAAGGGGGTTTTAAACGGTTGAGAATCCAGAGAGACACGTAAACATGTTCACGTTTGTTCTATGACAAGACAATGACAAATATAGGTAAATAAGAACAACCCAACTTGGATGACACTTGCAGGAGAAATCTCTTTCTGGGTTTGTTTTGTTTTGTGATTAGCTGAGTGAGATTGAAGGACGTCCACGTATTTGGATTCCCACTTCAACATCATCATGTTATTGGCTTATTGCGTTGCCTTGCCTGTTTATTACATGAAATACATGATGTTTGTTGGGTTGGGTCATACCATATGTAGGTGCTGTTGGACTTTGCTTACTTTATGTTATCTGTTTAGAAATTTCCTAGCCCAAACTGCGAAATGAGGGAGAGGGGAGACTTTGAATGGGCTAAGGATCCATCTTCTTTCCTTTCCCTTTTAATCTATATATTTATATTTTACCCTCAATTATTTGAAAGTTTTTATTTAACTCATTTAATTATTTAAAAGTTTTTCATTTAACTCATTGAGTTAATAAGGTTTTTTGTTTTTAAGGTTCAGCTAGCGAGCTTCAAGCGTTGATTCGATGAATAGTATGATGGATTAGTACCTATGGATAATCAGTGTAGGAGATTGGAGAAGAAAGTTATTTGAATTTGAGTTTGTAGATTTGTGATGTAAAAAGTCGTTTCATTAAAAAAACTAAATTTTATAGAAGAGAAGAGGAGTGAGAGATTTCAAATGGTGCAAATGATACGAACAACAGAGAAGGCCGTACAACAATCTAGTGACTTAAATGAAAACTTTTGAACAGATCAATGATGATTTTGTTGAGAAAATGATACAATAGATAAGTGGTATAGAGGAAAGAGTGTATGGAGGCTGATTCACGCAGTCGAGGTGGAGAGTCGGAGGTTATGGAGAGTACAAGTGAAGAGAGTATTCAAGTTGAGAGTTGGAGATAGGTTAACAGAATGTAGGCTTGATACTCTTGGAGAGTCGATCTCTTCTTCCCCATTCTTGGGAGTATTTATAGGCGAGAGTTCCACGTAAGGTCATGTTAATGTGTTGAACTTTCTATTAAGTCATCATTACGGAACGTGTGGGTTGAATGTTTTCAATAAAACAAGGATGTTTGTGATTAGACCAATCCTATCATTCATTTCGATTTGATGGTAATGAAGAGTTGAGCTCATGTGGTATTTGGTGACCAACAAGTTCATGTTCCCTATAAAGTCTTTGAGATCCAGACAACAGATGACCTACACTTGTCCGAATGGTCATCTCAAAAGGGAAAACTCACAGGTGACCTCCCAATTCGTTGGTGACAGACTTATTGTTTGGGTGCCTTTTTGGCTTGCCAAGTATCTTAACGTGGAATAACTTTTTAAAATTTGATAATCAAAAAATAAACTTTCTAATAATTTAACGACCTTAAATATAGTATACACTATAAACTTTTCACTCACATCATAATTTAATATATATAAATGATTTTATTTTACCAACAATCTCTTAACTTTGTGGTAAAAGTATTATGTGAAAACGTGAGTCGATAGTAAGTAATACCATTTCTCACCCCAATTATAAAAAATAAATGAATTTATTCTATTTATAACCTTCTGTATATTTATTTATTTTCAGTACATTAAGTTGGTCCCAGCCTCCTCTAATGCGACAATTTAAGTAAATGAAAGTTATCGATAAAAAGAAATATGGCGAGAATAATTGAAATAAAATCCGCTGGGACAGCGGAGAATGGTACACTACTACCTGATGAAGAAAATACCGGTGAGAATAATTGAAAGAATCTATCCTAATGCATGAATCCTCAATATTCATATTTACCTCACCTCTAAATAATTTAGGGTTTCTTGGGATCTAAATATTTTGATTCAAGTTAAGTTCTGAATTTGACAATTATTTTCATATTAATGTTCGATTTTTTTTTTGTTTAAGTTAATTTTTGAAAACATAAAATTCAAGCATCAATATGAGAACAATTGTCAAGTTTAGAAATTAAATTGGATAAAAAACTTCAAGTGATAATATGAGAACCGTTGTCAAGTTTAAAGCCTAACTTGAACAAAAAAAATTCACACCACGATAATGATATAACCTAAAATTTTATATATTTAGGTGGAGTCGGATTCTTTAGTACTTATATTCGAGTTTTATTATATGTGATGTGTGGGTCTTCACGTGTGAGTTTTGTTTGGACTTTTGTTTTTTTATTCTTCATTCATTGTGCTTTGTTTTAGTTTGATTTTACTTTATAGTTGATCTAATATGTATATACTTTTTTGTTTTTTACTCTTCATTCATCATGCTATGTATTAGTTTGATTTTACTTTATAGTTGATCTAATATGTATATACTTATGTGTATTTGTGAAAGTGAAATTCTTAATACATATATTATATATAAAAGTCAAATTTTACGATTTGTATTTATATTGTTTGTAAGTTATGTAATTAGTTTTAGTAATTAATATGATCAATTTTAGTTTATGTACTTTTCAAATATTTATTTTTTTATTTTTAAAATTTCAACTCTAACTTAAACAATAGCAATTAAATATATTTGTTAAATTTTCTTTTAGTCATATGTTACATGTAAAGTTGAAGATTAATCCATGTTCTCCAATTTGATCATTCTTAGCCCTTGTACTATGTGTAGGTCTTGAATTTAATCCATGTACTTTAATTTAATTATTTTTAGTCTATGTGTTTTTCGAATTTTAAAATTTCAATTATGACCAAATAATAACTATTAAATTAATTAAATTTTACCGTTTCCAAAATCTTATACAACAAGCATATTATCACATGAGTAGGGATGTCAATTGGGCGGGGCAATTGTGGGGGGTGCACCCCCTACACCCATCCTCGTCAAGAATTTTCATCCCCATCCTAAGCCCTCGACTTGCTACGGGTACAAAACCCAAAATCATCCTTGCCCCGCGACCCCCAAGACTAAAACTATCTCCGCCCCATCACCCACATGGGTCTCCAAACCCACCTGATTCCCCCTATATCTGACCCGCGACCGACTTCATATAATATATTTATAAGTATCACTTAAATAAATATTAACCAATTTAGCTGAGAAATTATGGAACGCTCTCCTTTTTTTTTCTAAAAAAAAATAACAGTGAATGTGAGTTGAGTATTATTATCAAAATTAAATTCTTATAAATATTTATTTTTTAAATATGTTTCTTATATTATGCGGGACTGGTGGAGATGATGTGGGTTAGGTGGGGATGGGGTGAGGCGGGTGGAGATGAAGCGGGTACAAGATTATACCCACGCCTACCCCGCCACTTATGACAGGTCTAATTTTTGTCCCATCCCCTTGAAACTTGTACCATTCTCGTTCAATTGGGTGTGAAATGGGGAGGGACCCCACGAAACTCAGCCCATTGACATCCTTACACATGAGTAATACCTTATCAACTTACTATTTTCACATAATTCTCACAAAAAGTCAATTAATGACTTAATGATTGTCATTTGAGTCAAACTAAAATTTCAAAATTAAAAAAATATATAGAGATGAAAAATGATTAAATTAGAGAATATAGATTAGATCAACAATTATGCATAGTACAAGATTAATAATAAAATTTAATCGGTTAACATTTGATACAAGACTCAAATTTCAAAATTAAAAAAAAATATAGAGATGAAAAATGATTAAATTAGAGAATATAGACTAGATCAATAATTATGCATAGTACAAGATTAATAATAAAATTTAATCGGTTAACATTTGATACAAGACTCAAATTTCATAATTAAAAAAATATAAATACTAAAATTAATCAAAAAACATAAGAACTAAATTCGCAAATTACCCTACCTTTTTACATTAATTGAACTTTTACTCCATTTTTTATACAACAGTGATTACATCATCTTAAAATTGTTGACACCATCTTTTTGTATAGATAAAAAGCTTATGGATGGAAATAGACATTGGGTTGGAGCCATTCCAAGATTAGGATATCAATCAATATTCCCAATCTTCCACGCCTTATCCTCAATAAAAATTACTTTCTCTTCTTATCCTATCTTTTTCAAAAATAAATTAGTCAAAAATTAATGTCTGTACATAAAAAAAAAAGAATCTAAATTTTTTAGTGAAAATCAGAATTTAATTATAAATTTTCAGCACATCAAAATATAAAGTTTAATATGTATTAGTTTATAATTTCATCAATTTTGAAAGTATGGATTTTTTTTTATTTTTACCAGGGATCAAAGTGAAGTTTTACTATTTATTAATTTATAGTTTCTTTATTTATAAAAAGATTGAATTGAAAGTTTTTTTTAGGGGCCAAGGCCCTTGCTAACTCTTCAGGTTTCCCTCTATTTGTATAGTCATGCCATTTTTTCATAATATAATTGGATGAAATTTTTAATAAAAATGATTAATTTTTTTAATCTAACGTATAAAGATTAATTTATTTATATTTTAAATCAAGAAAACAAAATGTAATTTAACTCCTAGTATAAGAGCCAACATGTTAGTTTTACCATTTAAAAACCCTACCAACTTACTCTTCAGGTTTCCCTCTATTTGTATAGTCATGCCATTTTTTCATAATATAATTGGATGAAATTTTTAATAAAAATGATATAATTTTTTTAATCTAACGTATAAAGATTAATTTATTTATATTTTAAATCAAGAAAACAAAATGTAATTTAACTCCTAGTATAAGAGCCAACATGTTAGTTTTACCATTTAAAAACCCTACCAACTTACTTTATTCATGGACTGATTTTAAAATTTTATGTCAACTCCTCACATATACGAGAGATTTATTGGAGGAAGATATCCAACGTACTATAGGTACAATGATTGATAGAGAATAATACTACTATAAGAGATGTGACTAAGAGAAGCTAGCAGGGCCCTAAATGAAAAAAATTATATTTAAATCTTTTAAAAAATTTAAATTAATAAAAATAAAATTATATTTTAATTCTTCTTAAAAATAATAAAAAATTTAATTTAAGTATTTAAAAATGATAAAAAATATAAAATATTAAAATAATAAAATTATATTTTTACTATCATAAAAAAAATATAATTTAATTTCCAGCCCTAAATAAATTTTAGAACTTCGCCCTGACTGCTATACTTTTAGCCTATGGATAAACACTTATTTACTTACCAAAAAAACTTTTTTTATTCCTTAATTAACTTAAACTAACCTCTTATAGATGGAAAAAAATTAATTAAAAAAGCCTCCTGACATATCATATTAATCATATATAATATGGAGATATGCACGTGAAAGGCACGTTTCAACCTATCCCTACAACGGACGGGGTAACGTGTCCGTTACATTTCTGTTCAATTATAAAAACACACAAACAACCAATCAGTTTGTTAAGTTTGAGTATCGTTTTCACCTACTCTTCAGTCTCCCTCTCACGAACTCCGTCTCTGAGTTTCTTCTCCGGCGACACCATGCATCGTTTCTTACAATCTTCATTCGCTCGATTGGTTCCCACCGGCACTTACCTTCTCCACTCCTCTGTTGTTCCAAGTTATCGCTATTTCTCTCGCTTTGCAGGCGACGATGACGTTGATGATGGTGGTGATGATCCTCAACCATGGAAATCCATGGACGGTCTTCGCCGGTGCTCAGCTAATCACGTGCCTTTGTCTCCCATTACCTTCTTGGAAAGAGCAGCAAAGGTTTACAGAGACAGAACATCGCTTGTTTATGGTTGTCGTAACTTCACATGGAATCAAACACATCAACGTTGTCTTAAGCTCGCTTCTGCTTTGTCTCAGCTCGGGATTTCCCGTGGCGATGTGGTTCGTGTCTTTTTCAAGCATCTACCTCTTTTTCATTTTTTTTCTGGGTTCATCTTCATCTTCGCCATAGCTCTCTAGATTGGATCTTTTTTTCACAATTTGATGCTGATTGAAATGACAAAAAAATTACTTTTAGGATATGTACTATTTTATTTTTGATAAATTCATGATTTTTACTCACATAGTACCTCTATAATTGATCTGTCATCAACATGCAGAACGAAACTGGTTTTATGTTCTATCACCTGGATGCTTTTGTGCAGAGTATTCGTGTGTGTTTTGTTGAATTTTTATCCAATTGTTATATATAACAATATGTCATGCAGGTGCCATGTTGAATTATAGAATCAAATTGGAAAATTTCAATTTTGAGCTCTCTAATAAATTGTATTAAGCAGGTTTCAACCCTGGCTCCCAATGTTCCAGCAATGTACGAGCTGCATTTCGCGGTTCCTATGGCCGGAGCTGTTCTTTGTACGCTTAATTCCCGGCTCGACTCGGCCATGGTTTCAGTCCTACTTGCACATTCAGAAGCTAAGATCCTATTCGTAGACCAAGGATTACTCGAAATCGCTCGTGGAGCACTCGATCTTCTTGCTAAAACTAACACAAAACCACCAGTCTTAGTTTTGATTTCTGAAGGGGATGACGATCCATCTCCAACCAGCATTGTGCCTTATGAATATGAAAGTTTTTTAGAGACTGGGCATATTGAATTTGAGATAAAAAGACCAAAGAGTGAATGGGATCCTATAAGTGTGAATTATACCTCTGGTACAACATCTAGGCCTAAAGGAGTTGTTTATAGTCACAGGGGAGCCTACCTCAACGCTATCGCGACACTTTTCCTTCATGGAATGCAGTCGATGCCGGTTTATTTGTGGACCGTGCCTATGTTTCATTGTAACGGTTGGTGCCTCACTTGGGGTGTCGCGGCACAGGGTGGCACAAACATATGCATGAAGAACATTTCTCCGAGGAAGATATTTGAGAACATAGCTTTACATAATGTGACACACATGGGAGGAGCTCCAACCGTCCTAAATATGATTGTGAATTCATCTGTTAGAGAGCAAAAGCCGATTTCCCGCAAGGTCGTGATATGCACCGGTGGTTCACCACCACCCCCGCAGATCTTGTTTAAGATGGAAGTGTTGGGTTTTAGTGTGACTCACTTGTATGGCCTTACTGAAACTTATGGTCCTGGAACATATTGTGTGGTGAAACCCGAATGGGGATCCTTGCCTCCTGAGGAACAATCAAAGTTGAAAGCTCGGCAAGGAACACAACATCTCGGTTTGCAAGACGTTGACATATTAGATCCCGTCACGATGGAGAAAGTACCAGCTGATGGTAAAACCATGGGTGAAGTCATGTTCAGAGGAAACACTGTGATGAGTGGATACTTCAAAGACTCGAACGCGACTGAGGAAGCATTTAAAGGCGGATGGTTTCACAGCGGTGATCTTGCCGTGAAACATCCAGACGGGTATATAGAAGTAAAGGACCGGCTGAAAGATATTATAATTTCAGGCGGAGAGAATATAAGCACGATACAAGTTGAGACAGTTTTGTACGGTCACCCAGCAGTTCTCGAAGCTGCAGTTGTTGCACGGCCTGATAATCATTGGGGACAGACCCCTTGTGCATTCGTGAAGCTAAAAGAAGGGTTCGACATCGACGCTCAAGAACTAATCCTGTTTTGCCGGGGTCACTTGCCGCATTATATGGCTCCCAAAACCGTGATCTTTGAGGAATTACCAAGGACATCAACTGGAAAGATACAGAAATATATATTGAGAGAAAAAGCAAAGGCCCTTGGGAGCCTCTCTTAAGCAACAAATGATAATGTACTAACCCCAAAGATATGAAGTTTCTCAAAAGAATTTTTCATTATCATTCAATGGCTCATTACATTGTGACAGTTGAAGAAAGCCAGAAATTTTCTTTTGCCAGGTCGAGTTTGAGAATATGTGGGTGCCGAACAGAACCACAGTAAAGCCGATTTCCGATTTTCATTCCGCTTGTAATCATAGACAATCTAGGATCATGGTAGTGAGCAACCGGCTTCCCTTCCAAATCAACTACCAAGACACCCGCATCTTTCTCCGTAGGTAATCGTCCCATGTACTTCATCATGATCGCCATAACCTTTCGAATGAAAGGATACCTAAACGCAATGTCCAAAGGAACCGAATATGCCTGCCGAAATTAGTAGAATAATGCTTGAATCATCAGAAAAATTATCAACAAACATAACCAAAAGGTTTAAATGGATATCAACAGATTCGTGTTACCGATGGTAATGCAATCCAATAATGCCCATCACCATCATATTTGATATTATCAGGAAAGCCTGGTAAATCATCAATAAATTTCTCCAGGTCTCCCTGTTTGTTCCCCTTGATGTAATACTTTCTGCACCTTCTCCTGCAATTGAATGTTGTTTAAGCATTAAAAAGGATTTGCAGCAATGTAAACCATACATACATATATACATACATGACGGTTTCACAGAAGATTGCATGATCTTGATTAGGTGACACTGCAACTCCATTAGCAAAGTATAGATGACTGACTAGCACATCGGTTTTTCTCGTAACCGGATCGAAGCTCATAAATCGACCATGAGGTTTGCCTTCCAAGATATCCCATATATCTTCATTTAAGTTGTATTTGTAAGAAGCATCTGTGAAATATATCATTCCATTATCTGCAATATCTACTCCATCTGTAAGCTTGAATTTATGGCCATCAGCTTCATCTGTTAGCAGCTCCACTTCCCCATCCTTGCTTATATTCAGTAGTCCCTGATGCATTCATTATCCAACAGTTTTCATTCACTGTATAATGATTGGTTTAAGTTTAGGGTAAACTTACTATTTGGTGCTTGAACTTGACAATTTTTTTTACATTGGGGCCTGAACTTGTCAATTGTTCCTGAATTTTAGGGTTTTCAAGAATTAATTAGATCAAAAAAAAAAGTTCAAGGCCCAACGTGAAAAAAATTGTCAAGTTCAGGGCTTAATTTAAATAAAAAAAAGTTTAGGCTTCAATGTGGAACAATTGTCAAGTTCAGAGCTTAATTTGGAAAAAAAAAAATTCAGGTCTTACTATAAAAAAAGTTGCAAGTTGAGGTTCCAAAAAATGATTTAACCCTAAAATTTAATGGTGTTTAATTTGATTTGACATAAATTTGTCCAGGGAAGTAGGTATCTTGGCTCCCTGGTTAAGTGGAGTAATAACAGTTTTAGCCCCTTCTAGTTGTTAAGTAATCAAATTAAGTCCTTTTTTAGAATTTTTTTTGTCCCTCCCAAAATTTAAAAAATTTATATCCACCAATATGTTAACACTATTAACACTTTAAGAACAACTATTATCAATTTAGACTGTTAATAACACTATAAAAATAGAGACACCAGAGTGGAATATAAAGACAAACTATAATTAGACCCAATGTTTGTAAATGACATAATAATTTATTTGACACTCTAATCTTATAAATAAAGTCATTTTAGCATTTCATTTTTTTGTGTCTTCTAGAGCTTAAATTTGTGATGTTTGCCAAATTACTCCAAAATGAATGGAAAAAATACACCTGGATTGGCCCGACTAATAACAACATAAAAGTAGAGGGACCAAAATTAAAATGAAAAAAATAATTAAACTCTAAATTTGAAAAAAGTATGGGACTAAAACTAGAATTAGACCCTTACAAGAAAAAAAACTGTGTAGGAAAGGTAAAAGAATTAGGGATAAAGCAATTTTTCCAAATTTAGTCCCTGAATTTTTGGTCCACTAAACTTGATAAATTCTCATGTTACGATGATATGACACTCTAAGATTATCTCACATGGTACACTCTCATGGTATCAAAAGGACTATAAATGAGACAAAATTCAAGTTCTAAGAAAAGAAGTTCAGAGACCAAGTTGAAAAAATTTACAAAGTTTAGGTACTAAATATTGCTTTATCCAAAAAACTAACCTTATATGCATCAGCAACGATTATTTCCTTGTTTGGACCAAGAGCGAGTCCTAGCGGCCTACCATGGGTGTTAACAAAATTTTCCACGACCGAGTCACTCAACCTGACTCGCTTGATCCACCCATCGTGACAACCCGTGTAAACGACTTTCGCCGTGGAATCATACGCGATATCTTCCGGTCCTTGTAACTCCCCCGCGCCCAACAAGTCTGCGCCTTGGAGGATGCGATCATTGCGCAACGAGACGACCACCGGTGCCCGACCCAGCTCGTGGATCGGAAGTGGAGCAGGATCGAATGAATCGAGCTGGTACACAAGCACAGCAGCCACTACGGGGAACATCGTGAATAAAACAGTAATGGAAGGGCGCCACAATCTCTTCCTCGGTTGATCGCCGGAGCTAGACGCCTGTGATTGAGAAGCCGTTTGTGATCTTGAGTCCGCCATTGCAAAACCGTCACCAAGTTGTTGAGAGATTGTGGTTTTTTATGGAGATTGAAAAACGTCAAAATGGTTACCTGCTTCACATAAACCTATACGACTACAAAACCGATAAACAATTTTTATAATCTGCCGTTGCCGGCCATACTTCTTCCAAAATTTAAACACCAAGTTGGATTAAATATAGTTAATTGCATCTTTAAGATATAGTCCAAAAATTTAAAATATTTTAATTACATCTCAAAATTATTCATATTATATCAATTAGGTCATTTTATTATTGAAACCGTTAATTGAACTATTAAATGACACGTAAAATCTTATTTGATGAAAAAAAATTGGCGCATGACTTTTCAAATTAAATGACATGTAAAATTATCAATATTATATCAAAATGATATGTTTTTGGGTGAAAGGTATTTCACAGGCGGTACCATTGTGCATGTCTAACATATTTCTTTTATTTTTTTATTATATTTTTATATTATAAAAATATATATATTTTATTGGTAGTGCCACACCCATAGGCGGTACCATTGTTATACAAGTATAGTATCTTGAAATAAATATACGTGATTGAGATATAATGTACCTGACATGTGGGTTGTGTTCTGTTAACAGGCGATACCGAAAACGCCTAGTCAACAGGCGATACCCACGTCAAATTACATGGGGAAACGATGTAGAGCGTGGGCTAGCAGACAGGCATGCATGCAGAAAGCCTGATTCGGCTTGGGGCTTGGGGAGGGATTAATTTTTTGTTATAAGAAGGGAGGGGACCTTAGGGGTGGGGTAGTGAGAGCTAAAAAAAAACGAAAAGAAAAGAAGAAGAAGAGTAGAGGGGGAGAAGAAAGTAAGGAAAGAGAGGTATATTTTTTATTTTATTGTTGTTATTTTAATTTATTTTAAAATTATTTTAATTTATTTTTAATTATTTTATAAAGTTTAGTTTAATGTTATTTTGTTAGTAGTAGTAATTATTATATATTTTTTTAATTTAGTGTTTATGTAAGTTTTTATAATTTTATTTGTTTAGTAAGTAGATTAAGAGAATAAAAAAACTAAAAGAAAAGTAAATGTTTTGTTGTTTTTAATTTAATTTAAAGTTTTTTTAGTAATTATTATAAATTATTTGTTTTGTTTTGTTTAATTTTAATGTGATTTGTTATTAATTTTTTTATTTAGCAGAGTAGATTAAAGGGAGAGAAATAAATGTAAGTTTTATTGTTTTTAATTTAATTTAATTTAATTTTGTAAGTAAATAAATTTTCTAAAAGGGATAATGCCATTTTCACCCCTGTACTTTAACACTTGTTTGAATGTGGTAATTGAAGTTTCAAAATGTCTAATGTGGTACTTGAAGTTTAATTCCGTTACACAATCCGGTACTTGTCAGTAACACTGTGA
This sequence comes from Gossypioides kirkii, assembly GCA_005610355.1. Lineage (NCBI taxonomy): Eukaryota > Viridiplantae > Streptophyta > Magnoliopsida > Malvales > Malvaceae > Gossypioides > Gossypioides kirkii. Next base: position 39,532,490 of record CP032248.1, read on the forward strand.
ATTTCTTACTGATTTTGCCACGTGGACCAATTATGTGTCGATACGTGGCAGTAGGCAGGCTGAAGGGGTAGCCGCACGGGCAAGTTAAGGAAGGGCTGTTTTGCAATTTGCCCTTCCCCTTCCACTTTTTCATCAGGATTTGAAATAAATAATAAATTAATTTAAAATTTGCTTTAGGTTTTTTTTTCTTCTTCTTTCTTTCCATCTTTTCCTGTACTTATTGGGGTTTCTGAGCTCATTGTTTTAAACAAGTTTTGATGCATTCAAGCTTTCAAGGATTATACTCGGGTGTGAGAAATTCCCAGTCTCTACCATCTCTGCTACTTTACAAAGCTAGTCCAACAATGTGGCTGCTTGTTGTTGCTGAGACACCATTAATGGCTTCTGTTCTTGAAACCCAACAAGTTGTTTTTTGATAAACAACTCATGGTTTGAGAATGGTAGCTTTGGGATCTGACCATGATTGAGTCTCTTTGGTAATGATGGTTGTACTTGTGGAAATGGTAAGAAGAAGTTGGGATTTTGGGGATTTAGAATCTGGGGTTTCATTTCCTGGTTTTCAAGTTGTTGATAAAGGCCAAACTTTCAGGACTAACAAATTAAAAAGAAAATTATATTAAAAAAACAAATTAAAAAGAAAATTAGAAGAATAGGAAGGATAATCGTGACTTGAAAAGAAAGAAGTCAAACTCCAAAAACAACGCTATAAATCCCAAACAAACTCCTTTAGGACTTTCAAGTAACGAAAGCTTCAATGGACAATGGGACTGTTCCCTCTCGTACTGTCTGATTCTTACAGTTCTCTGCATCTCCTGGTCTTATCCCCACACCTTGCCATCGCCCTCGTGATCTCTTCCACTTTGGTTTCTTTTTAATCCATGCCTAAACAATAACATCCTTAACTTCCCCAAGAAGAACACAAACCCAACCCAAAAGATTCAAACTTTCATACTATCTGCTCATCAACTCCCCCTCCCATTTCACCCCATAAAATTTCTCTTCTTGCTCTCTCGTTTTTCCAAACTTTGCGTCTCTTATAGTTATGAAGTGTTTTCATTTGACTAACGGGGAGAGGCGAGACGAGGGAGACGATGGCGACGGCGGCAGTGCCGTTTCGAGGGTGTCGTCGAAGGTAACGTGGATGAGGTCATTTAGCGTGGTGTCAAGCAGCATCGGCATGAGTTGTTCTGAGTTTGACTCCGAGTCGACCAGGGACTTGGCCTCTGACTATTCGGCCGTGGGTGGTTTCTACAAGGGAAGAAGCTAAAAAAAAGAACTAGGGTTTTTGAAAAAGTGAGGGAAGGGCAAATTGCAAAACAACCCTTCCCTAATTTGTTCATGCAGCTACCCCTTCAACCCGCCCCTTGCCACGTGTCGACACATAATTGGTCCACATGGAAAAATCAGTCAGAAATTAACAGCGTTACTGACAGGTACCGACTTGTGTAACGGAATTAAACTTCAGGTACCACATTCAAACAAGTGTCAAAGTACAGAAGGGTAAAATTACATTATCCCTTTCTAAAATAGCTTATAACATAATAATGTCCATTTTATTTTTTATTTCGAATAATAATAATATATTCTATTATTATACCTAATATTTATTTGATTTATAATATTTGTATTATTTTTGACTTTAAAAATTATTAATTAATTAAATGACAAACTTAATAAAAATATTTAATAATTAGTTCTATTGTAACACCCATACACTCGGTTTACATGTATAAACCCGGTATAAGAGTATTACATACAATGTTAGAGAATTAAAAAAGAGTATAACAAAATTTTTCTTTCAATTCATGTAAATTTTTAAAACAATATTAATAACCCATTCATTAGAGACACGTAGGTATACCATTTATACATGCCATTTCACACAAAATAAATATACCTTGTTTTGCAATCTTCCAATGTTGATGTGATTTGATGAGAGGCACCTAATCCAACCTTAACTTCTCGGAGGTCTTATATCTACGCGTTGAAATAAACGCGTTAAGCCGGTGAAGGCTTAGTAAGTACTACAAGTGTCATTAATCATTCATCTTTTAATCACTTATTTCAAACTCATTCATATAATTATTTATTCATGTAAAATACATAACTTTTATGTATATAACATTTAACTTACAATAGTGTTATGAATGCACATGTTCTTCTTCATTTTACATTTTAACCATTCCAATCTCTTAGCTTACTTAGTTTCATCATTTTTTGATTTCTTATACATATATTATACTTACCTTTCATGCGATTATCATTTCACTTACTTCAATGTCATAATTTCCACATTCTTTCTTTTTCACATTATTTACCCTATTAACTAGACTCGGACCTTGGCAGATATACGAATCCAACCAAACACACCAGAATGGCACCCAGTGCCTCATCGGATAGTTCGAAGCAATAAAGTGACACCCAGTGTCTCATCGGCCTAGCCGAAGTAAAGGGGTACCCAGTAGCTCATCGAATCTATCCGAAGTGAAATAATGACACCCAGTGTCTCATCGACTCAAGGTCGAAGTATCCCTGAACTCATCCAATCTATGGCATGCCAACTATATCCGACTCAGCCCGACTAGTTAATAGAGATTTTCAATTTACAATTCATATCACTTTCACTTTCAATTTTGATCACAAATCATTCACAACTTATACATCATATATATATATTTCATCACATATACATTATCACGTATTTCTCACATTTATTTCCTCAATGGCTTTCACAATATCACCATTTTATCATATAATCAATATTTATAATTAAACACATAATATTTCACATATACATTGTTCATCACATATATATATATCATTATATACCTCTTTACTTTTATTTTCATATTAATTTTCAAAACTGTCCACTTGCGTCACAGTCACTAAATTATTTATATCTTGAACTACAGAATTCAAAATTAATATCTGCTTAATGTTATTGAAACTAGACTCAAATATATTTTTACCATAAAAATTTATGAATTTTTAATTTAGCCAATTTGTACAGTAAATTCTTTCAATTTACCCCTTCTCTGCTACCTGACAGTTTCGACCTTTCTTCACTAAAAATTATTTATATTTTAGCACAGGAATCCAATAATGTTCCCGTCTGTTTATTTTGAAAATAGACTCATTAAGTATTCAACCATATAAATTTAAGTCTCTAATAATTTTTATACATTTTTCTATGAATTTTCAAAGTTAGATTTTTAGAAAACAATCATTTATCCAAATCAATCTTCCAACATTCAATTTAGTAATTAAAATAAAGATGAGCTCTTTATTATGGTAATTTTTACAAAATTACTCACATCTCTTTAATTGTAATAGCCCGATTTTTAGAGGTATCGAAAATAGTGATTTTAGAATCACACATCCGATGAGTTGAGTTTTAAATTTATTTATTTTAATAATTATAGTGTTACATACATCATACTAATTTTTGATCCAGTAATTTTATTGATTAGATAGTTAATTGAATAGGAAGGACTAAATCGAAAAAGGTGCAAAAAATAAAAACTATCTGATTAGAAGGACTAAATAAGTAAATTAACCAATAGAGGTTGAGTTAGTGGAATATCATGGTATTTAAGTGTATAAGGAATGTTTAATTAAGGTTAAGTGTGATTAAAAAGAACTAATGATAGAAGTTGCAATAATTACAAAAATGCCATTACTATATATAAGAAATTAAAAGAAAGAAAATGAGAATTTCATGATATTTTTCTCATCATCTTCTTCTTTACATGGCCAAGGGAGAAAAAGTTAGGGTTTTCACTTCAAATCCTTAAGCTTTGATTTGGGTAAGTAAACCATGATCTTTTTTAGTAATTTTATATTTTTGAGTCCGTATTAGCTTAATCTAGCTTATACAAGGACTAATTTGAGAATCTGTGAAATGTCAAAAACTTTTCCATTGATGAATATGCTTTTTCTTTGAAGCCTTTGATAGTTTGAAATGTTTGATGATTGGATTGGATCTTTTTGTAAATGGATTTTTGATGAAATTAGGGTTTAAGGACCAAAATGTGAAAGTAATGAAATTACAAGTATTGTTCTAAAAATAAATGTGTGAAGGGGTTGGATAGACACCTTAAAGGATTCAGCTATGGTTGGTTGTGTGAGAGAATGGTTATTTTGCATGTTTTGTGTTGAAAGGACTAGATTGAATAAAAGGAAACTATTAGGGTAAATTCATAATTTTCCCAAAAAGGGCTAAATTGTGTTGAATGATTTGTGAATGTAGACTACGATCATGCTACAGATCGTGAAAAAGGAAATTGGCAGATTAATCCCTAAAGTCTTTCCCAAACTGCAATCTAGTCTGGTAAGTTCGTAATGTAAATGTACATTATATTTCTTATATATAATTTGTCAATGTTCAGCAAAAGGAAGCATTTGGTATTGAAGATGATTGAAGAATTTAGACGAAAAAGATAGTAGGCTTTATGTCGTTGAAATAGTATCGACGCGATGGTTGGGGTATTGCATGTATTATGAGTCCTCGATAGCTCATGAAAGTAGCATCGTGACTCGAAAAAGAGATATGGATCCTACATGGATTACAAGTCCTACAATGGCTGGGACTTATACTTTATGCATACTCCCAACAGCTCGTGTGAGCAACATCGTTAGGAAACAGTTTACAGTACAGATAGACACCGTACCGATGGTTGGGGTACCATATAGGTTGTGAGTCTCAACAGCTCGTGTGAGTAGTATCGGGTATTGGTAACTGAAAGTAATGAAAAGGAAGACGAGTTATAAATAACTCTAAGAGTAATGGAATTATATTGGCTCAATGGAGTCATTATTGCTTATTACCATGTTGGTATTTCTTAACTATCGAACTTACTAAGCTATAAAGCTTACCACAATTATTGTTGTTGTTTTGTAGATCATTTTGCTGACTGAAGATCAGATCATCGTCATCTTTTGAAGTCACACTATCGCGAAATTAGTCGGTAGTTTTTGTATCACTCGATCTTATGACATGTACTAGGATGATATTCACCTTTGATGTTGTACTAAAGATGTTGAAATCTTAGTATGTTGAATGTGAATATGCATGAAGTACAATTTAGATGTTTAAGCTTGAGATGCTTGTAAAGACTTAGAAGTAATGTATGTTGTGTGATGACCTAATGCATAACTTGTGTTAGATGTGTTTGAGATGTTAAACTTGTGTCTTGGCATAATTCTTGAGATTCTGCATACTTGTTTTGATATAACTTATGCATGTATCGGTAGAAGTACAAGGTAGGAGAGACGTTATTCTCTGACTTGAGTTGTATCGGTAGTTGAATAACAAATATCGGTAGTTTTTAGCACTAATGTATTGGTAGTTTGTATGCATATCGGTATAAGTTGCAGGGTGAGAATTTTTACTCTCTGGAGTTTTTGGTATTAGTATATGCATGATTTGTATCGGTAAAAATCATACTTGTATCGGTAGAGCTAGCACAAGTACCGGTTGAAATCTGCACAGTTGCTAAATTGTTCATTGACTTGACTACTACCGATGGTTGACCATTAGGTACCGATAGAAGTCTATTAAATTATTAGAAATACCATTTTTACCCTTGATAAAATTGTGTTATGATTAAATATTGATATATAAAGTGAGAAGTGAATTTATTATTAAATAAAGATGAAAATATTTGGATATTTTAAAAAGATGAACAATGTTAAATGAATAGAAAACACCGAAATCCTAACCAGCGACGGTGCTCGAGTTTTGGGTGTTACATTTAGTGGTATTAGAGCTTTTGATTTAACTGTTTCTTGGACAGTTATGAATATATTAAATGATTTCATAGTACATGCCATATGAACCTGTGATAGTGTGATATAGATGGATCCGGTCTAACCATAGTTTTTGCAAATAAAGATAAATGTGCCTGAAACTGAAAGAGATAGGACTAACGAAGTAAATAGTAATGACCCCACAAGTAATTCTGGGGCTAGTCATGGGGCCGCTATCTTACCAATGACTGAAAGCGAAGCTAAGAACATGTTCTTCGACTTAATGGGACAGTGGTTCTCGAAATTTATGCAGAATAACCGAATGGCGCCACCTCCTCCACCACTAGTTACACAGCCTATTGCTCGACCTACGGTACTTCCTCTAATGCCTCCGCCTTTTTCGGTGATTGAACAGAGGTGTCCTATTTCGACATATAAGGTAAAAAAGTACGAGGCAGAGGAATTTCGCGAAAATGCTGAGGATGATCCATCCAGGGCTGAGTATTGGTTGAAAAACACTCTGAGGGTACTGAATGAAATGACTTGTCCGCCCGAAAATTTTGTGAGGTGTGCAGTTTCATTGTTAAAAGACGAAGCTGATAATTGGTGGGTAATGATCGTAGTAGTTATACCAGAAAATGAAGTTACTTGGGAATTTTTCCAGATGGATTTTAAAAAGAAGTATGTCAGTAAGGTATATCTGGGTAAGAAGAAGAAGGAATTCCTAGAGTTAAGACAAGAAAATAAGACTGTGGCAGAATACGAACGAGAGTTTGTATTTCTCAACAAGTATGCACGGGAGATTGTACCCACTGATGAGGCTATGTGTGCCCGTTTGAAGACGGTTTGAGTGATGAGATAAGGATGATGGTGGGTGGTTCAAAAATTCAGCCATTTGTCGTTTTGACAGACAGGGCATAGAAAATGAAAGAAGTATACAACCAGAAGAGTCAGAGAGAGAAGAGACTTCGAGATTTTGGGAAGAAAAATCCCACCAGAACCTTTTCAATGCCACCACCGAAGAAATTCAGAGATAGTGAAGTCCGAGGAGCAGTCTCTTTTGGCTTTCTAAGTAGAAGTCGATCGGGACCATCAGAATCCAGATTTAAAAATCGGTCGAGTGACAGTGTGGCTAGTGTTCGTAACGTGCCAACACCATTGTACGAGCATTGCAAAAGAATCCATTCGGGCGAATGTCGGCTAGTTAAAGGAGTCTGCTTTAGATGTGGAAATACTGACCATTTCATGCGAAATTGTCCAATGAACTCGGAAGCAAAGGAAGATCGAAGTGTTAACCCTTTGGTTATACCGCAAAAAGGTAGGCGCCCGGGGTAGAGTAGCGGTGTAGGTGGAAATTGAAGTGAACATAAAGACAGTGAAGTAGGTCAGAAGCTCGAGCACTTACGCGGACTTATGCCATCCGAGCTAAAGAAGAGACTACCGCTCTTGATGTTATGACTGTTATATTCTATCTTTTTAATGACATTGTATGTGCTTTGACTGACCCAAGGTCAACTCATTCATATATTTAGACTACCTTAGCTGCTGATAAGAGATTATTCATTGAATCGACTGAATTTGATGTGCAAGTCACAAACCCATTGGGTCATAGTGTCATTGTTAACTTGGTATGTCGTAAATGTCCACTGAAAGTTCAAGGCTGTGAATTTTTTGCCGATCTAATGCTATTGCCATTCACCGAGTTTGATGTGATCTTGGTTATGAATTAGTTATCTGAGCATGATGCGATAATAAATTGCAAGCAAACACAAATTAGTTTGAAATGTCTGACAGGTGAAGTAGTTATAGTGGAGTTTGATAGATTAAATAGTGAAACTAGAGTGATTTCGGCTATTTCGGCACATAAGATGGTTCATAGAGGCTGTAAAGAATTCCTGGCATACATACTTGATACTCGGGGCTCGAGAACAGAATTGGATCAGGTTCCAGTTGTTCAAGAGTATACAGATATGTTTCTGGAAGAACTACCGAGTTTACCGCCAGTTAGAGAGGTAGAGTTCGGTATTGATTTACTACCTGGTATAGTTTTGATCTCTATTTCACTATACAAAATGACGTTGACCGAATTGAAAGAATTGAAAGCTCAGCTGCAAGAATTGTTAGACAGAGGGTTCGTACGACCCAATGTAGCACCATGGGGTGCGCCCGTATTATTTGTGAAAAAGAAGGATGGATCGATGCGAGTGTGTATAGATTACAGACAGTTAAATAAGGTGATGATCAAGAACAAATACCCGTTGCTTCAGATTGATGAATTATTTGATCAGCTTAAAGGTGCAACCGTATTCTCTAAAATAGACCTTCGGTCAGGGTACTATCAGATGCGAGTAAAGGATTGTAATATTATGAAAATGACATTCAGAACTCGGTATGGTCATTATGAGTTTTTGGTTATAGCGTTTGGATTGACTAACGCCCCCACAACATTTATGGACCTGATGAACAGAATATTTAATCTCTGAAGTCTTTCCTAAACTGCAATCCAGTCTAGTAGTTCGTAATATAAATGTAAATTATATTTCTTATATATAATTTGTCAATGTTCAGCAAAAGGAAGCATTTGGTATTGAAGATGATTGATGAATTCAGACAGAAAAGATAGTAGGCTTTATGCCATTAAAATAGCACCGATGCGATGGTTGGGATACCGCATGTATTGCGAGTCCTCGACAACTCGTGTAAGCAGCATCGTGACTCAAAAAAGAGATATGGATCCTACATGGATTACAGGTCCTATGATGGTTGGGACTTATGCTTTATGCATACTCCCGACAGCTCGTGTGAGCAGCATCTTTAGGAAATAGTTTACAATACAGCTAGACATCGTATCGATAGCTGGGGTACCGCATAGGTTATTAGTCCTCGACAGCTCGTGTGAGCAGTATCGGGTACTGGTAACTGAAAGTTATGAACAGGAAGAAGAGTTGTAAATAACTCAAAGAGCAATGGAATTACATTGGCTCAATGGAGTCATTGTTTCTTATTACCATGTTGGTATTTTTTAACTATCGAACTTACTAAGCTATAAAGCTTACCACAGTTATTGTTATTGTCTTGTATATCGTTTTGCTGACTGGAGATCAGATCATCATCATCTCTTGAAGTCACAGTATCACGGAATTAGTAGGTAGATTTTGCATCACTCGTTCTTATGGCATGTACTATGATGATATTAACCTTTGATGTTGTACTAAAGATGTTGAAATCTTACTATGTTGAATGTGTATATGCATGAAGTACAATTTAGATTTTTAGCTTAAGATGCTTGTAAAGACTTAGAAGTTATGTATGTTGTAACACCCTTATACCCGGTTCACACGTATAAACTCGGTATAAGAGTATTACATACAATGTCAGAGAATTAAAAACAAGTATAATAAAATTTTCTTTCAATTCATGTAAATTTTTAAAACAATATTAGTAATCCATTCATTAGAGACACATAGGTATACCATTTGTACATGCCATTTCACACAAAATAAATATACCTTGTCTAGTAATCTGCTGATGTTGATGTGATTTGATGAGAGGCACCTAATCTAATCTTAACTTCTCGGAGGTCTTATACCTACGCGTTGAAATAAACGCGTTAAGCCGGTGAAGGCTTAGTAAGTACTACAAGAGTCATTAATCATTCATCTTTTAATCACACATTTCAAACTCATTCATATAATTATTTATTCATGTAAAATACATACCTTTTATGTGTATAATATTTAACTTACAGTAGTGTTATGAATGCACATGTTCTTCTTCATTTCACAATTTAGCCATTCCAATCTCTTAGCTTACTTAGTTTTATCATTCTTTGATTTCTTATACATATATTGTACTTACCTTTCATGTGATTATCATTTCACTTACCTCAATGTCACAATTTGTACATTCTTTCTTTTTCACATTATTTACCCTATTAACAAGACTCGGACCTTGGCGGATACACGGATCCAACCAAACACACCAGAATGGCACCCAGTGCCTCATCGGATAGTTCGAAGCAATAAAGTGACACCTAGTGTCTCATCGGCCTAGCCGAAGTAAAGTGGTACCCAGTACCTCATCGAATCTATCTGAAGTAAAATAATGACACCCAGTGTCTCATCGACTCAAGGTCGAAGTATCCCTGAACTCTTCCAATCTATGGCATGCCAACTATATCCGACTCAGCCCTACTAGGTAATAGGGATTTTCAATTTACAATTCATATCACTTTCAATTCCAATTTCACTTTCAATTTTGCTCTCAAATCATTCAAATTCAATTCAAATATACCATTAATTCAGTATAAATTTTCATTCATCTCAATATTAACGCTTACTTCATATTCACTTATTAAATATAAATATTGAAATAAACATTAAACAATGAATAATTCAGATTATAGTAATACAAATCAATAACAAATCAATTTAACCAAATAACAACCAAATATCATAAACAATTAGGTACTAATAACTTTGGAAACCTTTGATTTATCCATTTCATTCTCATTTCTCAATTTCATCACATATCACTTTATATGCATCAATTTTTCATTTCTATTCAATTCTTCTTCTTTTTTACATTAATTTTCAAAGTTGTACATTTGAGTCACAGTCACTAAATTATTTATATCTTGAGGTACAGAATTCGAAATTATAATTCGCTTGATGATTCGGAAATTAGACTCAAATATATTTTTACCATAAAAATTTCAGAATTTTTACTTTAGCCAATTTGTACAGTAAATTCTTTCAATTTACCCCTTCTCTACTGCCTAACAGTTTCGACCTTTCTTTACTAAAAATTATTTATCTTTTAGTACAGAGATCCAATAATGTTCTCATATGTTTATTTTGAAAATAGGCTCATTAAGAATTCAACCATATAAATTTAAGTCTCTAATAATTTTTCTACATTTTTCTATGATTTTTCAAAGTTAGAACAGGGGAACCCGAACCTACTCTAACCTTGTTACACAAAAACTAGTATATCTCGAAATATAAAATTTCTTTTCTTTCACTGTTTCTTCCATATGAAACTAAACTCAATAAGATTTAATTAAATATTCAATTCAACTCCTTACTCTTTTTATACAATTTTTGGTGAATTTTCGAACTTAGTCCTCTGATTCTGTCCAATCTATTTTAATGAGAATAATTCCTTTCTCATGTTTCTTTATACTAAATTTCATTCAATCATACATAATTAACACTTATAATTAAACATACCATTTTTACCATAATTACCCATATATGTTAAAATTATAAACACTTTAACTTAATTAATTCTAAACCTTTTAATACTTGTAGTATTTAGCTCACTTGTAGATAATTTCTTCTCACACCTTAGCTTTCTCCTTTCCTTTTTCTTCAATTTGGTCCTTGTCCTTCTTCCCTCTTTCTTCAATTTCATACAAACACATATAAGCTTAAGAATAGAATTCAATACTTTTTCATGCTAGATTATGTAAATATACATGTATGTCATGAAAATTGAATCATCTCTTACCTTTGTTCTTGAATTTCCAAAATTCTAATTCAATCCCTATCCACTTTAACACTTCAAAGTGGACTCTATAAAAAAATTAAGGTGTCTACTAACTTCCCACTATGCCTTTCTTAAGGAAATTTCAAAGAAAATGGAGGATTTTGAAGCTTGAAGGGCTTAACAACGGTGAAGGGACTAAATTGGAATAAAAGTAAAAGTTTAGATGGAGAAGAATGGCATGGACGGTTGGACTTTTTAAAGAGAAGATGATATTTTAATCTTTTATTTCCTTTTTCTTTTCTCAATTTCTCTAGAATTTTCTCTTAAAATATCTCACTTACTAAAAATGGTAAAATTGCTCTTTTAGTCCCTAGGCCTTCCAACTTTACACTTTGACCCAAAACTTTGCCTCCAAAAATATCTTCCACTAAATTACTCTTTTACCCCTCTTTATCAATCTAATTCCCATGATGACTCATAATTCAATTTGGATTAATTGCTATTTAGTCCTTCCTCCTTTTTCACAATTACTAATTAATCCTTGAATTTTCCTAATCTTCTTATTTTAGCTACATATTCTAATGCTTGACTCCTTCCCTATACTGTTCCAACTCCGATTCAAAAACGCGGATGTTACATATGTTGTGTGATGACCTAATGCATAACTTTTGTTGGATGTGTTTGAGATGTTAAACTTGTGTCTTGGCATAATTCTTGAGATTCTGAATACTTGTTTCGGTAGAACTTATGCATGTATCGGTAGAAGTACAGGGTAGGAGAGAGGTTGTTCTCTAACTTGAGTTGTATCGATAGTTGAATAACAAGTATCGGTAGTTTTTAGCATTTATGTATCGGTAGTTTGTATGCATATATCGGTAAAAGTTGCAGGGTGAAATTTTTTTGCTCTCTGGAGTTTTTGGTATCGGTAGATGCATGATTTGTATCGGTAGAAATCATACTTGTATCGGTAGGCTAGCACAAGTACTGGTAGAAATCTGCAAAGTTGCTAAATTGTTCACTAACTTGACGACTACCGATACTTGACCATCAGGTATCGGTAGAAGTCTCCTAAATTATTGGAAATGCCATTTTTACCCTTGATGAAATTGTGTTATGATTAAATATTGATATATAGTGTGAGAAGTGAATTTCTTATTGAATAAAGATGAAAATTTTAGGATATTTTAAAAAGATAAACAGTATTAAATGAATAGAAAACACCAGAATCCTAACTGACGACAGTGTTCGGGATTTGGGTGTTACATTAACATTTGTGCTGTTTAATCCTTAATAAAAATTCAATACTTAATCCTCAACCAAGCATGAACCAAAGCATTAAACTCTTATTATTTCTTCATTCTAACCCCATGTTTTCTACTATTTCACATTTGACCCATGTATTGTTTACCGTTTTCATAAATAGGTCCTTGGACCTTAATCATCCTAATAACTTTAACAAACCTTGATGCATAACCTTCAAATTCAAAGAGTTAGTTACTAAGCACACCATCACACTTACCTCATTCATGGTAAGTCTCTAAACTCCTATAAAAAATGTTAAAAATAAACCCTTAGGTTAGCTAAGCCGATCAAGCAAGCTCATAAACATGAAATCATTAAAACTAACTTCAAGTGTAAACCAAATCACAAGAAAAGCTTAACGCCAACTTCTTTCTCTTTCAACAATGATGGTCTACCCATTTCAAGAAGAATAAGTAAGGAAAAGTACATCATACTTTTAAATTGAAAATTTAAAAGGCTATACTCATTTCTTTTTTTTTTCACCTAATCCAACTACATCATACTTTTAAATTGAAAATTTCACTTAAAATATCTCTTGAATGAGTGAAGGTCGCCATCCACTTCAAGTGTAAGGTATATTTATCCATTTGATCCCTTTAATTCTCTTTCCTTGTATTTTAGTTAATCCTAATTATCTAACTTATCTTTTGAAACTCTTACTAAATAATCCTTTTCATTTAAATTTTATTATCCGAGCTATTAAATTCCATAACTAAAATTTTTAATACGACCATACACCTTACTCGTAAATGTTCAACTATGTCATCTACTGACATCAGTCATCGGAAGGTGTGGTCTCAAACCACTGTTCCCCACATCACTGAAAAATCAGGTTGTTACAAATTGTATTTACTTGGTGGACAATCGATGATAGTCTTCTCATATTTACTATCGTGAATATATTTCAACGTTCATTGACCTCACTCTCTGATGGTTTGCATCCATTGCATTCCTGACAACTTCGATAAACACATGTTCGACGTTCATCTGGTCTACTTGTTGCAGCCCCATTACTAGCATCAAGGTAGCCAGCCTATAGAACGTAATCGAGAACACAGATGAAATCGAAAGATGTCGTATTCTTTTGAACACGACATTAACCGATTCTACTAGGTTGGTTGTCATTTGACCATATTGAAACCCGTCATCGAAACTTTGAGACCCTTGCTATGGCTCCATGCACCTAACTTTTTCGTTTGACCTTCTATGTCACCCTTAAGTCTGGTCATTCTTTGCCGAAATCGGTGTGACTCTAGCTCGTATGTTGTGTATGTTTTAAGAAAAGATAAGTTACAATTTCGAATAAAAAAAATGAAAAATATAAATTGAAACTAAAATTTACCCTTTTTCACAAGTCATCTCCGCTAGTCTGTATTCTTATATTCTCATTGAAAGTTAGCCGTAATGTGTCAGCTGCAGTAAACTGATCTCAATGGTACCCCAAAATTCCTAATGGAGATAATTATTCCCTTCCCTTTATCGGAGATGATGCAAATATTATCGTTACGAACAACATACCTCTGTAGGTTCGTTAGAAAGAATTCCCATTATTCGCTATTTTCCTTGTCCACAATAGCAAATGCTATCGGGAGCACGTTCTGGTTCCCGTCTTGAGCCACCAAAATAAGTAGAATCCGCGTATATTTCTCATATTGCTAGGTTTCATCTACCTGGACAAATGACTTGCAGTAAGGAAATGCTCTCACGCAGGAATCAAACGTCCGAAACATATTTTGAAAAATTCTTTTTCCCTGTTGTAGTTGGTTATCCGGGCCATAATAAGGTCGTGTCTCTAACTCAATGGCAGTTGATCTCGCTGTAAACGTCACAACAATAATGTGTAAGTAGACATTGTCGATGCAAGTATAATAGACAAATGTGGGTATGTCGGATATCGATCCCACGAGAATAGTATTCTTGTTGCTTAAATTTGTCGAAGCAAAAGTAGTTAAAATGAGAAGAATTGTCTGGAGTAATAGAAGTGCAATTAAGTCAAGACTGTACAAATAAAAGAGTTAAAACTGTCAGCGCAAATATTGTAAAACAATTATAAAGGACTGGAGGATGAAATGAATGTTGAATATGTTTTTTGAATGTAAAATAAGAGAATTAAAGAAGTAAAACAATTATAAAGGAATGGGGGATCCCTGATTTGGAAAGTTGGCAAACACTAAATGTGACTACAAGGTAACTCGTAGATAAATTGTCACCGCAATTAAGTTTTATAAGATATCACTACTTTCGAATTCTCTGTTTAGCAAAGACCCAAACACTCACATTAGCCACACCTTCCAAAGCTGGCAATACTTTGCATTTGAGAACAAGTGGCCAGAATTCTTTCTTACCTTAAGCAACTTCCGTTGTCTTGCTTGTTGATCTAACTTTGTCACTGCACCTTCCAGTGACTGTGGTTGCAATCGCACTTCCGTTGTCAAAACAGTTAAATCCAAAGATAAACAAATAATAAGAATTGAGCAGAAATCAAAGTAGATCTAACATTAGTAGGTACTTCCATACACAATTAAAGTCAACAGAATTTATTAACATTCAAGAGGAATTAAAGAAGAAATTGAAGCATTCTATTCCTAGCCTACTAGAATCCTTCCGTAATTGCTCCTCTTGCGTCGCACTTAGACACTCCTCGTTAAAAGTAGTTACCTTCTTGTCACATTAGATCACCCTTCTCGAAAGTTAATGTAACACCCAAATCCCGAACACCGTCGTCGGTTAGGATTCCAGTGTTTTCTATTCAATTAACACTGTTCATCTTTAAAAATATTCTAATATTCATCTTTATTCAATAAGAAATTCACTTCTTACGTTATATATCGACAGTTAATCATAACACAATTTTGTCAAAGGTAAAAATGGCATATCCAATATTTTAGGAGACTTCTACCGGTACCTGATGGTCAAGTATCAGTAGTAGTCAAGTCAATGAGCAATTTAGAAACTGTGCAGATTTCTATTGGTACTTGTGCTAGCTCTACCGATACAAGTCATGCATTTACCAAAACCAATAACTTTAGAGAGCAAAAATTCTAATCTTGCAACTTCTACCGATATAAGCATACAAACTACCGATACCTCAATGCTAAAAACTAATGATACTTGTAATCCAACTACTGATACAACTCAAGTCAGAGAACAACCTCTCTCCTACCTTGTACTTTTACCGATACATGCATAAGTCCTACCGAAACAAGTATGCAAAATCTCAAGAACTATACCAAGACACTAGTTTAACATCTCAATCACATTCAACCTAAGTTATGTATTAGATCATCACACAACATACATAATTTCTAAGTCTTTAAAAGAATCTTAAGCTTACACATCTAAATTGTACATCATGCATATACACATTCAACATAGTAAGATTTCAACATTTTTAGTACAACAACAAAGGTTAATATCATCCTAGTACATGCCAAATAACCAAGTGATGTAAATACTACCAAACGAGCTCCTAGGATAGTGTGATGTCTTCAAGACGATCCGATCTTCAAGTCGCAAAGAGAAATCAGACTGGATTGCAATTTGGGAAAAACTTCAGGGACTAATCCACTAATTTCCCTTTTCCACGGTCCGTAGCACGATCGTAATCTAATGGAGCTTTAAGCTTGGTCGAATCTCTTGCTATGGTTTCTAGGGTTTCTTTGTTAAACTTAATGAAGAAGATGATGAGAATTATGCTAAATTTCATCGTATTTTTACTTAACCTATTTTTATTAAATTACCAATTTACCCTTATTTAATTCATGTGAATCTCCCTTTAAATTTAGTCAAATCGTGCACTTCTTCCTTAAAAGGTCTATTTACCTTTTTAGGACTTTAACCTATCCTTCAATTAACATTAAAACATGAAATTCAACTATTGTACCTTTTACAAATTAGTCCTTATTACTCAATTAACTATCTAAATGATAAAATCTTTTAACTAAAATTTAATACGATGATATTGACATCATAAATATTAAATAAATAATATTTACGACTCAACTCATCGGAGTTGTGATCCCAAAATCACTGTTTTCGACACCAGTAAAAACTGGGCTGTTACAACTCTCCCCTCTTAGGGAAATTTCGTCTCGAAATTTCTTACCAGTGAATAGGTTAGGATACTGTGATCTCATTGAAGCTATTGTCTCCCATGTAGCTTCCTCAAGCCCATGCCGATTCCATAGTACCTTTGCTAATGATACTATTTTATTTCTTAGTTTTTTTACCTCGTGAGTTAGAATCTTATCCGACTCTTCTAAATATGTCAAATCTGGCTGTATCTCAACCTCACAAGGTGTAATCACATGGGAAGGGTCCGATCTATACCGTCTCAGCATCGAAACATCAAATACATTATGAATCTTCTCTAGTTCTGATGGTAAAGCCAGCTTATATGTTACAGGGCCAACCCGTTCAATGATCTCATACGACCCGATAAATCGCAGGCTCAACTTTCCCTTTTTGCCAAATCGTAGCACCTTTTTCCAAGGTGAAACTCTCAGGACAACTCGGTCTATCACTGCAAATTCTATATCTTTTCTTTTAAGATCTATGCATGACTTCTGCCGATCGAACGTCGCTTTCAAACAACCACGGATTACTCGTACCTTGATCTCAGTCTCATGAACGAAGTTGGTTCCAATCAACTTAGGCTCACTCAACTCCAACCAATACAGGGGTGTTATGCATTTTCTACCATATAATGCTTCAAACGGTGCCATTTTAATACTAGACTAATAACTGTTATTATATGTGAACTCTACCAGCGGTAAATATTTTTCCCAGCTTCCCTCAAACTCAAGTATACAGCACCATAGCATATCTTCAAGAATCTGATTCACTCGCTCAGACTGGTCATCCGTTTGCGGATGATATGAAATGCTGAAATTCAGTCTGGTTCCTAAAGCTTCATGCAACTTACCCTAGAACCTCAAGGTAAAACGTGGATCTCTGTTAGAGATAATAGAGACTGGTACTCCATGTAATCATACGATCTCGGACACATATAACTCAGCTAATCTCTCGAGCGGGTAGTCTACCCGAATAGGAATGAAATGAGCAGACTTTGTCAATTTCTCAACAATTACCAGATCGAGTCTTTCTTTCTAGGGGTTACCGGAAGCCCTGTGACAAAATCCATGGTAACTCATTCCCATTTCCATTCCAGAATGGTTATAGGTTGTAGTAATCTAGATGGTACTTGATGCTCAGCTTTTACTTGCTGACACACCAGACATGTAGTCACAAACTCAGAGATTTCCCGTTTCATGCTTGACCACCAATACATTCTCTTCATGTCATTATACATTTTCACACTCCCCGGATGAATAGAATAAGTGCTGCTGTGAGCTTCCATCAAAATATCTTGTCTCAAATCCGAATCATTTGGAACACATACTCTGCCCCTAAAATACAACATTCCCTCGGCATCTACTATGAACCTTGTAGTGGCATCACTTTGCATCTACTTCGTTTTAGCTATTAGCTTTGGATCGTTCTTGTGAGCTTCCTGAATCCGTTGTTGAAATAATGATCTTGTCTTGTAACAGCCCGTTTTTCAGTGGTGTTAGAAATAGTGATTTCGGGTCCACAAACTTGACGAGAAAATTTTATAATGAATGTTTAAATTAAATAACTCAATAATAATTTTATATGGAATTTTGAATTAAAGAATTGTAATTATTAAATTAAAATTTAGTGTAAGTGCTTTGGTTCAAAAGTTAAGTGATTTTAGAAAATGAGGTATCAGGACCTCATTTTTAAAATTAAGTGCCGTAAATATTTTTATTAAATATTTACAAAGTCTTATTATATGTGAGTTGTAGTTTGGGTGGATAATTTTGACGATTAATTGCTTAATTAAGGAAAAATGAGTAAATTGTAAGAGAGGTAAAAGATAATTGCTATTGATTAAAAATAAAAGGGATCAAAGTGGTAATTACACCATGGTCAAAAAGTCCAAGAGGTGGTGAATGTGATTATCATCCACTAACTTTTGGATTATTTATTCATTAAGTCCTAATTAGTTTAGGACTAAATTGAAAACAAGTTTGTTTAATTAAAATTTAATTTAATTGAAGAACGAATTATGAAATTGGAACCTATTTAAATGGCCTAATAATAGAAATGATGTGAAACTCTCTAGATTTTGATAAATTGCAATTAAATCCTAATAAAATGAGGATTTACTAATTAGTTTAATTTAGTATGATTGAGAATGGTGGTTTCGAGGCCACAAATTCAATGTGTTAGACCTTAAATATTAATTATTCAATATTTACGAAGTCATTAGTATCGTATTAAAATTTGGTTATGAAATTTTATTGTATAGATAGTTAATTAAGTAAAAAGGATTAAATCGTGAAGGATAAAAAATTGAGTTCCATTAGTTAAAAGGTTAAAGATAGCTAAAATGAAGGACTTGTGTGGTAATTGAGCCATTAATAGCAATAGTTGACGGTTATGGGCTTATATTTGTTAAGAATTTAAGGAAAACATTAAAGGATAAATTGGTAATTTGATAATTAAATGGTTTAAAGTAAAAATTATTAAACAAATGTATCTTCTTCTACATTTTTCTACCTTAGAATACCGAATAAGCCATGGGAGAAGGGAGAAAGCTTCGGCCATTTTAGGGTTTGCCAATTTAGTAAGTAAATCTCGTCCGTTTTTAATGATTTTTATGTTCTTGAGTTCGTATTAGCTTAATCTATTTAGCTCGAGGACTAATTTGTAATTTTATCAAATATTATAAATTTTGTCATTTAAAAATAAGCTTGTTCTTGAAATTTTATGGGAGATTTATAAGCTTGGATGTTAGATTTGATGATTTAGTAAAGTAATTTTTAGTAATTTTTATGTTAGAGGACTAAAATGTTAAATTGTTAAAATTGCAAGGACTTGAGGTGAAATAATTACAAAGGTTGGCTGTTGGTAGG
This sequence comes from Gossypioides kirkii, assembly GCA_005610355.1. NCBI lineage: Eukaryota > Viridiplantae > Streptophyta > Magnoliopsida > Malvales > Malvaceae > Gossypioides > Gossypioides kirkii. Next base: position 39,551,971 of record CP032248.1, read on the forward strand.
CACTTAAATGTTTGGCCAACTGAAAAGTTAAAATAAAATGGTTAATTTGCAAGTTTTGAGCTAAAGGACTAAATTGAATAAAAATGAAAAGTTAAAGGTAATTTTGTAAAAAAATACCAAAAAGGCTTATTTTCATAAAATGATTAGATATTTCATGTTTATTTAAATAATTGAATGAAATTATTGTAATAGATCAAAATCTTGTCCTGATCGTGAAAAAAAAATTACGATTTTGTCCTTCGAGTTCACTTTAACTGCAATTTTGTTCGGTAAGTTCGTAACGTTAAATTTACATTTATATAGTATATTATTTGTATTCTTTATGATTGTTAAAGAACATGTTATTGTACGCGAACTTGTGGAAGATGAAAAAGAAATGAATGAAAGAGATATCAAGCTTTGAATAGATGATTTGAAACCGACGCGATGGCTGAGGTACCGCATATGTTACGAGTCCTCGACAGCTCGTGTGAGCAGCATCGTGAGTCAAAAAATGAGAAAAGAATCCAAGAATGGATTATAGGCCCTACGATGGCTGAGATTTATGAATAAGTGCATATTCTCGACAGCTTGTGTGAGCATCATCGTTAGGGAACATTTTATAGTAAAGACAAGCACCGTATCGATGGCTGGGGTACCGCATACGTTGTGAGTCCTTGACAGCTCGTGTGTGCAGCATCAAGTACTGGCAACAGAAAAGTGATAGACAAGAAAGTTGGAACACCAAATATGGCTTGAGGAAGTAACAGTTCATCCTAGCTTGGTTGAGATATAATTGCTTTATGCATAAGATTGGTAACTCTTTAAACTCTTCGAACTTACTAAGCTTTGAAGCTTACCAAAGATATTATTGTTGTTTTGTAGATTGTTTGTTGTTTGAAGACAGGATCATCTCGAAGAAATCACACTATCTCGGGAGCTCATTCGGTAGTATTTACATCACTTGGTTATATGGCATGTACTAGGATGATGGTACCTTTGAAATGCTTGATTTTAGATTGCTGGTTTCTTTGTTGAACTAAACTTGCATGCTTGCTTGATATTCTAAACAAGCAAATATTTTTAGTAATGAGTTGACATGTGAATTTAAGAATCTTTGTGTTGATTGATTGTATTTTGTGTTATATGATGAAATAAGTATTGTCATGTATAGATTTTGGAAGATGAGAATTGAAATAAGAGTTTTGTACTGAATGATGATTGATAAACTTGAGGACTTGTGTTAATAAACGAATTTTGCATACTTGTTTCGGTAGAACCCAGCATGTATCGGTAGAAGTAGAGGGCAGGAGAGAGGTTATTCACTGACTTGAGTTGTATCGGTAGTTGCATAATAAGTACCGATAGTTTTTCCCTTAAGAGTATCGATAATTTATGTACTTGTATCGGTAGAAGTTTGCACTGTTTCTTGCATTGTTTACTGACTTGACAACTACCAATACTTGTCCAACAGGTATCGGTAGAAGTCTCCTAGAATTGTGGAAATGTCATTTTTACCCTTATTGAGTTAAAAAACAAAGTAAGAACAATGAATTATAAATGTAAATGTATTTTAATAAATCAAGAAAAGTGTTAAAATAAGATTTGAATAGGTAACGATTCGAGGCATGAATGCATGTGATCTCGAAACCCTAACTGACGATGGTGTTGGGTTTAAGTACTATACAATGATAGTAAAAAGGATTTATGTAACTTGGATGATATTGTGATATAATGGTTGACATGGAATATGGATGTCATGATTTGCGAAATGAATATTGATTCCTTCTGCGATGTAATGGTAAGTATATTTGGTTATAATTTGGTTAGCTAATGGTGAAAACTGTGTGTTTGAGATACAGGACCATGTAATCCCTGATGGAAAATATTTGTACGTGATTCCTAAGTTCTTGCGTGATTCAATTTGATTATTTATTAATTGAAAGGTTGTAAATGAATGTGTAAAATTAAATGTAGTTAGTATTCTGAGCTACAAATTATAATTGTATAAGTTGTGATTGAATTGTATGTAAAAAAAAACTCGAAAGGTTCTGTAAACCCTGAGACCTTGGATCAGAGATAGTTTGGGTTTTTGGATGTTACATTTAGTGGTATCAGAGCCACGATTTAGTTGATTTTTGGACTAAGTATAGTGTGAATAAAGTCTAGAAAGTATATGCCATATAAACCTATGATAGTGTGATATTGATAGATCCAATCTAACACATTTTTTATTGTAGATTTTAAAGATGTTATCTGATCTGATCGTGATGAAATTAATGAAGTTAATAGTAATATTCTAACTACTGATTCTGGTAACAGTCATAATATATTAGTTTCATAAATATTTGAAAACGAAGAGGTGAGTTAAAGTTTATCAGTTTTACAAATGTTTGTTAGTACAGTCAAATGTCTTTTGGATTTAATGAGACAGTGATTTATAAAAAATTTTGCAAGCCAATTTAGTAACTTTGCGATTGTTATCCTTGAGTATAGGTAAATAGATTGAGATCGAGGACATAATGATGGATCTGAAGTTATAGTGCTCGATATTATTTCTGATATGTTCTATTCTCTCGATATTGTTCATTATGAAAGCACTGATTGCGATGGGGTTACTTATCCTCACATTAAAATGTATTAATAAGAAAAAGGGGTTTATTTCCTAATCAATGAGATTAATGATTTAATCATAAACTGATAGGCTAGAGCTGATATGTCAAAACTATCTGCTGAAAATTATGACTGTGATTTTTCTTGATGATTTGATGTTATTATTAAATCATGAATTTGATATTATTCTGAGAATAGATTGACTAAAGTTATATGATACTATAGTGAATTATAGTCTGAAATGAAATGGCTTAAACGGCGGACTAGTGTATTTTTACGATTGAGTCTGGTAAATCAGATAGTATAAATTAGAGTTATTCAGATGACTTTGTATATATATATATATAATTGACTACTTAATTAAAAAGATGGATTTGAGGATAACTGTGTACCGTTCACCAATGGGTATTTTGATTTATCTCTTGAAAGATTTTTGAGATTCCTGCCTAAATCCGATAAGGGAATAAATTCAAGATATAGAATAAAAAAAATATCTCTGGAAATTTCTGTTTCGATCTATCTTGAATCTGGGAAAAAAATTGAACATCAAGTATTGTTTAAATTATTACTACTTATTATGATTCTTGAGTAGGAAAACTCAAGATAAAGTTTGTGTTAATTGAGGTTATTATGAGATTGTTATTCTCTATATTTGGATGATCTAGTAATGATTTTTGTTGTGAGGAAAAACATTAAAATAAACAGGTATTGCTAGATAAAAATTTCGAGGACGAAATTTCTTAAGGGGGAGAGTTGTGACAGCCCGTTTTTCAATGGTGTCGAAAACAGTGATTTCGGGACCACAAACCCGATGAGAAAATTTTATAATGGGTGTTTAAATTAAAAAAGTCAATAATAATTTTATATGAAATTTTGAATTAAAGAATTTTAATTATTGAATTAAAATTTAGTATAAATGGTTTGGTTCAAAAGTCAAGTGGTTTTAGAAAATGAGGTATCGAGATCTCATTTTTGAAATTAAGTGTCGTAAATATTTTTATTAAATATTTACAGAGTCTTATTATATGTGAATTGAAGTTCGAAAGAGTAATTTTGACGATTAATTGCTTAATTAAGGAAAAATGAGTAAATTGTAAAAGAGGTAAAAGTTAATTGTTATTGATTAAAAATAAAAGGGACCAAAGTGGTAATTACACCATGGTCAAAAAGTCCAAGCGGTGTTGGATATGATTACCATCCTAAGCTTCACTATGATAAAACCATCACATTCTAATGACAAATGAGCATTTATTGCTCTCAAAACAAACATTGAATTTCGACTTAGGGCATCAACTACAACATTAGCCTTTCCCGGATGGTAGTCAATCACAAGGTCATAATCTTTTAACAGCTCCAACCTTCGGCGTCGTCGCAAATTTAACTCCTTCTGTGTCATTAGATACCTCAAACTCTTATGGTTAGTGAAAACATGACATCTCTCCCCGTAAAGGTAGTGACGCCAAATCTTTAACGCAAAGACTATAGCAGCTAACTCCATCTCATGAGTTGGATAATTCTTTTCATGCGGTTTTAACTTTCGAGAAGCATAAGCTATTACTTTCCCACCTTGCATCAAAACACATCCCAATCCACTCAAATATGCATCACTATAGACGACGAACTCTTTTCTCGACTCTGGCTGCGTCAAGACCGGAGCTTCAATTAGTAACCTTTTCAACTGATCGAAACTTTGCTGCCACATTTCAGACCAAACAAACTGAATATTTTTTTGTAATAGCCTCGTCATCGGTAAGGCTATGATGGAAAAGTCCTTCATGAATCGACAATAATAACCTGCTAACCCAAGGAAACTACATACCTCAGAAACATTTGTTGGCATCTTCCAATCAAGGATAGATAAGACCTTACTTGGATCAACCCGGATTCCCTCAAACGATACCATTTGACCTAGGAAACCCACTTCCCGCAACTAGAACTCACACTTGCTAAACTTCGCATACAATTGTTTCTCTCGCAAGATCTGTAACAGTTAAATGTTGAGTATGTTCCAATTCAGTCTTAGAGTAGATCAATATGTCGTCAATAAACACAACCACAAACCTATCCAGCTGAGGCTGAAATACTCTGTTCATCAAGTCCATAAATGCTGCGGGGGTGTTAGTCAAACCAAACGGCATAACCAAAAACTTATAATGATCGTATCGAGTTCTGAATGTTGTTTTTATTATATCACAATCCTTCACTTGCATCTGGTAGTATCCTGACCGAAGGTCTATTTTAGAGAATACGGTTGCACCCTTTAGCTGATCAAATAACTCATCGATTTGAGGCATCAAGCACTTGTTTTTTATAGTCACCTTGTTTACCTGCCTATAATCTATACACATTCGCATCGATCCATCCTTCTTTTTCACGAACAACACAGGCGCACCCCATGGTGATACACTGGGTCGTATGAATCCTCTGTCTAACAATTCTTGTAGCTGAGCTTTCAACTCTTTCAATTCTGTTGGTGCCATTCTATACGGTGGAATCGAGATCGAAGCAGTACCCGGTAGTAAATCAATATCAAACTCTACCTCTCTGACTGGCAGTAAACTCGGTAACTCTTCTGGAAATAAATCTGTATACTCTTCAACAACCGGTACTTGATTCAACTCTGTGCCCGAACCCCGTGTATCAAGTATGTATGCCAGGAATGCTTTATAGCCTCTACGAACCCTCTTTTATGTTGATATAGTCGATATCACCTTGGTTCCACTGCTCAATCTGTTGGACTCCACTATAATTACTTCACCTGTCGGACATTTCAAACTAATCTGTCTTTACTTGCAATTTACTATTACATCGTGCTCAGATAGCCAATCCATACCCAATATCACATCAAATTCAGTGAATGGTAATAGCATTAGATCAGCAGAAAATTCACAGCCCTGGACTTTCAGGACATTTACGACATATCAAACTAATAATGACACTATGACCCAACGGCTTTGTGACTTGCACGTCAAATTCAGTTGACTCTACTGACAATTTCTTATCATTTGCTAATGCAGTGCATATATATGAATGAGTCGAACCTGGATCAATCAGAGCACACACAATATCGTTATAAAGGTAAAATATACCGGTCACGACATCGAGTGCAGTAGCCTCTTCTCTAACTCTAATGACATATGTCCGTATTGCTGCTCTGTCCCGGGCATTTACCCTTTGACGGTGAAACAGAGGATTTCACACTCTGTTTCTCTTTTACCTCCGAAGTTATCGGGTAGTTTCGCATGAAATGATCTGTACCCCCACATCGATAACAAGCCCCTTTTATCTTTCGACGCTCACCCTCATGGTATCTTCCGCAATGATCACATGATGGGTTCGGCATATTTTGAATACTGGTTACACTGGTTGCAAGATGGTTCTGAAATTTAGACTTCGATGGTCTCGATATACTCTTTCTCAAAAACTAAGAAGAGACTACTCCACGAGTTTTATTTTCTCTAAATTTCATCAGTGGCGGCATAAAAAAAGTTCTGGTGATGCTCTTTCTCCTAGATTCTCGAAACCTCTTCTCTCTTTGCCTCTTGTTGTGGTAAATTTCTTCTATCTTTTAAGCTCTATCCGTAAGAACCACAAACAATCACAACTCAGACCCTCCTACCATCATCTTGATTTTGTCAATAAGCCATTCTTTGAAATGGACGCACATTCCCTCATTCGTCGGTATAATTTCCCTGGTATACTTACTAAGTTGTACGAATTCTCATTCATATTCTGCCACTATTTTGTTCCCCTGTCTCAATTCTAGAAACTCTTTCTTCCTCTTGTCTAGGTACCTTTTGCTGACATATTTCTTTTTGAATTCTGCATGGAAAAACTCCCAAGTAACTTCATTTTTAGGCATCACTGATAAAATCATCGTCCACCAATTATAGGCCTCGTCCTTCAACAACGAAGCTCCATACCACAGGTAGTCTTCTGTAGAACAAGACATCTCGTTCAAGACTCTTAGTGTGTTTTCCAACCAATATTCAGCTCTAGAAGGATCGTCTTCTATGTTTCCTCGAAATTCTTCTGCACTATATTTTTTAACCCTATCTGTCAGAATACAACGTCTCTGTTCCACCACTAGAGGAGGTGGAGGCATAACGGGAGACACTACGAGTCAGGTGGCAGGTTGCATAATAGGAGATGAAAGAGATGGTACCATCGAGTTATTCCTCATGAACTTCGAACTTCGAGAATCACTGTCCCATCAATCCAAAAAACATATTCTTTGCTTCGTTCTCTGCCATCAGTAATATCGGTGCCCCATGACTAGCTCTAGAATCATTAGTAGGGACATTACTGTTCACTTTATTAGTCTCCTCTCTTTTTAAGTCAGATATCTCACGTTTATCTGCAAGAACTATGATTAGATCGGATCCATCTATATCACACTATCACAAGTTCATCTGGTATGTACTTATAAAACATAAAACACTGTCATTATAGTCCAAGAAATAGTTAAATAGAAAGCTCTGATACCACTAAATGTAACACTCAAATCCTGAACACCGTCACTGGTTAGTATTCCGGTGTTTTCTATTCAATTGACACAGTTCATCTTTAAAAATATTCTAATCTTCATCTTTATTCAATAAGAAATTCACTTCTCACATTATATATCGACATTTAATCATAACACAATTTTGTCAAGGGTAAAAATGACATATCTAATATGTTAAGAGACTTCTACCGGTACCTGATAGTCAAGTATCGGTAGTAGTCAAGTCAGTGAGCAATTTAAAAACTGTGCAGATTTCTATTGGTACTTATGCTAGCTCTACCAATACAAGTCATGCATCTATCAATACCAAAAACTCTAGAGAGCAAAAATTCTAATATTGTAACTTCTACCGATATGAGCATACAAACTACCGATACATCAATGCTAAGAACTACCGATACTTGTAATCCAACTACCGATACAACTCAAGTCAGAGAACAACCTCTCTCCTATCTTGTACTTCTACCGATACATGCATAAGTCCTACCGAAACAAGTATACAAAATCTCAAGAATTGTCCAAGAAACCAGTTTAACATCTCAAACACATTCAACCTAAGTTATGTATTAGGTCATCACACAACATACATAATTTCTAAGTCTTTACAAGCATCTTAAGCTTACACATCTAAATTGTACATCATGCATATGCATATTCTAGTACTACAACAAAGGTTAAATCATCCTAGTACATGCCAAATAACCAAGTGATGTAAATACTACCAAACGAGCTCCCATGATAGTGTGATGTCTTCAAGACGATCCGATCTTCAAGTCGTAAAATGAAATTAGACTGGATTGCAGTTTAGGAAAGACTTCAGGGACTAATCCGCTAATTTTGCTTTTTCGTGGTCTGTAGCACGATCTAATGGAGCTTTAAGCTTGGCTGAATCTCTTGCTATGGTTTCTAGGGTTTCTTCTTTAAACTTAATGAAGAAGATGATGAGAAATTATGCTAAATTTCATCTTATTTTTTACTTAACCTATTTATTATTAATTTACCAATTTACCCTTATTTAATTTATGTGAATTTCCCTTTAAATTTAGTCAAAATTGTCCACTTCTTTCTTAAAAGGTCTATTTACCTTTTTAGGACTTTAACCTATCCTTCAATTAACATTAAATAGATGAAATTTGACTATTGTACCTTTTACAAATTAGTCCTTGTTACTCAATTAACTATCTAAATGATAAAATCTTTTAACTAAAATTTAATACGATGATATTAACGTCATAAATATCAAATAAATAATATTTAAGACTCGACTCGTAGGAGTTGTGATCCCGAAATCACTGTTTTCGACACCATTGAAATCGGGCTATTATAGTTAAGCTTCCATTGTAGCTTACTTAAGAAAGAATCAGAAAAATATGGATTAATTTCTTCACTAGCTTCCTTCCCTGTTCTTCTCTCTCTCCCCTCTATTTATCTTCACTGGCAAGTACAGGTGTCCTCTTTTTCTTAGATCTAACTTCCTTGTAGTTGTACAAGTTTGTTACTCCAGCTGTACACTCACACAAATCTGGTTTATGCATTAGGAAGTTACAGGTTGTCGCGATATTACTAGATGCAAATTTATATTTTTATTCGCTGCGACAACTTTAAATTTTTATGTACTGGTGCTTCTGGATATGTTTAGTAGCTTAAAGTCCCTATTGTAATCTTGAAGTGTTCATGCGATGACATATTTGGGCGCAGTTCTATATCGAACTTGTGGCTACAGCTCTGAACGCTTTCCTGCTTTGATCTTCTACGATGGATTCCTGTGCTGACATCTTTAGACGCAAAAACTGATACTAAATGCAGCGACATTAGTAGCACAAATGGGATAAAATGAAAGAAAATAATACCATACAAAACTAACTTAGAAAACGTAATTACTAAGTATAAAATGCTGAAATTGTATGCCAAATATGATACAAAGTGAACAAATTATACTCTAATTAGGGAGAATTTAATGGTCTTTTCTAATGTTATCAACCGTCCTCAGCACATACTGTTGCATTGTGAGTATCCAACCCTGCAGCTCATTGTACGACACATCTTAATCTCCGAACAACTGTTCCATTGCCATCTGTTTTGCTATCCATGCTTTCTAATATGATACCCGATACTGAAATCGTGCTTGCATCTCGACAATTAGTGTAGAAACTTTAATGGTCGACAAGTCCTTCACCATTGGCATGATATATGTGCAAATAGTTTTGGAATCATGTTTCCAGTGATCTTTTGACATACGTGTTGAAATGCATGTGTGAGGCCCAACAAATTTTCTTATCTCTCACATCTACGACTTCTGGATAAATGTGGCTCGTAGTCGCCAATTGCAACCTTCAATCGACTTCCAACACTCCCCAATATACAATGTCGGTTTAGACACGATGACTTTGTAGTCCACCGACACATTCATGCTATACCACTTAATGGAAAATACGCACTCTTCCTTAGATTCAAATTTCTGGTCCGCGAACAAATCCTCAGGTTCTGGTGCTACGGCTAATCGGTTAGTAGATAGTATATTAGGATACTCTGCGAACTTGGCTGCATGTGCCGCATCGGGGCCTATAAGCAACATGTGTGCCCCAACAGGATTATTGTGCATCACAATAAGTCTAATCAAGTTCTCAACTGAATACACGTTAAAATTTCCATCGTCATTCACCCCTTCGTCGTCAATATCATTCGGGACCTCATCCATATCGGGATCATTATCACTATTAACCTCGTGATCAAAAGGAATACTACTATCATATCCAACATCACCATCCGCATCATTCTCGGGTGCAGCATTAAGATCGATGGCGATCCCACGTACTATTGATTAACTTTCAACGTACGATACTAGAACCACCATACGCGGATCTTGAGCTAATGATGTTGGATCTTCATCTTCAGTTGGCTCCACATCAACTAACTCGACAAATATCTTAATTGATGCATTTTGGTCACTCTGATTCGAACAATAAAGAGCGATCATTGTCTCCACGTCTTCATTGTCTACAAATTCAATATCGGTGAATTTGATCAGATTTGTCGAAACTGGAAACTTGTAGAAAAGTTTCGAAATCATTCTCCCACAATGTATAAAAATTTTGCACTAATCCTTGCCTTCATATCATCAACTGACACATTTCGACGAAATCTCATTAATATTTGTTGTAACCGCCCGTTTTTCGATGGTGTCAAAAACAGTGATTTTGGGATCACGAACCCGATGAGAAAATTTTTATAATGTGTGTTTAAATTAAATAAGTCAATAATAATTTATATGAAATTTTGAATTGAATAATTTTAATTATTGAATTAAAAGTTAGTATAAGTAGTTTGGTTCAAAAGTCAAGTGGTTTTAGAAAATGAGATATCGGGACCTCATTTTTGAAATTAGCAATCGTAAATATTTTTAATATCTACATAGTCTTATTATATGTGAATTGAAGTTTGGTTGGGCAATTTGATGATTAATTACTTAATTAAGAAAAAAGGAGTAATTTGTAAAAGAGGTAAAAGTTAAGTGCTATAGATTTAAAAATAGTAAAGGGACCAAAATGATAATTAAACCTTGATCAAAAAGTCCAAGCGGTGGTGGACATGATTACATTCCACTAAATTTTGGATTATTTGTTCATTTAGTCCTATTTAGTTTAGGACTAAATTGTAAACAAGTTTGTTTAATTAAAATTTAAAATAATTGAAGGACCAGTTATGAAATTGGACACTCTTTAAATTGCCTAATAATAAAATTGATGTGAAACTTTTTAGATTTTTGTAAATTACAATTAAATCCTAATAAAATGAGGATTTATTAATTAGTTACTTTTAGTGTGATCAGTAATGGTAGTTTCGATGCCACAATTTTGATGTGTCAGACCATAAATATTAATTATTTAATATTTAAGAGGTCATTAATATCGTATTAAAATTTGGTGACGAAATTTTATTGTTTAGATAGTTAATTATGTAAAAAGGATTAAATTGAAAAAGATGCAAAACTGGAATTCTATTAATTAAAGGTATTAGACATTAATTGAAAGGTAAGTTGAGGTACTTGAATGGTAAATAGACCATTAGAAGAGAAACTGGACGGTTTTGGGCTAAAAGGAATTACAATTTGGTTTAAACCAGTAAGGGGGAATTTGTAAATTAAAATAAAAAGGAAATTAAAGTGAAATTCAAGAGAATTTAGCCATACTTTTCTATCTTCTTTCCCTTTACTTAGCTGAGCCCTAAGAAGCCATGGAAGAAAGTTTCGGTTGGCTTTGGTTCTTCATTTGGGTGAGTAGATTTTGTCTGTTTTTAGTGATTTTAATGTTTTTGAGTCCGTATTAGCTTAATCTAGTTGCCTAAGGACTAATTTGTGATTTTGTAAAATGTTATAAAATTTTCCATTTATGAATAAGATTGTTCTTGAAAGTTTATGGAAGATTTATAAGCTTGGTTTTTAGATTTGATTTTTTGTAAAGTAATTTTTAGAAATTTTTGTGTTAAAGGACTAAAATGTTAAATGAATAAATTTTTAAAAAACTAAGGTGAAATATTGTAAAAAGTGGACTGTAGAAATGGTTATAAACATTCGACAAGCTAGAAATTAAAAATAAAATGTTTAATTTGCAAGTTTGAGCTAAAGGACTAAATTGAATAAAAGTGAAAAGTTAAGGGCAATTTGTAAAAATACCAAAAATGCTTAATTGCATCAAATGATTAAAAATTCATGTTGATTTAAATAATTGAGTGAAATTTTTGTAATAGATCAAGATCGTGTTACCTATCGTGAAAAAGGGAAAATTACGGATTTGTCTTTAGAGTTCACTTTAACTGCAATTTCGTCCGGTAAGTTTGTATTGTTAAAATCCAATTTAAATTGCATATTTTGTGCTTGTATACAATTGCTGTAAATTTGGAATGATGATTGGAAGTGAGGAAGTCGGGAACAAAGGAAAAGAAGAAATAACGGGCTTTGAGCCGTAAATGTAAAAAGGTCCGATGACTCTGTGTCATCGTGAGTTATATGAATCCTATTGCGGATTAAAGGTACGATGGCTCTGTGTCATCGTGTGTTATATGAATCCTATTATGGATTAAAGGTCCGATGACTTTGTGTCATTATGAGTTATATGAATCCCTATTACGGATTAAAGGTCCGAAGACTCCGTGTCATCGTGAGTTATCAAATGTGAGTTGAAACCAACAACGGATGTATACAACTTACTTGGTTGATTTGATTAGAATGAACAACTCTTGAAGTTTGGTAAATCTGTTTAACTTTATGAACTTGCTAGGCTATGAAAAGCTTAACTGTGAAATTATTGTTATTTTGTAGATTCTATTTTGCTACTTGAAGATCGGATTGTCTTGAAGAAATCACACTATCTCGGGAGCTTGTTCGGTAAAATTTAAATCACTTGGTTATATGGCATGTACTAGGATGATATTATTTTGTAAATGTTTGAATCGAGACAATTAGTACCTTGTAAGAATTGTTGGATGTTTAACCCTTTTGTATGCTTGTTCAATGTTGAAAGTAGGCATCTAGTACTAGAAAGGGATGTTATGTTGATCTTGATCACTTATATTGTCTACTTAAATCATAAGTTTATGAAATGAATGTTTGGTTGTTGAACTTGTGTGAAAATATGAATTCTACATACTTGTTTCGGAAGAAGTACAGGGTAAGAGAGAGGTTGCATTCTAACTTGCATTGTATCGGTAGTACTAATAGAAGTATCGGTAGTTTTGTTCATAGTAGTATCGGTAATTTGGATGCTTGTATCGGTAGAAGTTGTAGGGTAAGACTTCATAGCTCTCTGGAGTTTTTAGTATCGGTAGAAACATGACTTGTTTCGGTAGAAGAGACACTTGTATCAGTATATTTATCACTTGTATCGGTAGAACCTGCGTTGTTTCTGAACTGTTCATTGACTTGACTACAACTGATACTTCTCCAACAGGTATCGGTAGAAGTCTCCAAAAATCGTGAAAATAACATTTTTGCCCTTAATGAATTGTGATTTTATTACAATAATGATTTATGCTATGTTAAACGTATTTCTTTATTAAATTAAGATTAAATGAAAATGTATTTGGAGATAAACTATGATAGATGGTCGGAAAGACACCGGAACCCTAATCGGTGATGGTTTTGGGTTTTGGGTGTTATAATTACATGGTGATAGTAGGAATGATTGATATAGCTTGGTTGATAGTTGTGGTATTATGGTTTGATGTGGATTATAAGTATCTTGATATGTGATATGAGTATTAATTCTTTCTTGACAAATGTGATTGATTTGTGTGTAATGAAAAAAATTGTAAAATTTTGTGAATCTTTAAGACCCTAAATCGATGATGGTTACAGGTTTTGGGTATTACACTTGTTATCAGCATTCAAATATACATCTAACTGATATTGTCAAAATTACTCCATCGAAATAAATGCATATGAAAAATTGATTATCTATCTTCAATAAATCTATTAAAAATAAATAAATTTCAACAAAATTTCATATAATCTACTGTACTAAAAAAATTATAACAAATCATAAACATTAAACTAAGGGTAAACTAAACTAAACTATAAAAATTAAAAATAAAATAATTTTAAAATAAATTAAAAGAAAAAAATACCTTTGTTTCCCTTTCTCCTTTTCTCCTCTACTGTTCTTCTTCTTCTTTTTTTGCTCAAATGTAAATTTAAAACTCAAAACCATTCTCTAAACCCCATTTTATAAGCTCTCGGTGACTCATTGTTTGATGGATGCTATCTCTGAACATGGCACAACTCATGTCAGTCAAATTTGATATATACGAGTATCATATATACCAAAATAGTATGTAATATTATGTATAGTGGTGTCGCATATGGGTGAGGCACCCTCAATAAAATATAATTTTTTTATTTTATTATATAAAATATAATAAAAAATTAATAAAAATATTTCAGGCATGCATAGTGGTGTTGCCTATGAAGTACCTTCTACCCCAAAAACATATCATTTTGATTATTAATGGGGAGTCCATACCATTTAGGTGTTTTTTTTATATTATTTTGGAAAAAAAACCCTACATTTCATTTTGTTTATTGGTTCTTCAACACAAGATCTGTGTGCTGTGTTGGATTCCCCGTTACTTTTGTCATTCCATTTTCCTTTTGTTATAAAAACCCTCTCTCTTCAACCATAATTTTCAGTTTTCATGCATAAAATTATTGAACAAATATTTCTTTTCTGATTTTGATTTTCGTGCATAAATATTATATTCACTTTTGTTATCAAATTTTGAGTTATCAAATTTTAATAAAATTTTATTTTGGTCACCAAAATGAATGTAAATAATAACAAATTAACGAGTGATTAAAATGATTAAATTGTGTCATTATAATAATTAAAATGATAAAACATTATAAAAATTAGATGATTAATCATATAATTTACTTTTATTTTTAGGGTAAACTATTAAAATAGTCACTTTTGTTTGTCTCAAATTACATTTTAGTTGTTTATGTTTGAAATGTTATGTTTTAGTCACTTACGTTATTATGTTGTAACATTTTAGTCACTAAGTCGTTAATTGTCACTAACGGTATAACGGTAAGCTGACCTGGCACGTTGAATCTTCAATTCAAACACAAATTTTTGGTTTAATTACACAATTGGTCCATTTTTTTCGTTTTGAGCAATTTAATTTTTTTTCTTTTATGTTCTAACTTTCCTTTCCTTTTCTTTATTTTCCATTCTCTTCTACTTCTCCTTTTGTTTTCCTCCATTCTCTTCTACTTCTCCTTTTGTTTTCTTCCATTCTCCATGTAACACCCAAAACCCGAAACCGTCGTCGGTTAGGGTCTCGATGTCCGTCCAATCTTATATTCCGTTAAACTTCATGTTACTATATCGTTTAATCATATTTTAATAGAGTAATCCAAAATACACAACATGAATCATCAATTGAAAGTCAACATAACTCAAAAGGGTAAAAATGTCTATTCCATGAATTTTGGAGACATCTACCGATACCTGTTGGACAAGTATCGATACAAGAGACAATTCTACTGATACAAGTGACAATTCTACCGATACAAGAGACTCTTCTACCGAAACAAGTCATGCAACTACCGATACTAAAAACTCTAGAGAGCTAAGAAGTTTAACCTTGCAACTTCTACCGATACAAGTATCCTAACTACCGATACTTGAGTAAATAGAACTACTGATACTTCAATGGTTACTACCGATACAATGTAAGACAGAATGTAACCTCTCTCCTACCTTATACTTCTATCGATACATGCAAGATTTCTACCGAAACAAATACACATAGTTCAATAATTCAGGCAATAACCACAAGTTTAACAAACATTCATCACATCATAACTTCAAATGCATTATACTAAAGCTTGTACATAGTTTTAAGACATTGCATACATCTCATGTAGAATGCATATCACATTCAACTAATATACCAACTTGTTCAACATATATCAAGAATTTACAACCAAAGATTCATTCATCCATACAAGTAGTACAAGTCATTTCATCCTTGTAACACCCAAAAACCCAAAACCATCTCCGATCCAAGGTTTCAGGGTTTATAGAACTTTTCGAGTCTTTCTTTTGTTTCTTTTTTTTTCTTTTTTCTTTTTACATACAATTCAATCACAACTTATACAATTATAATTTGTAGCTTAGAATACTAACTACATTTAATTTTACACATTCATTTACAACCTTTTAACCAATAAGTAATCAAATTCAATCACGCAAGAACTTAGAAATTTCGTACAAATATTTTCCATCAGAGATCACATGGTCCTGTATCTCAAACACACAGTTCTCACCATTAGCTAACCAAACTATAACCAAACATACTTATCATTACATCGCAAAAGGAATAAAAAATGGTCGAATGTTCTTGCCTCTCTTCTTAGGGTTTCGGTCATAATTTCTAAAGAAGAAGATGAAAAACCTTTGTTTTCTTTCTTAATTTGGTTTAAAAACCATTTATTTATCAATTTACTATTTTACCCTTAATTAATTCTTTCAATTTCAACCCATTTCAAAGGTTAAACCGTCCAATTACACTTAAAATGGTATAATTACCATTCAAATACCTTAACTTACCTTGCAATTAATGGAATTTAACTTTTGCACCTTTTACAATTTAATCCTTTTTACTTAATTAACTACCTAAACAATAGAATTTCTTAACCAAAATTTAATACTATACTAATGACCTCATAAATATTAAATAATTAATATTTATGATCTAACACATTGAATTTGTGGCCTCGAAACCACCATTCCCGATCATACTAAATTAAACTAATTAGTAAATCCTCATTTTATTAGGATTTAATTACAATTTATCAAAATCTAAAGAGTTTCACATAATTTCTATTATTAGGCCATTTAAAGAGGTCCAATTTAAAAATTGGTCCTTCAATTATATTAAATTTTAATTAAACAAACTTATTTTCAATTTAGTCCTAAACTAATTAGGACTTAATGAAGAAATAACCCAAAAGTTAGTGGATGGTAATCATATCCACCACCGCTTGGACTTTTTGACCATGGTGTAATTACCACTTTGGTCCCTTTTATTTTTAATCAATAGCAATTAACTTTTACCTCTTTTACAATTTACTCCTTTTTCCTTAATTAAGCAATTAATCATCAAAATTACCCAACCGAACTTCAATCACATATAATAAGATTCTGTAAATATTTAATAAAAATATTTACGGCACTTAATTTCAAAAACGAGGTCCTGATACCTCATTTTCTAAAACCACTTGACTTTTGAACCAAACCGCTTATATTAAAATTTAATTCAATAATTAAAATTCTTTAATTCAAAATTTCATATAAAATTATTATTGACTTATTTAATTTAAACACTCATTATAAAATTTTCTCGTCGGATTTGTGGTCCCGAAATCACTGTTTTCGACACCACTTAAAAACGGGCTGTTAAACTTCTCCCCCTTAGAAAATTTCGTCCTCGAAATTTTTATCTAGCAGTATCTGTTTATTCTAATGTTTTTCCTCACAACAAAAAACATTACTAGCTTATCCAAATATAGAGAATAACAATCTCATAATAACCTCAAATAACATAAACTTTATCTTGACTTTCCCTACTCAAGAATCATAATAAGCAGTAATAATTTAGACAATACTTGATGTTCAATTTCCTTCCCAGATTCAAGATAGATCGAAACAGAAATTTCCAAAGATGTTTTCTGAAGTTTTCATATAACAATAGAAAAAGTCTTTTTACCCGAACCTATTCAAATCCATCTCTCAAATTTGCATATCCAAGAAAACCAACCTCACTAAACCAAAACACATCGTTGACAATTTTTCACGTAAATTATTTCTCACACATAATCTATAATACATTTCTCACATATTACACATACACAGTTTCTTTTTGAAGTCTATCAGAATATCATCAATAATCATAATTATGATTGTATCTAAATATCTAGATAAGATTGGACAGTTTGATTCATCATATTCATAAATCAACAGAGACATTAATTAATCTAGACAATATTACCAAAATTCTTAATGATTATCTCAAGTTGAAAAGAAATCTTCAGCATCTCATATCTTTAATTAGAATTGAATAACTGAATCTTTATTAACTTTCAAATACACTGTTACGCCCTTTTAACTTATTGAACAAGTCCCCTATATGAGATAAAAAAATTTTTCTTGAAATTATTCCCCTATCAGATTTAGACAAGAATCTCAAAAATATTTCAGGAGATAAATCAAAATACTTATTGGTGAACAGTACGCAGTTATCCTCAAATCCAAAAAAAAACTAATTGAATAGTCAATTATATATATTTTATATATAAATATTTTTCAATCGTTTAGGTCATTTTCTGTAAAAAGTCATCTAGACAACTCTGATTTATACTATTTAATTTACCAGACTCAACCATAATAAGCACACCAGTCCGCCATTTAAGTCATTTCATTTCAGACTATAGTTCACTATAGCATTATATAACTTCAGTCAATCTATTCTCGGAATAATATCAATTTCATGATTTAATAATAACATCAAATAATCAAGAAAAATCACAGTCACAAATTTTTAGCAGATAGTTTTGACATACCAACTCCAACCTATCAGATTGTGATCCAAACATTAATATCATTAGTTAAGAAATAAATCCCTTTTCATTATTAATACAATGTAATTTGAGAATAAGCAACCCCATCGCAATCAATGCTTTCACAATAAATAATACCGAGATGATAGAACATACCAGAAATAATATCAAGCACTATAACTTTATATCCATCATTATATCTCACTTTGTTTATCTATACTCAGGGATAATAATCGCAAAGCTACTAAATTGGCTTGCACAATTTCTATAAATCACTGTCTCATCAAATCCAAAAGACATTTAACTTTACCATCAGACATTTGTAAAACTGATAAACTTTGACTCACCTTTTCATTTTCAAATATTTATTAAACAAGTGTATTATGACTGGTACCAGAATCAGTAGTCAGAATATTACTATTAACTTCATTAATTTTATCTCGATCAAATTCATATAACATCTTTAAAATATGCAACAAAACAGGTGTTAGATCGGATCAATCAATATCACACTATCACAGGTTTATATGGCATGTACTTTCTAGACTTTATTCACACTATACTTAGTCCGAGAATCCACTAAATCGTAAGCTCTAATACCACTAAATGTAACACCTAAAAACCCAAAACCATCTCCGATACAAGGTCTCAAGGTTTGCAGAACTTTTCGAGTCTTTCTTTTGTTTCTTTTTTTCTTTTTTCTTTTTACATACAATTCAATCACAACTTATACAATTATAATTTGTAGCTCAGAATACTAACTACATTTAATTTTACACATTCATTTACAACCTTTCAATCAATAAATAATCAAATTCAATCACGCAAGAACTTAGGAATTCCGTACAAATATTTTCCATCAGGGATCACATGGTCCTGTATCCCAAACACACGGTTCTCACCATTAGCTAACCAAACTATAACCAAACATACTTATCATTACGTTGTAGAAGGAATCAATATTCATTTCGTAAATCATGACATCCATATTTCATGTCAACCATAATATCACAATATCATCCAAGCTACATCAATCCTTCTTACTATCATTGTATAGTACTTAAACCCAACACCATCGTCGGTTAGGGCTTCGAGATCACATGCATTCGTGACTCAAATCGTTACCTATTCAAATCTTATTTTAACATCTTTCTTGATTTATTAAAATGCATATACATTTATAATTCATTATTCTTACTTTGTTTATTAACTCAAAAAGGTTAAAAATGTCATTTCTACAATTCTAGGAGACTTCTACCGAAACCTGTTGGACAAGTATCGGTAGTTTTCAAGTCAGTAAACAATGCAGAAAATAGTTCAAACTTCTACCGATACTTATGACAGTTTTACCGATACAAGTAAAGCTTTTACCAAAACAAATCATGCTTCTATCGGTACTAAAAACTCCAGAGAGCTAAAATGTCCTACCCTACAGCTTCTACCGATACAAGTACATAAACTACTGATACTCTTATGGGCAAAATTACAAATACTTATTATGCAACTACCGATACAACTCAAGTCAGTGAATAACCTCTCTCCTGCCCTCTACTTCTATCGATACATGCAGGGGTTCTACCGAAACAAGTATGCAGAATTCATTTATTCACACAAGTCCTCAAGTTTTTCAGTCATCATTCAATATAAGACTCTTAATCAAATTCTCATCTTGCAAAATCTATACATGACAAGACTTGTTTCATCATATAACACAAAATACAATCAATCAACACAAGGATTCTTAAATTCACAGGTCAACTTATTACTAAACACATTTGCTTGTTTAGAACATTAAGCAAGCATGCAAGTTTAGTTCAACAAAGAAACCAGCAAATCTAAAATCAAGCATTTCAAAGGTACCATCATCCTAGCACATGCCATATAACCAAGTGATGTAAATACTACCGAATGAGCTCATGAGATAGTGTGATTTCTTTGAGATGATCCGATCTTCAAACAACAAACAATCTACAAAATAACAATAACATCTTTGGTAAGCTTCAAAGCTTAGTAAGTTCGAAGAGTTTAAAGAGTTAATAATCATATGCATAAAGCAATTATATCTCAACCGAGCTAGGATGAACTATTGCTTCCTCAAGCCATATTTGGTGTTCCAACTTTCCTGTCTATAACCTTCTGTTACCAGTACTTGATGCTGCTCACACGAGCTGTCGAGGACTCGTAACGTATGCGGTACCCCAGTCATCGATACGGTGCCTGTCTGTACTATAAAATTTTCCCTAATGATGCTGCTCACACGAGCTGTCGAGAGTATGCGTAATGCATAGTCCCAGCCATCCTAGGGCCTATAATCCATTTAGCATTCATATATCTTTCTCGAGTCATGATGCTACTCACACGAGCTATCCAGGACTCGCAACATATACAGTACCTCATCATCGATACCTCATTTTTTAAAAACACTTGACTTTTGAACCAAACCACTTATACTAAATTCTAATTCAATAATTAAAATTCTTTAATTCAAAATTCCATATAAAATTATTATTGACTTATTTAATTTAAACACTCATTATAAAATTTTCTCGTCGAATTTGTGGTCTCGAAATCACTATTTTTGACACCACTGAAAAACGGGCTATTACAATCCTAGTACATGCCATATAACCGAGTGGTGTAAAATAATACTGAATGAGCTCTCGGGATAGTGTGATGTCTTCAAGATGGTCTGATCTTTAAGTCGCAAAATGGAATCTACAAAATAACAACAATTTCATTAATAAGCTTCATAGCTTAATAAGTTCGCATGGTTTATCAATTTTTACCGAATAACATGTGGTAAACAAATCTATAAATTCGTCGAGCCAGAATAAACTGTACTTCAGTGATTGTTATTCATTTTACTCATTGTTGACCCAAGGGTCATGATGCTCATTGTACTCCCTGTTGACCCAAAGGTCATGCTTGTTACCAGCATACGATGATACTCTCAACCATCGATACGGTATAACTGTTCCCTACGATGCCGCTCACACTAAGCTAACGAGAATATGCAATCGACATAAATCTCAGCCATCATTCTATTCACTTTATAGTGACTCGGGATGTTGTAGAGAATCCGCAACAAATGCAGGATCTCAATCATCAGACCATTTAACTTTGGCACAAGGTTGATAATTTTTCTTCTGTCATTTTTATCTTTCACATCTTCAATTTGTCGTTCCAATCATCAGCAACCATAAAGAATACAGTTATAAGCAGTTACAAGTAAGAATTTAACATTACAAACTTACCGGACTGGATTGCGATCGTAAAAGGACTCCAATGACTATTCCGCTAATTTTCCTTTTCCATGATCGGTGGCACGATCGTAGTCTACATCCACAAATCATTGAATTTCTCACATTAATTCACACAATCAACTCATTTAATACAATCTAGTCTTATTTGGGTAAAATTACAATTTTATCCCTAACATTTTACTCCTATTCAATTTAGTCCTTAAAGCCTAAACATGAAAAAAATCATTTTCATTCAATCCTATAACAGCTGAATATCCATGCGTGTTCATCCAACATCTCTATTCAACTATTTCACAACAAGGATATGTATTTCCACCATTTTTGCAATCTAGTCCTCAAACCTTAATTTCATCAAAAATCACTTTACAAAATCAATGAATCTATTCATCATGTAACACCCAAAATCTGTAACCATCACCTGTTATGTAACAGCCCGATTTTTAATGATGTCGAAAACAGTGATATCGGGATCACAAATTCGACAAGTCGAGTCAAAAATTTATTTACTTAAATAATTACGACTTCGTTAGTATCATTTTAAAATTTGGTTATGAAATTTTAATGTTTAAATAGTTAATTAAGTAGAAGGACTAAATCATGCTAAATCGTAGAGGAATGACTTAGGAAGGGTCCTTAATGAGTAAATATACCTTCACCAGGTATAGTGGACGATTATGGACCATTAATTGGTTATATTGCATGTTTTGTGTTGAAAGGACTAGATTGAATAAAAGGGATGTATTAGGGGTAAAATCGTAAGTTTACCAAAAAGGACTATATGGTGTTAAATGAATTGTTTGTGTGATTTAATATGAGAAATGGAATGATTTGTGAATGTAGACTACGACCGTGCCACCGATCGAGGAAAAGAAAAATTAGCGGAGTAGTCCTTGAAATCCATTCACAATTGCAATCCAGTCCGGTAAGTTCATATGGTTAAATATTAATTTTAATTACATATTCTTGTAATGTAAACTATTATATTGAGATGAAATGATAATCGAATTTATGGAAGACGAGAATGAAGGAAGAACGGAAGGCAAACGGGATTTGAGCCATAAACGAAGAGGTCTGATGACTTAGTGTCATCGTGAGTATATGAATCCTTTACGGATTAAAAGGTCCGATGACTAAGTGTCATCGTGAGTATATGAATCCTTTACGGATAAAGAGGTCCGATGACCAAGTGTCATCATGAGTATATGAATCCCTTGTGGATTATAAGGTCCAGTGGCTATGTGTCACTGTGAGTATATGAACGAAGTGAAATCCATTACGGATTAAAGGTCCGATGACTTTGTGTCATCATGAGTAACAAATGCGAATTGAAACTTACCTCAATGCATATGGTTTAATCAATTCAGTTGATTTGATTTACAACTCTTGAAGTTGGTGAATCTATTTAACTTTATAAACTTACTAAGCTAAGAAGTGCTTACCTGTGAATTTGCATCTGTTTTGTAGATTTAATTTTGCTGTTCGGAGATCGGATCATCTTGGAACATCACATTATCTCGCAGTTGTTCGGTACATAACTTGGTTAATATGACATGTACTAGGATGATGTTACTTTCTTGCTTATGTACAATGAGTTATGAAAAACCTTGATATGTTAATGAAATATTGAAAGTAGACTTTAAGTACCTTGTATTGACATAAAAATCATATATTTGTGTTGATTTAAATGCATAATTAAAAGTTGTGTATGTATTGAAGTTAATGAACTTGTGTTTGGTATAAATCTTGAGATTTTAAATACTTGTTTCGGTAGAACCCATGTATGTTTTCGGTAGAAGTATAGGGTAGGAGAGAGGTTGTACATTGACTTGAGTTGTATCGGTAGTTGAATGGTAAGTATCGGTAGTTGAATGGTAAGTATCGGTAGTTGTATGTATAGATGTATCGGTAGTTTGCATACTTGTATCAGTAGAAGTTATAGGGTGGGAATTATAGCTCTCTGGAGTTTTTAGTATCGGCAGATGCATGACATGTATCGGTAAAAATTATACTTGTATCGGTAAAACTAGTACAAGTACCGATAGAAATCTGCACCGTTTTGGAATTTTTCCGATACTTGACCATCAGGTACCGGTAAAAGCCTCCCTAAATATTGGAAATGACATTTTAATCTTGTTGATTTGTGTTTATATTCAAATGATGATGTGTAACATGTGAAATGGAATATTTTAATATATAAAGTTGTATAATATTGCAATACGATGATCAATGATAAATGAACAGTAAAACACCGAAAATCGTAATCGACGATGATGTTCGGATTTTGGGTGTTACATGTTAAGGATCTCAGGGGTTTACAAAACTTTACGAATTTTTTTTACATACAAATCAATCATAAATCCATACAATCACATTTAACAATTTAGAATATTAATCTTGTTTAATTTTACTCATACCAACTATCGTGTCACCTATATTCCATACCAAATTATAAAACCATAGTTATCAATCGAGCTACATCAATCATTCTTACTATCACTATGAAATACCCAAAACCCAACACCATCGTCGGTTAGGGTCTTGAGGTCTTCAGATCATCTACAGTTGATTAAATCCTCATATCTCAGCAATTCAGTATCACAAGAATATACATGCATTAAGTTTTAAGCTTTATCTACATTCCATTCAATAAGGGTAAAAAATGTCATTTTATACAATATGAGGGACTTCTACCGGTACTTGTTGGACAAGTATCGGTAGAAGTCAAGTCAGTAAGCTTTGGAAAAATTAACAACAGTTTCCTACCGATAGAAGTGAAGGTTCTACCGATACAAGTTTTCAGACTACCAATACTACTATGAGTTGAACTACCGATACTTTAAGAACTTATACTGATACAATGCTAGTCAGTAACCAAAGTTTAAATACCCCTTACTTCTACCGATACATACAAGAGTTCTATCGAAACAAGTGTGCGGATTTCAAATATACACATAAATTTCTAAGTTTGCAAAATAGTCTACTTCATTTGCCAATTTCTAAAAATTATACCTACATAGACATTTTCATGTTGGTACTTAATTCTTCACATAACCACAAAGATACATTCAAAAACATTCATCAAGTTGTTACCATGTTATTTAACCATTTACATCAAAACAACCTAAGTAACACAATCCTAATACATGCCATATAAGTCAAGTGATATAAAAGACTACCGAGCAAGTTCCCAGGATAATGTGATTTCTTCTTTGAGGATCTGATCTTCAACAGCAGAATGAGTCTACAAAACAGTAAACAGATACACAGGTATGCTTACCAATTTTAGTAAGTTCATGAGAATATTTAACTTACAGTATAATGCATTTGATAACATAAAGAATGAGCAATCATCCTCATTGTCTCGTAATATTGGCACATAGTAGATCTCTTCAAGTCTCCCAGTAATTTTTAACTCATACGAGCCCAGTCAGTAATTTGCTCTTACGAGCCAGTATCACTCTTACGAGCCAGTATCGCTCTCACGAGGTAGTATGCTCTTACGAGCCAGTTTCACTCTTACAAGCCAGTATGCTATAACGAGCCAGTACAGTGCTTTCTTCAGAGTCTTCCATCTCGTTCCAACATCAAGAATTGAACCAGACAAATAAATTTAGCACTATCAAATAGGAATAAAGTTACGTGAACTTACAGGATCAATTTGTAATAACGGCTCCAGTATAAGGATTACTCGTCGATAAGACATTCGAGATTAGCTCCCAAAACTGTATATCTCTAAATGTCATATCCTTTGTGTCCCATTTGTTCACGAAATTCATATCTGTCATATACCACGTCCATTTCAGTTCACTTCCTTCACATTATACCATTTTGAGCACACATCCATATAATTCTTACTTTTCAGACATAATATTAAATTAACTAATAATCTCATTAGTTCAACTTACTAATTGTCATATATCAATCGAAATAATTCATTTGTAACATAAATAATCTAGCACAACACATACATTTAAGCGTTTCATTGACACTTGAAATCAACTACATCATTTCGTGACTTTTAGACATGCTTCTCAATACAATTTCATTTCAATTTAATTCAACTCCACAATTTAATATTTATTAAACAAATAAATTTAAATACAACATACCTAAATTATTTTAATAATTTACATACAGAAACAAAATCAATTACTTTACTGCACGAACTTATCGGATTGATTTGTAGTAATCGTTAAAGTATAGGGACTATTACATAATTTTCTCCTTACCTTGTTTTTCAGCCCATTCTTGATCTAAAATAATAATTTCATTCAATTAACTAATTCCAACAGTAAAAAAAATTATTTTATGCAATTAAGTCCTTTTTGATATTTTTACAAGATTACCCTTAACTTTTCACTTTTATTCAATTTAGTCCCTTAGCTCAAAACTTGTAATTTAACCATTTTTAAATAAAAACAAGTTCAGCCGAATATTATAGCAATCCAATACTGCCCACATTGGTTTTATTTAACATCAAATCCTTGTACTTTTACAATTTTCACATTGTAGTTCTTAAACATTAAAATCATCAAAAACTACTTTACAAAATAATTCAATCTAACAACATAGCTTATGAAACTTCCATAAACTTTTAAAAAAACAACTCATTCATCAATGGAATAATTGATAACATTTGACAGGTTCACAAATTAGTTCTTGGGTTAGCTAGATTAAGCTAATACGGACTCAAAAACATAAAAATCACTAGAAACCGGTGAGAAATCACATACCAATCGAAGGACTTAGCCAACCGAATGTTCTTCAACTTTGGTTTAGGGTTTCGACTGTGGTGGAAAGAAAAAATAAGGAAGATAACTCGTTTTCTTTACTTTTAATTTTGTTTATACTTTAATTTATTTAATTACTCTTTTACCTTTTAGTAATTAATTAAGTTTTCATGTATATAATGACCAAAAACATCCACTACCCTTCCTTAGGGTCTATTTACTTCTTAAGGACCTTAACCTATCCTCAAATTGACATCTAATTTCTTTAATTAATAGAATTCAACTTTTGCACCATTTTCAGTTTAATCCTTTTTACATAATTAACTATCTAAACAATAAAATTTCATCAACAAATTTTAATACTATACTAATAACCTAGTAAGTATTAAATAATTAATACTTACAGTCTGACACATCGAAGTTGTGGCATCGAAACCACTATTCCCAATCACACTAAAATATAGACTAATTAGTAAATCCTTATTTATTTAGGATTTAATTTCAATTTATCAAAATCTGAAGAATTCCACATCATTTCTATTATTAGGCCATTTAAGAAATGTCCAATTTCATAATTAATCCTTCAATTATATTGAATTCCAATGAAACAGACTTATTTCCAATTTAGCCTTAAACTAATTAGGACTAAATGAATAAATAACCCAAAAATTAGTGGATGGTAATCATATCCACCATCGATTGGACTTTTTGACCATGGTTTAATTACCATTTTGGTCCCTTTACTATTTTTTAATCAATAGGAATAACTTTTACTACTTTTACAATTTACTCCTTTTTCATTAATTAAGCAATTAATTATCAAAATTACCCAACCAAACTTCAATTCACATTTAATAAGACTACGACATTGAATTTCAGAAACGAGGTCTCGACACCTCATTTTCTCAAACCTCTTGACTTTTGAACCAAATCACTTATACTAACTTTTAATTCAATAATTAAAATTCACCTATTTAAAATTTCATATAAAAATTATAATTTAAATACTCATGATATGAATTTACTTGTCGGATTTGGGGTCCCGAAACCACTTTTTTCGACACAACTGAAAAAACGGGTTGTTACACATCGAGCATACAAATCTATTCATAACCTTCAAGAACAAACATTTTAATCAATGGCAAGTTTTATAACATTTGACATATTTAAAAATTAATCCTTAGTTTAGCTAGATTAAGCTGATACGAACTCAAAAACATAAAAATTACTAAAAACGATCAAGATATGCTTACTCAAACCAAGGCTCAAAGCTTGGAAGCAAAACCTTAGCTTTTCTCTTGTTCTTGCCGAAGAAGAAGGTGAAATTAGAAGAATATTCTTAATTTCTTCTTAAATTTCATATTTAAAATCAATGGCAAATTTATAAATTCTTAGACTTTCATGCTTAGCTTTGTTAATCACTTAATTAACCTTAATAAATCCTATTTATGACTAATATATTTCGTAATATTCCACTTACTTTGATAGTTTAGGTCAATTTATTCATTTGATCCTCCTAATTACTCAACTCAACCTTTGCATCTTTTACGATTCAGTCATTTCTACTCAATTCATTATCTAAACATTAAAATTTAATGACATCATAAATATTAAAATAAATAAATTTTAACTTGACTCGTCGGAGTTGTGGTCTTGAAACCACTGTTTTAGACACCACTAAAAATCGGGCTGTTACAACTCTCCCTCTTAGGGAAATTTCATCTCGAAATTTTTTACCAGCAAACAAGTTGAGGTATTGTGATCTCATAGAAGCTTCTGTCTCCCATGTTGCTTCCTCCAAACTGTGACGGTTCCATAAAACTTTTACCAATGACATCCTTTTGTTTCACAATTCCTTTACCTCACGAGCCAAAATCCTCACTGGTTTCTTTGAGTGTGACAAATCCGGCTATATCTCAACCTCACAAGGTGTAATCACGTGAGAAGGATTTGATCTATACTGTCTCAATATTGAAACATGAAATATGTTATGAATCTTCTCGAGTTCTGGTGGTAAAGCCAATTTATAAGCTATAGGACCAACCCTCTCAAGGATCTCATACGACCAAATAAACTGCGAACTCAGCTTGCCTTTTCTACCAAGCCGTAACACCTTCTTCCAAGGTGAAACTCTCAAAAAGACCCGGTCTCCGATGGCAAATTCTATGTCTTTCCTCTTTAGATCTACGTAGGACTTCTATCGATCAGACACGACTTTTAAACAGTCATGGATTACTCGGACTTTGTCTTCAGTCTCGTGTACCAAGTTGATCCCAACCAATTTAGGCTCGCTCAACTCAGACCAATACAGAGGTGTTCGGTATTTTCTACCATATAGTGCCTCAAACGGTGTCATTTTAATGCTAGCCTGATAGCTGTTATTATAAGCAAACTCTACTAATGGTAGATACCTCTCCCAACTACCCTCAAACTTTAGGATACAACATTGTAACATGTCTTCCAAGATCTGTATCACTCGCTCAGATTGACCATTTTTCTATGGATGATAAGCAGTACTAAAATTTAATCGGGTTCCCAAAGCTTCATGTAGCTTACCCCAAAATCTCAAGGTAAAACGTGAATCCCTGTAAGAGATGATAGATACCGATACCCTGTGCAGTCTCACAATCTCAAATACATACAACTCAACCAACTTTTCTAATGGATAATCCACTCGAATAGGAATGAAGTGAGTTGACTTAGTTAATCTATCAACTATAACCCAGATTGAATCTCTCTCTTCCTCGGTGTCACTGGCAATCCTATAACAAAGTCCATTGTGACTCGCTCTCATTTCCACTCAGGAATAGTGATAGGTTGCAACAATCTAGAAGGTACTTGATGCTCAGCTTTTACTTGCTGACACACACCAAACATCTAGTCACGAACTCAGAGATTTCCCGTTTCATACCTGGCCACCAATACATCTTCTTCAGGTCATTATACATTTTCACACTTCCCGTGTGAATGGAATAAGTGTTGCTATGAGCTTCTGTTAGAGTATCTTGTCTCAAGTCTGATTCATTCGAAACACACACCCTGCCTCTGAAATACAAAATACCATCTGTATCAACTGAAAACCCCGTGGTGGTATCACTCTGCATATGCTCTTTCTTAGCCACAAGATTTGGATAATTTTTCTGCAACTCTCGAATCTATTATAAAAATATCGGTCTCATCCTGGGCTTAGCGGTAACAGAACCATCACCCTTCAATGATAAGCGAGCATTCATGACTCTCAAGGCAAATAATGATTTTCGGCTTAAGGCATCAACAACTACATTTGCCTTACCCGGATGATAGTCAATCACAAGATCATAGTCTTTTAATAATTCCAACCATCTACGTTGCCATAAAATCAACTCCCTATACGTCATTAAGTACTTCAAACTCTTATGATCAGTGAATATGTGGCATCTCTCACTGTATAGATAATGACGCCAAATCTTTAATGCAAAAACTATAGCAGCTAATTCCAGATCATGAGTCAAATAATTCTTTTCGTGCAACTTTAATTTTTGAGAGGCTTAAGCTATTACCTTTCCAGCTTGCATCAACACACAACCCAAACCATTCAAAGATGCGTCGTTGTAAACCACAAACTCCTTTTCCAATTCAGGTTGCGTCAGTATCGGAGCTTCTATTAACATTTTCTTAAGCTGATCAAAACTCTGTTTACACTTCTCTGACCAAAAAAATCTTCTATAGCAACTTAGTCAACGGTAAAGCTATGATAGAGAAAATTTTCACAAATTGACGGTAATAACCTGCCAATCCCAGGATGCAACTTATCTCAGTAACATTCTTTGGAACTTTCCAATCGAGGATAATAGAAATTTTGCTCAAATCAACCCGTATTCCTTTTGCGGATACCACATGACCCAAAAATCTAACTTCTTGAAGCCAGAATTCGCATTTGCTGAATTTTGCATACAACTATTTTTCTCACAAAATTTGCAATACTTCTCTCAAATGCTGAGTATGCTCCGCCTCTATTCTAGAATAAATCATTATGTCTTTGATAAATACAACCACAAATCTATCCAACTGAGGTTGAAACACTCGGTTCATCAGGTCCATAAATGTTGTGGGGGCATTAGTCAACCCGAACGGTACTGCTAGAAACTCATAATGTCCATACCTGGTTTTGAATGATGTTTTCATCACGTCGCAATCTTTCACTCGCATCTGATAATAACCTAACCGAAGGTCTATCTTGGAAAATACAGTTGCACCTTTCAACTGATCAAATAATTAATCAATACGAGGCAACAGGTACTTGTTCTTGATTGTTACCTTGTTCAGCTATCTATAATCTATACACATTCTCATCGAGCCGTCTTTCTTTTTCACAAACAACATTGACGTACCCCAAGGTGACACATTGGGTTGTATAAAGTCTTTGTCTGACAATTCTTGCAACTGAGCCTTTAATTCTTTCAACTGAGCCTTTAATTCTTTCAACTCGGTCGGTGTCATTCTGTATGATAGGATAGAAATCGGTGCAGTACCCGATAGCAGATCAATACCAAACCTTACCTCTCTGATCGGTGGTAAACCTGGTATTTCTTCTGGAAACATATCCGTAAACGTATTAATAATCGGTACCTATTTTAAATTTACCCTTAAGACTCGTGAATCGAGAGTATAAGCTAGAAATGCTTCACAGCCTTTACGGACCATTTTTTGTGCTGAAATAGTTGAAATCATTCTGGTCCCATTGTTCAATCGATCGGACTCAACCGTAATCTCTTCACTTGTCGAGCCTTTCAAATAAATCTTTCTTCGTTTACAGTTCACTACTGCATCATGTCCAGATAACCAATCCACACCCAAGATCATATCAAAATCGGTAAAAGGTAATAGCATTAGGTTAGTGGGAAATTCATAACCTTGGACTTTCAGTGGACATTTACGACATACCAAATTAACAATGACACTATGACCCAACGGGTTTGTGACTTAAACATCAAATTCAGTCGACTTACTGACAGTTCCTTATCAGTTGCTAATCCAATGCATATATATGAATGAGTTGACCCTGGATCAATTAGAGCACACACAATTTCATTAAAAAGGTAAAATATACCGGTCACAACATCGGGAGCGGTAGCCTTTTCTCTAGCTCTGATGGCATATGTCCATGCAAGTGCTCGAGCCTTAAATCGGGTTACATTACCCCTGTTATCGCCTTAGTTTTCGCCTAAACTGCTACTCTGTACCGGGCGTCTACCTTTTGATGGAGTAATAGAGGGTTTCACACTTTAATCTTGTTTCACTTTCGAAGTTATCGAGCAATTTCGAATGAAATAATTTGTATCCCCACATCAGTAATAAGTTCCTTTTATCTTTCGACATTCACCCGCATGATACCTCCCGCAATGATCACATGATGGGTTCGGAGCATTCCAAACACTAGCTACACTAGCTGCAGGATGATTCTAAAATTTAGACTTTGGTGGTCTTGATCTACTCCTGCTTAGAAGTCTAAAAGAGACTACCTCACGAGCTTCATTTTCTCTGAATTTTTTCGGTGGTGGCATAGAAAAAGTTCTGGTGATAATTTTCTTCCTAGACTTTTGAAACCTCTTCTCTCTCTGCCTCTTGTTGTTATAAATTTCTTCCACCTTTTGAGCTCTATCTGCAAGAACAACAAACGATCGCAGCTCAGATCTGCATACCATCATCTTGATCTCGTCATTCAGCTCGTCTTCGAAATGAACACACATTGCCTTATCTATTGGTACAATCTCCCGAGCATACTTACTAAGTTTAACAAATTCTCGCTCATATTCTGCCACTGTTTTGTTTCTCTTCCTCAATTCTAAAAATTCTTTCTTTTTCTTATCTAGGTACCTTTGCTGACATATTTCTTTTTGAACTCTTCTTGGAAGAATTCCTAGGTAACCTCATTCTCAAGCATTACTACTAAAATCGTCGTCCACCAACTGTAAGCCTCATCTTTCAGTAACGAAGCAACACACCTCAAATAGTCTTTTGGAGAACAAGCCATCCCATTTAAAACTCTTAATGTGTTTTCCAACCAGTATTCAGCTCTGGAATGATCATATTTTCTAACCCTGTCCTTTAGAATATGACGTCTTTGTTCCACTATTAGAGAAGGTGAAGGCATAGTTGGAGGCACTACTGGTCGGGCAGTAGGCTGTGTAATAAGGGGTGGAGGAGGTGGTGCCATCTGGTTGTTCCTCATAAGCTCTGAGAACCACTGTCTCATCAACCCGAAGAACATGTTCTTTGCTTCGTTTTCCGTCATCGATAATATTGGTACACCATGACTGGCCCTAGAATCATTAGTCAGGACATTGCTGTTCACCTCATTAGTTTTCTCTCTTTCTAAGTCAGACTTTCTGTGATTATCTACAAAAATTATGGTTAGATCGGATCCACATATATCACACTATAAATCGAAAGCTTTGATACCATTAAATGTAACACCCAAAACCTGAAATCCTCATCGATTAGGGTCCTGATATCCGTCCGATCTTATATTCCATTAAACTTCACATTACTGTATCGTTTAATCATATTTTAATAGAGTAATGAAAAATACACAACATGAATCATCAATTGAAAGTCACCATAACTCAAAAGGGTAAAAATGTCAATTCTATAAATTTTGGAGACTTTTACGATACGTATTGTATAAGTATCAGTAGTAGTCAAGTTAGTGAGCAATTTAAGAACAGTGCAAACTTCTACCGATACAAGTGACAATTCTACCGATACAAGAGACTCTTTTACCTAAACAAGTCATGCAACTACCAATACTAAAAACTCCAGAGAGCTAAGAAGTTTAACACTGCAACTTCTACCGATACAAGTATCCTAACTACCGATACCTGAGTAAACAGAACTACCGATATTTCAATGGTTACTACAGATACAATGCAAGATAGAATGTAACCTCTCTCCTACTATATACTTCTACCGACATGCAAGAGTTCTACCGAAATAAGTACACAGAATTCAATAATTACTGCAATCACCACAAGTTTAACAAATATTCATCACATCATAACTTCAAATGCATTATACTAAAGCTTGTACATAGTTTCAAGACATTGCATACATCTCACGTAGAATGCATATCACATTCAACTAATATACCAACTTGTTCAACATTTATCAAGAATTCACAACAAAAGATTCATTCATCCGTACAAGTAGTACAAGTCATTTCATCTTAGTACATGCCATATAATCGAGTGATGTAAAATACTATCGAACGAGCTCTCGGGATAGTATGATGTCTTCAAGATCATCCGATCTTCAAGTCGTAAAATAGAATCTACAAAACCACAACAATTTCACTGGTAAGCTTCATAACTTAATAAGTTAGCAAGGTTTATCAATTTTTACCGAATAACATGTGGTAAACAAATCTGTAAATCCGTCGAACCAGAATAAACTGTACTTCAGTGATCATTATTCATTTTTCTCCCTGTTGACCCAAGGGTCATGATGCTCATTTTACTCCCTGTTGACCCAAAGGTCATGCCTGTTACCAGTATACGATGCTACTCGCAGCCATCGATATGGTATAACTGTTCCCTATGATGCTATTCACACTAAGCTGACGAGAATATGCAATCGGCATAAATCTTAACCATCGTAGGGCTTGTAATCCATTCTTGGATTCCATTCACTTTACAGTGACTCACGATGCCATAGAGAATCCGCAACAAATGCAAGATCTCAGTCAGCGGACCATTTAACTTTGGCACAAGGCTTATAATTCTTCTTTTGTCATTTCTATCTTTCACATCTTCAATTTGTCATTCCAATCAGCAACAACCATAAAGAATGCAATTATAAGAAATTACAAGCAGTTACAAGTAAGAATTTAACATTACGAACTTACCGAACTAGATTACGGTCGTGGAAGGACTCCAGGGACTATTCTGCTAATTTTCCTTTTTTGCGATCAGTGGCACGATCGTAGTCTACATCAACAAATCATTCAATTTCTCACATTAATTCATACAATCAATTCATTTAATACAATCTAGTCCTTTTGGATAAAATTATGATTTTACCCCTAACCTTTTACTTCTATTCAATTTAGTCCTTAAGGCCTAAACATGCAAAATAACCATTTTCATTCAATCTTATAATAGTCGAACATCCATGGGTGTTCATCCAACATCTCCATTCAACTATTTCACAACAAGGATATGGATTTTCACCATTTTCGCAATCTAGTCCTCAAACCTTAATTTCATCAAAAATCACTTTATAAAATCAATGAATATATTCATCAAGCATACAAATCTATCCATAAACTTCAAGAACAAGCACTTTCAACAATTGAAAGTTTTATAACATTTGAAAAATTCACAAATTAGTCCTTAGATTAGCTAGATTAAGTTGATACGAACTCAAAACATAAAAATTACTAAAAACGATGAAGATATGCTTACTCAAACCAAGGCTCAAAGCTTGGAAGAAAAACCCTAGATTTTCTCTTGCTCTTTACGAAGAAAAATGTGAAATTAGAAGAATATTCTTAATTTCTTCTTAAATTTCATATTTATAATCAATGGCAAATTTGTAAATTCTTAGACTTTCATGCTTAGCTTTGTTAATCACTTAATTAACCTTAATAAATCATGTTTATGACTAATATATTTCATAATATTCCACTCGCTAAGATAGTTTAGGTCAATTTATTAATTTGATCCTCCTAATTACTCAACTCAACATTTGCACATTTTATGATTTAGTCCTTTCTACTCAATTCACTATCTAAACATTAAAATTTCCTATCCAAATTTTAATGCAATGCTAATGACATCA
Source organism: Gossypioides kirkii (assembly GCA_005610355.1). NCBI lineage: Eukaryota > Viridiplantae > Streptophyta > Magnoliopsida > Malvales > Malvaceae > Gossypioides > Gossypioides kirkii. Next base: position 39,586,999 of record CP032248.1, read on the forward strand.
AAAATATTAAAATAAATAAATTTTAACTCGACTAGTCGGAGTTGTGGTCTCGAAACCACTGTTTCCAACATCACTGAAAACTGGGCTGCTATACTCAATTTCTCTTAACGTAGTTTTTTTTTATGTTTTCCATTTGTTAAAACATTTGTGCATATAGGTTAAGCTCTTTTAATTTGACATTTTTTGTTTCTTGCTTTTGGGAATAATAGAAAGGAAGGGAACTCAATAGGCACAACCGAGTATGGTTCTTGAATGGATTCAGTGGGTAAGAATTGCGGTTGATGCAGCAAGGGGCTAATATTTGCATGAGAATGTTCAACCTTCGATTATCCACAGAGATATTAAATCTAGCAATATCCTTCTTTTTGAAGACTTCAAAGCGAAGATTGCGGATTTTAACCTCTCAAACCAGACTCCCGATATGGTTGCTCGTCTTCATTCTACTCGTGTTTTGGGAACCTTCGGCCATCATGCATATGAGTATACTATCTTAAGTTGCTTTACATCATTGTTCATTTCTTTTTCGAACCAACCAATCATTTCCAGTTGTTGACATAAATAATTGAAGGGATGAAAACAAAAGAAGCAGGAGAGAATGGAAAATAAAATAAAATAAAGTTAAAAGAACATAAAAGAAAAAAATTAAATGCTCAAAACAAAGAAATATTGGGATCAATTGTATAATTTAACCTAAAATTTTCATTTAAAATGATGATTTAACATGCCACGTCAGTTTACCTTTACACCGTTAACGGTAATTAACGATTCAATGACTAAAATGTTACAACACGATAACATAAATGACTAAAATGTAATATTTCAAACATAAATGACTAAAATATAATTTGAGGCAAACAAAAGTGAGTATTTTGATAATTTATCTTTATTTTTAAGAATTCTAAACAACACTCGCACATGAAATGGGTTGTGCGGATAATTATGTTTTTTTCTTTAATTTGAAAAAACTACCCCGTTATTAAAATTTAACTTTTTATTTTATTATTATTCAAAAAAATTATTCTTTTATCTACCATAAAATGGGTTGCGTAAATAATTTAATTTTAAAAATATTAGAAATTTTATCACACACGTATGTATGTGAGAGCGTAAAATTAACATATAATCAACCTTTATTCTTTTTTTTTTCAAAATTTTTTTAACAGATTTGATGAAAGTACCATTACAAACGTTAACAGGATTATGTGGAATATTTTTAATGAGATGTAATTTATTACTTTGATAGCCCAATAAAGTAATTACATGTGGAAAATAATAAAATAAATAAATAATTCATGAAGTTAAAAAATTACTCTTAATTTAAAAAAAATAAACGTAATTATCTAAAAAAGTTTCAAAATGGATACACACATTCAGTATTTTTCAGTTTTATATATTAATTATCTTTTTGAAACCTCTCAGTAAATAAATGTATGCATCTATTTTGAAACCTTTTTTTAGATAATTAAGTTTAATTTCTTAAAATTAAGAGTTGTTTTTTAATTTCATATATGATTTATTTGTTGTATTATTTTCCACATGTAATTATCTTACTGGATTACCTAAGTAATAAATTACATCTCATTAAAAATATTTCACATCATCCTCATTAATTTTTTTTAATGGTACTTTCATCAAATTTGTTAGAAAAAGTAGTTTAAAAAAAATAAAGGTTGATGGTAAAAAAAGACTCAAAAATATAATTAGGACCATTTTGGCAAAACATGCAAACGTTAGTGGTTAAATTTATCATTAAGCCTATAATAAATAATAAAATGTATGGCTTGAAAACTAATTAATAATAATTACACATGAAATTTGTATGACATTAAAATTAAAAAAAATAGATTTAATTATTTATAACTGTGTTGTTATCATTTTCGAGTCAATGTCGAGTTAACTTGTGATACAAACTCAATCAAATATAAAAAATGAAACGGTAAGCTCCAAACCATGTGACTCATAGGCAGCGGCTTGGTTAAGGGAACCCACCGGAGCCGTAGCGAAAGCGAGTCTTCATAGGACAACTGTCATTGCTTATGAAGCTAAAAACAATTTCATTATAGATTATTGTCATACCTGCTTTTTTTGACACGTTGCCTAAAACTACTTATAATCCCTTCTCAATTCATAAATAGGAAGATAATGCGCTTCAACACACTCAAACTCATGTTCTCTTGTATTGAAAACAATGCTCATGCTAATTGAGCTAAAACTTAATCAACTGAAGTATCAAAAATTAAATTTTTTATTTTAAAGGAATGAAAACTTACGAACCCCTAACCCAACCATGTTATCTTATTTTAAAAGAAAGCTAGCAAGTTAATGGGCTAGTGATAACCATTTGTGTGAGTTAAGTTGTGTTGAAATAAGGTTGGGGATTTGATATTGTGTGCAATCATTTCCTATCTCATTTGATTGTATCGAAAAAGTTTAGGTTAGTTTATGAATTTTATTTCTCTGCGAGAAATGAAAAGGTTAGTATTTCTACTTTAACTTATCATAATTTAATTTTTGTATTTTGTAAAAATTGATAAGCTAGTTTAATTGTTGATAAATACATGAATTTGAATTAATTACTTTTATTAATTTATTATACATAAATTGTTGAACTCTTGATTTTTATTTATTTTATACATATAAATTGTTAGACAGTTGATATTTTTTTTAGATAAAATCAGCATAATGCGATTACAAAATTAAAAGAAATATCAATTTAGAATACGATTATTACGTTCAACTAACAACAAATTCCTCGTAGCATCAAGAGGCTCCCAAAACAGTTGGACATCACCGACATCACTCTAACTTAATTTGGCCATATGATCAGCAATTTTATTTTAAGATTTAGGGACGTGACAAAATCTTATTATCCAATCTCGCATAAGCAAACTATTTACTAAGCGTAACTCTCTCAAAGTACTGTTGACTGTTCCACTAGATAAAATTAAGTCAATCAACAGCACATTATCACATTCCAGTTTCACTTTTCCATAACTATTGTCCCATGCTACTCGAAAACTTTGTAGCACAGTTCTTGCTTCAACTTTAAAAATTGTGTCCTTTCCTATAAATCCTGAAAGACCACATAGTCAACTTACATGGCATCTCTAAACCCCCTAATAGAGACGCTTGACCAAATTGATTTAATGATATAAATTAGGCTAACCTTTTAAGTTTGATACATTCAAAAATAATTTTTTATTTTTTATAAAGTATAAAACAAAATTTAAATAAATTAAAGTAAAAGTACTGTTTTTTTTTTAATTTTTATAAAGGATTAAATTTACAACTATAAAATATATATTTAAAAGATTTTGATAGATAAGCATTATCTGAATTAGTTGAAAAAATATTAGTGTATATATTCTTTTATAATAGAGATTTCAAGTTTGAAGGATGAATTTGGACAGATTTAAAAAGATGCTTTTCAGGATATTTTGATTGAATAATTCCAAGTTCAACCTCCTTCCAATTTTTGTTCATGTTTGCACATGTTTTACCACACTTTTATTTTATATCATATCATATTCTTGGTTTTCTTCTACAAATAATATAAATAAATAATAATTATGAAAATGAGACGAGTAAAAAATTAATTACGAAAATAAGTAAATTAAATAGTTCTCATCAATACAGCTTGACACATTGACGAAAATAAAAAAAAATTGACTGAAAATGAAAAAATAAACTAAAGTTAAAAAAGTAGCCGTAAAAAAAAAAAAGGTAAAAAACTCCAAATCCACCTGCAAAACTGTTTACTTTATCTTTTATAAGAAAGCAAAAAAGAAAACTAAAAGTTTTGAGTCTTCACTTTTTATTGCCGTCACAGCTTTGCTTCTCTTCTCTAATTTTTAAATGTTGAGAAAATTAAATATCCTCAAATATTGAGAAATATCCTCAAATATTGAGAAATATGAAATGTTTTCAAAGATAAAAAGAAGGAAGGTTGATAAAAATGTAGAATAATTCAGTTACACAGAGGCTTTTAAAACTTAAATTAAAAGTTGTTTCTTTTTTTCTTGAAGTTTAGGATCCGTTTGGTTAGTTGTAAAAGCTTTTCCGTAAAAGCTTTTCAACATTTTTTGATGTTTATTTGAGTGAAAATAAATTTTCACCGTAAAATATTTTACAAACACGGGAAAAAGAGAGCTTTTTTAGGGAAAACATCTTACCTTTTTTTTGGGGGGTAAGACATTTTCCAGAATTTTTCCTCTTCACATCCCAGCATTATTACTTGCTAAACGTTCTTCCCCTTCCCCTTTCCCATTCATTGCGTCCCCAACCAGGATTCATCTCTATATCAAAAACAACCAGCAGCAGTTTTGTTGACAAAAAGAAAAAAAGCCCTAGCCATTTCAAGTCTTTTCAGATGGGATTCTGATCATGTTCAATTTGTGATGGAGTTGATGATTTTGTGTTTGAATTGAGCCTTTTGATGTGTTTGATTTTATGGGTATTTGATTTTGAACCACTTCTCTTTATTAGATTGTCTGTTTTATACTGCAACGCTGAAATGAATGTTAGCAAAGATTGATGATTTGTGATCACTCTTAATTTTATAAAATGGATGAAATGACTAATTCTTTATTTGGTAGGAATACTTATTTTTATCCTCTGCTTTGCGTTTCTTGATTCATGATGAATAGTGATGCATGTGTTACCTGATTGTATTTTGTTGATCTCCCATGTATGAGAAATAGACACGGAGGCGTTAATTCTTTATGTGCTTTAAAACTGTTAATTCTTTAAACGGAAGAGTTAATGCACCCGTGTTGGCATATGAGTGATAAGAACCAGTCTCGATGACATATGAGTGATGAATGAAAGGATTCCAAGGTTGTTCCTTGAGGTGAAACATATTGAAACACCAATCCTATGATGAAACATGGTGTGGGATCCAAGAATAGAGTTGTTCTAGTGTAGTATCTTGTTCTTGCCTAATCTTTAGAACGATCGAGTGTATGGAAAGAATGACATGAATGGGATTTCTAGTCTCTTCTATTGTTGCCTAAGTATGAAGTGTATTGATGTGAAGAGAATATCATGTTGCAGTACGTAGATGGATTGAAGCATTTATTTGCTTTAGTGCTGCAATGCTGGGATATTGCTTTGTACAAGCAATCAAGAGGTCATGTTGATTTTGAACTTCTTGCAAGAGAGATCGTTTGTATGTTATCATTTTTCTTTTTCTTTTTTCAATCTTTTTTTATATTGCTTATGCAATAAAATCAATGCTTTTGCTTGATTTAACATTTGTTCAGTCTTTGCCTATGTTATTTTAGTTCTTGAGTTATTCTATGAAATTTGTTATTTTGCTCATCTTCATGTAATTAGTGTAAGTGAAATAGAAGCATTTTATGAGCTTTTCAAGAATATAAGCAGTGTAGTTATAGATGATGGGCTGATCAACAAGGTCTTTGTTTTTTCATAGTTCTTATTTTGTTATATAATTGATATCTTTTATTATGTTTGTCAAGTTTTTTGGTTTGATGATCACTCCTCATCTTGAGTTGGTTCTTTCCCTCTAATATTTGTATTATTTAAGTTTTATTTATATTACTATTTGACGGGAGGAGTTCCGATTAGCGTTATTCAAAACAAACAAAAAAGAGAGTTTGTTTGTTGATCGGATATCTTTATCTAATGTTAATTAATAATGTCTCAATCCTTGAAAGAATAATTCTTGTTAGCATAATATTGCCTGACTTGTTGTCAATGTATTTTTGATTTCACTGCAGGTATTTGAATTGATTAAAAAACACAAATTCCCGATTCAACTAATTATTTTTTAAAAAATTCGAATAAAAAATTATTTTATGAAATAGTATGTACACAAAAAATTATTTTATTCACTATTCTTATCATATCATCTATGGTTTCTTTCCAATTATTTGATGATATTTTATCAATTTTTTTATATTGTTGACACATAATTTAGTAATTTTTTTACTTTGAACCCATTCGATATTCGAGTTAAGGATTCGAGATTCGGAATAAAATAATTATCAAAATTATGTGTCAATGATATAAAAAAATTATTAAAATATTATTAAATAATTAAAAAAATAAAATAATTTATGGTATGTACTCTAAAATGGAGTTAATCTTTCCCTTCTTTTTTAAAAAAGAAAATTAAAATTAATAAATTTTTATAAATACTTAATTATCAATTGGAAAATCGTACTTCCCAAGTTTTCAATCCGTCGCCGATACGATATTTTGGTGAGGCCTTTGACTTCCTGCGTATCGCTTCGCTCGTTACTAAAAAATTGGACCTTTATTCTGTTGGATTTTTTTGGTAAAGTGGACCTTGAATTATACCTCAATTTTTAGATTAGTCCTTAAAGTTCTTAAAACTTTATCTAAACCAACGATTTTGTTACATTAAAATTGAGACACATTAAAAGTTCTTATTAAATACCATACGATTTTTGAATCATACCTCAAATTTTAGATTAGTCCGTATGATTTTTGACTAGATGAGATAAATTGGTCGTTTAGTTTAAAGACCAATATGCAAAATGGATATAATTCAGGGACTAATTCACTAATAAATCATATTCTGTTTAATGAAAAATAGTGTATTCAAAGAAGGTTAAAATCTGCCTATAGTCTCTGTACTTTTCAAGAATTAAGAATTTAGTTCTTACACTTGTATTTCTAGGAATTTAATCTCTCTACTTTTACGATTTCAAAAATTTAAGTCTAATCAGGGGTGAATCCAAAATTTTTTTAGGGGCCAGAATTGAATTATAATCTTTTGAGAGATCAAAATATAATTTTATTATGTATTAATTTATGATTTCATTATTTTCTGACGGGACTTCATAGATTTTTTCTTTCATTTTTGAGAATTAAGAATTTAGTCCTTGCACTTATATTTCTATGAATCTAGTCCCTCTACTTTTGTGATTTCAAAAATTCAAGTCTAACCAGGGGCGAATCAAGAAGCTTTTTAAGCGGAGCCAAAATTGAATTGTAATTTTATTATGTATTAATTTATGATTTCATTATTTTCTAAAGGGACTTCATAGAATTTTTTTCATTTTTGAGAGTACAAAGTACAATTTGACCATATATTAATTTATAATTTAAACATTTTTGAAGGACCTGCATGGAAAATTTTCCATTTTGCGGGCCAATCGCCCCTGAGTCCAACTATTGTAGAGGGACTAAATTACTTGGAATACAAGTATAGAAACTAAAATCTTAATTTTCGAAAATAACAGGAACTATAAGCTTATTTTAACCATTTAAGGAACAAGAGTGTATATATAGTTCCAACTTTTCTCTGAAACTAAAACCCCTTCCTAGCCCCAGGCTTCATAGGAGATACATGAAAGAACGTCCATTCATGGCAGAAGTTGGGGAATCCTCTGGTTCACAATCATCCTCCCAAATTTGGGCTAAGCTTGGTATTACCTTTTCCCCACCCATTCTTCAGTCGTCAGTCTTCTGACTTGTATTTTCCCCTTTATGCTTTCATTTATCATTTATTTTTCCACAAGATTCAATTGGGATTTCTTAGTTAGGTTCTTTTATTGCAATAGCTGCATTTATTCAAAAGGCATATTGTACCTGAAACGTGAAAAGGTTTATCTCTGGCATCACCCCCAAGGACTAAAATCATGAATTGAGGGCATGCTATTTCAATCTTGAATTTTTTAATCGAATAATTTCAAGGGCATGCTTTAAAGAACGTAGTTTCTATCACGGAAACGGAAAAATGGTAACTTTAGTATCTCTGGAATATCCATTCGATCACCCAGTTAGAGGCTATTCTGATGAGTGTCTTTTCCTTAAGCAATTCATTAATTTAGGCAAGTACTTGGCCGTTCTTTGATTTCACTGCAGACAAACAAGTCTTGAATATTCGTTACCTTTAATTCTTGATTTATTATTAAAATGTACCATTGTTGTTGGATATTATGCAACTCCTATTGCTATAAATATTAGTACAATTGCGATATTGAATACATGAAGGAAGATTTTACTGTAGATTTTTGGTGATTTAGTTACTGTTAAGGCTTTGGATATTCATCAAATTCTTATTTTTGCAGTTCCCTTACACGCGCAAGAGTCGGATATTGAGGTATGTTCAGATGAGATGATAGTAAGTTCTCAGATCACATCTTCTTCCCAAGTGAAGCATGACTGGTGCAAAATAACAAGGAATGCAGATATGTTAACTGCAATGATGCAAAATAAAAGGTATTTACAAACCATTGACTTACCCGTGCATGCTTTCTTTTTTGGGTAGCTAATGAGGTTTAGTAGAAGCTTGCATCTTATGTCATGAATAATAGGTTGTCTTGATCAAGTTATCTGTTCTGATCTCTAATGTTGATCTTACTGTCATTATGAAAGAAAAATGTGCATGCACAATTACTACCAGCCTTCTCCATAATATTGTTCAATAATTATAGGATCAAGATATAATTCTACCTGCCTTTTCTTTTGGACGATTTTACTGAAGTTATTTGTGAATGCTATAGATTTCTTGACCCTTCAAAGTTTATATGATGCAACAAAGTAGTTACAGAGATAAAGTAGCCTGCCTTTTCTTTTGGAAGATTTTACTGAAGTTATTTGTGAATGCTATAGATTTCTTGACCATTCAAAGTTTATATGATGCAACAAAGTAGTTACAGAGATAAAGTAGCATTAACAAAGGATATCGATAGAAGTGAAACATCAAAATAACATTAAAATCAGGGTTTCAGTAGCTCTGGTGTAGTGGTACACAGTCCCCATTTTAAATCTTGTATTCTATTATGCAAAATACAACTTATATTTATTTTTACTTTATTCTCCTTTCTTCTTATGCTTTTAGCTACTGCAGTTCAAATGATATTCTTGTTGATGATGCTGTTGTATGAAGAGAAGATGTCGTTGAAATCAAATGTGGAACTGAAATGGTTTTGGGTCCTAATAGAGAAGGTCAGCTTTAATTTTATTTGATTGTTATGTTTCCATAACTGACCTTTTATGACTTTAAATTACACCTGTTGAATAATTTTAATAGATCACTCAGTAACTCGTTCTTTTAATTGTTTATGTTAGATAGTAATTTATGCAAACTGCGGGTAATTAATGATTGATTAAAATTGCTAATAAGTATCAGTGGTTGGATAGTAAAGTGTTAAGATTGTTTTCTGATTTGCATTTTTCAATCAAAGGGAAGTTTAGATTTAGTATCTATTGAAATTAAGTACACTATCATTTTCTTAAATTTTTGTCCTTGGACTGGTGGGAGGTAGACATTGTTCTCATCTATCAAGGGCTTTTCTCACTCCACAAAAGGTGATAGTTCGGTTTAATAGTGTTTGGAGTGATGGAAAGTTATATGAAAGGGGAACATCATTGTGAATAATATGCTATTGCTTTTTGGACTTTACTATTTGTTTCATACCCTGTTGCTACATATTTTTATAAACAGAAGTTATCACTAATACATCTTAATCAAAGACAAACCATTTTATTATTTGCATTTTTCTGCTTAATAATTAACGTTAAGTCTTGTTGGTTACTCCAAAAACACTACGGCAAAATGGACCTACCTGTTAGCACAATACTGACAACAAATGTGTTGTGTAAGTTTTAGGCTTAATATATAGATTGACCCCTTAACTTGGCAACTTTTCTTGCATTGGCCCTTAAACTTTTTTTTTATCATATTGGTCCTTAAGGTTAGGGGTGAGCATTAGATCAAATCGAGTTAAAATTTTTCGAGTTAATTGAGTTGGCGATTCATATTTTATCATCTTAACTCGATTTAAAATTTTTTCGAATCGAGTGAAATGAAATTCAAGTCGAATCGAATTGAGTGAATTATTCGAGTTAAATTAAAAATTTAAACATGTTAAATTAAAACTTTGTTACAGTATAATTAATTTCATGTTAGAGCACGTAAATTTGAAATCATATATATTTGAAAACTTTTTCAAAGCAAAATAAGAAAAAAACACTTTAATTACTAATATGATAACCTTGAATTATTGATGAACTTATTTAGGTCCTTAAAATTATTGTAACTCTATCAAAACTCGGAGAGAAGGTATTTCAACCTCGATAGGTAAAACTGCTTCCATACCATATGTTAGTGAGAATGGTGTTGCCCCAATAGAAGTTCTGATTGAAGTTCTGTAAGCAAATAGGGCAAATGGTAGTATTTCGTGCCAATCTTTGTAGGTCCCAGTCATTTTCGCAACGATCTTCTTGATGCTTTTATTAGCTGCCTCTATAGCTCCATTCATTTTTAGGCGATAGGGAGATGAATTGTGATGTTTAATTTTGAATTGCTCGCAAACTTTCGCTATTGTGCTATTGTTCAAATTTAAGGCACTGTCAGATATGATCCATTTTGACATCCCATATCAGTAGATGATCTTCTTTTTCAAGAACTTACTAACAACAGACTTCGTGACGTTGGTGTAAGAAGCTACCTCTACCTATTTGGTGAATTAGTCGATAACCACGAAAATAAATCTATGACCATTAGAAGCCTTTGGAGAAATTGGCCCAATGACATCCATGCCCCACATGGAAAAAGCCCAATGAGAAGTCATGACATGAAGGTGTAATGGAGGTACATAAATCTTGTTTACATAGATCTGGCACTTATGATACCTTTTAGCATAATTGATGCAATCCCCTTCCATGGTAGATCGGTAATACTCAAATCTCATTATCTGTCTAGCCATTGTGAAACCATTGGCGTGTATCCAACAAATGCCTTCGTGAACTTCTTTTAAGATCTTTCTAGCTTTAACTACGTCGACACATCTTAATAACACCTGATTTTTTCTCTTTTTATACAAGATTTCCCTATCTAGGGCATATTCATTAGCAAGTCTTCTCAATGTCTTCTTTTCATTTTCAGAAGCTTGCTCGGAGCACTTACGATCTCTTACATATTAAAGAATATCTTGGGACCATGGGTGGTCATCCCTTTCTTCTTCTTCTTCTTCTTCAATATCATAACAAAGAGCCGAAGCCTCATAGATGCTCATTTGAATGGGTTTCATATCTTTTGGTATATTTACTTTAATCATCGAAGCGAAAGTGGCAAGAGCATCAGACATCTAATTTTCTTCTCGTGAAAGAGAATGGAATGTGACATCATCAAACTCCTTAGTTAACTCGAGAATCAATTTTCAGTAATCAATTAGCTTAGAATCTCTCATTTTCCATTCTCCTTTGAGTTGATAGATTACTAGTGCGATGTCTTCATATATCTTCAAAACTGTGATTCCCCGTTCTACGACTACACAGATTCCCATGATACATGCTTTGTATTTTGCCATCTTATTTGTGCAATCAAAATCGAGTTTACTGGCGAAAGGATAGTGTTATCATTCTAGTGATACCGAAACTGCCCCAATTTCATTACCTGTGACGTTTGAAGCTTTATCAAAATTTAATCTTCAAGGATGTTCTACTGTGATTCCCTCTTCAGTGGTTGTAACATACATTAAATCCTCGTTCGGGAAGTTGAAGTTCATTGGCTCATAGTCCTCTAAAGCCCTATTAGATAGGAAGTCTGCTATCGCACTCCTTTTTACTACCTTTTGATTAACATAGACTATGTCGAATTCAGAAAGCAAGATTTACCACCTAGCAAATTTTTCATTCAATGCGGTTGACTCCATGTATTTTAGAGGGTCTAGTTTTGAGATTAACCAAGTGGTGTGGTACAACATGTATTACCTTAATCTTTGCGTGGTCCAAACTAGAGCACAACATAGTTTTTCAATCGGCGAGTATCGACTCTCACAATCGGTGAATTTTTTACTGAAATAATATATCGCCTTTTCTTTTTTTCCAGACTCATCGTGCGGGCCTAGTATGCATCCCATAGAATTTTCAAAGATTGTCAAGTACAAGATCAATGGTTTATTAAGAATTGGAGGCATCAAGATAGGAGCATTGGACAAATAATCTTTGACCTTGTTAAAAGTTTCCTGACATTCATCATCCCATACACCTAGGTTGCGCTTCCTAAGCAAACGGAAAATAGGATCGCATTTTTTAGTTAGTTGTGAGATGAAACGAGCAATGTAATTTAATCTCCTTAAGAACCCTCAAACTTCCTTTTACGTACTAGGTGGTGGTAGCTCTTGTATGGCTTTGACTTTATTTGAATCAATTTCAATCCCTTTTTTGTTGCCACAAAACCTAACAACTTTCCCGAAGTGGCTCCAAAAGTGCACTTTGCTGGGTTTGGGTTTAGTTGATACTTTCTTAGCCCCTCAAACAGCTTTCTCAAGATCCTTACATGCTCTTCCTCTATTCGAGATTTCGCAATCATATCGTCGACATAAACTTCAATTTTTTTATGGATCATCTCATGAAACAAAGTCACCATGGGCTTTTGATAAGTTGCCCCTGCATTTTTAAGTTTAAAATACATCACCTTGTAACAAAATGTTCCCCACAGTGTGATAAACGTGGTTTTCTCCATATCTTCAGGATTCATCCTTATCTGGTTATACCCGGAGAAATCGTCCATGAATGAAAATAAAGAGTGACCTGTTGTATTATCTACTAAGGTATCGATGTGAGGTAACAGAAAGTTATCCTTTAGTCTAGCTTTATTTAAAACCCGATAGTCCACACACATACGCACTTTCTCATCTTTTTTAGGAACAGGGAGTATGTTGGCTACTCATTCTGAGTATTTAACTACTTGGAGAAATCGAGCGTCAAATTGATTTCTGACCTCTTTTATTTTCAATAACACATTAGGTTTCATCCTTTAGAGCTTTTGTTGGATAAGCTTGTATTCTTCCTTTATGGGGAGTTTATGTACCACAATGTCAGTATTCAGGCTAGGCATGTCTTGGTAGGACCATGGGAAGACATATTGGAACTCTTGAAGTAACTTGATAAGATCTTTTCTGGTTTCTAAGGAGATGCTTGTCTCAATTTTTACTTCTCTCTTTTCATCTTCGTTTCCTAGGTTTATAACTTCTACCAGTTCTGAATGAGGCAAGATTTGTTTTTCTTTTTGCCCCATCATTCTTAACAGATCAGGAGATAAATTACAATATTGATCATCTTCGAAATCCTGAAGTTCTTCTAAACACATATTTTGCTCGAAACGAGGTCTAAGTTAGCATCAAGGTCACTCATATTATTGACATTCAAGGACCTGTCAAAGGAATAAAAAAGGAGGTCCAAAGAACAAAATAAATTTACAAAGAATGATTATATGGTATGAGTATGAGTATGTTTGCCAATTGGACAAGAATGTATGTATTAAAGAAAGATTAATTTTGTTTATTGAATATGTACAAACGATTTGTTGAGTTGGATTAAGAATGAAAGAATAATTAGTGAAAGATTTGTCATGTACAATAGAAGATGAATTTTCATTCAAAATAACCAGATAATGATCATGAGCCCTTTTACAAAAAGATCCATATTGCTTTTGAGCCTAAAGCAATAGGTGTGTTCTGAGCATTACTCTGAAGAAGCCCTAAAGACTATAGGGAGTTCCTCTACAGTCTAGTTGTCGAGAGTAATCCCGAGAGTGAAAGGATGAATTTTCCATAGGTTTTTTTCTTCATTTCCTTCCTCGGATACAGAGTTGATGCTCAAACCCTTCATTATCCCTATTGCTTCATTTAGTCTCTCCTCTCTCTTCTACCTTTGGCCTTGAATTGATTATTCCTCCTGATATAAACATTTTTTATATATGGGAAAAATCATTAGCTCTCATTGAATCACCTTTCCGGCTAATCGAGCTCTTCTTCGTTCCTGCTACTTTTCCAACTCCCTTCTCTTCCCCCTCGTATCTGGTTTATACCTTAGGCCAAAGTGATCTTATTTCTCTATTGACACATTGATTCTCCACTAGAGAAATCTTCCTAGTCCTTTTCCCGTTAGGGTTCCTTTACCAATTATCATTTCTAGGGTCATCCTCGTAATTTTTGATATTTTGGTTACAGGGATTCTGCTTCCTTCGACGATGAAGGTCGCATTCACGAACTCCAAGGATCGGAAAGAACATTCCAAGGCTACTTCATGTGCTCCAATGTATGGGGCATCATTCGCTATTAACGCAATTAAGTCCTCAGCATTGATTGTGACTAATCGTCCTTCGGTCACCAATTTCAGCTTTTGGTGTAATATGACGGCACTGCCCTTACCGAATGGATCCACGGTCTTCCAAGCAAATAGTTGTAGCTTGGTTTGATATCCATACTAAGAAGTCTACTTCGTATGAGTTTGGACCGATTAACAATGGTATCTCGATCTGACCCATAACTTTCCTTTTTGTCCCATCGAATGCTTTCACTACATTGTGGCATGTGTTCATATGAGAACTATCGATCGGTAATCTCTTTAATGTTGTCAACGGCAGAACATTCAAGTTTGAACCATTGTTAATCAATACCCCAAGCAGTGTGTAACCTTTACAGCGAGTGATGTTATGTAGCGCTTTTGTTGACCCCATACCTCTTAGGGGTATTTCGTCATCATTAAAAAAGATGAAATTATCGGCATTGATATTATTGACCAAGCGGTCTAATTTGTTCACTGAAATGTCATTGGCTACATAAGTCTCATTTAATACTCTCATTAGCGCGTTGTGATGTGCTTCCGAGCTTAATAACAGCGTTATACGAGCCGGTTGCTTATGTAATTGCTCCACCACGCGGTATTCGCTGTGCTTGAGGAACTTCAAGAATTCCTCAGCCACTTTTTCTATCACTGGATCATTAATTGGTGACTTTAGTCCACTAATACTTACTCTTTTCGGTTCTTTTAGGTTTTTCTCAAGTGTTTCATTTTCTGTTCTTGCAGGCCCATATTCTTTCCCACTACGCGTGACAAGGTTCACGTCCTGAGGTCTTTCTGATTCAACCTTGAAATTTTCCCCTCTCGATACCATTACATTACAGTTGTAATTCCAAGGTACCCTTTTGTTATCCTTATAGGGGAAGGCTACGGGTTTTTGGATTATTATTGTGGAAGCAACTCTCGCTTCAGTTTCATCGCTTTTTACCGGTAATATGATTATCATTAGATTATTAACCCTAAAAGTTTTCTTAATTGTGTCTTCTTTAGAGGCACACAATTCTATTTTTTCTTTTTCCTTAAAAAATTCTAACTTCTTATTGTCCATTAATCCTTGTACCACAGTTTTGAACTCGTCGCATTCTTGAATCTCATGCCCTTCATTATTGTGAAACTCACAGTAGTGTCCTTTTCTTACTGCTTTTCTCGAATCTTAAGGGATTAAACCCACTTTCACCATTTCGTGTTATAACCATCTCAATGGTGATCTTACCTCCTCAATGCGAGTCTTGATCTTCCTTCTCTTTAGGTATTGCATTCACCCTTGATTGGGATGTTTGGGTAGCGGATTCCTCGATATATTGGGATTCGTAAGGTTCTCGAATCTTAGTACCTTGGCATCGATGAGCTGTTACACATGCCTTTTTAGGGCCGCGCAGTTCTCAATTGAATGTTCGGTTATTCTTGCGTGATATTCGCATCGTGCGTTCGCATCATACCAACTTGGGAATGGCGGTAGCAATGGCTTTAAATGGATTGGCGATACGAGACGATCATCGTACAATTTCAGATAAAGTTCTCTGCATGTCATGGGAATGGGAGTGAATTTCATTTTTGGCCTCGAACCAAACCTCTGCTTGAATTTCTTTGATAATTACCTTCCGTGGTCTTGGGTGACCCCATCACCATTAGGTTTGAGTAATTTGTCTTGTAAGAGTCTGCGTTGTTGACCTCATTTTCCTTTTTTCTAGGAACTGTTCCTTTGACACCTTCCCCCGTTTCGATCTTCTCGCTTCGGATCGCGTTCTCGACCACGATCGACCATCTCCTCTGACATAATCATGTCAGAGAAACTTTTGGTAGCGCTTCCCAACATATGGTTAATGAAAAGGGCCTTCAGAGTATTAATGAACAATATAGTTGTTTCCTTTTCCAACAATGATGGTTGTACTTGGGTTGCTATGTCTCTATCTTTGAGCGTATTGTCGGAAACTCTCATTTGGTTTCTTTTCTATTTTCTGCAAGGTAAGTCTATCAAGTGTCATGTCAATTACATGACTGTGTTGCTTCATAAATGCTTGTGTCAAATCCTTCCATGAGCTTATCTGGGCACGACTTAACTGATTAGATCATTTTGCCGCAGATCCTGTTAGACTATCTTGAAAATAGTGTATTAATAATTGGTCATTATTGACATGCCCAGTCATTTTTCTATAGAACATGGTAATGTGTGCATCGGGTAGTCTCGCTTTATTTGTCAAAATCAGGTGTTTTGAATTTCGAGGGAGTACTAAGTTCGGGACAAGGCTCAGCTCATTAGCGTCAATGTCATAGAAGGTATCAACGCCTTCTATTGTTTTCACTTTTTTTTCCAGCCATTTGTATCCATCCTCCAACTGCCTAGGGTCCTCAAGCCTTGCTCTTTCTGTCTCTACGTCATCCAAGTCATGGACGACGGGAATGGCTACATTATCTCCGGGGTTGGAACCGGATCCCATCTGAAAATTCATTGGTCCTGACATGCGACCGGGGGTTATTGTGCTCTTATTTTTATAGGTACCCCACGTGGGTACGTTTCTGGCAGTGCTTGAGTACGCACAGAAGCATAGCTTGGGAGATCTAGGTTCCTCACTCTCCTCCCCTGGGCTTATAGCAAGACCTTTTCCCTTATCCGCCCCATCTCTTATCAGCTGTGTTAGCTCACTTATAATGCTCCTTTGAGATTCTATAATCTGGTCTTTCATATATTGTTGTACCTTTGCCAAATGGTCTTGCAGCTGCATTTGCACTTGCTCTTGCATTTCCTTCTGGATTTGTTCTAAACGTTCGATTCTTTGATCCATTACTTTTTTAGTGTTGTAGCGATGTGGTTTCTCTATGGTTTTTGATTTAACTTGAGAAGATTTTAATTAATTAGGGATATTTTTTAAAATTTAATACATGTTGATGAAATACAATGCTTATGAATGCATGTATGCAAAAGAAAGGTATTGACTTATAATTCAATTTCTATTAGAAAACTACACTAGATAACAAGTTTATTTACATAAAGCTGATTTACATAAACGATTTTGCCCTAATGCTCAGAGTTTTGATTTTCTCGAGAAGTTCAGCTAATTTTTGACCCCGATCTGACTTTGTCTCATACCGCACACTTAACATATCGGTTTCGACTGCTAGTGTTTGCAAACGGTCAGCTACTTTTCGCATTTGATTCAGAGCTTCACCCATAATATAATCTCTGCCTTGAACTTGTCTTCGAGTATGCTGAAGATGCCATTCATTTGTTTCCATTGTCCTCTCAAGAATCTCAGCTCGCATCTCGGTATTCTGTAATGAGGCTTCCAATTCTTCCACCCTCTTACTCAACCTCTTGATCTCGACTCGAGTTGCTTTCAGTTCTACCATCGAGTTTCGACTATGATATCTATACAGGGATTCCTTTAACTCTTTTATTCAGGGCTTTAACTTAGTTATCTCAGCTTGACTTTTAAACAAGCTACTTTCCATGGCATTTTCTTGAACTTGGGCATCTTGAAACTTGTTCTTCTACTGATTCGTTCTAATCCTTTCTTCACAGATTTCCTGTTACCATCCAGCAGTCCTTAATGACAAACGAAGTTTCTTGTAGTCTTTCTTCAGGCTATCGAGATCTTTTTCAGCCTTGTTCTTCCCTTTTCTCAATTTTTCTGCTTCTAATTTCTAAACATCAACATCTAATCCTAAAAGTACCTTTTTTTCTTCTAATTTTTTTATCATTTTTCCATCTCAGAATTCGTTCTCTCAAAATCTTATTTGATAATTTCTAGTTCTGTCGGGACAACTTGCAAGTGCTCTTCAATTGAGCAAACAACTTTCGGGTTTGGTACAGGAATGTTATCATTGATCCTTTTATTCCTCCACCAATCATATTCTATAGTTCTCATGGGATTGGTACCGAACACTTTATTCTCCGAACTTGGTTCCATGCATTCGAGATCTCTCGAATCCTCTTCTTATTATTCTCTTCTTTATATGCAAATTCACATTGGGTTAATCCTTGAGTTACTGGTATGAATTGCCTCAACCTGTACTGTCTTGAAACCAATAAAGGTGCGTACCCTACAGCTCCCCAAATTTCGGCCAATGAAACCCAATTGAAGTTACCACATCGATACAGGATTTCATCAGGAACAAACCATGGTGCCCACCATTCTATGTCCTCGTCTCGGAGACTTTGAAGTATTGTCATCCATTTTTCCTCTGAGAAGTTTCCTTGTCTTTGCGTAGCTATAAACTCTTTCAAAGGAGAATAATCTTTAGAAAAGTATTGATAAGAGACCTTTTCCATTTTCCAAAAGTGATTGTGGAACCATACTATCAACAATGGTGCGTAGTCGATAAATCGTCCTTCACCTTTTTTTCTGCATGCATTTAATGATCTGAAAGTTTCAACCAATATTGTCGAGATCGGTGTAATCTTTTTATTCAACCTATCGAACAACTCTGTAATCGCATCTTCTATGTGTCCCAACGCTTTGGGAAAAATGACTAACCCGTATATACTTAGAGCCAGGATGTCAATCTTTTTCTTCGCATCCGAGTGAGCCAGGATCAACTCTCGTAAACTCTTTCACGTAATAAATTTGTTGTCGCCTTTCACCTTAACCTAAGCTGCGACCCATTGCTCGCTCATGCGAGTATGTTTATTAATCTTTTGACAAAATTTGGAACACTCGGAGCTCTTGAATAAGCTCTATTGACCGAGATCTTTGGACAACGGAGTAAAGTAGTGTATTCCTATATTGTAGAGGTCATGTCCACATTCTCAAAAGTGAAGCAACTATAGGTCGGGTTCCAATGTTGCGCCAAAGATCGAAAAAGGTACTTATCTACTTTAACCTCGAGCAAGTATGGTAGATCCCCGTACTCGTGGAAAAAGGTTTGCTTCATGTCATCATCCCATTTGTCCCATATTTCTTTCAACTCTTGCACATTGTTCTGAGTTGTACTAATTCTAGTATAATTCCAAAAGTTAGATTCATGCCCTTCTACTAAGTTATCACCCTTCTGGTGTTGATTTTCCTTTGAGCACATACACAATCATGTCCTCCACTTATCAAGATACTTGTTCTCCATGAGCAATTTTTTTATCAGTAATTGAGTTTGAATCAATACATTTCCTAATACGATAATGTAAATGCAAGCAAAAGAGCCAAAATAGAACATGTTAGCAAAGCACATCAATATCAGTATACAGGTATAAAATAAAGAACTTAAAAACTTATCTTGGATGGTTGCTAAAAGGTTCGGTATAACTCCTTATAAGGAAAGTACTTATGGCTCATTACATGCGATTTAGTCTCTAGAGTAAAGGGCACCCAAACCAGCAGATTCCTCAATCCTCACCCATTACAGGCTCATACGGATGTGTTTGGTTTAGGGGGACACATTTCCCACATGTTTGCACGGAAGTGAAAACTTCACGAAAACATGGGTACGGATGTAATCCCGAAAGCGATTCACTATCCTACACGGAGGTGAAAACCTCAAGGAGTAGTTTCTCGCTTCCACTTAAAAGGTAGTAATAAATGCATATGAATGCAAACTTAACTAGGAATATTGACATAATATAACATCACACAAAAATGCAAAGGATCGTATATTAGATAAAATCGAGTGTTTAAAAATTTTAACAAAAAGTTTCGGACATAATCGATTTTTGGCTTGACTCTCTTTTATTTAAAAGAATGTCCCAAGCGGAGTCGCCAAGCTGTCGAAACATTTTTTTTGAAAACAAAAAAGTCTCGAAATTTTTTTTTAAAATCAAAAAATGGGAGTCGTTACCAATCTTTTTATTTGGTGTGATTGGATCACCACGAAACGTTTAAAATCTGTTTTTGAAAAATATTTTGGTCTTTGAGATCTAGAAAATCGATCCCGGAGTCGGTTACGTGTGAGGAAAGATTAGCACCCTCACACGCCCAAAATTGGTATCACGTCGATTATTATTCGGTCTTGATTTGTTAAAAATTTGAAAACTCAAGTAAAATTTAAAATACGATCCTTAGATGCATGACTTGTTTAATGTACATGTTTAAAAGGGAAATCAAATTTCGTAAGGAAGTCTCGTTATTTCGAAATGATTGAGGAAAGAAGTCACATCCAGTGAGTTAGGACATAACATCTCAAGATCCAAAAATAGCAAGCATTCCTTCGTTGCCAATTTCAAGCATTTAAAAGGCTATTCGATTATTCCGATTTGAAGAAAAATTGCGCCTAGTAAGTTAAGGCACAATTTTCAAGATCCGAAATAAAAGAATATTGCCTTGATTTTAAAATATTCTTATTTTTAGAGAAAATCAAAAAGTGACTTTAATTAAAATATAGAGATAAAAATGAGCATGCAAATTAGATACGAGTTATGTAATTAATGATAAAGCTAAATAACGCAAAGAACGAATAATTATACAAATGAATAAATATATGAAAATAAGCATAAGAATGATAAAATACGAAATAAAAAAACGCGAATCAAAATCGAAAAAAATGATTGAATAAAAAAATACGAAGAGTAATAATTAAATTTTATGTATGAAATTCGAAGAGAAAGAAAAAATGGGGTTGAAAAATGAAATTTTAGAGAATTTAGGGTTAAAATATGATTTTGGGAAAGTTCGGGGGCTAAAATGTAATTTTTATGAAGTTTAAGAGTTAAAATGTAGTTTTTGTGAAGTTTAGGGTTAAAATGTAATTTTTGAGAAGTTTATAGGATTTAAATGTAATTTTTGAGAAGTTCGAGGGTTAAAATGTAATTTTTACAAAGTTTAAAGGTTAAAATGTAATTTTTACAAAGTTTAAGGGTAAAATGTGATTTTTGAGAAGTTCGAGGACCTCTTGAGCAATAAACCTAAAAAAGAATGATACGTGGTAGTTTCTCAGGGTTTTAGAAGTGAGAGGACCAAATTAAAAATAATTTAAAATTTTTGGATAAATTTAAAATAAATTAAAAATATGAAAGGACTAAATTTTAAAATTGAAAAAAAAAACGGAAGGATTGAATGGGTAAATAACCTGTCCTTTAAAATCACGTGGATCCTCAATTGAGTCGAAGCGGGGGGACTGGGTAAGACCAAAACGACGTTGTTTTGGGATTTAAGAGTTCAGGCCAAAACGACATCGTTTTGGTTTTCCTTAAATATCATTTTTCATCCTCTTTTTTTCATTTTTTCAATCCTTTTTCTCCAAAAATCCCAAAAAGAAAATCTCTTCTCTCTCTTTTCTCTTCAAGGTCGGCCTAGCTCCGCTCATCGACCGGTCGTCCGTCAGTCATCGACCGGTCGTCCATCGGTCACCGATCGGTCGTCCGTCGGTCACCTTCTACCGTCGTCTGCCACCATCCACAGTGGCCCAAGGTAAAAAAAACTTTCTTTTTTTATTTTTATTTTGTTCTGAAACATAGATCGAGTTCGAATCTATCAAGATCGAGCCCCGATGTTCAAAAAGGTCGAAGCTTTGAATATTTTAAAATTTGTTTTTCATTTTTTTTACCATTTATTTAAATTCGTTTTTGTATATTTCTAACCCCTTTTTTATGTTTTCGTTTTGTTTTCAAATTTGTTATTTTCCATACTCTGTTTTTTACTAATTTTTTTTTGTTTTTATTTTTTTGAATCAATGAAAACCCTATTCATTGGAGCTTCTAACGGACATGGAGACGTTCGGAGTGGCGATTCCATCCGAGGACATGACGTCGACGACTCGAATCCAGGTATGGACCGTTCACCTACCTCTTTATTACTTTATTTATTTAAAATAATTAATAATAAATAACAGTAATAAATGGTAGTAGTAAATATATTAATATATTTAAAATAAAACGCTTTGATATTAAATAGATAGTAATAAACAATAAATGTATTAATGTATTTATTATATACATTGAGAATGAATGTGGGAATGCTAGGAATCTGGCTTTTGAACTGTACTGTTTTGCTTCGTGTATTGATTTTCGAATGTTCTGTGCTTTTTGTATTAATTTCTCTAGAAAATTCGTAGCCCTACAATCTGTTTTGAATTCGGTTTTTATAATCGATTTTTACAATCATGCTAATTTGTCATTTACAATTAAATGACTGTCTTTTCTTCTTTTGCAGGTACCAGTGGCGGTGGTGTGGCAGTGGCACGTTGGTGAGGGCGGTGTTGCTGGTGGCGCTGACGTGGCAACTCTTGAGTGGGCAAGGCAAGACGACTGGTAGTAGCAAGTTGTTGCTAGAGTTTAGGGTTTTTTTTATTTCTTTAAATGTAGTAGGCTAGGTCAAATTTGTATTTTGGCCCATTCGGGTTTGGGCCTTTTGATGTAAAATAGATAATTTAAAATTAAATAAAAATTTGGTTTTGGAATTCATTTTTATATTGGGCTCGAATACAATTGGGCTCCAACATGGAGTTCCTCTATAGTCCAATTATCCAGAGTGCTTCCAAGTGCGTACAGACCGATTCTTGATATATTCCCTTCTTTCCCTTCTTTGGATATGACTTTCGCTCAAATTCTTTTAACATTCCCCTATCATCTTTATTTATCATGTTTTCTCTCAGTTTTTTTTATTTAGAGATACTAACACTACCTTCACACAAACGTTTTAGATATGTGAGATTTGTATGTAATGAAATTCAATGCTAATGAATGCATGTATGCATATGCAACAAAGGTGTTGATTCTTAGTTCAATTTTGTTAGAACAACTTTACTAGAAAACGATTTTTTTTGCATAAGGCAGATACAACTATCTCTAGCTAAAGTTGTGCACTAATACACCTTCTTTTGCCCTTTCTCTGACAGGTGTTTAGTGGCTAAGGCTACTAGAACATGAGTGATTCTCTTGTCACGTCGTTCAAACAAATCTGCAATCGCGTCTTCTACGTGTCTTAACACTTTAGGGAGGACGACTATCTCATACGTATTTGAGGCAAGAATGTCGACATTTTTTTATCTGAGTGTAATGTGTCTTGTAGGTTTTCCAAAGCAATGTACTTGTTATCTTCTTTTTCTTTAATCAAGATTGCAACATAATGTTCACTCGTCTAGAATAGACCTCATTATTCTGAATCCTCGAGCAATGAGGCGACATACCGTATTATTCATATTTCTGAAAGTGAAGCAACTTAGCTTGAGTAGGTAAGGAAAATCATCATGTTTGAATTAGACATCTGCTTCATTTTGTCTTCCATACTTCTTTCAGCTCTTACAAACTGTTATGACTTTCATGTATTTGAGTGTAACCCCATAACTCCAATATGTGCCCTTTTGACAGGTCATCACCTTTTCGTTGTTACTTTTCTTTGACCACATACGCACGACCACGTTGACCTCCACCGTATCAAGGAATCCGTTTTCTTATGACCAATTCTTTATTTAGCAATAAAACAGGAATCAACACCCTTTTTTAGATGAAAATGCAATGCAAATAGATTCAAAATAAGTTAGTGTACATGAGTTACAATTAAAAGCAAAGAAACAAGAGTATAACCGTGTCTCTTACCTTATTCGGGTAACCACTAAAGGTTTGGCACAATCCCACTTAAGGTAGGCTCGTACGGAATTATACACATGTTAATAAAATGTGCTACTTATGAATGCTTGAATGCATAAGAAAGGCATTGACTCATAGCTCAATTTTATTAGAAGACTTTACTAGAAAACAAATTTCTTTACATAAGACAGATACGAATATAATTGTTATCTTAACATTCAAAGGGCCTTAATCTTCGTAGGAATCATCCAATTTTGCCTTGGTCCATCCAAAATGTTAGCTTGAATGATTAAGTGATCGGTCACTTCTCGTATTGGGATCAAAGTTTGGTCCGTTGTGTAGTCTTCATTTTAGTCTTACTCGTCTAGCAAATCATCAATTTTCATCTTTCTTTTGACCATATGCGCGTGACTACCTTATCAAGAAACTCGTTTTCTTATGACCAATTTTCTATTTAGTAATTGTGCTTTAAGTCCACACCTTTCCTTGTATAAAGATGTAATGCAAGCAACAATCCAAGAAACAAAAGAAAACACAAGGCCATATGATAACAAAACATAGATATAAAACAAAGAACCAAGTCTTGGGAGTCTGCTAACAGCTTGGTGTAGTTCTGTCCTAAGGTAAGCAACTAGGATTCACTACATGTGGTACAAGTTCTAAAGTTAGGGTACTCAAACCAACAGATTCCTCGATCCTCACCTATTACAGGCTCATACGGATGAGTTCGGTTTAGGAGGACACATTTCCCACATGTTTGCATGGAAGTGAAAACTTCGCGAAAACATGGGTACGGATGTAATCCCGAAAGCTATCCACTATCCTGCACGGAGGTGAAAACCACACGAAGGAGTAGTTTCCCTCTTCCACTTAAAGGGACAGTAACAGATGCATATGAACGCAAACTTATACTAGCAAGTATTGACATAATATAACATCACACAAAATGTGAAGGATCGTGTATTAAACAAAATCGAGTGTTTAAAAATTTTAACAAAAAGACCCAGAAACAACCGGCTTTTTGCTTGACTCTCTTTTATTTTTAAAGTCCCCAGCGAAGTCGTCAAGCTGTCGAAAAAGAAAACAGTCTCGAAAAATATTTTAAAAATAAAAAATGGGAGTCACCACCAATCTTTTATTCGGTGTGATTAGATCACCACAAAACGTTTAAAATCTGTTTTGAAAAACATTTTGGTCTTTAAAATCTAGAAAATGGGTCCGGGAGTCGGTTACGTGTGAGGAAGGATTAACACCCTCACACGCCCAAAATTGGTACCACGTCGGTTATTATCCGGTCTTGATTTGTTAAAAGTTTCAAAACTCGAGTAAAACTTAAAATACGATCCTTAAATGCATGATTTATTTGATGTACACGTTTAAGAAGGAAAATCGAATTTCATGAGGGAGTCTCGTTATTTCAAAATGATCGAGGAAGAAAGTCACGTCCAGTGAGTTAGGACACAACGTTTCGAGATCCGAAAATAACGAGCATTCCTTCGTTGCCAATTCCAAACCTTGAGAAGGGTATTCGATTATTCCGGTTTGAAGAAAAAATCGCGCCTAGTAAGTTAAGGCACAATTTTTCAAAATCTGAAATAAAGGAATATTGTCTCGATTTTAAAATATTCGTATTTTAGAGAAAATCAAAAAGCAAATTTAATTTAAAGATGAGTGCGTAAATTAAACATGAATGTGCAGATAATGGAAAAATTAAATAATAATTAAGCAGATAAGTAAATGCAAAAGTTAAGTATAAGATTAATAATATACGAGTACGAAAAAAAACGTGAAACGAAATCAGAAAATAGGATTAATTAAAATGGCAAAGAAAAATAATTTTATGTACAAAAATTGAAAAAAAGGAAAAATGGGGTCGAAAATGAAGTTTTGGAGAATTCAAGGTTAAAATATAATTTTGGAAAAGTTTAGGAGTAAAAATGTAATTTTAGGAAAGTTTAGGGTTAAAATGTAATTTTGGAAAAGTTTTAAGGTTAAAATATGATTTTGAGAAAGTTTAGGGGTTAAAATGTGATTTTAGGTAGTTTGAGGGTAAAAATATGATTTTGAAAAGTTTAAGGGTCAAAATGTAATTTTGGAAAAGTTAGTGTTCAAAATGTAATTTTGGAAAAGTTTAAGGGTCAAAATGTAATTTTGGAAAGTTAAGGGGTTAAAATGTAATTTTAAAAAAGTTTAAGGTTAAAATGTAATTTTAGAGAAGTTTAGGGATCATAATATGATTTATTGAAAGTTCAGGGACCTACTGGCAATAAAACCAAAAATGGGAATCGTGGCAACTTCCTGTGCTTCAGAAAGTTAAAGGGCTAAATTAAAAATAATTTAAAACTTGGGAAAATTTAAAATATATTAAAAATGTGAAAAGGACGAAATTGTAGAAATCAAAAAATATGAAAGGATCGAAAAGGTAAATAACCCATTAAATGAAAACATGCGGATCCTAGGCTGGGTCAGATCGGGTCAGGTCGGATAGAACCAAAACGGCGTCGTTTTGGGGCTTGGGCACCAAGGCCAAAACGGCGTCATTTTGGTGCACTATAAATACCCCTTTTATTCCAAAAAAAAATCACTTTACACCCTCTGTAAAAAAAACCTCTCTTCTCTTCAAAAAACTATCTCAAGGCTGCATAGGGCCGGCCAAACTCCAGACGCCGGTCCAACGTATCCATCCATGTCGGTCGTTGTCGGCCACCGTCCGCCACCATCACACGGCTCAAGTATGAAAAAAACTCCTTTTTTAATCTCTTTTCTTTTAAAGCGCAGATCTAGGTTCATATCTAATTAGATCGAACTCGAATTTTTTTTAAAAAAAATATTTAATCTTCCCTTTTTTTTATTTTCGAATCTATCTCTACTTTTCTAAAAAAAACTTGTTTTGATTTTAAAACAAAATTTGTTCCCATTCCTTTTTTATATTTTCTTTTATAAATAAACAGATTTGGGTTCAGATCTAACAAGATCGAACCCAGATTCTTCATCAATCACAAAAATGTTTGATTTTCTTTTGTTTTTTTAAACTGTTTTTAATATATATATACTGATCTGTCATATTCGAAGCTGCGATGACGGCAACGTTCGAGGCTACAATGACGACGGTGGCTCGGAGGGGCTCCGTTCATAGCTCCGACGGTGACCGATCGAATCAAGGTGCGACTTTTTAAATTTCTTTTTATTTATTATATATTTATTATATTAATTTATTAAATATACATTGAATACATGTTTAGAAATAATAAATGACATTAATAATATAATAAATAAATATATTAAAATATTTAAAATATAAACAATTTTGAAATTCGAATAGTCAAGAATAAATAAATATCATTTGAAATTTTATACCTTGAGGATTTGATATCTGAATGCTTGAAATCTGATTTGTATTATGCTATTTAATTCCTTTTCAAATGCTTCGTATTTCTATTTTTATTTCAAAATGTTTCAAAAAGTCCTTTACAATTGCTTTTGATTTCGGCTTTATAGTCTATTACAACTTGCTTTATTTTGCTGTATTTTTTGCTGTCTTTTCTTCTTTGCTTGTTGCAGGTCGGATCAATGGGTGGCGGTGCTAGTGACAGAGGCAAGTGGAGCAAGTTGTTGCTGACATGGCATGCTCTGAATGGCTGGTGGAGGCAGCTGGCAACACAAGTTGCACATTAGGGATTTTGATTTGGTTTAGGGTTTGGGCCACTTGGGCCTTTGTACACTGTTGGGTTATTTTGTAATCTTGGACATTGTAATTTGGACTTTGTGTTGAATATTTTAAATTAAGTAAATTTAATTTAAAAATCCAATTTCTTAAATGATTAAATGCCAAGCCCGATCAAAATAATAATAATTATAATGAAAATAAACAAAATAAAATAACAAAAATCATATCTATAGTCTAAAATTTTCCTAATTATTCTATTGACAAAGAAAGATTATATTTACTAAAGCATTGCCTCCCCAACAACAGCGCCAACAACTTGACCGCCCCTGAACGTACTCCCGTTCGGAGTAGATATTGGCTTTCCGCAAGTATACGGATCTGGTTGTAAATATAGTGTGTTAGAACAGAACACTTGGTAGTATTCCTAGGATCATACCCAAAGGAGGCGTAAAGAGATAGTAAATTGGATCCCTGCAAAGAGTAAAATTAATTAGTACTTACTTTAGGGATTATAGTACGAAGAGAAATTAAAAGAGTTTGTTTAGAAAGCATGAAATAAAATAAGATAGAAAATAAAAGTGGGATTTGAGATGTAGAAATTCTTATGAACGACTTTGGGGATATTAGGTCGTTTTCGTATGAGTTCTTCAATTGTTGGGTTTTGGGGATTTTCCTCCAATCAACTTATCACTACCCCAGTTGTATCTCTCGATCTTCCGTCGGCATAGTAAGTCGATAGAGATTACTTATCGCTAGATGTCACAATCCAAATCGATTTGGGGAAAAGGTGTTCACGGATGGGCAATACCAATTTTAGGTTCATTCCCACCTAGATGACTTTATAGGGTTGTCATGCCTACTGTTTGTTCTATGTTCTTCCTTTCCCAAACAGTTGATCCGAAAGGCAAAATCCCTATTAAACAATCAATCAAATATTCATACTTCCACTCCCTAATTCCCCCAAAATGGAATTAGTTCCTCATGGGTTTTTTGGTCATCATAAACACAAATATATATAAAAACATACAATTGAATAAGAGAATGAAAAAGAAACTAAAATTGTATTGGCAATCTGTCGGGAAAAATTCCTTGAACGTTTATGCGAATTCTACAATCTCATTTCCCAAAAGAAAATACAAACTTTAAAACTAAAAACTAAGATATATTGAATGGTGTATAAAACCCTAGTGCTAAAGGCCTTATTTATTGCTTTAGACGGTCGTTTTTCCTCAACCCTAAGTCAACTGCCATTCCTCGTGTTTAAATGGCATTGTAAAGACCAAAATACCCTTCATTTGATGTGAAATTCACGTCCAAGTGTCGATGTCGCGACACACAGGAGCCATATTGCAACGTAGAAGACAGTCCAACCCCTTAGGTAAATTTTCCAGGCATTGTCGTGACACGTCGTGCCCACGTCACTACATAGGAGACAGTTTTGACATTTTGCAGTTCTAGTCCCTTTGTTGCGACACAGATCAGTCTGTGTCGTGACAGTGATCAGCCTCATATTTGTTCGTCTTCTAAATGTTTCCTGTACACTCACAAAGTTCGTTAGCTAACCCTTACGCCTCAAGCGGCCTTAAAGGCAACAATAAGCATCTTTTTGCACCTTGTACACAATTTATTTCATAAAAGAAAACTAAACTAAATCCTAAAGAAACAACACAAAAATCCTTGATTTCAAGCACTTCGGGTGTGAAAAATAGTTCAATCTGCTAGGTATGAAACCGACAGATCAACACTTCATGACTAAATTAATCCATGTTGTTGAGAATTCCATCCTCTCCATCATACTATTCAAGTATACACGTTCCACCCTGTCATAAGCTTTACTCATGTCTAGTTTCAATGTCATATAACCTTTTTTACCAACTCGTTTTTGTTTAAAGCTATATAAAAGCTCGTATGCCACCAAAACATTGTCCGAGATCAATCTTACTGGAACAAAAGCACTTTGAGCTTTGTCTATGCACATAGCAAGCCACTTACTAAAACGATTAGCCACCGCCTTAGCAATTATCTTATAAATTAAATTACAAAGACTAATAGGCCAAAAGTTAGCCATTCTCATCGGGTTAGCAATTTTCGGGATCAACACAATGTTTGTACCATTTATCTCATCCCAAACCACCCTATTATGAAGAACCAGAAGACAAAAACTACTAACTTCTTTCCCCACAATATGCCAACATTTTTAAAAAAAGATTACCGGAACCATCCAAACCCGGAGCCTTCGTCGGACCCACCCCCTTCAAAGCTTCAAACACCTCCTCAATAAACGCCTTATTCAATTCCAAAGTAATCTCATCTTAAATACATTTATCCACACCCCAGAGAATATGGGACATATCATTCAAGCCTTACGAGGTAGTAAATAAATCTTCGAAATACCTAGTTGTGATTTGTACCATTTGAATACTATTGGCCCTCTTCTTACGGCCTAAATTCTCTAATAAATCTTCAAGTCATCGTATAAAATCTTTCTTACAGCCTAAATTCTCTTGTCGCTTCTTTTTAGCCCACTCTTAAAGGCCATGGTAAAGACTCCCTAGTTTGGAGGAGAGAGAACCCATAGCACGACCCCAAAGACGTACCACTTTTGCTTCAAACGACGACTCTACAACCCACCAAGCTTCAAACTTAAAAACATTAGGTTTTATTTGCGCCAAATGATCTACAGATTGAATTAATAATGGACAATGATCAGAATGAGAATAACTAAAATGCCAAATAGAAGCTCCATATGGAATTGCCCCTGACTTTCCCTTATATTATTTTCTACCGAATTACCCCTCTCCCAAGTGTACCAACGTCCCAAAAAGCCTAAATCAAATAACTCATATTCTTCTAAGACATTACGGAATTGCTCCATACGTTGTTCATCTCTTGGAACCCCCTATCTTCTCATGAGCGTATAATATTTCATTAAAATCACCACCGACCAGCCATGGTAATCCTTTATCCAATCCTAACTTACGCAAATCATTCCATGAGTCCACCTTGTTTGGCTCATAAGACGACTCATAAAAACCTGTAAATCTTCACTCAGTACTCCAATGTAACACCCAAAATTCGACACCGTTATCGGTTAGGGTGCTGGGTCCTTCATATCACTTACAACCGGTAACAGATACAATTTTAAACATCTTTTCACATAGTTGCACGTATTAGTCTGATTACAACTCAAATAAATATTTCATACTCATTTACAGCATTTCAGATTAACATGGACCTAATTGAATCGCAAA
Organism: Gossypioides kirkii; assembly: GCA_005610355.1. Classification (NCBI taxonomy): domain Eukaryota; kingdom Viridiplantae; phylum Streptophyta; class Magnoliopsida; order Malvales; family Malvaceae; genus Gossypioides; species Gossypioides kirkii. The sequence goes on from CP032248.1 coordinate 39,617,453, forward strand.
TGAAATATCACACGAAAACATCAAATTTCTAAAAAACAAAGGTCACACGGTCGTGCCTTAGACCGTGTACCAAATCGTGTGCTTACATAAAATATCAACACACGGTCGTGTCATAACCGTGTAACAGGCCAGGTGAGCATGCGAAAATACCCTACACGCCCTTGTGTGAAACCATGTAATAGGCCATGTGTATATGCGAAATAGGGCCACACGATCATGTCCTAGCCCGTGTGCTGCCTATGTAAGACCTCCTCCTATTTTTCCAGGGCACATGCCCGTGTGGTGGCTCGTGTTCCAAACCCTGTGTACCTTCGAAAGAGCCTAAAAATTTGTTTTAATTCACTACCATCTGACCAAAATCATACATAAACTTACTACTCAAAGCAACCTAGAATCCAACAAAGACATATTCCATCTCAATACATATTAACATCCAAAACATATTCATACAATAACTAGCAAAATGTAGTTCATCATTCTTCAACCAAAATATCCCAATTAACTTATCACACAAAACAAACCAAACAAAGTTTCCCTAATACATGTCATATAAGTCGAGTGATGTAAGAACTACTGAAAGAGCTCTCGGGACAGTGTGATTCTTCTTGAGGTTTCTATCTTCCAACAACAAAACAAATCTACAAAATAATAAACAAATACACAAGTAAGCTCACAAAGCTTAGTAAGTTCGCAAGAACGATTAACTTACTCAATAACATATTCGATTATAAAAGAGAATAAAAGGAGTATTAACATTATCCTGTACCAACGGGACTAGATAAGCCTCCTCAAGTTGCCCCGAAATATAGCTCATTCGAACCCAGAACAGAGTTTAGCTCATTCGAGCCCAAAATAAAGTTTAGCTCGTTCGAGCCCAGAAAGAGCTTAACTTATTCAAGCCTCGAAAGAGTTTAGCTCATGTGAGCCCGAAAAGAGTAGCACTCATATCGAGCCAAAGTCCAGAGTATTGCTTCTTTGAGCCAAAATTCAGAGTATTGCTCCTCTGAACCAACGTCTAGAATATCCATCAAGTCTTCCGTCTCGATCCATGCTTAAGAATACAATCAAGATAAATGTAACAACAAATCATATTGAAAGTTTAATCATATAAACTTACCGAACTAAATTGCAGCTAAGGTAAAACTCCAAGGACTATTCCACAATCTTTCCTTTCTCACAATCCACATCACATTCTTGATCAAATCGAAGGACCAAAGCTCAACAAAGCTCTCTTTAATGGTTTCTAGGTTTTTCAGTCTTTTTGAAGAAGAAGAAGACTAAAGAAAATAACTTATTTTCTTAAGTTTTAAGATTATAACATTAAGATTTGTTAATTTACCATTTTACCCTTCTAAATTAATATTTTCTCTTGATATTTCAAGCCTAGTACAGTCCACTCAAATGCACATGGTATAATTACCATCTAAGCACTTCACCTTACCTTTTAATTAGCATCTAATGCATTTAATTGCTAGAACACAACTATTACACCTTTTAATCCTTTTCACTTAATTAACTATCTAAACGATAAAATTTCTTAACCAAAACTTAATATGACACAAATAACATCATAAATATTAAATATTTAATATTTACGATCCGACTCGTCGGAGTTGTGGTCCCCAAACCACTATTTTCGACACCACTGAAAAATGGGTTGTTACAACTCTCCCCTATTAGGAAATTTCGTCTAGAAATTTCTTACTAGTAAACAAATTAGGGTACTGTGATCTCATTGAAGCTTCAATTTCCCATGTAGCTTCATCAAAATCGTGTCGATTCCACAAGACTTTTACTAGTGGTACTCTCTTATTTCATAACTCTTTCACCTCACGAGCCAAAATCCTAACCAATTCTTCTGAATACGACAAATCCAGTTGTATCTCAACCTCACAGGGAGTGATCACATGTAAAGGATCTGATTTGTACTGCCTCAACATCGAAACATGGAAGACATAATGAATTTTCTCAAGTTCTGGAGGTAAAGCTAGCTTATAGGCCACAGGACCTACTCTTTCAATGATCTCATATGGCCCAATAAATCAGGACTCAGTTTTCCTTTTCTGTCAAAATGTAATACATTCTTCCAAGATGAAACTTTCAGAAAAACTCGATCTCTAACTACAAATTATATTTTTTTTCTCTTGATGGCTACAAAAGACTTTTGACGATCGGACGCTGCTTTTAAGCAATCACAGACTATCTGAACCTTATCCTCCGTCTCATGTATCAAATCGGTACCTACCAATTTAGATTCACTCAGCTCCGTCTCATGTATCATGGGTCTGGTAATCAATCAAAATCTCAGCTTGCATTAACACACACCCCAATCCATTCAATGACGCATCACTACCACAAATTCTTTTCCAATCTTCGGCTATGTTAACACTAGAGCTTATGTTAACATTTTTTTTAAGTGATCAAAACTCTATTGGCACTTATTTGACCAGATAAACTGAACATTCTTCTGAAGTAACTTGGTCATTGGTAAAGCTAAGATAGAAAAATCTTTAACAAATCAACGAAAATAAGTCCCCAATCCCAGGAAACTGCGTACCTCAAAAACATTCTTCGAAACTTTCCAGTTAAGAATAGCAGAAACTTTACCTGGATCAACCCGTATTCCTTCTAAAGAAACCACATGGCCTAAAAATTCAACCTCTCGAAGCCAAAACTCAAATTTACTAAATTTTGCATACAGTTATTTTTCCCGTAAAATCTGCAACACTTCACTCCAATGCTGAGTATGCTTCGACTTTGTCTTGGAATAGATTAGTATGTCATCAATAAACACCACTACAAATCTATCCAACTGTGGTTAAAAAACTCGATTCATCAAATCCATAAATGTCGCTAGAGCATTAGTTAACCCAAACGACTTCACCATAAATTCATAGTGTCCAAACCGAGTCCGAAATGCAATCTTCGACACATCCCAGTCTTTTACTCGCATCTGATAGTATCCTGATGAGATCTATTTATGAGAATACGATTGTACCTTTCACTTAATCAAACAACTCGTCAATGCGAGGCAACGAATATTTATTCTTTACTGTAACTTTGTTAAATTACCAGTAATCTATACACATTCTCAAAGAATCGTCCTTTTTCTTCACAAACAACACTGGTGCACCCCAGGGCGATACACTCAAATGAATAAAACCTCTATCTACTAACTCTTGTAATCGTGCTTTAAGTTCTTTCAACTCAGTCGATGTCATTCTATACAGTGGAATCGATATCGGTATAGTGTCGGGTACCAAATCAATAACAAATTTCACTCTCTTATTGGAGGCAATTTAGGTAACTCTTCACGAAACACATCCATAAATTTATTAACAATCGGTACCTGATTCAATTTTGTTCCCAAATCCCGTGTATCAAGTATATAGGCTAGAAATGCTTGACACCCCTTATGAAACATTTTCTGAGCAGAAATAGTTGAAATCACTCTAGTGTCACTGTTCAATCTACCGGACTCAACTATGATTATTTTGTCTGTCGGGCATTTTAAAATAAATTTGTCTTTGTTTACAGTTAACCACCGCATCATGTTTAGATAACCAATTCATACCCAATATCACATCGAACTCATAGAAAGGTAATAACATCAAGTCAATAGAAAATTCATAGCCTTGAACATTCAGTGGACATTTACGACACACCCGATTAACTATGACACTATGACCCAATGGGTTTGTAACTTGAATATCAAACTCAATTGACTCAACAAACAAGTTTTTATCAATTGCCAATGCAGTACAAATATATGAATGAGTCGACCTTGGGTCAATCAAAGCACACACAATGTCATTAAAAAGATAGAATATACCAGTAACAATACCAGGTGCAATAGCTTCCTCTTTGGCTCTAATGGCATATGTCCGTGCAAATGCTCCGGTCTTAGACCTATTCATACCATCTTTAACATCACCCCGATTTCTAATCATGCTATTACTCTGACCCGGTCGCTTACCCTTTTACAGTGTGATTGGGGGTTTTACACTTCGATCTTCCTTTACCTCAAGTGCCATTGGGCAGTTTCTTACATAATGATTAACAGCTCCGCATCTCAAACATGCACCCCTCTTCACTCGACACTCCCCATGATGAAATTTTCCACAGTGCTCACATGTAGGGTTGGATGCATTACGGACACTAACTACACTATCCGTAAGCCGATTCTGAAATCTTGATTCAAGTTGCCCCGATTTGCTCCTACTCTGGAATCCCAATGATGCAACCACATGATTTTTATTTTTTCTGAATTTCTTCAAAGGCTGCATAAAAAAAGTTTCGAAAGGATTCTTTTTCCCAAATTCTCGGATTCTTCTTTCCCTCTGTCTTTTGTGATTATAAATTTCTTCCATCTTTTGAGCACGATCAGTTAAAACAATGAACGATCATAATTCTGAACCGCCAACCATCATCTTAATCTCATCATTTAACCCGTTTTCAAAGTGAACACACATCCTCACCAGTCGGTACTATCTTCCGAGCATACTTACTGAGGTGTACAAACTCTCTTTCGTACTCAACAACTGACTTGTTTCCCTGTTTCAGTTCTAAAAATTCCTTCTTCTTTCTATCCAAATATCTCTTACTGATGTACTTCTTTTTAAATTCGGTCTGAAAGAATTCCTAACTAATTTCATTTTCAGGAACCACTGCCAACATCATCGTCCACCAGCTATAAGCTTCTTCTTTTAACAGTGACGCGACACACCTCAGATAATTTTTAAGAAGACAAGCCATTTCATTCAGAACCCTCAAAGTATTTTCTAACTAGTATTCCGCTCTAGACGGATCTCTTCTATACTCCTTCGAAACTCTTTCGCCCCGTACTTTCTTATCTTATCAATCGGAATGCAACGCTTTTGCTCAACTACTGGAGGAGGTGGAGGCACAATTGGAGGTACCACCGATCGTACAGCAGGTTGTGTAGAAGGAGGTGGAGGGTACAAAGCCAACGAATTATTTCTCATGAATTTAGAAAATCATTGACCCATCAGATCAAAGAACATATTTTTAGCTTCATTTTCAATCACCGGCAGAATTGGCACACCGTAACTTGTAACAGAATCAGAAGTCAAAATATTGTTGTTTACCTCATTTATTTCTCTCCATTCTGAATCAGACATCTTTAATTATCTGCAAAAACTAAGGTTAGATCGAATCTATCATGATCACACTATCACAGATTTATATTGCATGTAATTCTAAACTTTTAGACACATAAATTTAGTCCAAGAATCTACTAAACCGTAGCTCTGATACAACTAAATGTAACACCCGAAACCCGATATCATCGTCGGTTAAGGTCTCGAGGTCTTCATATCACTTACAACTGGTACCAGCTATAATTTTAAACATCTTTTCACATAGTTGCACGCATCAATTTAGATTACAACTCAAATAAATATTACATATTCATTTATAGCATTTCAGATTAACAATGACCTAATTGAATCGCAACTGAAATATCACATGAAAATATCAAATTTCTCAAAAACAAGGGCCACACGGTCGTGCCTTAGACCATGTGCCAAACTGTGTGCATACCTGAAATACCAACACATGGTCGTGTCACAAACCGTGTTAGTATGTGAAAATACCTCACACGTTTGTGTGTGAAACCATGTGCTAGACCGTATGTCTATGCGAAATAGGGCCACACGATCGTGTCACATCCCGTGTGTTGCCCATGTAAGACTTATTCCTATTTTTTCAAGGCACACGCCCATGTGGTGACCCATGTTCCAAACCATGTGTACCTTTGAAAGAGCCCAAAAACTTGTTTTAATTCACTACCATCTGACCAAAATCATACATAAACTTACCGCTCAAAGCAACATAGAATCCAACAAAGACATATTCCATCTCTATACATATTAACATCCAAAACATATTCCAACAATAACTAGCAAGATGTAGTTCCTCATTCTTTAACCATCATATCCTAATTAACCTATCACAAAAAAACAAACCAAACAAAGTTTCCCTAATACATACCATATAAGCTGAGTGATGTCAAAACTACCAAACGAACTTCCAGGATAGTTTGATTCTTCTTGAGGATCTAATCTTCCAGCAGCAAAATGAATCTATAAAAAAATAAACATATACACAGGTAAGCTCACAAAGCTTAGTAAGTTCGCAAGAACGATTAACTTACTAAATAACATATTCGATTATGGAAGACAATAAAAGGAGTATTAACATTATCCCATATCAATCGAACCAGATAAGCCTCCTCGAGTCGTCACGAAAATTTAGCTCATTCGAGCCTAAAACAGAGTTTAACTCTTTTGAGACAGAGTTTAGCTCATTCGAGCCCAGACAGAGTTTCACTCATTTGAGCCTAGATAGAGTAACGCTCATATCGAGCCAAAGTCTAGAGTATTTCTCTTTCGACCTAGAATTTAGGGTATTGCTCCTTTAAGCCAAAGTTCAGAATATCTATCAAGTTTTTCGTCTCGATCCATGCTTAAGAATACAATCAAGATAAATGTAACAATAAATATCAAATTGAAAGTTTAATCATACGAACTTACTGAACCAAATTGTAACTAAGGCTAAACTTCAGGGACTATTTCGTAATCTTTCCTTTCTCGCGATCCATAGCACGTTCTTGATCAAATCGAAGGACCAAAGCTTAACAGAGCTCTCTTTAATGGATTCTATGGTTTTTCGGTCTTGTTGAAGAAGAAGACTAAAGAAAATAACTTATTTTCTTAAGTTTTAAGATTATAACATTATGATTTATCAATTTACCATTTTACCCTTCTTAACTAATATTTTCTCTTAATATTTCAAGCTTACTACCGTCCATTCAAATCCACATGGTATAATACCATCTAAGTACTCCACCTTACCTTTTAATTAGCATCTAATGCCTTTAATTAATAGAACACAACTTTTACACCTTTTACGATTTAATCCTTTTCACTTAATTAACTATCTAACCGATAAATTTTCTTAACCAAAATTTAATATGGCACAAATGACATCATAAATATTAACTATTTAATATTTAAGATCCGACTCATTGGAGTTGTGGTCCTGAAACTACTATTTTTGATACCACTAAAAAATGGACTGTTACATTCCATCATCCCAACAAACCCAAACATCAATAAAGGAACCAGAATCCCACTTTACTTCTTACCGTACTAACTTCAAATTCTTGCGTAAAACCACATCTTATACGAACTATCTCTATTCGTTTTCTATCAATCTTAGTTTTCATAAAGAAGACCATTTGAGGTTTATGTAACCTCAGCATCTATTTGAGCCTGCGTACTGCCCGTGGGTTCCCCAGCCCACAAACATTCCAGCAAAAGGTTTTCATTATGATCGGTCGGCATGCCCTGTAGTAGTCACCGATATAAATTTAGATAAAGATCCAATGTAACACCCTTTACCCGGTCCGATCGTCGAACCTGAGCAAGTCGGTGTCACTACTACTCTATTCTAATACGATACTAATTAAAATCTTAATTCCATATTATTTACGAGGTTATACTTTATTTGGAAATCATTAATGAGATTGATGATAAAAACAAGTTGATTTGCTTTTATTTTAAAACAATTAATGGTAAAAGAAGGCTTTTACCTATACTTGTATGGTTAGGTATCAGTAGTACCAATGGCAATAAGGATTCAGGATTTACTGCAGAATTCTATCGGTACTTGCATAAGTTCTACCAATACAACCCTGCAAACTACCGATGCAACACATGTTACTACCGATACTACAAGTTCTAGAGAGCAAGATAAAATTTGTCTATGACTATCTTCCCCTGCACTTCTACCGATACCTTGTGAAGTTCTACCGAAATTCCCAAAATTAACACAGTTCTATCTATAGATGATTACTACTACCGAAACAAGTTACCAATTTTATATTATAACAATATCAAACCAACAGATTTCAACATCCTAACCAACCATTTTCCCAATAATAAGATGAATGTTCATTACACCACAAAACACAAAAGGCATGACATTCTAGACTTCAAATCAAATTGGGTACATCCAACTCTTCTTAAGTACATGCCAATTCAAAATAAAACAAACTCACTAAAGCTTGAGTACTGGATTGGTCTTTGAATGCTGAGGCGCGTGTATACCAAAATGTAATGAACCTGTGCATGTAAATCAAACATACACTAAGTAAAATGCAAAGCTATTTCTAGCAACCTAAATATTTAAAGCAAAAATATAATATTTGTTTAGGGATTTAATTTAACCCTCATCAATACCATTTCCCATAGGTCATTATCACGAAAATATTAAAATATATTGCACATTCCTCCATGATTAAAAATATCAATATACATACTCATATCCCGTTTCCATTACCAAATTCACATTTCACCATATATTCCATTCAGTTCTTTCTTTTCTATGATTTTTATACATATCATCATGAGACTTTCTCATATCTCATTCTCTTTAATATACAATACATGTATCATAATATTTTCATTCTACTTAAGTATAATTCTTTTCAGCTTTTTAGTTCCCTATCAACATGACTCGAACTCTGACGGATAGACGGATCCAACCAACACACCGGTTTGGCACCTACTGGCTCATCGAATAAATCCGAAGTAGAAATCGCGCCCAGCGCTATAATAAAGGTGACACCTAGTGTCTCATCGATTAAACCGAAGTAACTTGGCACCTAGTGCCTTATTGACTCGTAGTCGAAGTAACCCTGAACTCTTTCTATCCTACGGCATATCATCTATATCCAACTCAGGCCGAACAGTTAATAGGGGATACATTTCACTTTAATACCAAACAATATAATTTAACGTTTTGCCTTTATTCACAACATGAATGCATTTATATTTTATATAACAAACATCATATGATTTCTCTTCAACATAATTAAACTCATACATTCATTCATAGATAGCATACATTTGATCTTTATATATATACATATATGTTCATTTAATTTGAAATCAACCCACTCAAGTAAAGAAATCCATACCTTAATTTCCTTGCTTTGTACAGTTAATTGTATGTGTGTCAATTTATAACTACTTTAGGTTATAGAAATACCAACCGTGTATTCCGAACTACTCGTCAACGACTTTATCCTTGCCCTTCCTTTTTGAGGAGTCTGAGTCAACGTCTACGGAAATAAACATACACATATTCATCAATTTACAAACAATTTTACTCTAATTAAATTTAACTCCCTATTTCTCATTTTTACACTAATTCAGAAGTTTCCATATTTGATCCTCACCACTTAAAACTAATAACCAATTTCACCATTTAGTCCCTTTCCTCTTCTAGCCCAAGTCATATGTATCCAAATAATCCCAAATGTTCCATTCACTCAACAATGGTAGCATTTAATATTCTTAACCAAATTGAAAAATATGACATGGGTTCATTAGCTTAAGGTACCGGGATTCCAAAAACGTAAAAGTTACAAGAAAACAACTTGTTAAGCTTACCAATTTGAAGCTTGAACACCAGAAAAATCCTAAGCTCCTCCTTCTTCCTTCTCTGCCGAAACTAGATGAATGAAAGAAAGATATTTCTTTCTTTCTCACCCACTCCCATGTATATTTGAAGCCATTTCTAAATTTATTTCTTTATTAAATTTTAACCATAAATTTTTGAAACAAAATGGGAGCCATATACTGTCACCTAACGACACTAAGAATTCCAATAGGAAATTTGTCCCATTGGTCCCTCCCCTTTCTTTAATGCTATAATTCCTTTTATACATTGCTCTTTTGTCTCATGTGCGATTTAGTCCTCACACTTAACTAAAGCATTACACACTTAAAGTCACTTGCTCAAAAATTCAATTATTCTATAATTTATTTTTATAAATATTTTTATTAATTATTTACGAGTTGGATTCGTAAATACGAAGTCTCGAAAATATATTTTTCGACAACCCCCAAATTCGAGTCGTTACATCCAACCTCTTCAGAAACAAGCTTGACATCACAATCAACTCCACTGACTATCTCCATATTATCACTGACTTTCCCTCTCTTCCGCCCTTTTTGATCGTCCTCATCACCCATCCCCAACTCAGATTGCCCCCAATCCCATTTCCTTTTCTGTAATTCATCTCCTACTATCACCATTGGAACCCTCATCGAAACAGGAAGTCGTTTCCACATTTTTCTAAATTGACCCTATCCCAACCCCTCAATATCATTAATCTCGTCATGGGCCGTGACTTGAATGAAACTAGGCTCACTCTCCACCGCCAAACCATCATGCTCCATACCAACAACAGTAAACCTCTTATTACTCAAAACCTCTTTGCCATCAAACTCTCCATCCTTATCCCAATCCATAAATTCCCGCTCCTCCCTGTAAGACAGCTCATCATCGTCGCTACCCATCACACTTGTATCCTCGTCAATCTCTAGTGATTCAATAGGAGCCAAATTCCCACTCACATGCGTATCTAATCGTGACTCCATCTCACCTAAGTAAGAACACTACTCCATGTGCTTCTTCTCAACAAGACCAAGACATATTGCTACCTTCCCCATAAAGTTTAACTCAACTTTTAACGCCACAGAGAAAGGAGCCACATCTTCTAGTAAATTCTTGATGTTTTCATTAACCCAACAGCACTCCCTCAAAATATATCCAAGACAATCACAACCAAAACAAAAACTTGTCAAATTTTCATACTTGAATGGAACCCAACATTTTTGCTTGGATTCTGTTTCCACAAAAATCCCTCTACGCAAGGGATTCTAGACATCCAACATGACTCTAATACGGTAATAATCTCCTTTGACTTCCGATCTGAAAACCCCTCCAAAGGTAGATCCAACTACGTGCACGAGGTGTTTTCGATCACATTCAGGTGGGTAGGGACCTACTTTCACCCAAAAAGGAGACGACGCCAAGCGAATTTTACTCCTTTCAATTGGCTCCCGCAACCTATCAAAAAGAATTAATTGTTTCCTAAACAACCAAGGCCTGTCCTACAGTATCATCTTCAAATCTTCTTCTTCTTCAAAACAATTAAGGAACAGATTTTGCCCCACAACCTAGATATCAAATTTTTTCTTCAGTTTCTAGATACGCTTCAATTGAGCCCGCAAACTATCCGGGTTATAGGTTTTCTTTGTCTAAACCGTACACACCAAAGTCGACTTCTCCGGTGGAGTAACCACTGACTGAAAGTTGGACCATCTCTTCCGCTAGTAATGAGACCTCCGCTTTCGCCATCACAATCACCGTCAAAAGCCACCGCTCACCCAAAACTCCAGCCCCAACCGTCCTGTTTCTCTGAAAAAACCTAGGGAGAACACTCTTGACTTCTCTATACAATTTGTTCAAATGTTATTAATATTTATTTATAATAATTATATTTAATGTTTAATTATATTCAAATAAAATTATTAGTATTTATTTACAATTTTTTTCATATTTTTTGTTTAATTTAATAATGATGTGTTATATTATTATTGATTGATGATGTATAAAATTTATGCAATGGTAACATCAAATATTATTATTTTATAAGGATAAACAACTTTAATACACCAAGAAAAGTAGAACAAAATACCACAGAAAAAGACGGACAAAAATTAAGCCAAACCAATAAGCTTTCTCCATACATTCGATTCTAGAGCCCTTCCTCACAAATCTTAGCAAATGCTTCATACATAAGAGTGTTCATTAAACAAGGATTAACGTCATAAATATGAAGGCTTGCTTAGAATAAGGCTATCCGAGCTAGTGAACAGCCTTTTTAATTCTCCGATCAATTCCATAACATCAAACATATCATATTATGTATGCTTTTAATTATTTCACATTTTCATAATTTAAATTTCATTTTTATTTTTTAAAATTAAACAATTTTTTTTATATAATTATAATTCAAATTCAAGCTGAAAAGATTTAGATATGTTTGGTGGATTATCTTTATTTTTAACTAATCATTTCTAACTTTTTAAGAATAATCGGGCTTGGACTTTATTAACTAAATAATAAAAAATTTACAAGATAGACAAACTTAAGTTTAGACCACAGCCTAATACCACCAAACTAATTGGGTCCATACTAAAAAACAACCAACAAAAGACTAACTACGCTGTGGGTTACAGACAACCCAACAGCTCAATTAACCCTAAAACAGATCCATCTAGGGGCGTGTACAATTCGGGTAAAATCAAAAAAATTCGGTTAATCAGTTGAATTCGGTTAATCGAATTTTTTTGGTCGGGGATCGATTAATATTTTTTGAATTTTTAGTTAACGGTTAATTCGATTCAAAATCGATCAGTTAACTTAATTAATAAATAATATTATAATATATAACATTAACCCACTACCCAAGACCCAAACCAATATATAAATATATAAACTCAAGTACCCAATCAAACTCAATCCTAAAAATTATAAATAATATTAGCCCACTACCCAAGACCCAATCCAATATATATATATATATAAACTCAAGTACCCAATCAAACTCAATCCTAAAAATTATAAATAATTTAATAAATAAAAAGCTTAAACAACAAAACGGTACCTAAACTTTTTTTTTGGTCAGAACTGATACCTAAACTATTAAACTGTTACTCATTTTACCCCAACTGTTAGTCCAGTTAGAAAAAAAAATTTAGCCAATCATAACTTGCCACGTAGGTCTTTATTTATTTTAACCATTTTCTTATATTTTCTTCTCATCAAGCAATTTTTATCAGTTTTTCTTACATTTTCTCATCAACCAAACACTCAAAAAGTTTCCACCATTTTATCATTTTTAAAATTGAATTGTTACTACCATCTTCAAGCTTTTAATCTTTTCTTCTTCACTCAATTCTTTCCTTACATTTAAACGGAATGAATTTAAAAAGACTCAATTTAAAAAGAAGCTGAAAATTTATTGAATTTTGAGACTTTGTATCTTATTTGACATGAGGAAAATTAAAACCAAAGCATAAATCTCAAAGTACAAACTGCTAAACTTATAAAATGCAGCAATTAATGCTTTGGGGTTTTATCTCCCAAACTTGATTAAAGCAATCATACTTACACCGATGTAAGTAAGTTGTTTTCTCCTTAAACTTGCTTGATTGACACGCGCAACAGGAGGGCTGAGGGAAAAAGAACATACTTACACCGGTATAAGTCAGTATTGATAATTCGATTAATTTGGGTAATTCGAATAATTTTTATTCCAAAAATAAAAAAAATCTATAACTTTCGATTAATTCGGTTAACCGACCTAATTAATCGAAAAATTTCGATTAGGTTAAATTTTTTTTGAAAAAATTTGATTCAGTTAATGATTAAAGATTTAATGAGATCGATTAATGGTGATTCGAATCAATTAACCGATTGAACACCCCTAAATCCACCTTCTAAAAATGAAATGCAAAAAACATCAGAAAAGTGACCCATGCCCTCGGGAAGGAAAAGACCCGTCCATCAAGATACAGCTACTTCCCGATCTCACGGTTGTTCACCCCAAAAAAAAACCATCCCCTTCAGAGAAAAAACTCCCAGAAACTAAAATCTTAGATAAAAAAGGGATAGAAAAAGTGGAACCCTCAAATATTGCCGTCACTGTTTTGCTTCTCTTCTCTAATTTTTAAATGCTGAGAAAATTAAATATCCTCCAGAAATATGAAATGCTTTCAACGATAAAAAGAAGGAAGGTTGATAAAATTATAGAATAATTCAGTTAGACACTGGCTTTTAAAACTTAAATTAAAAATTGCTTTTTTTTTTCTTTGTTTGATTCCTTAACAGATGAGGAGAATGTTATTTAAAACAGGCAAAAAAATCAAATAAGATTCAATCATTACGAAATATTTAAGCTAACTTAAAATCGATTTCAACGATTTTTTAATTAATATTTTAATAATTCAATTAATTTTACATAAATTTATTTTTTTATACTGATTGAATCGACTAAAAAATGTATATTCTCGATTCAACCAATAATAATAATGAAATATAATACATCATGATTCTAGAAAATACTTTTCAATAGCAATGATAATACTAAACTTCTTGTAATTGTAAAATTCAGAGAGTTATTACTGATTATGTCAAGCTGAATTTTGATCGAGATCGATGCGGATAGCATAAGGGAGGATAAAAGACCCAATATATAGATGATTTTTTAGCTTAAACCCAGATGTAACCATAATTAATTCAACATCCGTATAATGTGCAACGGGTTTCCCATTAATGTCGACCACCACCATCCCACCATTTTTCTCCGATTTGATTCGACCTATCCACCCCATCCACCGATCAACCATAGCCGCTGCCTTTCGAACCATTGGATATCTCAATGCCATATCCCAAAACATTGTATTTCCCTAATGGGGTATCACCAAATGTTCATCGCTTTAACCACAACTAACGATATCATCAATTTAAATCTACTAATACTATTATAAAATTAATGATTAAATCATGGGAATTAGACCAATAATTATCCGTGGTATCATTATCTTACCGTAGGCAATGCAATCCAATAATGGCCATCTCCATCATATTTGATGTTATCAGGCATCCCTGGTAAATTATCAATGAACTTTTCGACATGACCCTTCTTATAGCCCTCAATGTAATACTTTCTGCACCTCCTCCTGCATATCCACATTAATCCTTTATTAGCTCAGATGAATTTTATTATGGGGTTTCAAGTATGTAAAAAAAAAAAAAAAAAGCATACATGGGGGTTTCACAGAAGATGACACAATCTTGATGAGGTGACACAGCAATTCCATTAGCAAAGTAGAGATCGGTGAGCAGCACATTGGCTCGCTTCGAAATGGGGTTGAAGCTAATAAGCCGACCACGAGGCCTACCCTCCATTATGTCTTGAAAGAATTCGTGCAAGTTGTACTTGTAGGAAGCATCGGTGAAATACACCGTACCGTCCTTTGCTACATCCACACCATCCGTCAACTTAAATTTCATAGCTTCGGCTTCGTCTGCTAGCACCTCCACAGCACCATCCCTACTTATATTCAATAGCCCCTATATGCATGTATACAAATGTTACAAACATTGTGCATGCGCTAGAATTGTTAATGGTTCGAACCGGGCTGGGTTGAGACTCGGTTTTAAAAATATTTTCTTAAATCTATTTTTGAGTAAGTTGCTCATTTAAAAAGTTTTTTTAATTATTTAAAAATTGATAAAATATAATATACATTAAATTGATGTTTTATATATTTTATAATTAAATTTTAATTTTAAAAATATTATTTTATTTTTTAAATTGAACTTCGATCAGACCTACTTAAAATACAAAAAATCTTTGTTCAAGCCCAACTTAAACCAAGTCGGGTCTATCGGGTTGGGAGGGCTATTCGGCCCTTAGAAAGTCTAAATAATATTGGTAAGTCACCCCATTATTATAAGAGTTTTCTTTTTCACTTAATTATAAAAAATTATAAAATAATCACTTAACTATTCGATTTAAATTGAATTTTATAGTCTAAATTATATTGATAGCCACTTAATTATGATAAGTTTTTTTGTCACATAATTATGAAAAATTATAAAATAATCACCTAATTATTCGATTTTGATCATTACTATTTGATTTTGATCATTTGGTCACTGAGTCTCAAAACAAGAAAAACATGTCTCAAGACCATTAGAACAATTCTTACTTAAGTTTTGGCATTCAATAGTCTGAGGTCTTGAGACATATTTGTATAGTCTCGAGACAATTGTTTATAAGTTTCGAAACAAGTGATTTTTGTCTCGAAACAGAACATTGAAACTAAATAGATTTTGCCTTACTCTTTTTTTCGAGACATAAAAGGACCTTGACTCGAGACATAATGTGTAATGTCTCAAGACACTTTTACTTCAAATCTAAAAATTCTAAGGTAATAACCTATCTAGAGACATAAAAACCCCCTGTCTCAAGACGTTGAAATTTGACTTTTGAGATAGGATTCAAGTCTTAACTCTGAAAATCAATGCATATAATCTCGTAAATTAATGAAATGAAATCAATGAATGTATAATTACACGTGTATGAACTATTTTGATGAGTGGATTGATTTTATTTGTGTTAAGGTAGCTTGAGTTGCTTCAGCAACATAATTAACATCACATTCAGATTCGATAAGTGAGGTTGTTACATACAAGATGTAAATGTTGAAGATTAAAATTTTTAAAAACAAAATTAAATAAACATAATTTTAAAAATATTGAGGATTAAAAATACTAATTTTAAAAGATTTGACTGTAGTTTAGCCAAATTGTTAATTTTGATTTTTAAGCATAAGAGATGTTTTTTCTCATGAACTACACGGCCTTATGAAGAATGTGTAAAGGAGTTGTGTGCGTGTAAAATAGTAAAATAAAAACCAGACCCTGTAAGCGTCAGCAACGATGATTTCTTGGTTGAGCCCCAAAGCGAGTCCAAGCGGTCTACCACCAGTATTGACCCAGTCCTCAACAACCGTCTCACTACCCGAGTCGTTCAACCACACTCGCTTGATCCATCCATCTACCGTGCCCGTGTAGATTACTTGAGATCTGGAATCATACGCAAAATCTTCCGGTCCCGTAAGCTTACCGGCACCCAAATACTCCGCCCCTTGTAGCATACGGTCGTTATGCAACAAGGGCGGCTCGAAGGGGACACTCAACTCGTGGAGGGGCATAGGGGCGGCGTCGAACGAGTCAAGCTGGTAAACAACTATTGCTGCAACCACCGGAAGAAGAATTGCGGGGAAAAGAAGAGGCAGCAACCGACACGGCCGTGTTCTTGAATTAAGAGGAGATTTGGGTGAGGAAGATGAGCTTTTTGACTCAGGCATCGTATGATTAAATTATTCCAAGGGAAGGCTTGAAGAGTGTTGTAAATCTGTTAAACCAAAATAAATATGACAAACTATACTTTAGCACCTTCACCAACTCAACTCAAAGCTCCCGTACATTTTTTTCTTCCACACTTCAAGTTTTCTTTATAAAATAGTTTTAAGATAGAAAAATTGTGGCTCAAAATTCAACCATTCTTTTTCATTGACTTACATCAAATGTATCTATTTTTACTGATTAATAAGTATTCAGGGATGAATTTGATAAAATTTTTATTTAAATTTTTGAAAATTTTAAAATTTTTAAATTAATAAAAATAAAATTATATTTTGATCTTCTTAAAAATAATATAATTACATTTTTATTATCTTGAAAATTATAACTTAATTTTAGCTTCCTAAAAAAATTTCTAATTTTATTCTTATGAATATTGATCCGTTATATTTATATTTTTTAAAAGTTAAATAATTAAAATATAACTTATTAATAATTTAATGATTTTTAATATAATTTAACCTATATATCAGCAAATAAACATATTTAATTCTAATTAGATTTAATAATTTGAAAATACATCCGAAATAAATTAGAAATGATTCAAAATAAAAGTGATTAGATTTGAAAGTATACAAATTCACAACAATTTAATATGAAAAATCGGAAACTCAAATAAACCAAAATATATATATAATTTAAATATAAAAATTTTAAACTTAAAATAATTTAAATCCAATTTTAAATTAATTCAAATTAAAATGACTTGAAAACTCTCAACTCTAGATTAGGTGATAAGGTAGACGACTCAGTGAGTTTACATCCACATTAATTGTCCTCGATAAGTGTTCAGTACTGGGATCTTGGGTAGCGTGGCATTAATGTTTCTTGGCATTTTGTGTTACTATAAGTCAACTTTAAATAATTTATTCCATTAAATTAAATAAATTTAGTTGAATGTAATTTAAATATTTAACAATGACATTTTTTTAATAAACATCAATTTCGTTTAATCCTTATAAACATGATCAAATAAAAAATTAATACACGATATAAGTATATTTTGAAATATCAAAAATTTATAATTTAATTTTGACCTTCTAAAATTATTTTGAATTCACCTTGACTTATCAAAAGCTGAGATAATACATTAAGGGTAAATTACACTCAAAATCACTAAATTATTAGTAAGTTTATATTTTAGTCAGTCAATTTCAAAAAAATTACAAAATGATCATTGAACTATTCAAGAGTTTTTATTTAAGTCATTAAACTATTCGAAAGTTTTTATTTGGCTAAGTCGTTAAGTTTCTTTTTAAAGTCTGACTAGTGCGTTTCAAGTGACAATTCAACAATCAGTATAATTGATCAATACCCATCGATGAGTAAAAGAAAATAACTTAGATCAAGTTGATCTGACAATCAAAGAAGAAAACTATTTAGATTTCAATTTGCAAATTCATGACCTTCAAAATTGTTTTATGAAAAAAAAATTGACAAAAAAAAAGAGTGGTGTAACACGAGGACTTCCCAGGAGATCACCTATCCTAGTACTACTCTCACCCAAGCACGCTTAACTACGGGGTTCTGATAGGATCCAACGCATTAATGCTAGTACGATCGCACCTAGTTTCATGAAAAAATTGAATTAGAAGAAAAAGAGAAGAAAAACTTTCAATTAGTACAGACAATGCAAATTGTATAGTGACTTTAATAATTCAATGACTTAAATGAAAACTTTCAATTAGTTCAATGACCATTTTATAAATTTTTGAAATTAAATAACTAAAACACAAACTTATTAATAATTTAGTGACTTTAAATATAATTTATCTACACATTAATCGAAGCTTTGTCCAATGAAGTTTTAAAATTGAACACGGTGGGAACTCAACGTGTGCCTCCAATGGTAAAGAGGATATTGTTCATCTTTTAAGAGACCTGAGTTCGAGCACTTGCGTATGTAAGATATGTGTGCGTTATCAAAGAATTAAAAAAATATGATTATTGTGGTTTGGCAACCCATAAATAGATAAACTTTATGCTCAAAATTAAAAGTTTGAGTATTTCACGATTCTTTTGGATAATTTTACACGACTTTTCTACTAATTTTTAAGTATTTGACGTTTCTTATGGATAATTTTTAAGTATTATTTTTAAAATTTTAATTAAATTAATATTACAAATAATCAAATACTAACTTAATTAGAAATAATTTATAATAAAAAGATTTATTGAGTCTTAATTTGATTGACATGAGTATTGTTGTTAATGTAAGAAGATATGGGTTCGAGTGCGCTGAAGCACATTATCCTTCTATTTATGGGTTGAGGATGAGTTATGAGTAATTTTAAACATTGTGTCAAAAAAAATAAATATGATTCGAACCTATTATAATATTATTAAAAAAATAATAAAAATATATTTTTTATATCTTAATAAGAGGATTAATATTATTTTAAAGATATTTAGTTTTTTAAATTTTGATAAATCTAAAAATACACATTTATCAAATGAGATCTAAACATAATATATCTTGGTCTCCACCATCTTAATTTTATCATTATTTAAAAAAAAATTACCTTTTCAAATAAAGTGAATTTTAATTTTAAATAAATTTATTATATAATTTCGTAATCTAATATATAATTATAATTAATAATGTGGTGGTATTTTAGATTGGTCTTGACAATTTATTAGTAATTAAAAATTAAGAATTAATTTAACATCTCAAAGATAAGTATCAATTAAATGATTAAATTAATAGAGGTTGCCTTGTGATTTGGGACCTTGTTAATAATAAAATAAAATTTTGTTGGAATAATTTTTTAAGAAAAAATTGATGTCATAATTTTGATTGAAATAATTAATAATATTAATAATTTAAATTAATTAATAATAATATAAAAATAGAGAAATTAAATTATATCAACAAATTAAACCTTAAATTTCAATATAATATATGTGTCAAAATTGAAATTCGGTCGTTCTCTTATAATATAAAAAAAAAAATTAAGTCATCCAAAATGAGAAATCATGTCTAAAATTTTAGAGCATTAAAATTGTATATAAACACGTAACACTTTAATAATAATAAAAAGGTAACAATATTAATTATTCGAATTAATTAATAATATTATAAAAATATATAAATCTTAAAAATTAAAAATTAAATTATTGTTATAAATATCCCTTTATTATGGATGTCTATAACTCTCAAAAGTTGCAACCTTCATTGGAGCAACCCCAATAAAATTATGAGAGTTTTATTAAACATCCATTTATTCTTTGTAACTTAAGGGATTGTATTATGTTAAAAGGTTTATAAATAGAGGCATACAAAGCTTGTAGAGATATACAATGAATGAAATAAAAAGTTCTTTTGCTTATCTTTCCATTGTATTACCTCTTTGTTTTGATTATTTTTTTAGTTTGTTTTCTCCTTTCATTATTTCGTAACAAATTTAACATTTTTATAAAATATAAAAAAAATATAATGTGTGTCAACAAAAAATATATATAATCTTTTTATATAGATAGTCATAAGGTGGTCTGGTATTTATTAAAGGTGCTCATGGGTCGGGTCAGGTCAAATTTAGATCAAGTCTAAGTATGATGTTAATATTTTATGTTTTCTCAAACCCAACCCGACACAAAATTTGGGTCTAAATTTTTGCTCAAACACGCTCATATTGCAAAAGATTAACCCAAGCCCATTTTATGTCCGTCCATATTATTTTTTAATTTTTAAAAAAAATATTTATACTATATCATTTTGATATTTAATAAATTTATATATTTATTATGTATTGAAATTTTTTATATAGTTATCATAACATTATTTTAATGTTTACATTAGAGTAATATTATATATTTAATATAAGTTTAATTTTTACGTGTTTTAAATTACATAATATGTAAAAATAATATAATATAAAGTATTATAAACTCAAAATGGGTCGAGTAAGCTAGGCTCAGACCTTGAATGTTTAAGCCCGAACCCGACCCATATATTAAATGTGCCTAATTTTTGCCCAAGCCCATTTTTGGGCCTATATGGTTTTGTCCAAACCCTTCCAAATTTCGGACGTGTAACACTCCTTACCCAGTCCGATTGCCGGACTCGAGCAAATAGATGTCACAACTACTCTGATCTAATAAGAAACTAATTAAAACCTTATTTCCATATTATTTATGAGGTTATATTTTAATTTGAAAATCATTAATGAAATTAAATTTAGAAAACGAGTTGATTTGCTTCTATTTTAAAAGAAAACTTTTTTTATAGCTAAATGACTTCTATCGATACTTGCATGGATAGGTATCGATAGTACCAAAGGCAGTAAAGGCTTAGGATTTCTTGCAGAATTCTATCGGAACTTGCATGGGTCCTACCGATACAACCCTGCAAACTACCGATATAACATATGTTACTACCGGTACTACAAGTTCCAGAGAGTAAGATAAAATTTGTCTAGGACTTCTACTGAACTTTCAAATCAAACTACTGCAACTACTTCTGTTCTATCGAAACTTTAAGAACTTCTATCGACACGACATGAGTCAGTAGCTAAACTACTTTTTCTCTTGCACTTCTACCGATGTTCTGATGGGTTCTACCGAAACTCTCATTATCCCTCAGATTTCTATCGATAGAAGAATAAAACTACCGAAACAAATTACCAATTTCAAGATTATAACATTTACATACCAATAGATCTCATGCAACACATCAACCCACAAATTCTCAATAATACACAAAATATTGATTACACCACAATATACAAAACACATGACATCCTATATCACAATTCTAATTTAGACATGCCTGACACTTCCTAGGGTCCATGCCACTTCAAGATAAAGCAAAATTCACTATCAATTGAGTGCAGAATTCGCCCTTAGATACTGAAACATGATTACCAAAATGTACCTAACTTGTGCATGTAAAATAAACATACGCTAAGTATAATACAATGGTACTCTGGTAACCTAATCATTTAAATCAAATACAAAGAATTAAATATTTGATCTATTGTTACCACAACCATGCAAAATATCACTTCTATAAAATATGATTTCCATGTTTAATTTTATTAAACATTTTATTCAATAAACATATACATATGTTTAAAAATCACAATTTATTTTCCCATACTATTTTGATTCCTATTTCACATTTCATCATGTATTCACTTATTATTGTCGTTGACATAAAGTCTCATGCATGTCATATTTCATTCTTTTCTCAACTTTTCCATATATATATTTTGACACGTTTTCAATTTGTTTAGCAAGAGTATTCATTATTTAGTTTCCCATTAATACGACTCGAATTCTGACGGATACAAGGATTCAACCAACACATCGGTTTGGCACCCAGTGCCTCATCGGATAAATTTCAAAGTAATAATTGCGCCCAGCGTTATAATAAAGTTGACACCCAGTGTCTTATTGGTTAAACCGAAGTAACTTGGCACCTAGTGCCTCATCGACTCGTAGTCGAAGTAATCCCTTGAACTCTTCCTATCCTATGGCATGCCATCTATATCCAACTCAGCCCGAACAGTTAATAGGGTAATCATTTCCACATAATATTATTTCATATCTCCACATTTAATTTTCATTCTCAATATATATGTACTTAAAATTCAGTCTAATAAAACTCATAATTTATCAATATCATAATTTCACATCATATATTTGCACATGAATAATATACAAATTTAATCCTTATAACATCAATTTATTCAAAGCAATTCAATTGAGTAAAGAATTTCATATCTTATTTTCGTTCTTTTATTTTTACTTTGAGTGATTAATTATAATATAACAATTTAATAGACTAGTTTAGTTTATAGAAACACCAACCATAAGTTTCGAGCTACTCGTTGACGATCTTGTCATTTCCTTTCCTTTTTGAAGAGTTCGGGTCAACGTTAGCTACAGTAATAAACATACTCATATTCATCAATATGCAAACAATTTTACTCTAATTATATTTAACTTTCTATTTCTCATTTTTACACTAATTCATAAGTTTCAAATTTGGTCCTCACTACTTGAAAACTAGCAACCAATTTCACCCTCTAGTCTCCTTTCTCTTATAATCCATGATATATATATATATATCCCAAAAGCTTCATCCTCCAACAATGGTAGTGTCGAAACGTTTTTTTTTTTTGCAAAAGTCCCGACTTCTATTTTTAAAATCGAAAATGGAGTCACCACCAATCTTTTTTATTTGGTGTGATTGATCACCAAGAAATATTTGAGTTTATTTAAACAAAAATTTTGGTCTTTGAAATCCAGAAAATAGGTTTAGGAGTCGATTACGTGTGAGGAAGAATTAGCACCCTCACAAGCCCAAAATTGGTACCTAGCCGACTTTTTAAAAGTCTTATTTGTTAAAAATTTGAAAACTCAAATAAAAGTTAAAATGCGATCACTAAATGATGATTTATTTAATGTTATTTTAAAAATTGAATTTTGTGAAGAAATACCCTTTTGTTTCGAATTAATCGAGAAAGAGAAATCATGTCCAAGACGTTAGGGCACAACATTCTCGAATTTTCGAACATAAAGGTAATTTGTTTAACCAAAAATTATATATTTTTATTTAAAATTGGGTATCCAATTACGTAAGTTCAATGAGAAATCATACCCAAGACGTTAGGGCATAATTTTTCAAATCTCTTGAATAAAATAATATTGCCTTGATTTTTTTTAAATAATTTAAGGTGCTCGGTT
Organism: Gossypioides kirkii; assembly: GCA_005610355.1. Taxonomy (NCBI): domain Eukaryota; kingdom Viridiplantae; phylum Streptophyta; class Magnoliopsida; order Malvales; family Malvaceae; genus Gossypioides; species Gossypioides kirkii. The sequence goes on from CP032248.1 coordinate 39,641,021, forward strand.
ATTTCAAGTAGAAGAGAAAAAGCACACCTAATAAGTTAAGGCATGATTTCCTCGAATTCCCAAAGATAACGAGCATTCTTGATTTTTATTCCAAACTCACATTTTATTTAAAAAAAAGGGTATTCAATTATTTTGGTTCGAAAAGAAACCGTACCTAATAAGTTAAGACACAATTTTTAAAATCCCGAAATAAGAAACATTGCTTCGATTTTTTTTAGAGAAAAATGTATTTTAAAAAACGGTATATAGTTTATTTAAAATATTTTACAAAAGGCAAATGAATGTGTACGAATAAATAAAAATCATCAATACAATGAATGCACACCAAATATTAAAACCAATAATTGAATATAAATAAATAAATGAGGATCAAATTGAAAAATAAAACAAAATATAATGATTAAATTAATTAAAAAATAATGGGATTAATTTAAAACATAAAAGGATTTAATTAATATTTTAAATAAATAATGGGATTAAGTTAAAAAATTAATTTTAAAAAAATACGAAAGGATTTAAATTAAAAAATAATTAAATAAACAATATATAAACATAAAGTGATTATAAAAAATTAATAATATAAATAAAAAATATAAAAAGGATCAGATTTAAAAAATCAAAATAAATAGGGTAAAATTAAAATTTTAAAATGAATGAAAAATTTTAAGGGTTAAATTAAAATAAAAATAAAGTTTTAAGTAAAAAAACTAAAAACAAAAAAGGGGTCAGAATCAAGTATTTTAAAGAACAAGGGATGACATAGCAAATTACCCAAACATTGACACATGTCAACCCCAAGGGCCACTGGTTAGAGGATTGAAATGTGAATAATATACAATTTTAGGATAAAATTAAAAATAAATAAAAAGTGAAAAAACGGATTGATTGAAAACCATAAAAATGCAGAAAGACCACGGGAATAAATTCCCTTTTCTTGGAAACGCGCGGATCCTCCTTGGACGAGTCGAGTCTTCGAGTTGTAACGCCAAAACAATACCGTTTTGACACTAAAACCTCCTTCGCCAGAACTACGTCGGTTTTCTCATCTATATAAACTAAAATTTTAACTAAAAAATCATTTCAATCCCATTTTAAAAAAAACCTCAAGCCTTTTTTTTTTCTCTCTTTTGGCTCTCAACCTCCCTATTGCCGGACCTAGGGGTCCTTCGCACGCTCTACTGTCAGCCATCGTAATCAGTGACGGTGATCGCCGCCTACGGTGGTTGAAAAACTTCGAAAGTCCCTTTTTGTAGCCCTTTTAAATCCTTTGAACCCAAACACCTAGATCGGGACTATTTTTCTCAAAAAACCGAATTTAAGAGACCCTCAATAGTGAAGGAAAAAGCAAAAAAGGTAAAAATCCAAACCCTAGATCTCCCTTTTTTATTTTTGAAATAAATAAATAAATAAACAAAATATACATAAATATATGTATAAAACAATAAGCTCTTCAAATTTTCTTGTTTTTATTTTCTCTTGTGCTCGTTTTTTTTTTGAAATATATAAAAAAAACAACAATATATGTAAAACGATGGCTACTTTCGAAATCTCAAATTTCTTTTATTTCTCACTGTTTTTATCTTCGTAAAACCAAATAAAACCTTTACAAGGTTTTTCATGACCTTATATAGTCGAAAATACAATCATGCTTCTTTGTTTTTTCCATTTGTTTTTTCCTCTTGTCGTCTTCTGCTTTTCTCTGTTTCTTGCAGGTTTGAATGGTGATGGTAGAGGCGTGAAGGTGTCAGGCGATCTCGGGAACACACGTAGCTGACGTGGCAAGGAGGTGGGCAAGGCAACGGAGGTAGAGATGCTTGAGAAATTAGGGTTTCCTAATTTGTTTAAGCTTTTGGGCTTCTTGGGCCTTGTGTGTAATTGAGTTTGGGTTATGTAAATGAGTTTTAGGTTTATGTAAATGGACTTGGGTATTTGGGTTGTGTTGGGTTAATGGATATTTTGTAAAAAGATATTATAGAATTAAATTTATTTATTTTTATTGGGCTCGGATAAATTGAACTCTAACATGTATTCATTACTCTTAACCATCTTAAAAAATATAATATGAATTTAATAGCTTAAGTTGATGGGATTCTAAAAACATAACAATTACGAAGAAAAGACTTAATTTAGCTTATCATTTTATAGTTTGAACCAGACAAAACTCCAAACTTTTTCCCACTTTTCCTTCTCTCTTCTCCTTTCTCCTGCCGATGTCCCAAAGCTCAAGAGGGAAGATATTTTTTATTTCTCTTTCCTCTAACCCATACTTTTTATCATCATTATCATATTTTCTTTTAATTAAAAATTTAAACAAAATTTTTGGAGCCACTCATGCCCACCTAACCGCACTAAGGTTCCAAAGGGAGAATTTACCCCTTTGGTCCTTCCTTTTTATTTCAATTAAAATCCCATTTATAAGTCACACTTTTTCCAATTTAGTCCCATATCTAATTAATACTACACATTCAAAATTACTTACCCAATAAACAATTATTCTACGATTTGTTTTCGTAAATATTTTTATTAAATATTTTCAAGTCCGATTTCCAAATACGAAATCTTAAAAATACCCTTTTCTGACAACCCCAAATTCGAGTTGTTATAGGACGAACCTTCGAACCTGGATCGATAGCTCGGCCCATAAACAAGTCTAACATTGACACTTTATTAGTGATTAAAATTTCGGTATTAATTTAAGTCATGCCAAGTCACTCCAATTATATGGACTAATTCAAACTAATCATTTTATTTTTAAATATTTAATTGAATTAATATCACAAATAATCAAACATTAATTTAACTTGAAGTAAATTATAATAAGAAGATATCTTTTAGATTTTAATAAAATTAATAAAAAATTAACATAAAGTGAGATTTGAATTGATGATACCAATACTTTTATAAAAAAAAATAAACTATAAAAATAGTCACTTTTGTTTATTTTCGATTACATTTTAGTCATTTAGTTTGAAATGTTATGTTTTAGTCACTAACGTTATTATTTTGTTATGAAGTGGTTACTCTACTATTAAACTCTAATACCTTCCTAACGACAATCCTACATGACAACCCAAATGAGTTTTAAATGCCAACTTGGATGTCCAACTGCTGGGATGAAAATAGGTTTTTAATTAAATAAATTTAATTTGGACTGCCATGTACGTAGGACATCCAAGTTGGCATTTAAAACCCATTTGGACTGCCATGTATAACTGCCGTTAGGGAGATAATGGAGCTTAACGGTAGAGTGACTACTTCGTAACAAAATGATAATATAAATGACTAAAACGTAACATTTTAAACGTAAGTGACTAAAATGTAATTCGGGACAAATAAAAATAATTATTTTTAATCCTAAACCATATTTTTGTAATTAATAAAAAATTAACATAAAGTGAGATTTGAATTGATAACACCAATATTTTTATAAAAAAATTAATCCCTTATATGTGTCATAATATAATATAATATAATATAATTAACCTCTAACAACTGTTGGTATTGTCTCTATCACCTATGCAATAATGCTAAAAGGAATTAGTTGGAATATGATATATGATATGGAAATTGGATAGAAATATGTTTTATGATATGGGAATATATGTATATTGATAATGAGTTGGGTTGCGATTATGAATTGAATGAGAAATGATATATGTATTAGATCGTAAAATGTAATTGAACATAGCTTCTCTATTAATTAGGTAGATTAAGTCAGATATAGTTGGCATGTTATATGATTGGATTGTGTATAAGTTTATGTGCTTCATGCAGTAGGATGCACTTTGTGTACCAGTATGCACTACATGTACCAATTTCCCTCACTTTGGTTTATTCCATGATGCACTTCAGTGCCAATTTTGTGGGTTGGTTGAACGATCTATGTATCCATCTGAGTTCGAGTCAAGTTAATAGAGATTATAAAATGTAAACTTAATAAATGATATCGAAATAAAAATAGTATGATACTATGAAATCACTTGTGTGTATATGAATAGTAATAAAGAAAGCATGCAATTGATTATTAGAATCAATAAAAAATGAGCTTAAAAGCCGAAACGAATACGAATGAGTCGAAGACTCTAAAAAAAAATTAAAATGATATGATAAATGGTGAAAAAGTTGAAAATCAGTACTTTTTCATTTAACAAGTAATTTGATTTGGTCGTTTATTTTGCATTGGTGTATGCTTATGAATAACTTTACACGCACTTATCTATTAATTTTAAATTTTGAATTGATAATCAATATAAAAAATTTAAGATAAAAGTGAGATTTGAATTTATCATACCAATATTTTTATACAAAACGAATTTTGAGTTGATGATATCATGGATGTGAAGGAACCTAACCTTGAGAAAAGCTCTCCTAGTAATCAACTGCATCATCCTTGCAATAGGCGACTGCGGTGGTCCACTTATCGCTCGCCTCTACTTCATCCATGGTGGCAACCGAATCTGGTTCTCGAGCTGGCTCGAGACCGCGGGCTGCCCCATCATCTTGCTCCCCATCGCTTGTGCTTACATGCATCGTTCCAGGACAACCGGTCCCACATCGGAAAACAAGCTTTTCTACATGGAACGACCGTTGTTTTCTCGCCGCTATCGTCCTCGGGATCATCACAGGCCTCGATAACTACCTCTACGCCTATGGCTTATCTCGTCTCCCCGTTTCGACTACTTCTTTGATCATCGCGTCGCAGTTGGTTTTCACAGCAATGTTTGCCTTCCTGTTCGTGAAACAAAAGTTCACTCCCTACTCCATAAACGCCATGTTTTTGTTGAGCATAGGGACTGCTGTTTGGCTTTGCATTCCAGCAGCGACCGGCCTGCGAATGAATCCACCAGGGAATATATTTTAGGGTTCGTAATGACCTTAGCTGCAGCGGTTTTCTATGCATTAATAATGCCATTGGTGGAACTAACGTACAAGAAGGCAAAGCAAGAGATGAGCTACGCCCTTGTGATGGAGATTCAGTTGGTGATGTGTTTGGTTGCTACTGCCTTTTGCACCGTGGGGATGCTGGCCAACAATGATTTCAAGGTTTGTTTTATCGTCTCTTTCTTAGCTATTCCTCTTCTTACGTGAAGGTTATTTGTATTTGCAGGTGATTGGAAGGGAAACAAGGGAATTCGAGCTGGGATAAACAAAATACTACGTGGTTGTGATTTGTAGTGCAATAGTATGGCAAGGTTTCTTCCTGGGAGGAATAGGATTAGTGTTTTGTGGGTCATCACTGCTATCGGGAATTGTGATAACGGTTCTATTACCAGTTACAGAAATTTTGGCAGTAATTTTGTTCAATGAGAAGTTTCAAGCCGAGAAGGGTGTCTCACTTGCTCTCTCCCTCTGGGGCTTCCTTTCCTACTTCTATGGTGAAGTCAAGCAAAGCAAAAAGAAGAAACCAGATCCTCAAACCTCATCTCTGCCTCTCGACACCAGTGTTTAATTGTTGGCCATCACCCTCGTCCCCACCAAATTCATTTCATGTAATACCTACAAATTACTTTTACATTCTCCTATATTTAAATGATTTTGAGGGTTCTTTTTTTTTTTTTTATATATATAATTCAATTTAATCATGTGGTGGTATTTTAGAGTGGTCTTCACCATGTATTAGTAATTAAAAATTAATTCGATTGATATAGGCATTATGGGCATGAGTTCGAGTGCACTAAATCATATTATTCTTCTATTTATAGGTTGGAGAAGGACTATGGATAATTCTAAATATTGTGTTTAAAAAACGTAAATGATCATAATCTAACTTGACCGGATCAAATATTTAAGATATTTAAATAATAAAATCAAATTACGCTTGATTTAAATTTGAGTTAAAATTAATATATATGTGAAAATATGTCTCTCTTTAATTATTTAAATTAACTTCTTATCATCATTAAATTTACTATTTTAACATTTTAAGTTTAAAAAAATTATATATAAATTTTGAACTCATTTAAAAATGCTAAGATGGATTAAAAAAACTCATTTGAACTCGTTATAAATTTTTTAGTAAAGAGACCAATTAATATCAAAAGTTAAAATATATAAATTAAATCTCAAGTTTCAATTTAATATAAGTGCGACCATCCTCTTATAATGTAAAAATGAAAAAGCATGTCACCCCAAATGGGAAGCCATGTATTAGCCTCTACAACTTTAGAGCATTGGACTTATATATAAATACGTAACATTTTAATAAAAAATTAATAATATTAATTATTTGTATAAAAATATATGAATCAAATTATGTTAAAAATTAAATATCAAATTTAGATATAATAAAAAATTCAAAATTAAAATATAACATTTTTCTAAAGGGATAAATCTCAAAATTATACTTGAACTTTGATTTAATGTGTAATTGTATATATGACTTTTAATTTGGTGCAATTATATACGTGAAAATCTAATTGTGGCTTAAATGTATACTTGAAACCTTAATTTGATTTAATCATACACATTTAAAGAGATAAATACATCAATCTATTTTTATATCGGATAAATATAATTATTTATATATGCAATATTTAAAAATAAAATAATGTTGTATCAATAATTGTGTTAATAATTTAAGAGAAATGGATCAAATAAAAAATTTATGTATAAAATTATACAAAATCAAATTTTATATACAATTACATATTAAATCAAAGTTAATGTATAATTTTGAGATTTATCTATTTTCAAAAATATATAAAATATAACACGTGTGTCAATAAAAAGAAAATCCCTTCAACCTCCATTTTATATAATATAATCCTTTTTATATAGATATTTTGAAGAGGGCTCTTGATTATTTTAATTTTTTAATATTTCGAATCGAGATTATTTTAAACTCGAATAAAATATCTCGAATCTCATTTTTAAATTATTTTAAGTAAATTTAAATTATTAAATTTTGAATTAAATTTAAATTATTAAATTTTGAATTAAATTTAAATTTAAGTTAATTAAATTTGAGTTTTCGAATTTACTCAAAATTAACTATTAAAATGCTCCTACCACCAATTACTTTATGTTTTAACCGCTTGATGATATATATATATATGAATAGATTTGTTTATGGGCCGGACTAGTCGTCTAAGCTTGAAGGTCTTCTCGAAATTTGAGAGGGTTTGGGCAAAAATATTAGGCCCACAAATAGGCTTGTGCAAAAAAATTAGGCCCGTTTAAAATATAAGTCAGGGTCAGGCTCAGGCTTAAATGTTCAAACTCAAGCTCGACCTGGGCCAATTCGACCCGTTTTAAGTTTATAATACTTTATATTATGTTATTTTTATATATTATATAATTTAGAACACATTAAAAAATAAACATATACTAAATATATAATACTACTCTAATATAAACATTAAAATAATGTTAAGATGACTATATAAAAAATTTCAATAAATAAAAAATGTATAAAATTATTAAATATTAAAATAAAATAAAATAAATATATTTTTAAAACAATTAAAAAATAATATGGACGGGTTTAAAATGAGCTTGGGTTAGTCTTTTACAAATATGAGCAGATTTTGGTAAAATTTTAGATCTAAATTTCGGATCGGGTCGGGCTTAAGCAAATATAAAGTACGTTAATATCATGTTTAAGCCCACCCTGAATCCAATTTGACCCGACCCAACCTAACCTATGAACACCTTTATACATGAAATACCTGTCAAGCCCCTTTGACTAAATCAAATTAATCATTCTATTTAGGCTTAATATAACATTTAGTATTTGAACTTGACACTTTTTCCTAATTTGGTATCTAAACTTTTTTTGACTCAATTTGATACATGAACTTGACACTTTTTCCTAATTTGATACATAAACTTTTTTGTACCGATTTGGTACCTGAACTTGGTATTTTTTTTCCTAATTTGGTACTAAACTTTTTTAGATTCAATTTAGTACCTAAATTTATTAAATATTATAAAAATTACGCAAAACAATAACGGTGTTAAAAATTAGAGAAAATTCATGTTAAAAATAGGGATTGAGCTATGCTTAACGAATTAATATTAAAAAAGATTAGGTACCAAATTAGGAAAAAGAGTCAAGTTCAAGTACCAAATTGAACCCCAAAAAGTTTAAGTATCAACTTAAAAAAAGTGTCAAGTTTAGGTACCAAATGAGTAAGAAGTGTCAAATTTGAGTACCAAATTGGACCAAAAAAAATTTAGGTATCACATTAGGAAAAGTATCAAGTTCATGTACCAAATATTATATTAAACTTTCTATTTTTAAATAGGTTAATTTAGTTTTTACATTATTAAAAATAATTAAATAAGAATAAATTTTAACGGAGGTGACATAATTTACAGTTTAATAATAATAATATAAATTCTAAATAAAATATTTTATTTACAAAATGATAGAAATTTTAAAAATATTGATTCCGTTAAATTGTAAATTTTAATATTTTAAGTAATAAGTGTTCATCATGTTAAAATTTAGTATCATTTAATTATTTTTAATAAATAAACTAAAATGATCATTTAACTACTCAAATTTATTTTTTTAATCATCAACTGATTAATGAGAAAATAGAAATACTAAATATTCTAGGATAGTTGGGTGAAATTTTTTTTACTAATAATTAAATTATTTTATAATATTTTATAATTAGAGGCGTATTTAGGGTCCTAAAATGAAATTTTTTTATTTAGATCTTTTAAAAATTATAAAAAATATAAATTATTCAAATAATAAAATTATGTTTTTATTATCGTAAAAAATTATAATTTAATTTCAATTCCTTATAAATTTTTTTGACTGTGTCACTGTTTATAATTCAACGATAAAAAAAACTATAATTGGAATGTAATTTAGGAAAAAGAATACAAGTGTGACAGCGTTGTTTTAACGAATGGACCTACGTAGGATTGAGATCCACCCGACAATGCAGAGTAGCTAGGTTCCAACAATGCATGTGAGTATGTGACTGTTAATGAGTCATCTGATTGGAAATGCGACAAGTTTTGGTAACTTCACTGTTTTCTCATGCTTAACTAATTTTGCACTACTTGAAGTTGGTTGAATTACGATAATTACTTAACACATCAACGAAAAATTGAAAAAGAATAGATAAAACACATACATGACACACGCACAACATGAGATTGAGACTCGCATCATTTTTACGTATGATAAAACTTAAACTAGAATCACAAATATTTAGGACCTCTGTTTTAATCAATAAGTCAATGCCTCATTGATAATAATTTTTTTTGAACATACACTCTTTATAAAAAATTAATTTCTTTTTACAATTAATAGTAATAATAAAAATAATAGGTAAAACTACTATAAAAATCTCTATACTAGAAGTTAAAATTTAATTTTATTCTCTTTACTAAAAAGTGAGTAAATTAATTTTTGTATGTAGATTAAAGAGTAAACTAGTTATTTCTATTAAAAATTTCATTGCTTTTTTACGGTTAAAAATTGATGTGGTTGACAAAATAGCTATACAAAAACCAATTTTTAGCAATAAAATTTGATGGGATTTTTAACGGGAGAATCAATTTACTGTTTGATGTAACATTACTCAAAATTTTGAATAAAAAAAGTAAAATACTAACATAACTCGTGAAACCTGTATGATGCTTTAATCAAAACAACATCATGAAAATAAGGATAGCACAAAGGACAGAAGCAAAGACGAAATTTGAGAATAAAATTGTTTATGTTTTAAACGTGCTTATTGCTTGCCAGCTTAGACATAGTACTATTAATGTTCAACCACATGATATCAACCCAAATATGTAATAATTTGAGTACAAACTGTAAACAAACAAAACCACTGCCAATATATTTTAATTATATAACTTCTACGATGTCTGGCACCCATTTTTGTGACCAATATTGCTATGCATGCCATTAGCTTTCACCCTTAGCGTATACTTTTGCACCTTCCCCGTCGAGTTCACCGGCAATTCACCGAACACCACGGTTCGAGGAACCATAAAATCCGGCAGACGTTCCTCGCAAAATTCAACAATCTCTTGGCAACTCATTGCACCGTAATAATACTCTTCCTTCAATTTCACAAAAGCACAAGGGGTTTCTTCCGAACAATCGCCTCGTTTTCCAACCACGGCGGCTTCCGACACCTTGGGGTGGCTTAAAAGTACAGCTTCCACTTCCAATGTGCTTATAATTTCCGCTGCTGTAAATATGATATCTTTTGCACGGTCCTTCAATTGTATGACACCATTAGGGTGAATAACACCAAGGTCCTTGGTCCTATACCATCCATCTTTAAATGCTTCTTGTGTTGCTTTTAGATCTTTAAGGTACCCTAACATCAACGTGTTCCCTTTAAACATGACTTCTCCGATTGTCTTCCCGTCATGTCGGACGCTCGTCATCGTTTCCGGTTCCTTCACGTCTACGTTTTCGACCACAATGTTATCCTTTTTATGTTCATTGCTTGATCTCCATGGCTTAACAATAGCAGGACCAAGTACTTCGGTCATTCCATATGCATGGCTAACAGTATATCCCAATCCTTCAACTTTCATCACTCGGGGCATCGGTAACACACCGGCAACGATAAGTCGAACCTTAAAAGGAACTGTAAGCGACGCATCGGCGATCAAGTTCAAAATGGCCGGTCCGCCGCACAAGTGAGTCACATTGTGAAGAACAATGGAGTCGGATATGACCTTTGCTGATACATTTCTTAAGCAGATGTTGGTGCCACCGACAGCCGCCATGGTCCAAGTACAACACCAACCATTGCAACGAAACATGTCCACTGTCCATAAAAACACCGGCGCAACCCCCATGTCATACAACCGAACCGATGCTAATGATTTGAGATAGGCAGCTTTATGGCTATATAATACCCCTTTAGGTTCACCAGTTGAACCGGAAGTAAAATTCACCGAAATCGGATCACCTTCATCCTTTGGTTTAACTATTTCAAAATCAGTTTCCCCCATTGCAATAAGATCATCATACTTGATTTTATTACCACCCACAGAGACCAAATCAGGTCCCTGGTCGTGTTCTTGTATTAACACAAGAAAAGGGTGCTTGGTCATGTTTTGTGACATTATTTCAAGTGCTTTCACAATAACATCAACATATTCATAATCGATAAACATGAATTTAGCCTCCAGTTTTTCTAGTATAACTGCTAAACTGGCTGCATCGAGCTTGGTATTAAGTGCTGATAAAACAGCACCCGCCATTGGTACGGCAAAATGCAGATCGTATAATGCCGGAATATTCGGCGCCATAGCTGCAACCTAATCAATCCCGAACATAGAAAGAAAAAGTCAACTACAAGTTTTCAGACAGTAGTGCAATTCTAGGTTATTTCAGAGAAGCTGATGAGAAGCCCATGCATGTCTTCCATGTCAGAACCTATTAAATCGTTTGTCTTGTTCATTAATGGATAGATATTATTGCTGACATGAATCTTCCATGAAAAAGGTAGGAATGTGATACATAATATATATATATATATATTAAAGTCACCTCCATAGTTCCTATAAAATAAGACTATATGAAAACAAGCCGACGCCAATAAGAACAATACATGCACGTATTAATTTACTTAATGAATTAAGTTAATGCAACTAGAATTATTAATTAAATTAACTTGACTTGACTTCATGGAAGACTTTGAATTTAAATATTTTGTTTTCATGAAAAGACTTACACAAACCATAATGCAGCTTGACTTTTCATCATATTTGACTATAAAAATGACTAGTCTTTTCATGCGGGACCACTAACGTGTTGTACGTTTTCTAAAAAGATTATCAAATGTGAAATCATCAACATATTGATATAATGGGTTTGCTGTTTTTATTGGCATTTTATGTATCCCTTTGATTGAATTTAAGAATAAATAATTTAATGACTATATGTTAATTTCTTTTTATAAATATTATCTTACTGCTAAGGTTGTCCTATTTTATACATATGTATATAAATAGTAAGTATTATTAAAGCTGAAATTAATAGAGGAATCGTCCATAATTGAGGTAGGTATTTGAGGTGAATGCACATGTCCTAACCACATCAAATTACTACTATTATTAAATTTAGTAATCATATCACATAAAAATATGTCCTAATATTTTTTATGATTATGTAAATGAAATTTTATTAGAAATTGCATTTTTTAGTATTAAATATTAACTTTACTACAATATACGATTAAATTAATATATTTAATAATAAAGAGAATAATGTGATACAATCTGGAAAGAGCATCTAAACTTCTAGAAAAGCAAAAGAAAAGAGAGAGAGAGAGAGAGAGAGAGAGAGAGAGAGAGAGAGAGAGAGAGAGAGAGAGAGAGAGAGAGAGAAAGACCAAAAATAAATTTATATTAAATGGCATTGTCGTGCATCACCTTCGTGCATGAGTTCATATGTAGCTTGGTTGAGATGTTGATGTTGACCTTGTTTATCACAATTTTTTTATAATATTTGTTATTTTTTTTTAATATAATGGTATGATTATATGATAGTATGTATTTATATTTTTTTAATTTTTTGACAATGCATATATAAGTGTTCGAATTCGAGACTCTTAAAATGAACAGCATTTTTTTTTTCATTGAAATCACTTGTTGGGTTCATCTCTTTGATTAAAACTTTTACAAACAAATTTTATAATTTATTTTTCTAAATGAAAATATGTAAACATATTTTTGAGTTTTAAAAAAAATTAAAAATGAGAATTAATTTTTAAAAATAAAAAATATTTTTAAAAGCCAATTGGAGTCAATGTGCTGTGTATTTTGAGAAATGAAAAGTATCTTTTATACCAGTACTATAAGAATTTTTATGAACACTTTTTTTTAAAAAAAAAATTAACATTTATTAAACCTTAAAGAATTATAAAAAATTAATACTTATCCTATGCATTTAGTTAAGATTATTTATTTGAAATTTGGGTGAATCAAAAAAAAAGTGTAAAATTGTAACAACAATACGGTTAGTGTGATTCAAATTCAAATCATATCTTAGATAATGAATACCTTAAACATCAGTTCAACATATAATGTTCGACAGTGAATTATTTTATCAAACATCTATTTATTGAGATTTTATTTTTAATAAATTGAAAAAATCTATTAAGGAAACTAGAACTAACAATCACAACAATTTAATATTTTTCTTCTGGTAGGTTAATATATATAATTCTCATCGTCTTCCTTACAGAGCAAGGACTGGTCTTACAAGTTATATTGGAAAGAATTATATCATGTTCATTCATAGTTAAGCTACGTTCTTCGTAAGAAAATATATAAAATGCATGATTTAGTGCATTAAACATGAGATAAACAAAGAACCAGAAAGAAAAAACTTACAGTATCGCCTGGTGAAATCCCGAGTTGAGTCAAACCGGAAGCGAGTCGTAAACATCTTTGGTGAGTCTCCCTCCACGTGAACGAAACGGTGCCGTAAATGATGGAGACCTTATCTCCATAAACGAGGGCAGCTCGCTCTAAGAAACTCACTGGCAATAAAGGTGATGAATTGTTATGAAGGTGATGAAGATCCTCCATATTTCCAAAAGTAAACTCAGCTGACATAGACTGGGATTTTAATAGGTTAAATGGCTGAGTCAGACCACTGATTAAAAACTATATATTATAGGGTTATTTTATATGTATGTGTGAATATATATATAAAAATATTTATGGGATGGTGATGAGGTAGAAGATAAGGACGGCTGCGTCTTCAATGGTTTAATATTAATCTCGTTTATTTTTTTTTAAATATATTGATGTGATTATATGATATTATCTATTTATATTTTCTTAACCTTTTAATAACGCACACATACTTTACATACATAAGTACTCGAATCTGAAATTCCTAAAATAAATAATATCGTTTTTTCTATTGGAGTAACTTATTAAATTATCTTATTTAATTTTTATTTCCCTGCAAATGGGGTAAATTCACCCGGTCGTCACTCTACATTTCATCATTATCAATCCTCATCATAGCATCAGATTTCGGTTCATGATGTTAAAAATATAAGAAAAGGATATATATATATATTGTTAAGCATAATTGAGATTTTAAGTTAAATTTGATAAATAATTTTTCAGTCAAATTTTATTTATTTATTTCAATCAACTTCTAGTTAATCTAGATTATTTTATTATTATTTAACCTAAAAATTTAATCTATAACTAAGTTTTTTTTACAACCTTAAAAAATACACCCATTAGAGATTAAAACTCATAACACTTTTAAAAATTTTAGTTTTTATTTTTTAGGGTTTTTTATTTTTGAGTTTTTTGGGGTTTAGTTTTTATCTCCATCTTTTATACTCTTCGTTCTTTTGCCATTATATTAAAATTATCTTTACCCGGGATTTTTTATCCTCTTCGAAGAGAGTTTTTTCATGTTAAAATTGTGTGTTCAATTTCTTAATTTCTTCCGCTATTTTTACTTGTTCGTTACTTAATCGGGTCGATCCCAACAAGTGGTATTGGAGTTAGTTCAATTTTCGTAGATCAGCCCATTTAGAGATGGCAACAATAAGGTTCGACATTTAGAAGTTCGATGGTGTCACAAATTTCAATTTGTGGCAAATTCGAATGATGACAATTCTAATTCAGACCGGCTTGAAAAAGATTGTTATTGGGAAAAAACCCAAGAATCTAGATCAGTCAGAATGGGAAGAGCCTGATGAAAAGGCCCTATCTGTAATCCAGTTGTGCCTTGCGAATAGGGTATTGTATGAGGTATTGATGGAGAAGACCTTATTCGCCTTGTAGAAAAGGCTAGAAACTCTTTATGCAACTAAGACTCTGGCTAACCGTTTAGTGTTGAAAAAACATCTATTTACATTTCACATGAACGAAGGTGAGCTTCTTAGAGATCACATCAGTCAATCCATTACTCTTTTAAATGATTTAAATAACGTTGAGGTTCAGATTAACGATGAGGATTAGGCTATGCTATTGTTGTGCTCTTTACCCATTCATACAAGTCTTTCAAGGAAATCAAGATTTATAGGAGAGATAATGTAACACCTCTAAACCCGGTTCATACGTATAAACCCGATAAGAGTATTACATACAGTGCCAGAGAGTTAAAAATAAATATAATAAAATTTTTCTTCCAATATATATATATATATATATAAAGTTTCAAAAACAACATTTGAAACTCATTCATTAAGAACATCAAGTAATACCATTTATACATGCCATTTTACTTCAAAATAAAGTACTTAAGCTTGAAATCTTCCAAGAGTGATGTGATGAGAGATCCCCTAGCTTGGCTTTAACTTCTCGTAGCTATTTGTACCTACGCTTTAAAATAAAACTCGTTAAACCGGTGAAGGTTTAGTAAGCACTACAAGCATAATAGATGATTATTTATTTATTGCTTAATTTTATTAAACATTTAAATACTCATGTGTATAAAATTTCTAACATTTCTTGCATGTAACATTTAAATTACCTTAATGCCACCATAACACACATTTATTCTCATATTCCAACTTACCTCAATGGTAGATTTTACATTTTCATCTCTTTTTCACAACTTAGTCATTTCAGTCACATTAGTTCACTTAATTATCAACATTTAATTACACGTACACATATAGTACTTATCTTTCATGTATTCATCATTTCACTTACTTTTAATGTCATAATTTGTACATTCTTTCACTTTTCACAATTTAGCCATCATAGCTTTCTTAACCATAGCTTACTTAGCTTATTTATATACTTGGCCCATAGTAGACTTCTATAGAACCTATTGGATAAACGGAACAAATAGAGAGTACCGAAGTACCAGAGAGCATATAAGTACTGGGTAACAGAGAGTACACAAAGTACTGAGCACACAAAGTGCTAATCAGAGAGCACACGAAGTGCTAATCAGAGAGCATCGAAGTGCTAATTAGAGAGAGCATGAGACGTGATAAATAGAGAGCACACACAGTGTTGAACAGAGAGCACACACGGTGCTAAACAGAGAGCACACACAGTGTTAAATAGAGCGCGCGCTAGTGTTCCTTAATGGCATGCCACTAATATCGCAATGGTTCTAATCTGTCTACTTGGGCACAATCTCAATTAGCATCATTTCTCATAAATGATATATCTCACATAAATACATCATCAAATACTTCACATTTATATTTTCAAAGCTGTTCACTTGCGTCACATTCACTAAATTATTTATATCTTGAGCTAAAAAATTCGAAATTATAATACGCTTGATGTTTCTGAAACTAGGCTCAATCATATTTTTACCATAAAATTTCCAGAATTTTTACTTTAGCCAATTTATACAGTAAATTCTTTCAATTTACCCCTTCTCTGCTGCTTGACAGCTTCGACCTTTCTTCACTAAAAATTATCTATCTTTTTGTACAGAGATCAAATGATGTTCCCGTCTGTTTCTTTTGAAAATAGACTCATTAAGGAATTAACCATATAAATTTAAGTCTCTAGTAATTTTTCTATAATTTTTCAAAGTCAGAACAGGGGAACTTGAATCTACTCTGACCTTGTTACACAAAAACTAGTATATCTCAAAATGTACAATTCCTTTTCTTTCACTGTTTCTTCCATGTGAAAGTATACTCAATAAAATTTAATTACATATTTAATTAGACCCTTAACTCATTATATACAATTTTTGGTGAATTTTCAAATTTAATCCTCTGTTCTATCCAAACTGTTTTACTCAATCACACATAATTACCATTCTTATAATTATACATATCATTCTATTCATTTTATCACAATTAATCCCTTCATTTCATCATTGTACCTATATAAAAAATTTTATACTAATAATTCATATACCATTAGAGAAAGTAAACTATAATTCAAAACTCTTGTAGTACTTACCTCACTTGTAGATAATTTCTTCTCACACCTTAACTTTCTCCTTTCCTTTTTCTTCAATTTGGTCATTCTCCTTCTTCCCTCTTTCTTCAATTTCATACAAACACATATAAGTTTAAGACTAAAATTGAATACTTTTTTTTCATGCTAGATTATGTAAATATACATGTATGTCATGAAAATTGAATCATCTCTTACCTTTGTTCTTGAATTTCCAAAATTCTAATTCAATCCCTATCCACTTTAACACTTCAAAGTGGACCCTATAAGGTAATTAAGGTGTCTAATAGCTTCCCTCTATGCATTTCTTAAGGAAATATCAAAGAAAATGGAGGATTTTGAAGCTTGGAGGGCTTACCAATGGTGAAGGGACTAAATTAGAATAAAAGAAAAAGTTGGATGGAGAGAGAATAGGCATGGACAGTTAAGCATTACAAAAAAGATGATAGTTTTCATCTTTTATTTCTTTTTCTTTCTCTCAATTTCTCTAGACTTTTCTTCAAAAATATCTCACTTAATAAAAATGGTAAAATTGCACTTTTAGTCCCTATGCCTTCCAACTTTACACTTTGGCCCAAAACTTTGCCTCCAAAAATATCTTCCACCAATTTACTCTTTTGCCCCTTCTTAATCAATCTAATTCCCATGATGACTCAGAATTCAATTTAGATAATTTGTTATTTAGTCCTTCCTCCTTTCTCACAATTACTAATTAATCCTTAATTATTTAACTTTTTCTTATTTTAGCTACATAGTCTAATTCTCAATTCTCTCATTCGAGGATGTGAAGGGTCATTTGTTGAATAAAGACAAACTTGACAATGAGTTTGGTTCGAATAGCAAGGCAGATAGACAACCTTCCGTTTTGGTAGCATCAAAGAAACGAGACAAAAAGTGTCGCTATTGTAAGAAGTTAGGCCACTCAAAGCAAATTGTTATAAACTACGAAATAAAAGGGCTATTGAGAGTAACGAGGAAGATGTAGCTAGTGCTAATTTGACCAATGAAAACGGTGATGATTTCTTGTTAGTGTCAATGAGTGAAAGCTTCGAGCGTACATCTTAGTGAATCCTAGATTCAAGATGTTCTTTCAACATGTGTCTCAACAAAGAATGATTCTTTACATACAGTTCGGTTGAAGGTGGAGTTTTGCACATGAAAAATGATTCTTCCAGTCATGTAATCAGTATTGGCACTATTAAAAATAGGATGTACGATGGGACGATTAGGACACTCTTAGATGTTAGGTATGTACCTGATTTACGAAAAAATATCATTTTTTTTAGTATTTTAGACTCGAAAGGTTGTAGAATCAACATCGAATCGAGAGGCATTAAGGTGTCTTGTGGGGCTCTCGTTTTGTTAAAAGGTAAAAGGATCGACAGTCTTTATATTCTGGAAGGTTCTATAGTGATCGGTGAATATGAAGTCCCTCATCCGTTACGGAGTTGAAGTCAACTTGTTTGGAGCGGAGGCAACTTGGTTATAGAAGAGAAAAATGTATGATCGTTTTGTTGAAGAGAGGTTCTCTGTTGGATGCAGGTTTTGAAAAGTAAGGGCACTGTGTTCGTGAAAATTAGACCCGAGTTAGTTTTGATTTGGTAGTGTACAAGTCGAAGGCTAGTAGTCTTCCAAGTTCTAAGCAAATATTTGACTCGGTTAATTTCATGCATAGTTCAAGATAGACCCGTGGCGGGCTTTGGCAAAGATGGCGTTGTGGAAATACGATTTAAGGTGAAGATTTTTTTAAGTATGACTCATATTTCAAGTCAAATTTGAGAAATAATCTTCCAGTTAAATTCAATTTATTTGTTTCAATCAAACTATGATTAATCTAGATTATTTTATTATTATTTGACTTAGGAATTTAACCTATAAATAAGCTTTTTTACAACTTTAGAAAATACACTCATTAGAGATTAGAACTCATAACACTTTTGGAAAATTTAGTGTTTACGTTTTGAGGTTTTTTTGTTTTCGGGTTTTTCGGGGTTTAGTTTTTATCTCTATCTTTTGTACTCTTCGTTCTTTTGCCATTATAGTAAAATTATCTTTGCCTGTGATTTTTTATCCTTTTCGAAAGGGTTTTTCCACATTAAATTTGTGTGTTCAATTTCTTAATTTTTCTGTTATTTTTATTTGTTCGTTACTTAATTGGGTTGATCCCTAACATATATATATATATATTTGTTGTATAGTGATGTTGTCTTTGAATATTATATGTTTATAAAATACAAATAAAAAACTGTGGTTACTCGAACCGAATTTGATTCTATTTTTAGGAGCGAATCTAGAAATTTTGTTAGCAGGAGCCAGATTCAATTATAATTTTTTCATAGAACAAAATATAAGTTTATTATGTATTAATTTATAATTTCATGATTTTTTAAGGGATTAAACAATTATTTTTCATTGTTAGGGGGGCTAAAGTGAAATTTTACTATATATTAATTTATCATTTTTGTATTTATAAGAGGACTGAATTAAAAATATTTCATTTTGAGGGGTTAAAGTGCAATTTCATTGTATATTACTTTATAATTTCTCTATTTATAAGATGATTGAATTGAAATTTTTTCATTTTTTGGGAGGCCAAAGCCTCGCCTATCCCCTCAAATTCGCCCCTGTCAATTTTTTATTTAATTTATAATTAATTTAAATTTTTATAATGTAAATGTCGAAACGTTCATTTTTCGGGAAAAACAAACAAGTCTCGAACAATATTTAAAAATGAAAAAAAATGGCTATTTTAAATGATCGAAAAAAATGGGTGTCGCCACCAATCTTTTTATATAGTGTGATTGGATCGCCATAAAACGTTTAAAATCCGTTTTGAAAAATGTTTAGGTCATCGAAATCCAGAAAACAGGTTCAGGAGTCGGTTACGCATAAGGAAGGATTAGCACCCTCATACGCCCAAAATTGATACCACATTAATTATTTTCAGGTCTTAATTTGTTAAAAGTTTGAAAACTCGACTAAATCTTAATATACGATCTTTGTCTTTAGAAAACTTTGCATGATTTTCAAAAACCCTATTTTAGGAAAATCGTTCGTGCACTTCGAATTTCTAGGAGAACTAGAAGTCATGTCCAACACGTTAGGGCACTACGTTCTCGAACTTTCAAAATGGAAGGATATTTTGAAAGACTTTAAAGAGGATATTCGATTGCGTGAATTATACGAAAATCACACCCAACACGTTAAGGCATGTTTTTTTCGAAGTTTTCACACGAAAGGATATTTCCTCGTTTTTGTTTTAAAATTATTTGTATATATATTTTTTGAGAACTCGAAATTTCGTATTGAGTTTAAAATATGATCCTCGGACACATGACTTGAAAAGATGTGAAGAAAGAATGCCCGTTTGTTTTGACTTTCTCGGAGAATTAAAGTCGTGACCAACACGTCAGGTCACGACGTTCTCGGAATCTCGAAGTTAACAGGCATTTTTAAAAAAAACTTGGAAAATGATATTCGATTAGTGTGAATTATACGAAAAATCACACCCGACATATTAGGGCATGATTTCCGAGGTTCTCACATGAAAAGGACATTGCCTCACTTTTAAAGGTTTATGAAAAGTAATTTTGAAAAACAAATGTGTGAATTTAATATGAATAGGTAGTTAATAACGAAGACTAAGTAACATGAAACAGAACAATCAAGCAGATAAATAAATACATAAAAAAATAAAATTGATAGAATATAAAATACGAAAGAATAATTAAATTCTATGTATGCATATTGAAGAAAGAAAGGAAAAACATAACAAACGGGGTTAAATGCAATTTTTGGATGCCCGGGGCAAAATAGTGATTTTCGAATGTTCAGGGATAAAATGGTAATTTTGGAAAGTTTGGGGTTAAAAATATAATTTTTAGATATTCGAGCGTAAAATGTAATTTTTAAGAAGTTTGGGGTCAAAATGTGATTTTTGGAAGTTTAGGGGTAAAAATGAGATTTTTTAAAGTTTGGGGTAAAATTATAATTTTTGGAAGTTTAGGGGTAAAAATGTAATTTTTGAGAAGTTTGAGGTCAAAAATAAGATTTTTGGAAGTTTAGGGGTAAAAATGTAATTTTTGAGAAGTTTAGTGTCAAAATGTATTTTTGGAAGTTTAGGGGTAAAAAAGTAATTTTTTAGAAGTTTAGGGTTAAAAATATGATTTTTGGAAGTTTAAGGGTAAAATGTAATTTTTGAGAAGCTTAGGAGTTAAAATGTAATTTTTGGAAAATTCGAGAGTCAAAATATGATTTCTGGACAATTAAGAGACCTTCTGGGCAATAAAACCAAAAAGATGGGACACGTGGCAGCTTCTCAGGCATTCTGAGGTCAAAGGACTAATTTGAAAATCATTTAAATTTTTGGGCCAATTTAGAAACAAAACAAAACTTGATTCAAGGACGAAATTAAAATAATTAAAAAATAGAAGGGACCATTTACATAAATAAACTAAAAATAGAAGGGACTATTTACATAAATAAACCAAAAATAGAGAGTTGAGGGACCAAATTGAAAAAGAATGAAATTTGTTAGGCAAATTAATAATTAATTAAAATATAAAAAGAACCTGATCGAAAATTTAGAAAAAAGCGTAAGGACCAATTGCACAAATAGACCATTAAGCAAAAACACGCGGATCCTTAGGTGCGAGTCCGATCTGAAACGGGTCTGGCTTAAAATGACGTCATTTTAGGGCTGAAACTCAACCCCCAAAATGACGCCGTTTTTAATGTTTATAAAAGGAAATTTTTCATGCCAAAAAAATTATTTTGTCTACCTATTTAAAAAAAAAAAACCATGCCCTTTCCTCTTTTTCTCTGAAATCCCCCTCTCCTTCTTCGATCCAAGGCCCTCTACGGCTCTCCTCGGTCGCCCGCATTCCTTTGTTGCAACGTCCCACGCGCCGACGCCTACGGCGGCTCAGGTAAATCCGAAAGTCCTTTTTGCTTCCTTTTTTAAAAAAAAACCCTAGATCGAGTTTTAAAATCCCCAAATCTAGATCGATTTTAAAAAGACTTCATTTTTTTCTATGAACCCTAAATCTAGATTCAAGGTTTCTTATTCTTATTCCTTTTTAAAAAAATATGTTTTGCTCTTTTTGTTTTCAAGATCTATGTTTTCTTTTTTATAAGTATTACTCTCTTTTTTCCTTTTTTTTTGAAATCCATTGTTTGTTCATTCAAGCTCTCTAACCTTTCTTTGTTTCCTTTCTTTGCAGATCTTCCCTCGATGTGATAGAGGCAGCATTCAGGGATGATCCTGGGTTGATTTCCGACAACGGCAACACCAATCAAGGGGCGTGACTTGACTGACTTCTCATTTTCCTTTTATTATTTTTATTATTAAAATTATTATTATTATAATTATATTTATTATTAATATTAATATTCATTTAATACATTTTTAAATAATTGAAAATAATAATAAATGATAACAGTCATGTATTTAATGCGTTTTAATGTATATTATATATATGAAGAATTTAGAAACTTAGCTATAAATGATAGTAAATATGTGTTGGGAATACCTGGATGACTTAATGCTTGAGACTTTGAATCTGACTTGAGTCTGATGTTAAATGCCTCGTATTGAATACTCAGTGAGTTGAATATATCTGCTTTGTATTGATTCTCTTTTTTTTTTTGAATTCGTAACCTCACAACAGATTTTTTCATTCGGCTTTTTATAGCCCTATTACCATCATTTTATTTTGTTCTTTGCCATTTAAAACCTGTCTTTTCTTTCTTTTGTAGTACAGGTTCGGCTTGCAGTGGTGGCTATGACAGATGGGCGGTGGCAGTGGCAACTTGTTGGTGTTGCTGGTAGTGCTGACATGGCATGTTATGAATGGCTGAAAAGGAGGTAGCAACGGTACAAGTGGTGGCAGCAGATTAGGATTTGACTTAAGGTAGTTTAGATTTGTTGGGTTTAGGCCTAGGTTTGGCGTCATCGTAGCCCTTGATATCTTCTAACACTCCAAGCGTTTGTTGTTGTAGCTTCGTATCTTGATTTCTTTCTCCGTATTTTACTAGAAAGACAGATTTGGTTCACTTTTTTGTGTCTTGTCAGGAAGATGACCATTTTATTGCTTCGACATGCTTCTCCGTATCTCATCGGGAAGCTGGGGTTCGAAGTTTCGCTCACATCGAGCTTTGGTTTCATTGATTTGGTCTACTTCTCAGTATCTCATCAAGGAGACGACCACATCACTTATTTTGATTCGCTTTTTTGTATCTCATCAGGAAGATGACCGCTTTATTGCTTCGACCTGCTTCTCAGTACCTCATCAGGAAGTCGAGGTTCGAAGTTTCGCTCACATCGAGCTTTGGTTTCATTAATTTGGTCTACTTCTCAGTATCTCATCAAGAAGATGACCGCATCATTTGCTTCAATTCGCTTCTCTGTATCTCATCGGGAAGACGAATTTGGTCTACTTCTCAGTATCTCATCAGGAAGCTAACCATTTTATTGCTTCGACCTGGTTCTCAGTATCTCATCAGGAAGCTGAGGTTTGAAGTTTCGCTCACATTGAGCTTGGTTTCATTGAGTTGGTATACTTCTCTATATCTCATCAAGAAGATGGCCGCCTCACTTGTTTCAATTCGCTTCTCTGTTTCTCATCCAGAAGCTGAGGTTCGAAGTTTCGCTCACATCGAGCTTTGGATTCATTGATTTGGTCTACTTCTCAGTATCTCATCAAGAAGATGACCGCATCACTTGCTTCAATTCGCTTCTCTGTATCTTATCGAGAAGATGAATTTGGTCCACTTTTCAGTATCTCATCAGGAAGCTAACTATTTTATTGCTTCAACATGCTTATCAGTATCTCATCAAGAAGCTGAGGTTCGAAGTTTTGCTCAAATTGAGCTTGGTTTCATTGAGTTGGTATACTTCTCTGTATCTTATCAATAAGATGACCGCCTCACTTATTTTAATTCGCTTCTTTGTATCTCATCGGGAAGACGGAATTGGTCCACTTCTCTGTATCTCGTCAGAAAGCTAACCATTTTATTGCTTCGACCTACTTCTCAGTATCTCATCAGGAAGCTTAGGTTCGAAGTTTCGTTCACATTGAGTTTTGTTTTATTGAGTTGGTATACTTCTCAGTATCTCATCAGTAAGATGACCGCCTCGTTTGTTTTGGATAACTGCAATTTGCCCCATGATCGGGGTAAGAGATTGGATGGCTGTGATCTGCCTCATGGTCGGGGTAAAAGATCGGATGGTTACAATCTACCTCTATCTCAAGGTAAGAGCTTGGTTGATGGTGATCTGCCTCAAGCTCGGGGCAAGAGATCGGAATCTTCAATCTGCCCTTATTGAATAAAGATAAAAAATGGAATGATGTAGTTTGATTTACCAGGCTCTAGGCAAGAGATAAAGACTTGGTATTGTGGTTTGATATGATCCACTATAACTTCGAGGTAGAAGATTCACTATTACAGCTTCAATCTACTCCTCTTCGACTTTATGGTATAAGATTTGCCATTGCCGCTCCAATCTTTCCCATCACTTTTCTAAGGTGCTAGGTTTGCCATTGCTGCCTAACTTTTTCTTTTTTGTCTTTATGGTATCGGATTCGCCATTGCAACCTCAATCCTTCTTATCGCATCTTCTTAGGTACCGGGTTCGCCGTTGTGGCCTCAACCTTTCCCTTTACATCTTTTTAGGTACCGGGTTCACCGTTGCGACCTCAACCTTTCCCTTTACATCTTTTTAAGGTATCAAATTTGCCATTGCGGCCTCAATCCTCCCCTGTCATCTCTTTATGTTACTGGGTTTGCCGTTGCGACCTCAACCTTTCCCATAACATCTTTTTAGGTATCGGGTTCGCCGTTGTGGCCTCAACCTTTCCCTTCACATCTGGGTTCGCCGTTGCGGTCTCAACCTTTCCCTTTAAATCTTCATGGTATCGGGTTCGCCATTGCGGCCTTAACTTTTCCCTTCAATCTTTTAAGGTACCGGATTTGCCGTCGCGGCCTTAATCCTTCCTTGTCAAACCTGCAGAATATGCTTTCATGCACCTCTATGTAAGACAGATTATTAGGATGCCATAATTAGAATGAGTCAAATGCTCCTAACCACATGGGTATGAATGATGGATGCAAAAAATGTCATCTCTGAGAATGATTTTGTTTTTAGTTCTTAGGTCAATATTGTTCGTCGCTTGTTTAAGTCCTATCACTGATGTGTTATTATGTTCTTTTTTGGTATGGTATCTTTTTCACGGAACCTAAAGAGGCAGTCGTAATTTGAATTATCTGTTTTAAGACCCTTCTAACCCTTGGGTTTGATTATTTCCAACTGGTGATTCTGTTTCAGGTCCCTATACTATTTAGAAATTTTCTAGAATGATATACAGAAATCCTTGTATTCCTTATATTGTTGACCACTAACTGTTATTTCAAATGCAAAGATGCCTGAATCAAGATTATAAAGTGGATGGAATTGAATTTGATTCCAAACAAAGGTCGCATGAATGAAAAGGTTGTTGGCTTAATAACCGCAATTTTGATGCAGAATTGCTTCAGCATGGTCGCAAGGCGAATGAAATTTTATTGGAGGCAAAGCTCACATGAATGAAAAGATTAAAAATGACCCATATTGGTCAAAGGATGCTAAACATAAAGTGAGTAAAGAATAGAGTTAGGTGCCCCAAATATCAAAGTATGAGCTTCACCGAGCAATCTTAATGAAGACCATTCTGAGTTTGACATGTGTTCATGAAACTTGGAGTATTTCGTCAATGCTTCAAGGTGTAAAGTTTCTCCATCTTGTTACTTTTGAGAGAGAATACCATTTCACGCTCTTTTCTTCGAAATTAAGCCGCCCTGTTAGGTTTTCAACTCAAGTCTTCTTAGGTTTCAGGATGCTTTTACGAGTTTTCACCTCGACTTCTCCTTTTTCTTTTTCCTCTTTTTTCTTCTTTTTTCTTCTTTTTTATTTTTCTTTCTTTTATTTATTTATTTTTCTTTATCGAATCCAAGTTCACGAAGTTGGGCAAGTCTTTACCGATCAAAATCAAAGCTTCTCCAAAAAAGACTTTCTTCACCTCATGGGGCCTTTCCCAATTCGACATTCATTTTTCTTGGAAGTCTTTTGTAAGCAAGATCCCTTTTAAAACCAGTGCTTTCTCGTGAAATTCTTTAGAGCGGATCCTTCTTTGTCGTAAACCCTTGTCATTTGAATCATGACGGATGACTTTTAGTGTCTTTTCTTCAATCAAGTTTAGCTGACTACATCTGGATTGGATCCATTCTGCTTCATCAGCTCTAACAAAATCTGGAGGGAAAGAAACTCGACTTCAATGGGTAGGACAACTTTAATTTTAGTGGGAAAGGTGTTGCCCCGGTGGATGTTCTGATAGAAGCCTGATAAGTCTCGAAGACAAATGGTGATTTCTCATGTCGAGCCTTTGTAGGTCTCTGCTATGAATCCTTTTGATGTTCTTATTGGTCAACTCCAATGGCCCATTCACTTTTTTTTGCGATATGGTGCTGAGTCGTGATACTCGTTCTTGAATTGGCTGTAAACTTTCGCTATCATACTGTTGCTCATATAATCTCATTTTTAATAATTTGCTTAACCATCAATTGGCATAGGAAGTAGTAATCAATGATCATCAGGACGAATTGATGCTCATTAGAAACTTTTTTACAAAGTTGGCTTAGTAATATCCATGCTTCATAAAAAGAGGTTATGACGTGCAAAAATGAAAGAGAATAAATTTTCAAGATGCCCTTACGGGTTTTTGTCTTGACTTTCCTATTTTTTTTGTTTTTTTACCTTGGTTTCAAGATATCCTTGATAGGTTTTTATCTTGACCCCCTTTTTATTTGTTTTGTTTTTCTTTTTTTCTCTTTTTTTTAACATGTCGAGCCTTAATTTTTGAAGTTTCTGTTGAATTGGATTGCATTCTTCTTTTATGGGAGCCAGTGTGTCATTACATTAGTTCTTGAAACCTGACATACTTTGATAGGACCATGCAAAGACCTTTGGATTCTCGAGGCAGCTTGCCTGGTTTTCGAAAAGACACATGTCTCGATTCTCACTTAAAATCACAACTCTTCGAGGTGATGTTCGTTTTTTGTCTTGCTCAACCATCTGTAGCAGATCGGGAGACAAGTTACATTTTTGATCATTTTCAAAGCCGCAGAGTTTTTCTAAACACATGTTTTACTCAAAAGGGTATAAGTCAATAGCAGTGTCGCTTATGTCTTTGATATCAAGGGATCCAATCATATGGGTAAGAGAATGAATTTAAGAATGAACAACAATTTGGCTGAAAAAGATGTTTATCAAGTGAGACACAAGAAATGCATCATTTTCATCGAAATAAAAGACAGTGGTCATGTGCCCTTTATAAAAGGATCCCTAATACTCTCGGACTTAGAGTGATAAGTGTGTTCTGAATATTTTTCTGGAAAAGTCCTAAAACTACAAGAAGCTCCTCCACAGTCTAGTTGTGCAAAACACTTCCGAGGGTGTAGGGATGAACTTTCAACAGGTTTCACTCTCCACATCATTCCCCATATTGATTTATCATGTTTCCTCTCAGCTTTCATTTAGGGTTGATGACTCTCTCTCACACGAGTGTTTCAAATATGGGGGATTTCATTGAAATTTAATGTATGAAGTGCAATGCAAATAAATGGTAAAATGCATGCAAAAAGACGTTGATTCTAGTTCAATTCCATTTAGAACAACTTTACTAGAAAACAAATTCCTATACATAAGGCAGATACATGTATGGTTGTGTCTTAATGCTCCAAGTCTTAATCTTCCAAGCTAATTTGCTCTGGTTTAATCCTGATTTTCATTCCAAGGTGCCGGTCTTGAATGGCTAAAGTCTACAAATGGTTAGCCTTTTTCTTACACTTGGTGGAGTCATTGCTTGTGACATGGTCCCTATCTCAGACTTTCCCCTAAGAGCGCTGGAGTCATTCCTCATTTATTTCAAATTTTCTTTGGCGATATCTCCTTGTCTTTAGATAGGCATGAATTCCTTCTACGGAGAGTATCCCTCAAAGAATACTCGATAAGCGACCTTTTAACTTTCCAAAAAATGGCCACGCAACTAAACTAGCAAAAGTTATGCAACAATCCACCCCGTTTTTTTTGCCCCTTCTTCGACAGGTGTTTAGTGGCTAAGATTGCTAGAACATGTGTGATTCTTTTATCAAATTGGTCAAACAAATCTACAATCGTGCCCTCTACGAGCCTCAACACTTTAGGGAAGACGGCTAACTCATGCGTGTTTGGACTAAAAATGACAACATTCTTTCTTGCATCTGGGTGCATTATGTCTTGCGGGTTTTTCAAAATTATGTACTTGTTATCCCCTTTTTCCTTGATCAAGGCTGCAACCTAATGCTCGCTCATTCAGAATAGGTCTTAAGATTTTTGAATCATCGGGCAACGTAACGTATTCCTCTTCCTTATTTTCAAGTTTCTGAAAGTGAAGCAACTACGCTTGAGTGAGTAAAGAAAATCAACATATTCAAATTTGAACATCTGCCTCATTTTGTCTTCCATACTTCTTTCAGCTTTAGCAAACTATTATGACTTTCATGTATTTGAGTGTAACCCAAGAACTCTGATATCTGCCCCTTTAATAGACAATCACTTTTCATTGTTATTTTTCTTTAACCACATATACGCACAACCACGTTGACTTCTACCTTATCAAGGAATCTATTTTCTTATGACCAGTTCTCTATTTGGCAATAGAACATGAACCAACACGCTTTTTCTTATGAAAATGCAATGCAAACAGATTCAAAATATATTGTAATTAAAGCAAAAAAATAACCATGTCTCTTACCTTATTCAGGTAACCACTAAAGGTTTGGCATAGTTCCATTTAAGGTAGGCTCTCATGGGATTAAATGCAAGTTAAAAAGTGTAGCTTATGAATGCATGTATGCATAAGAAAAGGCATTGATTTTGAATTCAATCCCATTAGAACAACTTCTGTAGAAGACAAAATTCTCCACATAAAACAGATTACATACGGCTTTGCCTTATGGCCTAGAGCTTTTGATCTTCCTAGAAGTTTGGCTAATTTTCGTCCCCGCTTCTATCTTGATTCATATTGCATGCTCAACATATTAGCTTTGAAGACTAATGCTCTCATGTGCTCAGCCGCTTTTTCATCATTTGCATAATCTTTATCTCGAACATGTCTCTGAGCTTGTCGAAAGTTCCCCTCACTTACTTCTTGATTCCTTTTAAGGATCTTGATCTGAATTTGCGTTATCTTTCTTCAAGTCTCCTAAATCTTCTTTGACTTTGTGCTTTCCTTCGACCATAAGAACAAAGCCATGTTATCTTCCACTTGAAATCCGTCCCCCATGATGAAACTACCTATTTGGTAACCGAATTTAAATCAACACCTTTTCTTGTATGATGATGCAAATGCAAGCAAAATAAAAGAGGCAAAAAAGAAAGAGTTAGCAAAACATCGATACAGGTATAGAACAAAGAACCTAAGAACTTGTCTTGGATGATTGCTAAGAAGTTTGGTATAACACTTCCTAAAGTGAGTACTTACGGCTCATTACATGTGGTTTTAAGCTCTAGAGTAAAAGGTACTCAAACCAGTGGATTCCTCGATCCTCACCCATTACAGGCTCATACGGATGAGTTCCGTTTAAGGGGACACATTTCTCACATGTTTGCACGGAAGTGAAAACTTTACGAAAATATGAGTACAGATGTAATCCCGAAAGTGATCCACCATCCTACACGGAGGCGAAAACCCCGCGAAAGAATAGTTTCCCACTTCCACTTAAAGGGTGTAGTATCATATGCAGATGAATGCAAATCTATACTAGCAGTATCGATATAGCATCACACAAAATGTTTAAGGATCGTATATTTAAACAAAATCGAGTACTTAAAAATTTTAACACAAAAGACCCGAAAATAACACGTTAGTGTACTACGTCCTCGGACTTTCGAAATGGAAGGATATTTTGAAAGACTTTAAAGAGGATATTCGATTGCGTGAATTATACGAAAATCGCACCCAACACGTTAGGGCATGTTTTTTCGAAGTTTTCACACGAAAGGATATTGCCTCGGTTTTGTTTTAAAATTATTTGTATATATATATTTTGAGAACTCAAAATTTCGCTTTGAGTTTAAAATATTATCCTCGGACATATGACTTAAAAAGATGTGAAGAAAGAATGCTCGTTTGTTTCGACTTTCTTAGAGAATTAAAGTCGTGACTAGCACGTTAGGGCACGACATTCTCGGAATCTCAAAGTTAACAAGCATTTTAAAAAAACTTGGAAAAGGATATTCGATTCGTGTGAATTATACGAAAAATCACACCCAAAACGTTAGGGCATGATTTCTCGAGTTTTTCACACGAAAAGGATATTGCCTCGATTTTAAAGGTTTATGAAAAATAATTTTGAAAAACAAATGTGTGAATTTAATATGAATAGGTAGTTAATAACAAAGATTAAGTAACACGAAACAGAACAATTAAGTAGATAAATAAATACATAAAAAAACATAAAATTGATAAAATATAAAATACGAAAGAATAATTAAATTCTATATATGCATATTGAAGCAAGAAAGGAAAAACAAAACAAACGGGATTAAATGCAATTTTTGGATGCCCGATGCAACATAGTGATTTTGGACACTTTAGGGGCAAAATGGTAATTTTTGAATGTTTGGGGGTAAAATGGTAATTTTGGAAAGTTTAGGGTTAAAAATATAATTTTTAGATAATTGGGTTAAAAATGTAATTTTTGAGAAGTTTAGGGTCAAAAATGTGATTTTTGGAAGTTTTGGGGTTATAATGGGATTTTTGAGAAGTTCAGGGTCAAAATATGATTTTTGGAAGATTAAGGGTAAAAATATAATTTTTGAGAAGTTCGGGGGTTAAAATGTAATTTTTGGAAAATTTAAGGGTCAAAATATAATTTTTAGACAGTTAAGGGATCTTTTAGGAAATAAAACCAAAAAGATGGGACACGTGGCAGCTTCTCAGGCATTTTGGGGTCAAAAGACTAATTTGAAAATCATTTAAAATTTCTGGGCCAATTTAAAAACAAAACAAAACTTGATTTAAGGACGAAATCAAAACAAATAAAAAATATAAGGGACCATTTGCATAAAGAAACCAAAAGTAGGACACGTGGCAGCCTCTTAGGCTTCCAGAGAGTTTAAGGGACCAAATTGAAAAAGAATAAAAATTGTTAGACAAATTAAAAATTAATTAAAAATATAAAAAGGACTTGATTAGAAATTTAGTAAAAAGGGGAAAGACTAGTTGCACAAATAAACCATTAAGGAAAAACAAGCAGATCTCGAGGAATGGATCGGGTCTGAAACGGGTTTAACTCAAAATGACGTCGTTTTGGGGCTGAAACTCAACCCCCAAAACGACGTCATTTTTAATGTTTATAAAAGGAAATTTTTCATACCAAAAAATTCATTTAGTCTGCCTATTTTTAAAAAAAAAACCATGCCCTTTCCTCTTTTTCTCTGAAATACCTCTCTCATTCTCCGATCCAAGGCCCTCCATGGCTATCCTCGGCTATCCGCGCTCCTTCATTGCAATGTCCCACGTGCCACCGCCAACGGCGGCTTAGGTAAATCCTAAAGTCCTTTTTGCTTCCTTTTTTAAAAAAAACCTTAAATCGAGTTTTAAAATTCCCAAATCTGGACCAATTTTAAAAAAACTTCATTTTTCTTCTATGAACCCTAAATCTAGATTCGGGGTTTCTTATTCCTTTTTTAAAAAATCTGTTTTGCTCTTTTTGTCTTCAAGATCTATGTTTTCTTTGTTATAATTATTACTCTCTTTTTTCCTTTTTTTTGAAATCCATTGTTTGTTCATTCAAGCTCTCTAACCCTTTTTTGTTTCCTTTCTTTGCAGATCTTCCCTCGATGTGACAGAGACAGCGTTCGAGGATGATCCCGGCGTGATTTTCGATGACAACGACACCAACTAACGGGCGTGACTTGACTGACTTCTCATTTTCCTTTTTTATTATTTTTATTTTTAAAGTTATTATTATTATTATATTTATTATTAATATTAATATTCATTTAATACATTTTGAAATAACTGAAAATAATAATAAATGATAACAGTCATGTATTTAATGCGTTTTAATGTATATTATATATATGAAGAATTTAGAAACTTAGCTATAAATGATAATAAATATGTGTTGGGAATACCTGGATGACTTAATGCTTGAGACTTTGAATTTGACTTGACTCTGATGTTAAATGCCTCGTATTGAATACTCAGTGAGTTGAATATATCTGCTTTGTATTGATTCTCTTTTATTTGAATTCGTAACTTCACAACAGATTTTTTCATTCGGCTTTTATAGCCCTATTACCATTATTTTATTTTGTTCTTTGTCATTTAAAACCTGTCTTTTCTTTCTTTTGCAGTGCAGGTTCGGCTTGCAGTGGTGGCTATGGCAGATGGGTGGTGGTAGTGGCAACTTGTTGGTGTTGCTGATAGCGTTGACGTGGCATGTTCTGCATGGCTGAAAAGGAGGCAGCAATAGTACAAGTGGTGGCAGTAGATTAGGGTTTGACTTAGGGTAGTTTAGATTTGTTGGGTTTGGGCCTAGGTTTTAGGTCTGTAAGATAGGTTGTTTTTGGTCAATTGAAATTGGATCCAATTGGACTTATAAAAAAAAAATTCTATTTGGGTTTTGTATTTTGGATTTTTAAATTTAGAATAATTTTAAATTTAAAATAAATTTAAACTTAAATTAAATTTAAATTAAATTAAATTTAAATTTAAATTAAATTTAAAAAAGTGGGTTTAGTCTAGGTCCGGTCAAAATTGGACTCCAACAGTAAAAACAAAATTGGACTCCAACAGTAAAAACAATATATTTAAAATGATGAAAATTAATTAAAAGTTTTACAGTCAACTCTCTCTATAACAACCCCATGTGTTTGCCCAAATTTTGTCTGTTATAGAAAGATGTTTGTTATACACTTATAACATGTTATATAAGGATAATCGTTGTAAACTTATCATAAAATTCATATTGTGAAATTTCATTAAATAAAAAAAAGTAAAAATTATGTTAAAAAAAGTGAAATTTAAATCAACAAACTTATTGTACAAAAAATAACCAACAAAATTAAAAAAATATATAACATGTGCATGCATTATTGCTTTTATACATATTTTATTTTACATTTTTTTCAAATTAAATTAATTAATTTATTATAAGTTATTAAATTTAAGTAATTAGTTTATAAATTTATGATGTTCCAAATTCATGATAGAATATATAATTAAAGAATTTAATAGTTTATTGAATTAATGTATTTAATTTCATCCATTGAAGATTAATTTTAATTAAGATAATTTTCATTTAATAAAAATAATTAATAGGTTTGCTTATAGAAATAACTATAATTTTACTTATTTGGCATAATGATAAAAATAGCTCCAAACATTTGGGTGTTGGGTCACTTTGATATTTAATTTTTTTTAGAGTTCTTTCATACTTAACCTTTGTTTGTTTGGTCAAATTGGTCAGTTTTTAACGGTGATGCTGAGTGACCGTTAGTTGATTAACAATCAACATAAATCGTTGACATGACAATCCAAATATATTTAAACGCTGACGTAATTATTTTATCTTATATGTCACGTCAATAAATAATTTTAAAATTATTATTTTTAAATATAAAATTATTAAAATTATTAAATAATTTTAATTTTTAATTTCATCTTTTTTTTCCCGTTATTTTGCTTTTAAAATCCCTTAATCTACCAAATGAAATTTAAGTTTTAAAAATCAAACATAAAATTTGACCAAATTTTCCAAAAACACCTATAAGCCCCATATAACGCTCAAACCCCGGAGATATTCCATACTCACACTCCATAAATTGGAAATGTATAAACCCTTCATCTGTTAAAACAACTGCAACCAAAATCAAGGTCGAGGGTTCTACTTTATTAGGTTTAAAATTTATATGCGACCAGGTTTTGCTACAGTGTTTCAGTCTCTTTTCAACCTTAATAATCTCAAAATTCCCTTATGTTTTTCTTCATCTTACCTTTTTTTATTCTGAAATGATGCAGACATAGCCGACAACCGGAAAGGGAAGAAAGTTGGTTTGGAGACTGACAAAAAAGGCATAGTTGGATTCTCCGTGATCTTTGTTGGGGAAGAGCAAAAGCTTATTCATTGTAACTTGATAGTATAAATTTGTTTTTTTTTTTGTGGGGGGGGGGGGGGGGGGGCGGTTTCGGAGCTTTGATCTGTAGTTGAAATAGGGTTAAAGTTGTGGTTTATTTTTGTTAAAATTATAACTTTTTTTAGGTTCAACTTTGTTAGGTTTTGGATCTTCTGGTTATTTGGCTTTGGAAAAAATGGAGGTTAGAGATGAAAATGAAGCTCGTCCATTTTAAGGTATGATGAATCCGATGGGTTTGTCGACAGTTGGGAAAATGACATTGGAGTGAGATTTGAATGATTGGAAATGAGATGGTGACATTTTCATAGCTAACTCTATAAATCCAGTGTCTGCTGATAGCATGGGAAGGTAAAATTTTCCAATCGGGTCTGGGATTCCAGGGAATTTGTCCAATAGTTCATCTTCATGTTCTGAAGAAATGAATCTGAACATTGATGGGAATGGAAAGAAACTATTGGGAAGAAGACAATGGAGATGCAGTTTTTTAGGTTGAGG
This sequence comes from Gossypioides kirkii, assembly GCA_005610355.1. NCBI lineage: Eukaryota > Viridiplantae > Streptophyta > Magnoliopsida > Malvales > Malvaceae > Gossypioides > Gossypioides kirkii. The sequence goes on from CP032248.1 coordinate 39,675,588, forward strand.
ACTGTGGGGATGGAAAGAAACTAATGGGAAGAAGACAATGGAGATGGTGATGATGATAACCGATGGAAAAAATCAATGGAGATAAGAAAAAAGAAAACCCATAATTTGGGGCAAAATTTAGGGTTTTGATCTTATTTGAGGGCAAAAAAAAAACTATGGAAATTGGAAATTAAAATAATATAATAATTTTATATTTAAAAAATATAAAAATATAATAATTTTAAAATCATTTACTGACGTGACATATAAAATAAAATAGTGCCATGTCAGTATTTAAATACATTTGGACTACCATATCAATAATTTATGTTGATTGTTAGTCAATTGACGGTCACGTCAGCATTATCGCTAAAAACTGATTAATTTGATAAAAAAAAACAAATGTTAAGTTTGAAAGTGCTCCAAAAAAAATATTAAAAATCAAAGTGACCCAATACCCAAACGTTAGGGGTTATTTTTATCATTATGCCTAAAAATTTAGACCATATGTTGTTACAGAGAACTAATTTAATAAAAAACGTATTTCATAAATATGAATCCTGCTATTATAACTGAAAAACTTGTATTAAAATTAAATATAAAAAATCGATTTTTCTAAAAACTTGACTAGTATAACAAAATGTTGTTATAGCAAGTGATTGTTATAGAGAGAGTTGATTGTATATAAAACATTTTTTTTCTCAAAAGATATCATATAAGAGTCATTATTATATTTATTTTTTTAACGATATTTATGATTTTTTTGAGACTTCACCAAATAATGTTTGAAAGCCATAAAACAAATCATGTAAGTAAAAAAAAAAAAATCTAAAACCCAAAATTAATATACAAACGAAAATCAAACTGAATTTCATGAATGGTTCAAAAAATTTAAAAGAAAAACCTGATCAAACATCAAATAGCTATGGTATTTCCACTTTAATGTAAATATATTTAAGATCAATATTAGATAGTTAAGACAAATTAAAATAATAAAGGTTAGAAATTCATGTGTTGGTTTAATGGTTGGGGTGTATACTATCAAGATGTGGCCTGAGTTCGAATCATGCTACTCAAGTTGCTGTTAGGGCTTTGACTTCCTCTTATAATTCGTAAAAAAAAAAGATTAATTCCATATCAAATGTTGCTAAATTATAGTTGGGATTTTAAATATGTGTTATGTCAAATTCAAGTAGCTATTTAATGTCTAAATTAATGATTAGGTTAATAGAATGAATCATTTGATATAATATTGATATTTAGAGAACTCAATTAAAATATTTTTAAAGTTTGAAGATCAATTTAGAATTTAAATCATAGTTTGGGGACTACTTATTGAATTAACCCAAATGATAATGCAATAACATTATCAGCATGTAGCAACAAGAGGCCATTATCGAACATGCAGAGCATCATCCTAATAATATGCTAACTAAATTTTCTCATTGTCTTTTTCCGGGATAATTTTGCATGTCAAGTCATTAGCCATTAATAATAGGATTAATTTAACTAGAAGTCCCAAAATTATAGGTCAATTTTTTATTTTATCCCTTAATTTAAAAATATTCTAATTAAATCCTCAAACTAAATTTTTGTTCCTATCAAGTCTTTTTTTCTCAATCTAATCACCAACTTTGGCATTAGATACCATCTTGGATATGATAATTTATTTTTAAACAATTAGGGATTCATAAATATTCTTTAAACAATTGAAATTATATTTTAGTTTTCGGATAAAATTGCGATGTTTAGAAGTTTGTGGAACAATTTAAAATTTGGTCATGATTTGGGGATGTTTACCCTTAATGACAAATAGAAAAGGCTTAATATAACATTTGGTACCTGAACTAGATATTTTTTCCTAATTTGGCACCTAAACTTTTTTTTTGGTCCAATTTGGTACTCAAACTTGACACTTTTTCTTAATTTGGTACCTGAACTTGACTTTTTTTCTTAATTTGGTACCTAATCTTTTTTAATATTAATTCATTAAGCATAGCTCAAACCTATTTTTAACATGAATTTTCTCTAAAACTTACAATATTTTTGTAGCATAACAAAAAAAATTTCAATATCGTTATTATTTTAGGTAATTTTTATAATTTTTAATAAATTTAGGAATCAAATTGAATCTTAAAAAAAATCTTAGGTACCAAATTAGGAAAAAGTGTCAAGTTCATGTACTAAATTGGGTCCAAAAAAAGTATAGGTACCGAATTAGGAAAAAGTGTTAAGTTCAGGTACCAAAATGGGTAAAAAAAGTTTTAGTACCAAATCAGGAAAAAGTGTTAAGTTCAGGTATCGAATGTTATATTAAGCCAATAAAAAACTTACGAAGAAGAAGAAGAAAAATGTTAAAATATGCTACAAGTTCCTATAGTCTCCATATATTTGGAATTTAATCCCCTTTTATTTCAAGGAACTTAACCCTTCAAATTTTTAAGATTCAAAAAAGCAAGTCTAGTTGTTAATACTGTTAAATCCAAGTTAATTACAATATTAATTTTTTACTGCATGATTATTAAGTGAGTATTTTTTTTTAATTTTAAAACATTACGCTAGTGAATTCAACAGAAGAAGTTTAAAGGTTTGAACAATTAGACTTGAATTTTGAAATATAAAAAATAGAAAGACTAAATTTCAAATATATAAAAAGTATAAGGAGTTGAAGCAAAATTTAACCCAAAAAAAAAAACCAAACAACAAAACTCCAAGAATAGAGCTAGAAAGTAGAAGGATGTAAATAATTTCTTAGCTTGTCCGCATAATCCGCATAACATTCACACGGCTGCAACATAAATGATTGGTATAAGCTAGGAATTGGTTACAAGTCCAGTGCATTGTGTTCATCCATTCCACCCTTTATAAAACAACACAAATTAATCCACTTTATTTGCTTATCGGAGCATCGATTACCATGGCGGCATCGGAGGAGAGAGAGAGGCCTCTACCGAAATTCGGGGAATGGGACGTGAACGATCCGGCTACGTCGGAAGGATTCACGGTGATTTTCGCAAAGGCTAGCGACGAGAAGAAAGCCGCGAAGATGACGGGGAGTGTGCCTTCGAAGAAGAGGTCTCAAAATTCGAATTCGACTAAGCAAGCCGAAAAGAAGAAATGGTTTTGCTGCATGACTGCATGATGATGATGAGGTCCACTTTTCCCTCTGTACTGTGTGCCCCCATGTATATGCCATTGCTATCTAATATTGTATACTATGTCGTTGCTCATAATTGGTATACTTGATGGGTCTAAATTGAAATATCTAATCTTCATAAATTAATTCTTCATATATCCCATAACTGTCAAATATTTTAACATCATCATGCGTTGGGCTTCGCCCTTTCTCTTTTCTTTTTCCCTCTCGACGGAGGTTTCGTTGCACCAGCCCATTTGACCGGTGGCTCAAGTCGTGGACTCTTCCTCCGTTGCCAGCTCCATTGTGACTGACATTACTTCTTCTTGTTGTTGTGGGATGGTCTCCTTCCGACGATTACATCCGTCACTTTTCCGACATTTCCTGACACTCTCGTGAGGGCAGCTATAATGTTTTGTTGAGACTGAGCTTCCTTAAGCCCATGTGCTTTCTTATGTATTTTTTTTTTCGTATTGTTGCAATTAGAATTAATTAGATATTATAAATAATAAAAATATATTTTATTTTCTTAAAAAAATATAATTTAATTTTGTAATTTTGCTAGCTTCACCCTATTTTGTTTATGTCCATAGGTTCTTCTTTGACCTAAGCAATAATATAGTAATTTCTTTTCATTTGGAAAACAATAGGTTCATGACTTCAATTTTAGGGACCCAAAACAGCACATGATTTTTGTCTTTTTCTTACTTTACACCATACCTTTAATTATGGCGAAATTTTTGTGGAGATAGATAGATGTCATGTCCCAATACATCTAAAGGGATGTAATAATAAAAACTCGTAATGGGGAATTAAAACTGGACAAGAACATGTCACAATAAACTTAACTACGGCCATGTCTAATTAAGGTCCATAATGAGTAAAATATTCAGTCATCGTGGTCCATGAGAGTACAAGGAAGGGGCATGTTCATCACTATCAGCTTCTGCCATGTCTGTTCCATAATCATGGTGTTGCAGGGGCAATGGCACGGTAATGTTATTATTTTGAGCAGCGTATGAGGAAAGGGCATTTTCTTCAGCTCTTTGTTCCAACACTCTTAACGATGTTGCCTTTCTATAAATCTTACAAAGTACTATGTCCTCCTGGTTTCAGACAAAAGTACATATATAAATAAATATATATATATATATATATGTTTGTTTGTGAACTGTGTTATGACGTGAGTAAATTAGTTAATTCAGTTGATAAACAGATGGTTTGTACCCTAAGAATGGAGGTGTCGGAGAGCCTGTACTCGTTCATGACCCAATCGGTTCTGTTCCCATTCGGAGCTTTCCCTGTGTAGAAGACCAAAGTTTTTCTAAGACCCATGATGATTTTAGGCTCGGTGAGACGCCTGATTTGACGGTCGGAACCAGTTGCCTTCCAATACCCTCTCTCGGTGGTCCTGTTGGGCTTTTTACCACCATGGCCACTCCTTGTGTCTCTTTGCACAAAAAAGTACCACTCTCTCTCCCCTATCTTTGCCATACCTGCTCACCCCACACCCCGCAATCCCCAAACAAAAGTAAGTACTTGTAATATCTTTAGACAATAAAGGGGAAATGCTTTTTGAAGAAATGAGTTGATAAGGTTGAAGTTTTGGGTTTGTTGAGAGGAGGTGGTGCATACTGCACCCTCATTAGATATTTGATCGGAGTGTCTATACTTGATTTTATTCCCATGTTTTGTTTCATAATTTTGAAAAGAGTTTAAACGGAGTTCATGAAATTTAGGGAGCACCTTATCACCAAAGAAATGAAATAAAAAAGCCTAATGATAAAATCCAGCATAGACAATCTGGACACAATACTTCTTTTGTTTGAGCATCTGAGACCAACCTCTCTTTAACAGGGTTCTTAAGTATTCGTGTTCGGATTTCACTCTCAGAAAATTATATGTGAGTCTTGTCTAGAGTTATTTTGATCTAGATTATATTTAACTTATGCTTTGTAACAATCAATTTTACTTAAAACAATTCGACTTGTCAATTAATTTAATTACACTTAAACCTTTTTGAAAAAATAATTTTGAATGTAGTTACCCAAGATAATTTCGAGAAATGATTTTAGAAAGTATTTCGTCCAAATTTGGCTATCTTGGAATGCTTGCATGTGATACATTTGATCCAAAAAGAATATAATATTACACAAAGGACTCTCAAAAACGATAAAACTACATTTAAGCCCTTTTAAAAATTAAAACATTATAAATTAGTATAATTTGAAAAAATTTATAATTCAATTTTATCGTTTTGAAATAATTTTTTAGCTTCACTCTTTTACAAGTGTAATAAGAGAAAATATAACAAATATAGTTAGATATAGAACTAAGAAATGTTATAGTAAACATACAACTAAGTACTTGGTAGTGACGTAGCTTATTTGTATTGTTTGTAGCAGCTTTAAAGAATTTTGGTTATAAAAAGGACATGACAGAACAGATTTACGACAGAAAATGTAGTGTGTGGTTAGTTACCTGGCAAATCCCAAGGGTAATGATTATAAATATTAAGAAAACCGATGATGTCGCAATACAGGTTTTTACCCAAAGCAGTTTCCTTGAGGTAATAATTGACAAGCTCTTCTTCAGTAGGGTGGAATCGGAATCCTGGTAATCTAATCTCTGCAGAAATCATATTTTCCATATTGAACAAACAAACAACAAGTAAGAGCTACTCAAAAGCTCAGGTTTCTTCCATGGTATTTATAGCCGGGCAGGGTTGAATCATAGACCCAATCTTCAAAATTCAATGGAAAATTTTGAACCAGTAAAATGGTTTCCAGCTGTGGGTTTTGACGTCGATGGATGTCTGGTTGGTTTTTGTCTTGGCTTAACACAATTTCCAGGTTCTTACGTGAAGTTTTAGACTACAATCATGTGTGCATGTTGGTGAGGGTCAAATTGCCTGGAAGTATATTGGAAACAGGATCTTGGATCCCATCTGGTCTAAAAAACAAACATGATTCCTGTTGATTTCCTTAGTAAATACAACCCATTTTCATTTTCCTTAACTCATGGTTCCAATTTAACTTTAATTAATAGAAATCACCTGCCCCAATGGGTGCCTCACTCAATGCCCCTTTTGTGGATATGTTAGATGATCATATTGGTGAAAGTTTACGTTCTGATTCCTGAATTATTTAAATATTTTTATTTAAGTCACTAGATTATTAAAATAGTTAGAAATTTTAAATTTACATAAAATTTGATATACATGATTTACATGAATACACCATGAAAATAGTCGATTAAGTCTTAGTTTAGCTGGCATCGACATTATTATCAGTATAAGAAGATATGGATTCGAGCGTGTTGAAACGCGTTTATCTTCTTATTTAAAGGTTGAAAATAATTATAAATAATTTTAGACTTTATATAAAAAATAAAAAAATACTATTTATATTCATAAATATATAATGATAGTAAAAGAAATGTCTACATATATAGAACTGTTAAATGTTAAATACAAATATATATTTTTTAAAAATTAAAATAATAAATTTAAACAATTTACATTAAATATTTATAAATAATTTAAACAAAATTTTAACAACTTTAAATTGGTTAAAGTTAAACAACCATATAAACTATTAATATCATTCATCCACCCACCACTTCGAATCTAAATTTATCACTCATCAATTATTCTTATAAACTTTAATTCCTTTTGACCAAAATTCATAGATTGAGGGTGGATTTAGATAAACAGTATATTTATCTAGTAGTGGTGAAATTAAATACCGTAGTGATATTGTAATGTGAGACAAAAATAAGTTAAATATATCGTTTCCCAACCCTCATTTAAAAGTAAGCTTAACTGGCATTAATTTTATTACCAGTGCAAGAATATCTGGGTTCAAGTACGTTGAAACATGTTAGAATTGAAGAAGAATTATGGTTATTAAAAAATTAATAAAAAACCTTTATTGATAATGTAAATATTTAATGCCACGTGGCAGATATAGGTGAGTGGGAATCTTCTTGTATATTAGAAAGCAGAACAAGTCTCTCAATAACAAAAAAGTGGTATGCAGTATGAACCATTTCTTTTCTTAAAGTCGTTGGGGTCCTTTTTTCCTTTTGCTTTTTCATACAGAAACTTTGTTTCCATAAAGAAGAATGGGTTAAAGAAAACAAAAATCGAAAATGATAGTTGGGTAATTTTTAAAATTATAAGTAATTTCATTTTTATTTAATTTATTATTTTTTATAACGTATATCTATTTAAAATAGTGAAAATAACGAACCTTAATACTTGACCTATTGATTAAGAAATTCACCATATCCTTAAAATCGTGGAATCGATTTACATATTGTATTCATGTGGTTAAGTTTAAATGAGTGCATGTGTGCGTGAGTTTGAGGTTCTATTATATTAAAATTACGTTGATTAATATTGCATAGGATTCATACACTGATTGCATATTAATTACGTAAAATTTATTAAAGTAAGATTCTCAACACGTTCAATAATGTTTATAGTGAGATTTTTGTTTCTCAATTTTGAAGAGTTTGAACAAGTTCATAAAAAGATTTTATTGAGAACTCAAATATTTGAACAGACGACAAATGCGTAAAGTGAGAGTGATTTGTAAGGCGTTTGAGAAGGCAAGGCAAATCATGTGTAATTATACATGGTTGGACTCGAGCCTATACCATATAGCATATAGGACATTTACGCACAATTGCACCATGTTTCGCTTTTTCAAGAACCTTAAAGGGTTTTGTTTTGTGAATCAATTCTTGTTTTAGGCACTCAAATTTTCAATAAAATCACTTTGTAAATCGACTCAAGTTCTCAATAGAATTGAATTGTAGGAACCCCATCTAAAACAAACTAAAATATGCTATAAGTCCTTGTATTCTTCGAAATTTTGAAATTTAGCTCTTGTACTTTTATTTTTAGGAATTTAATTCTTTACTTTTTAAATTTCCAAATTCAAATTCATCTATTAACAATTTTTTTTATTAAATACAAGTTCATTAAAGACATCATTTTTTAATTATACGATTATCATGTGAGTATTTTCTTTATTTCAAAATATCACATAAAAAATTAAAAAAAAATTGACAATATTAATTAATAACTAAATTTAAATTCTAAAATCTCAAAAATAGAAAGGCTTAATATAACATTTGGAACTTGACACTTTTTGCTAATTTTGTACCTAAACTTTTTTTGGACCCAATATGGTACTCGAACTTGGCATTTTTTCCTTATTTGGTACCTAAGCTTTTTTTTTCAAATTCAATTTGGTACTTAAATTTATTAAATATTATAGAAATTACGTAAAACAATAACATTTTTTTTGTTATGCTACAAAAATATTGTCAATTTTAGAGAAAATTCATGTTAAAAATATGTATTGAACTATGCTTAACGAATTAATATTAAAAAAAAATTAGGTACCAAATTAAGAAAAAGAGTCAAGTTCAGGTATCAAATTGGATCCCAAAAAGTTTAAGTATCAACTTAAAAAAAAGTGTCAAGTTTAGGTACCAAATTAGGAAAAAAAATATCAAGTTTGAGTACCAAATTGGACCAAAAAAAAAGTTTAGGTACCAAATTAGAAAAGAGTGTCAAGTTCAGATACCAAATGTTAAATTAAGCCAAATAGAAAATTTAATCAAGCACATGTAAATATTGACTAGAAATAGTTGGTCTTTGCCTATCATCAATCCAATCCAAGCTTTCCAAATTGGCAGTATTCTTCTTCTTCTTCATTGACTTCAACTTTTTTGCTTCGACATTAATTACTTGATTGAGGGCTACTTTGATTGGGCGATACATTTATATGTAATTAGTGTAAAATTAACATTGGTGATAAGATTATATAATGTAACGATATTATAGCGTGAGAAAAAAAAATTACACGCACTGCATTGAAAGTAAATATCCATTCAAAGAGACCTTGAATTGGAGTTGTTGATGATGGTATATACATTCGTACAAGAATAATATCATACAAGCTATATTATAGTTGGATAAATGATTTGCTTAATATATCATTTGATACTTAAATTTGACACTTTCTTTTAATATAATAATAGAGTGTGTGTGTGTTTTTATGAATTACAAGAAGAGGACAAAGTCCAAACAGTAGCGCGACTCGAACCCAGGTTACACTTGGAGCGATGAACACCTTGGTCATCAAACCAACACACGGGGTTCAATGAGTGTTTTTTTAATTCGATACATGTATTTGGCGAAAATGATATATTTTGGTAACCAAAGATAATAATGTTAACTTTTTAATGTTTAATTTGAGTTTTAGGGTTGATTTGATAAAAGTTAATTGTTAGTACTATTATGTTCGATTTTCATGATTTTGTTAATAAAATAAATTAGTGTTAATTGTGAATTTGTATAATTTTACGTTTAATTTGTCAAATATAATCTGGTGGTTGTGATTTAATTCCAGTTGTAGTATTGATTTGATAAAAGTTGATTACTAATATTATTAATTAACTACAAATTTTTTTCAAATATGGTCCAATGGTTGTGATTTAATTCCGGTTTTAGGATTGATTTAATGAAAATTAATTGTTAATATTATGAATTTTTATCAAATCAATCCTAAACTTGAATTAAACACTAAAAGGTTAACAATATTATTTTTAATGTCTTATTTGAATGTATGTATTTACATTTTATTTATTATACTTAGATTTTATATGATTTAGAAATTTATAAGTAATTTTCTATGTTTCGTGACTTAAATTAGGTGTATATGGATTTGGGATGAAAGTTTGAAGACGAAGGAAGTGAAATAAACGTGTAAAATTAGACACAAATGCAAAGAATTTGAAGAGTACAAGTGGGCCACGGCTCAAAGTTATTGTGCCTAGGCCTAATTTTAGGGTTGTCTGGAAGTATAGTCATTTAGAGCTTAAAGTTTAAAAATTTAAAATATTGTTTTTTTAATTTTTAAGGAGTTCAAAAAATATTTTTAATTTTTAAAAAAAAATTATCAATTTTTAAGGGGTTTAAATTTTTTTTTAGCTTTTAAGGACTCAAAATTTATTTTACCAACTTTTAAGGGATTTAAATTTTTTTTTCTAACTTTTAAAGAATCTAAACTCCCATTTTATTGTATTGCCTAAAGCCTCAAAAATACCAAGAACAGGCTTGATCGTGCCCCAACACCAAGCCTAGATAGCGCCCATAATCACTCTATCACCATCCTCTATTTTTGTTTAAGAAATAAAATTATTATCAGTCTACGTGGATTCAATTTTATTCACTGTTATCTATAAATTTATTTTTAAGTAGAATTTTTTTTGATAAACTCGACAACAGTAGAAATTAAAATTACAATTGTAGACCAAATTCCATACCTACCTTTCTTGTTGACTGGCTTCGTTGGGCTGCAAAGACAATAGATCATCGTATTGCAAAATATGTTCTTAAGTTTATTTGGAGCAATATAGTGTGATGAGTTTTCAATGAAAACGAAAGGGTTAATTCCACCAGGACTTCTCGAATTATTTTTTAGATATTAAGTTAGTCCTCAAACTTTAAAGTGTTCTGATTGGACTTCAAAGTATCAGTTAGGACTTCTGTCAACCTAGCCGTTAATTTTGTATCAATCACATGGACAATTTGGATGCAGCCTGTTAAAACAAGGAAATGTCCCTCTTAAATTTTAGTGACGTTATTTCTTAAAACAACAAATCCAAGTTGTCTATATAATAGATAAACGTATACTTAAAAATTTGATCTATATATTTTAAATATACTCAACATCATATTTGAGTTGGCATTTAGCAGTCAAGCTGATAACTAGATTGATGGGAAAAATATGATTGATACGACATTTATATTTGTAGGATTCAATTAAAACATTTTAGGGACCAATTTAAAATATGGGCATAATTTGAAGGTATCTAGTAAAATTAACCAAAAAAGAAGCGTTTGCTTTATAATTGAACCCTGAAATGAAATCCTTTCCGCTGATATAAGAAAAAGTAATGATTTTCGGTCATCGAGCATTTGATTTTCGTATTGAGTATAAAGTGATTTTAAAATCATGATAACATTTACTTTTTAATGAGCTTATAAAATACGAATGATTAGTTGGTGGGCTCGCTCAATTAAATATATTGAGAAAAATAATGGTTTTAAAACAATTGGGCCCTAAAATGAAACTGGATTTAAACATAACGAAACCCACTGCAGTTCATGTTCGTTTTCTTCTTCCTCCTTTCGGCTTTTAGTCTTAAAAACCCTGCAAAACCCTAATTCACCAAATCCCACTCAAAGAAGACGAAGAAAAAATGGGGAAAATCCCACCTTCGTTTCGACCAGCAATATCGAATTCCCTCACTAGAAAGCTCCCTTTAGAACCCACAACCTCAATCCCCCATCACTCTCCCGAGAAAACCACCAAGAAAAAAACACCCCAACATCCTAAGAAACCCCAAGCTTCCGGCAAACCCGAAGCCTTATTCAAATCTCCAGACCTTTCCTCCGCCAAGAAAGTCTTCAATTACATCGTTTCCACAACGAAATCTTCACCCGATCTTCGTTTCCACAACACTCTCTTACAATCCTATGCTTCAATCTCCACCCTCAATGATTCGATTTCCCTTCTTCACCACATGATCAAAACCCAACCTTCGTTTTCACCTGACCGGTCAACTTATCACATTTTGCTCTCACAATCTTGCAAAGCACCCGATTCCTCCCTCTCCGCCGTTAACCAAATCCTCAACCTAATGGTCAATAACGGGCTAAAACCTAATCAGGTCACCACCGATATTGCTATCCGGTCGCTTTGTGAAGTTGGGCGTATTGATCATGCTGTTGAATTGGTAAAAGAGCTTTCTTTAAAACAATCTCCGCCTGATAATTATACGTTCAATTTGCTTGTTAAGAATTTATGCAAGTGTAGAACTTTAAGTACGGTTTACAGTTTTATTGATGATATGAAGAGTTCTTTTGGTATAAAACCTGATCTTGTTACTTATACTATATTGATTGATAATGTTTGTAATTCAAAGAATTTACGTGAGGCAATGAGATTGGTTGGTGTGCTTAATGATTCAGGGTTTAAACCAGATTGTTTTGTTTATAATACTATTATGAAAGGGTATTGCATGTTGAGTAAAGGGAGTGAAGCAATAGAGGTTTATAAGAAAATGAAAGAAGAAGGCATCGAACCCGATCTTGTGACATATAACACTTTGATTTTTGGGTTATCGAAATCCGGGAGAGTAAAAGAAGCTAAGAAGTATTTAGATATTTTAGTCGAATCGGGTCATTTCCCGGATGCTGTTACATACACTTCACTGATGAATGGAATGTGTAGAGAAGGGAATGCATTAGGTGCAATGGTTTTATTGGAGGAGATGGAAAGAAAGGGCTGTACACCGAATTCATGCACTTACAATACGCTGCTTCACGGGTTATGCAAGTGTAGATTGATGGAGAAAGGAATGGAGTTGTATGGGGCAATGAAATCGGCTGGGACGAAGCTCGAGACTGCTTCGTATGCTACTCTTGTGAGAGCGCTTTGTCGTGAAGGCAGGGTTGCAGAGGCATACGAAGTGTTTGATTATGCTGTTGAGAGTAAGAGTTTAACCGATGTTGCTGCTTACTCAACGTTAGAGGTTACCCTTAAGTGGCTAAAGAAAGCTAGAGAACAAGGGCTAGCTGTTTGACTGGTATCTCCTTTATTTGTATATCAGTCTCTCTAATATGTAGTTCTTGATCATTACAATTTTGATGCCTATTTTATGAATAAAATGAGCCTATTTTCTATATGGCAAAATTAGCTTGTGACTTCACAGGGTAAATACTTATTTTGGTATCTGAACTTGTCTTCAAGGTTCATTTTGGTACCTAAGCTCTTTTTTTTGATCCAATTAGGTACCTAAACTTGGCCTCAAGGTTCAATTTGATAATTAACTTGATCCAATTAGGTACCTGAACTTGGGCTTTATAGTTCAGATATGCCATTTGAACCAAGCAGCCAAATTGAACCAAAAAAAAAAAAAGTTTAGGTACCAAATTAGAACTTGTGGCCAAGTTTAGGTACCTGATTGAACCCAAAAAAAAAAAAACTTAGGTACCAAATTAAACCTTGAAGCCAAGTTCAAGTATAAAAAATGCATATTTACCCGACATCATAATATCTATCACTGCAAGTGCATTGTTGTTTGTATGGTTCACCATTTTGTCTAATTTCATGGTTCATAGTCATGGAAACATGTAATTCATCTCCTTCCATGTTATTTCATGCTGTGTTCCTTCTATAGGAGGATGTATATATGTATGTATATATATATGCTTTTGTCGTATTATTTGATCATATGAACCAGGATCATGCAATTATCATGTTCTATATTTTGTTAAGCCCGTACGTATTGCCAGGTACATTTATTTGTAATCTTTGACCAATAAAACATAATGACAAAATTGAAGACCAAAAAAGTAAAAAAGAGAGAAAATAATGAGACATCTGTGGATTTGGTAATCTTCATGCACATGGGGAGCTTGTGCCGTGTGGTGTAAGTTGGCCATATATTTAAGGTTGTTCACCTACATCAAAATGTACCCTAGATTGATGTCCTATGGTATTGAACATTTTACAGGGAAGACCAGAATTTGCTTAAATAAATTATTGAACAGTACAATGAATTTGGTAACTAATGTGCCATTAATTTATGGCTAGGATACGCCAAGTAATGGGGGACAGGGAGAATCACTGCCTTTCCCTTGGCCATGAATGGAGCATGTGATTCATTCCATTTCAATTTGTTTCTTCTTTTAAGTTAAATGGAGGATGGGATTCATGGTTAATTGTCCATAATAATTTGTTTCACATTTTGTCTAGTTCTATTATATATAAGCCAAAGTTTTTTTATATATTCCTTTGATTTTTTTATCCCTTTTTTCATTTTTTTTAATCAGGATTAAATTGACAGAGTATGTAAACATGGAGAGCTTTAATTTATTGTTATACCAATCAAAATTATGTACAATTGATAGAAAACATTAATATCATGATTAATTGTCTATAATTGCTCACTCTTAAAATGGGTTCAATATTTTGAAGAGGGGCCAAATTGATCAAAGTTAAAACTTGAGTGACTGGAGAGGTGTTTTCAAAATAAATAAAAACTAGTGTCTGCTTCAACAAGCAGTCTCTGTTTCACCGCAACAACCCACAAGTTGAGTAGCCTTGAAATTTCATTGCACGTCTAGTGCCGCCCTAGATTCTTTTGCCTTAGGGAATCACCTCCCACAATTCCTCCTGTCGTTTGCCAGACTGGAATGTTCTTAAACTAATTTTAAACGAAACTCTGGTCGGAAAACAAGGCTAATATCACACTAATGATTGAACAGGCAATACAACATACGGTTCACACACCTTGTACCACTTGTTTACATTACAATCACTTGAAACTTAACACATTAAAATAAAACATAAATGGTTACAGGTTGTAGGCTACATATGCTACAAGGATCTTCTAATTGCAGGCTAATCCCTGTCTCCATCACATGGCCAATGATTAGCCTTTGGCCACATATTACTTTCTTTATAAATATACAGAAGAATCGTGTGTGTTTAGAGCACCTTCTCCTGTAGAAAAACATGGCAAAGTTGTCTGTAATTCATGGTGTGAATGTTCCTGTTAGATCCATTAGTTTGCCATCCAGGTTGCAGCTTAGCTCCATCGAAACTGAGCTGAATGAGCTTAAGACGTTGGGTATATTGCCGGGTTTACGATCAAGTCACGGCAGTGGCGAGACGGGTTTCACTAGGCTTGCAAAGTTGTATACCAACATTGTGGAAATCATTCAATCTCCACTCACTCACAAAGCACTTCACCATCAGCAAAACGTAGTAAAACTGCTAGAGGAAGCACTTGACAACTCGGTCGGACTACTAGATGCATGTAGCACCGCGAGAGACTTAATTACGATGATGAAACAACAAGTACAAGACCTTCAATCAGCTTTACGTCGGAAAGGCCGTGATTCGGGTATCGGAACCGATATCCTTGCTTATATCAACTTCAGAAAGAAATTCAAAAAGAGCATTGATAAAAGCCTTAGAGCACTAAAGAGATTAGAATGCAACAATGACAATGGAACAACATTTCATTGCCACGTAGTAAAGCTGTTAAACTCATTGAAACAGTCCAACGCCGTTACGATATCGATGTTCGAGTTGATGTTGTCGTTTCTTTCGATGCCGGTAATGAAAACGAAGGCTGGTGGTTGGTCTTTGATTTCAAAATTGATATCGGATGGTAGAAATCAAAAGGGTTTTAATGAAGTGGGGATTGTGGACTTTACTTTGTATAAACTCCATGGACAAATTCGAAAAAGTGATGCCAAGATCGATACACAGGTCGAATTAAGGAGATTAGAGACACTTTGTGCAACTATTGAAGGTCTTGAAGATGGTTTAAATTGTTTGTTTAGATGTTTAATTAAAATTAGAGTTTCTTTACTTAATATACTTACACCTTGAAAATTACTATTGTATTTCATTGTTCATGGCATCTATATTGTACATGTTTATGAACTATATTTTGTAAGAGAATTGTATAAAGTAGATCCACACAAGCCATCCATGTATGTATGTATGTATGCATGCATGCATGGATAATGATGTGAAAACCATTGTGGATTCTCCATGGTTACAAATCATGCTAATTAATGAGATTTATTTTACAAATATTTTGCTAAAAACTTCTAAATAACAATATATTTTTATTCATTTTTTTGGATTTGGGTCGGGTTTGGACGGGTTGGTTTGTGAGTTTAGAGTTTGAATTTTATTCATTTTGTATTTTTTAAATTTTTATTTTTTAATTGAGTTGGGTTGGATTTGGGTTTATTAATTAATGGGTTTAAGGTTGGGTTTTTTGTTTGAATCAATAACTTTGGCCCAAAAGCATTAAAGACCAGTTTTATTGGTTTTTTTTTTTATCGATTCAACAGGTTATCGATGTGTAGTTCAATTGCAATTCAAAACAGTCCATAGTTCAATCAGTTTAATTTCTCTCTTCATACCAATACCCTAATTGGTCTGATCCGATTTAAACAATCATGGTTTCCATTCTTCAATAGTTTTAATAAGCGTTTTTAGTATCACAAGTCGCGAATTAAAGTTCGTGACAAATGTGCACGGAATGTCCCATAGAGGTCAATCGGTTAAATGAGACTTATTCGATCCACTTGAATTGACTATATTCGTGGAACATATGAAGAAAACTCATTTACTTGAAGCATTGGTGGCCTAGTATTGAAACACTTTAGTAGAACTGAAATTACTAGGATAATTTTCACCAAAAATAAGTTACCAGGATAATTATTGTAAATTGTAAGGGATAAAAATGTATAAAGTTCAAATCTCTTAAGACTATTATCTTGTAGATAGATATTAATCTTAACCGTCGATGTAATTCGATCTGTACCGTTGGATCAGGGAGGGTTCAATTATAACTAGAGACCTTTTCCATAATTTGTAATCATTCATTATATTCCATTATTGAGTTAACGAATATATTATTTTTGTTGCTCTTTTTTCTTTCGAGTTTGCTTCCGTTTTGTTTCAGTACCTTAAAGAATTTTTACGAGAATTCTTATTCTTCAATAGTAAAATTAACTTTAACGGATTTGAACATAAAAAATAACTTAAAATCGCGTAATTTACCATACCAAAGCTGTCCCATGACACTAGGCTTTGTCCTCTTTACATTATCAACGTGACATATATACTACAACACTTATCAACAACGTGACTGAGATTTAGTACTGTGATGATTGTTTTTAATTGTCTACCATTTTCATTAAACATGATAAAAAAGTAAAAACCTTCGTTAAAATTTTCAAAGACTCAAGTCAAGAAGAAAGCTATGAGAGGAAAAAAAAAACCTTTCTCACTAAGAAAAGAAAACCCATATGTCATGGTCAACAAAGTAACAAACTTTAAAAAAAAACCAAAGTTACAAACTTTTTTTTTTAATCTTATCTTATCTTATCTATAATTAAAGTTAGAATTTTGAAAGCTTTAGTCATGATATCTTTACTTGGTTACCCTATTCGTATAGCACCTGTCAAAATAAGAGAGCAATACGTGTTGCCTCCAACATTTAAACAAGTTGATTCATATAAAAACCAACCACTCGTGCGTGTCACCAATTATTGCTATAGCCAAAACTATCATTTTAATCTAACAGATCTGGATTGCAATCTCAAGAAATAATAATTTTGTGTTAGACAAACCAGGCAGCTGAAGTTGAAAAAAATTTGGTTTAGGGTTTTGGATAATGTGGCAGCTAAGGAGGCAAGACAGGTGATGAGTCTTTAGGTTCTATGCATAACCAGACACACATATACGACAAAGTAACAACACAGCTCATCCTTATTTGATGTTCCAACCATATATTGGGATAAAAAGATGTTATAATATTTGAGCCATGCCGGTGAATGATGTGACATGTTATCCGTATCCCGTTTTGGTTCACATGATGGTGACATTACCCATTATGTATCTATTTAAACCATACCAGGTTCAAGCTTTGAGAACAGATAAAAAAATGGCTACCAATTACCATGTTAGATCAATTAGCTTGCCTTCAAGCTCACATCCCACCACTCTTAGAATAGAAGATGAGCTCAAAAGGCTCAAAACGTCGGCGACCGAGTCGATATCTGCAGGTCTTTCAGGACTGGGAGACTTGTATCAATGCATGGATGAGCTTCTCAACATGTCTTCAACACAACAAGTACTGTCAATGTACCAACATGAGAAATGTATAGATGAGTTGTTGGATGGATATGTAAAGCTTTTGGACATTTGTGGTATTGCAAGGGATTACATGCTTCAAATCATGGAACATGTTCATGCTCTTCAATCTGCACTTAGAAGAAGGAAAGGAGATTCAAGTCTTGAAATTAGTATCTTTCAATACACTCATTTGAGGAAAGAAATGAAGAAAAAAGCAAAGAAATTGATCATGGAATTGAAGCAAATGGACAATGAGAACAGCAAACTCGAAGCCTCGTCGTCGTCTTTGGACCGTGATCATCATTTCTTCGCCGTGATTCGAGTTTTAAGACAAGTTAATGTAATGAATTCATCATTGTTCCAATCCTTGTTCACCTATTTGTCAGCGCCAGTTCCCTCAAGATGGTCTCTAGTGGCAACATGGATGCATAAAGGTACAATATCATGCGAAGAGAAGCAAGACATTGTTAACGAACTCGAAGGTGTGGATGCCATGATTTGTCGACGTAATTTCGATGTTGAAATCACACATAAAAGATTGGTGGCTTTGGAAAGTAGCATCAAAGACGTCGAGAACCGTCTCGAATGTGTTTTTAGGCACATAATTAAAGCAAGAGCCTCTCTTTTGAACATCATTTCACAATAGGTTATTTTGGAAATGCCAAATCACCCAGGCATCCAAGTTTTAGAGGATATACTAGTGGATCCATGAATTTGTACATCATACAACAATTTGTATAGTTATAAACCTTATGATATAAATTAGATTTGAACCTCAAATTATTGGTTCATTGTAACATTGCATTTGGAACTAAAATCCATATTATAAAAAACTTTTTATTAATATTTTATTAAGATAAAATGTGATGATATATACATTGGTCCACAAATTTTGGCTTTGACAGCTTTGATAAAATCATGAACTGTGCAAATCCAAATTTAATAATACAATGGCATTGAGTTCAGTACCTCCACGTGTCGAGAAAAGACACTAATTAACATCTAACACGTGTCGCAAGAAGAGTAGGATTTACAAGTTCTATATGAGCTTTATGTTGATTACCTTTTACTCAAACAGTGTTAAGGCTCTTTATTCTATAAGATATGGCATGTCAGTTTAGATCATAAAACACTCAGTACCCCCTTTTTCCAAAAGAAAAAAACAGCCCTTTATTAAAGGAAAAATAGTTATTTTTGTGTGTTTTAGATTATATCTTAATTATTTGTGTTTAAAATATTACGTTTTAGTCAGTTACGTTATCGTTTTGTTACGAAGTAGTTACTCTGTCGTTAAGCTTTGTTATCTCTCTAATGATAATCCTATGTGGCAGTCTAAATGAGTTTTAAACGTAAACTTAATGTCTAATTAGGATGAATTTAAAGTGTAATTAATTTAAAATTTTCAATTAATTAAACATCTATTCTCGTCCCAGTTGGACATCCAAGTTGACATTTAAAACCTATTTAGACTGCATTACCGTTAGGGAGATAAGGGAGCTTAATGAAAGAGTGACCACTTTCTAACAAAACGATAATGTAAGTGACTAAAACGTAACATTTCAAACATAAATGATTAAAATGTAATCCGAAACAAACAAAAGTGTGACTATTTTTGTAGTTTACCCTTCAAAGTATAATATTGTAATCCGTTTGGAGTCGAGAGACAAATCCAAACCAAAACCGAGCATAAATACTCTAGACACAATACTTTCATTGTTCAAGGATCCAATCGACTAAACTTGAAGGACGAGTGTCGAAAAAAAGCTGATCCCTTCAACAAGATTCGAATTAAAACTCGTCTCAAATATCTGTTAGTTGGATATGTGAAAGTAGTAGCCTTCATGTACCCATATACAGTACAAAACAGTATAATATATGAAGTAGAAGACTCATGTCATACTCTGGCAAGTAGCAAAGCCTGGTAGGGAACATAGAAAGATGAGGTACATGAATTATTTAAATTCCACCTTCCATTAAAAAGCTTTTTAAGTAGCTTTGGGGTTTGGATGGATGGCCATTTTTTTCCTTTAAAAATCTAGGTCGGCGTTTGATGGTGCATTATTGGATGATGGACAAATGCATAGGGGTCTGCAAAAAAAACAAAATCCCAAAAGTCAGATACACCGTATCCAAATCAATAAACTCTGGGATTTTATTAAATATGGCAAGTTTGTCATTGTAAGTCCTTCCTATAGGAAAATTCCCCACATGCCTTCCACATTGGTACATGGTCCTACGGTCATTACTTCCATCACCATTTTTGGTATAAATATATGATCATGGATTATTCAACTTACCTTTCATATTTGTTTCAGTCTTGAATGAAAAAGAGTGACAATGGCTGTTTTCTCCTCAAAGTTTGCGAAAAAACACGGTCTCCGGTCTGTCAGCTTCCCTGCTAGCTCACATCCGAGCACACTTAGATTGGAAGAGGAGCTGAATAAGCGTCAGTCTCGGCACGGTGGTGAAACACTTTGCACTAGTTTATTTGGTCTTGCAGAGTTGTATATATGCATAGAGGATCTTTTAAATTTGCCACTCACTCAACAAGCTTTAGCTCAACATCACAATGAACAATGGCAAAATGCATTGCTAGATTGTTCGTTAAAGCAATTGGATGTATGTAGTAACACGAAGGATGCTGTTTCTTCGATGAAACAAAGTGTTCGAGAGCTTCAATCGGCTCTCCGACGAAGCAAAGCCGGAGAGCAAAGCATTGAAACCAATATTAGTAGTTACATTACCACTAGGAAGATTATGAAAAAAGAAATCGCGAATTCACTTACATCATTGAAGCAAATGGACAACATATTCGGAGATTTCCCTCGGTTAGAACAACACCATCATCTCGCCGCGGTCATCGGTTTGCTTCGAGAATCAACCATGATCACCACTTCCGTTTTTCACGCCCTTCTTTCATTCCTTTCTCCTTCGTCGTTGAAACCAAAGTCTTCGAAATGGTCATTGGTTTCGAAGTTGGTCCAGAAGGGTTCGACAACATGCAAAGACGAGCTGAAAATGAATGAGTTAGACAGAACTGACATCGCGGTTAGCAACATATTGCTGCAGAGCTCGAAAGAAGATTCCGAGGACACAAAAGTCGAATCCGCAATGCTAAATTTGGAATCTTTGGATGCCATCTTTGAAAATCTTGAAGATGGCTTAGAGTGTTTGTTTAGGAGCTTGCTTCATACTAGAGTTTCTTTCCTAAATGTACTTTCTCATTAGCAAAAGATCATATATATATGTATCCTCCAATCTATTGAGATTTGAGAGGTGGATCAACAACACTGAAATGAATTCTAAAATGCCTTCACTTATGGGGCAATATGTACAGTTCTTATTAGTATTTAGGGTGCATTTGTACATTTTTTGAGTTCCATTATTAATTCAAGTATTGATTTGTACTATTATGCCAATCGATTTAATATATGCTGTTGAAAAGTTTAAACGATTCGAATATATGTCAAATTTTTTGATGAAACTTTAGTTTTTGTACAAGAAAACAAAATATGCACTATTTCTCTTTTTTTGTTCCGATCTTTAAATTATACGTTTTTCTCATTTAGTTATCTATTTTTTTTATCAAAAGTATATTAAACTATCTTTTTTATCCCATTTACTAGAAAACATGTATGGATCACAATAACAATGTTCCACGTTTTTATTGGTTGATATCGTATTTTGAGATCAGACGAGACTAATTAATAGTTTAGATACCACTTTTGACAAAAAAAAGCATAAATAAAAATTTAACCCTCAAATTATACCATTTTTCTCACTTAATTCTTTTTTGTCAAGAATGGTATATAAACAATTAATTCCTTCTCATTTTACTCCAAAACACTATATTATGTTCTTACTTGATGTTATACACTTTTTGTGTAATATGAGGCAAAATTAATAGTTTAAGTATCAATTTTTACTAGTAAAAACTTTAGATACTTAAATGAAGCAAGACAAGAGGGGTAAACAGAACCCTGAACCCCCTTTTAGTCCTTTTAAAATCCAAAATCTTTGACTTCCTCTAAAATGTGATTTAATTTTTTTTTAAAAATCAAAGTTTTAAGTTTACAATTAAAAATTTTAAAATTTTAATGCCGAAAGTATAGTTCAACAAAAAAATTTAACTAAATGACAAAAGTGACATAGTTGAAGGACAAATTTGAATTTAATTGTGGATTTTGAGGTATAGAGACATTGGGGATTGGGATTGAATGAGGTGCATTAGTTGCACCTCGGATTCCTGTTTATGCCTGAACCTGGTATTAAAGCTAGTTTCTTTAAACCTCGAGAATGTCAATAAGCACATATGTATTTATGCATGTATCCATGTATGTATGTATGCATGCATGAGCAAACAGTGTAAAAAGTTCGCTTTTCTACCGAAATGGTCGCTCAGTAAGAACACATGCTGTGAGACAGCACTGTACCTAATGGTCTAAAGCTTAATTTCAACATTTGAACAACCAAGGTTTAGAAAATCCCAAACAATGCATTGAAAAAGCTCATACTCCAATGGCTGTTTCTGTCATGTTTTTTTTTTTTTTTTATGCTTATGGTTGAAAAAAAATTCCCAACTCCTTAAAACACAGCAAAACAAACAAAAAAAAAAATCACAAACACCTAACAAGCAACTCAACCTCGAGCGAGCCACGAGTGAAACCATATATCTACTAATGAAAAACAATTCTGCACACACAAACGAAATGATTGCTTCTAAACACGCTCGCTTTAAATTTTTTTCCGGGTTAAAATCGCAGTTGTTTTTGGCTAAAATGATACACTGTCCTAAAAAATCAGCAGCAACGACACGTTAAAATGTCTAAGCAAGTGTAAGGCCTTGCCTTTTCTTCGAGTTCTTGAGACGAGGGCAAAGGTTCCAAACTGTAAATACTGCTTCGAACAAAGCAAAAGTTGTATAAATTCCTGCAAATTCCTTTACTAAAAGGATATACTCGTTCGGGAATCCGCCTGCATATGTAATGAAAATGAGCAATTATGTAAGCTATGATCACATGGTCGATCACTTAATAGCTATCTGTGATGAAGAAAATGTCATATTAATGTGTTCCATCAAAATCCAATCATGATAAGTCTTTCAATCTTACGACATAGTATTGTACCTTAGATATGGGATACGCCTGCGCCTAACGAGTTCGTAAGTAGTCTGATTTGTCAGAACAAGATAACTGCACGAAAAATAATGGTTAATAAACTAGTGTCCACGGTACACAACGTTAAAGCTAATCATCATACCTGAAATGCGAACAAAAGTTACCTGTGAAAAAGCAGCAGTAATAGTAGAAAAATTATGGAAATCGACAAGGCGATCAATAGCAGAATCATAATGGCATCCTTCCACCTTTCAACAATATTTTTCAATGTCAAATTTTCAGATCTAGGTAAATACAGAAGAGCCAAATTTAAAAAATAAAAGCCAAACAAATAGATACTTAACGACCCCCCATTGTCACACTATAAGGTACTTCGTACTATAACATACCAAGCCCTCGAAATGTTGGCTTTCAAGTACATAATATACAAGATGCCAGTCCAAAGACACAACGCTGTCTCTTCACAAATATACCACCTGAATTTAAAAATTGTGACAGGAGAGACTGATGAGTTCCGAATTAGGAAACAATATTTAAATGATCGAATTTTAGCATGCATGCATGCATGGAAAATCAAATCAAAATGAACGTATGTTGGACGTGTTTATATACCATGTCAAATATGATATATACTCACCAAAATTTGCAATGATTATCCTGGCCAACACATGATCCGAGCCATACACAATGATGATCAAACTGAAGAACACATTTATCACAATCATGACAGTGCTTTGCTCGTGGAGGCTGCAGTTGTACACAAACAAACATACGTAACAATCACAAGCTATCTAAGGTACTAATTGCACATTTAAGTAACATCGAAAAGGATAGCTGAATAAACACAAGCGGTTCTTAATAGTTCTTACACTGACCTCCATGCTCACTGACAATGCTACAAATATTCACATATCGTCTTTTTAATGCTTGATATTATACAAAGTCAACAATAAAGATCCGCTGTCTAGGCAAGTAACACATATAAACAGAGATAACCAAGAAGTCAGAGACGGCACCAAGGCCCCCTCCCCTCCAAAGATGAATTTTTTTTAGTTTAATACCTTTAAAATTTTAAAATAACAAGCATATACAAAGATAAAATTGTACTTTGACCCCTTTAAAATTTTATAATTTAATTTTGGCCCCCCAAGATAAATTTCTGGCTTTGTCCCTGAAAGAAGTGTTGATTCAAAGAAAATAAGTTTACTGCATGAAAGACATATAAAATTAGATATCGGTACCTGCTCAACATTACAATAGGAGCAAGTGCAAGACCTGCAAAATCCAAAAGAAAGTCAGTAGTTTTCTAGTATTCAATAAGCTCCTGAAACTGAATTAAACTTTTTCTTGGTAGATTTCATGACAAGACTCGGATTAAACTCAAGCTTACAGGGTTAAAACACACAAAACATCAAGATTCATATGCCATATGTTTAGTAAACATACAGGCAAACTTGTGTAAGATTAATAAAACGGAAGAGCAGCAAGTGATATACGACAGAAAGTACCGTGATTGCTAACTTAGCTGGCACTTAGCACCCATGCACATCCATAAACATGAATTCACAAAGTCAATAGTGTTTTTACATACCTAATGGATGTTCCAGGGGGATACATGTCCATAACCAACTTCGTCCAAGACGATGGATTACTCCCTAGGAAATTTCTACCCGATTGACTCCCTTCTATGGTAACATTCAAGCTTCCATTTTGGCTCGAAGCAGGCTGTCTTTGCTTAAACATTATAAGAACACGATAAATAGTAAGATTCCAAGCATAAAGCCCACTTCCAAAGAAATGGAAGAGACAATGAACGGAACAATAAAAGAAAAGAAAATGCTTACTTTGACGCCATTGACGGCTTCTGATACACCACATTCGTCTCATTAACAGCCCTCATTACATCAACAACATAACTAAAAGCCAAAAAAAGGACATAAAAACATTAACAGTAAAAACACAGTCAATAATTCACACAGTTTCAAAACTTTGATGATCTATAGAGTAAAAAACCACATAATATTTACCCTGGAGAAGAACTAGAAGTAATAAAGTATTGTACCAATGTAGCAAACAGCAACAACAAATATAAAGCAGTGTACCTGAGAAAATGAAAAACAAAAAAAAGAATTAAACATACAATAAATATTTGATGTTCTTATACAACTAAATTGATAAAAACGAACCCATATTTTTAAACTTTCATTGAAAAAAATAAAGTAAAGCTAACTGCAGTGAATGAACTCTGAAGTGTAATTGATACATTACCAGGGTTCTTTTTTGGTTTGCTCAATTAAATCACCATCGAAAACAAAGAGAATGCCAACGAAAATCAGATGTAGCAACACTAATGTCACTTTCAAACCCCATGATGATCTTCGAGCTAAAGAACCCATAAAAATTTCCAAATTAATTATAATAAAAACCGCTAAAAAAACCATGAAATTCGACAAAACCCAACAAAATGGCAAGCAAAATAAACTAAATTATCCACAACTCAACTGAATTATAAGAAACAAAACACACTAAAAAAAAAGCTTCTTGTTCTTGGTCATGAAATAAACATAAAAAGAAAATTGTACCAGGATCGGAGAGACAAGGGAAACAGTGAAAGAACCGAGCGAAAGCTCGATCGCGGAAGGACCGGCATATGCCCATGACCGTCGCCATCAAACAATCCACCCAACACAACAATATTTCCAATTTCAAAAATCAAATCATTAAACGACACGATAATGGTAAAAAAAAAAAAAAAAAGTCAATATTTTTTGGCCTTTTTTCAAGCAAGGCTTTCCCTTTTTTTCTCTTCTTTCAATTTCGAAAGAGAAAAAAAAGTTAACAGCAGATATGAAATCTGTGAAACAAAAAAAAAAAAAACAATCAAACTCTTTTAACAAGAAATGAAAAAAACCCAGTTCGTGGAAGATTGCATTTTTTGCAGTTTTTATTATATTGAAAATAAGAATGTTAGCTGTCAGTTAGATAGTGTAGGGTTTTTTTTATCAAAATAATAATAATAAATTAATTACAAAAATATGAAAGTTGAGATTTAATTTATTTATTTTAATTTTATATAATTTGGTACTTTTAATTTTTAATTTGTATAAATCGATAATATTATTAATTGTTGTGATTACATGAAAATTTTTTAATTGTTTTGTTTTTACAATTAAAGATATGAAAATTTAGTCTATCATGTTCAACTTATAATAAATTTATATATTAGTTGAATGATAGCAATTAACAATTTTAAAAAAAGAATTTCACTTCATCACCTTAATGGTAGCAACTAGACCTGATCATGGGTCGGATCATCCGACTCGACCCGAAGACTTGCTCGAAAAATAGGAGGGTTTGGACAAAAATATAGGCCAGAAAAATGAGCTTGGACAAAAAACGAGACCCATTTTCTAAACGGGCTGGGCCTTGGGTATGAGTTTTTTGGCACGAGCCTGACCCGGCCCGATCGAATAAATTAATCATTTTTAATAAAAAATTATATTTTTGTTTTGGCGCGTTTTTTACTGTTTTGGTTGCTGTTTTTTGCTATTTTGATTGCTGTTTTTTGTTGTTTTTGTTTTTTTTACTGTTTTGATGCTTTTTTACTATTTTGGTTGTTATTTTCGTGTTGTTTTTGCTGTTATTTTTGCTGTTTTTAATGTTGTTTGATGTTATTTTTGCTGCTGTTTTGGTTGTTATTTTTGTTATTTGGATGTTATTTTTTATGCGTTTTTATTATTGTTTCACTGTCTTTTTTAATATTATTTGAATATTGTAGAACTTATGTTTTATTGTTAATTTTTTTACTAATTTATTTGCAACTATCTTAATATAAAAAAATTTAATGTATTTTAAATTTTTTTTAATGTTTGTTTTAATGTTTTTAAATGTATTTGATATATTATATATTTTTTAAATTTGTTGTATGTAATAAAATAATCTAAAAAATTAATATGGGCCGGACCAAGTTGGGCTCGGGTTTGATATTATAATTTGGATCAGGTTTGGACAAAATTTTAAGCCCATTTTTCAAGCCGGACTAGGCTCAAGCCTAGCACTTGAACCTAAAATTTTATTGAAGCCCGACCCATGATCAACTCTAGTAGCAACTAACAATTTTATCAATTTGGACATATTAATAATAATGAAAAATAGATAATTAAATCATGCCAAATTAAATAGAAGGATTAACTCTTAAATTTTAATATAGTATAGGGAGTAAAATAGAATTAGACCAATTTGTTGATTTCTTTGATAATTTTGCTGTTTATCTTCCACGCAAACCCAATAAAAAGTTCCATAAGTTTCAATGGTTTAAAGATCCATTAGAAAAATATATACCTAAATTCTAAATCTCATTTCATTTAACCCTCAAAATGTACTATTCCATTTTCTATAACAAAAAACCTTTAGATATTTTTTTGAATATACTAGTGTGAGTAGTATCTATTTATATTTTTTTAACCTTTTGACAAGGTACATACCTTGCACACACAAGTGCTCAAACCCAAGACTCTTAAGATGAACAACATCCTCTTTTCCACTGGAATCACTTGTTGGATTAAAAAAAAAAAAAACCTTTAGATACTTAAGTGAAAAGGAAAATGTAATTTAAGGGTGAAATTTACATTTAATCCTTAAAAAAATTAAGGCTCACCTACTTTGCTACCTGCAAGTCAAGGGAAGAATAATGTTCACACTAAGGGATTTATTAGATTAAATATTCAAAGAATAGAAAGGAAAGAAATGCAAGCAGGAGAATGGAGGAAAATTCATTGTATTTAGAGGCATGCATGAAATTGTGAGGAAGATGAAACTGACTGCTACTGTTTTCCAGTTTCTTCCTAAGAAAAGACAACCCTACCAACATTCAGATTTTAACGTCGGATTTGAAACATCCAGCATAGACCACGTAAATTTTCTCACTAATCATCCTCTCCCAAAACCTACATATGAACCATTCTACCTATTCTTGTAGATTCTTTTTTACAGTATACACCACCTGCAGAATTGTTGTCTTGACAGCTTGTACATTTATAAATACTCAATAATCACCTCCCTCTCATGTTTTTGTGTCAATTGCGGTAACTTCTCAAGGCTGAGGCACCATTACCACCACCACCAGCCATCTATATATTTAGGGACTCGCGCTACAAGGGCAAATTTCTACTTCAACAGTATCGATTTCCCTTACTCGAAGCCAACAGGGAGGTTCAATAATGGCCGTCAGACAGGTATACAAAAACATAACATTGCTAGCACAACACAATCTCCATGCATTTCCTCCATATACTGACTGATATCAATGATAGTGAGACTGTTGGGTCTAAAGAAGAGTCCACCACCATCTTTGTACCTTGTCAATGATCCATCCAATTTCGAGAAGAATATACTGCAAGGCCTCTGGAGGATCCGGTATTTTCGGCGATACTGGAAAGGCAGTAAGTGTTTTTCAACAGTATCATACTTTGAGGGCTCAATTAAAACATTTTAAAATTTGCACACTAATTTAGAATCTAAGCTATAGCTTTGAGGTTGTCCGGTGAAATTAATCCTTTTTTAGATTCTCAAACTAGGCTTAAAGTATATATGCAGAAAAGGGTGATCCCATTGGAGGAGCAAATGCAACAATTTTCAACCATTCGTTCAAACATAACAAACATGACATCGAGTGAAGAAGCAACCGATAAAATCCTGTCGAAAGCATTTATTCTTATCACCATTGGAAGCAACGACATGTTTGAATATCTGCTTAACCTCAACAAACCAATGTCCTTAGCAAAGTTCAATTCGACCCTTATATCCACATACCAATACCTTATAAAGGTTCCGACATTGATTTGGCCTTGTTTTATAATCAGTTTCATTGTTTTTAATTCTTTTTGTTGGAAATTTATATGATGTAAATTCATAATTATTTATTTATTAAAAAGTGATAGATTTATTCAATGGTTGCCTTTGATTTTTATGTAACATGTTTTATTAAGAATTATGTCAAATGGAAATCAAATAGAAAGTTGTGACTCTTCAAAAAGTATCATTTGAATGCATATAAATAGATAGACTATGGTGCCCACAAATTATATCACAATCAATTTCAATTTTCAAAAATTAGAGTAAGAGTTAGGGATTCTGCGATTTTTCTAATCAAAGTAAATTCAAAAACTTCGTTGTATCCCAGGAGGACCTTTGTCTTAACCTTCTAGTAATTTTGTGTGGGGTCAAATAGTTCTCTTTGAAAAGCATCATCAGCGCCTCAAACTTTACTTTTTAATTCAATATCGTCTCCGGATCTATCTTCTCCACTCAAAATCTCCAACAATCAAAGAGAACTATTTTGAAGATGGCGACGGAGGCTAACACCGCATTCAAAGTGATGAACCAAGAGTTTGTGAAACTTGACCGATTTGATGACTCAAACTTCAATCATTGGAAAGACAATATGTTGTTCCTTCTTACCATCTTAAATGTGGTGTACGTTCTGTATC
Organism: Gossypioides kirkii; assembly: GCA_005610355.1. Lineage (NCBI taxonomy): Eukaryota > Viridiplantae > Streptophyta > Magnoliopsida > Malvales > Malvaceae > Gossypioides > Gossypioides kirkii. Next base: position 39,705,064 of record CP032248.1, read on the forward strand.
CAAACTTACAACTCGTGAAGGATCCCACCCCTAATGCAAATCCCGAGAAAATTGCGAAAGTGGTCGAACTCAAGAAGAAGTGTGAGGAAGATAATTCCACATGTCATGGTCACATTCTCAACAGCTTGTCTGATCAATTGTATGATCTTTACATGTCGATGCAATCCCCGGTAGAAATATGGAAAGCTCTTGAAAAGAAATACAACACTGAGCAATAAGGTACCGATAAATTTTTAATGATGAAATATTTTGAATTTAAAATGCTCGATAGTATCTCGATCATAGATCAAGTCCATGAACTACAAGTCCCTGTAAGTAGGCTTCGTGACTTGAAAGTTGTTATTCCAAAATTGTTACAAGTCGGGGCTATCATCTCAAAACTGCCCTCATCTTGGAAAAATTATTAGAAGGAACTTCTGAATATGGTAGAGGACTTCACTGTGGAGAAAATACTTAGGCATTTGCGTATTGAAGAGGAAATTCGAAAGCGTGATATAGTGTATCTTCCCCAAAGTTCTAAAATGAACCATGTGAACGAGTCCAAGAAGTTTCGAAATGGTAAGTGAAAGGCCACATTCGAGAACAATAACATGCAAGACAAGAAGAAAAAATCTCACAATTGCTATAATTGCAATAAAAAAGGATACTACATTAAAGATTGTAAACTTCTCAAAAAGAAGAAAGATGTCACAACTTTCAAAGCCAATATGGTGGAGGATATGAACTTAGTAGCCATGGTTTCAAAAGGGGTCGAGAGTTTGGAGATTAGTATGATTACCGAACTCAACATAGCCATGATCGATAAGTCTCATAATTGATGGCTTAACTTTGGAGCTACTGTCCATGCGTGTAATAACCGACAACAATTCAAGAGTTATGAACTAGTGGCAAATCGTGAAGTGATTATGGGCAACTATCAATTAGTTAAGGTGCTCGATTAAGGGACAGCAGAACTCAACTTCACATTTAGGAAGAAATTGACTTTGACCAATGTGTTACATGTTCCTTATATGAGAAAGAATTTAATGTCTATGAGTCTTCTGTGTAACAAGGGGTTCAAGATTATCTTGGAATCCGATTTGTTTATCTTGCTTAAGGGTGATATATATATATGTAGGAAAAGGATATTGTAACGAGGGCATGTTCAAGTTGAGCATTGATATGAATAAAGTCAATTATTCTACTTATATTGTTGAGTCTTATCCTTTGTGGCATGCGCATTTGGCACATTTTAATTTTAAAACTTTACAATATATGTAAAATAATGTTTATATCAATTTAAGTAATGATGAGTTTGTGGATAAACGTAAAATTTGTATTCAATAAAAAATTAACAAGAAGTCATTTCCTAATAAGTGTAAAAGGAATTCACAAGTGTTAGATTTAATTCATTTGGATGTTTGTGAATTAAATGAAACTCTAACAAGAGGTGAAAATGATATTTTATCACTTTTATAGATGACTTCTTTAGATTTACTTACATGTATCTCATGAAAAATAAAGATGAGGCTTTTGATATGTTTAAACGTTTTAAAAATGCGGTTGAGAATTTGTTTAGTAAGAAAATCAAAGTGCTTCGTAGTGATAGAGGTGGTGGATATTTTTCAAATGAATTTAATGTATTTTGTGAGGAACAAAGTGTGGTACATGAGTGTTCCACGCCTTATACTCCGCAACAAAATGGTTTGGCAGAAAAAAAAAAGAATCTTACTTTAGTGGATATGGTTAACTCGATGTTAAATGCTAAACTTCCATATAATCTAAGGTGTGAGGCATTATTAAATGTGTGTTATATCTTTAACAAAATATCATCGAGAAAAATCAAAGTATCTCCATATGAGTTATGGAATGGTCGAATGCCAAACTTAGATTATTTCAAAGTGGGAGTGTTTGGCTTACTATAGAGTTCCTGACTAACGGAGAATGTAACAGTCCAGTTTTTAATGGTGTCGAAAACAGTGATTTCGGGATCATAATTTCGACGAATCAAGTTGTTAATTTATTTATTTTAATATTTATAACTTCTCTAGCATTGTATTAAAAGTTGGTAAGGATATTTTAATGTTTAAATAGTTAATTGAGTAGAAAGGATTAAATTGTAATAGGTGTAAAAGTATAGTTAATAAGTTAGAAGGACTAAATGGTCAAATTACCCTAAATGATTTTAGTGGGTGCTTTATCATGAGAAATATTAGAAATAAATATGATTAATTAAAGCTAGACAAATGATTAACAAATTTAATTAAGAAAGTCTTAAAATTTACCATTTTGCCATTAAGTATTTAAGTTAAAATTAAGAAGAAAATATGAAATTCTCATCCTTTTCATTTTCTTCTTCCACGACAAGAACAAGAAAACTAGGGTTTGGAGTTCAAACCTTTGAGCCTTAATTTAGGTTAGCAAACGATGCCCATTTTTAGTAATTTTTATGTTTTTGAGTCTTTGTTAGCTTAATCTAGTTAATCTAAGGACTAATTTGTGAATCTGCCAAATGTTATGAAACTTTTCATTGTTGAAAATGTTTGTTCTTGAAAGCTTCTGATGGTTTTGTGTGTTTGATGCTTGGATTAGATCTTTTTGTAAAGAGACTTTTGATGAAATTAGGGTTAAGGACTAAAATGTAAAAATGATGAAAGTACTTGTATTATTATGAAAATAAATGTGTGAAGGGGTTAGATAAACACCCTAGAGATTTTGGCTAAGGTTTATTGTGTAAGAGAAGAGTTATTTTGCATGTTTTGTGTTTGAAAAACTAGATTAAATAAAAGGAAAATATTAGGGGTAAAATTATAATTTTCCCAAAAAGTACTAAATTGTGTTAATGACTCAATTATGTGATTTAATGTGAGAATTGGATGATTTGTGGATGTAGACTAGGATAGTGCTTCAGATCGCGGAAAAGGGAAATTAGCGGAGTAGTCCATAAAGTCTAATCGTAATTGCAAGTTAGTTCGGTAAGTTCGTAATGTATATTTTTACTTAACATTTCCTGTATGCTTATTGTCATTGTTCAACAATTGGAAACACTTGGAATTTAAGAGATCGAAGAAATGAAACGAAAGAGATAGTAAGCTTTATGCCGTTGAAAAGGTACTGACGCGATGGTTGGGGTACCGCATATGTTGCAAGTCCTCGATAGCTCATGTGAGCAGCATTGTGATTCGAAAAAGAGATATGAATCCTAAATGGATTATAGGCCCTTCGATGCCTGGGACTTATGCTTTATGCATACTCCCGACAGCTCGTTTGAGCAACATCGTTAGGGAACAAGTTACAAACAGACACCGTACTGATGGTTGGGGTATCGCATACGTTGCGAGTCCTCGACAGCTCGTGTGAGCAACATCAAGTATTGGTAACAGAAAAGTTATAGACAAGAAAGTGAAAGTTATAATTGACTCGGGAAAGCAATGAGACTATCCTGGCTCGGTCAAGTTATAGCTGCTTTATACAAATGTTTGGTAATCCTTTGAAACTATCGAACTTACTAAGCCATGAAGCTTACCATAGATGCTGTTGTTATTTTGTAAATTGTTTGCTGATTGAAGATCGGATCATCATCTCTTAGAAGTCACACTATCGCGGAGCTCGTTGATAGTTTTTACATCACTCAGTCTTATGGCATGTACTAGGATGTTGTTATCTTTTGCTTTAAGTAATTGAGATTGTGAAAACCTTGTTATGTTGAAGAAATAATGAATATATTAATGTATGTTGTGCAAATTGAAGTATAGACTTAAAAGTATTATGTAATGACTTGGAATCTATGTATTTTGTGTTGGCTTAATGCATTTTGAAGTAATGAATGTTTTGAGTTGATAAACTTGTGTTTTGGCATGATTCTTGAGATTCTGCATACTTGTTTCGGTAGAACCCATGCATGTATCAGTAGAAGTACAGGGTAGGAGAGAAGTTGTTCACTGACTTGGGTTGTATCGATAGTTGAATAGCAAGCATCGGTAGTTATGTGTTTAGATGTATCGATAGAAGTTGTAAGGTGAGACTTTTAGCTCTTTGGAGGTTTTAGTATCAGTAGAAGTAAGACTAGTTTCGGTAGAAGAGTCACTTGTATCGATAGAAGTCTACACTATTCCTGAACTGTTTACTACTTGACAACTACCAATACTTTTCCAAGAAGTACCGGTAGAAGTCTCAAAAAATATCAAAAATGACCTTTTTACCCCTATTAAATTGTATTTATAATTAAATGACGATATAAGACGTGTGGAGTTAAATTCTTTAATAAAATAAGACTGAATAACATGGTGTTAAAGATGAATAGTGATAAATGAATAGTAAGACACCGGAACCTAAACCGGCAATGGTTTTCAGGTTTTGGGTGTTACAGAGAACAAAGTTAGGACCAAGAGCCAGGATATGTCTAACATTCTAAGGCATATCGTGTTTTTGACTTAGTGTCAAATACGATAATTGAAACAAGAGATGTTGTATTCATTGAAAATAAGGTTTTCGATGATTCAACAAATTCGAAAAAAGAATATCAACCAATGATCTCAAGTGATCAAGCCAAAATAAGTCTTTGTGACAATAAGGATATGAAACCGATGAAAAGTCAAAGAGTGAGAAAAGTAAAGGACTTTGGCTCCAATTACATTTCCTCACAATCTCTAGCATTCCTTGTTGAGGGAAATAGAGAATCCGTAATTAGGAAGATCCCATAATGTTTAATGTGGATGGTGATCCACAATCCTATGGTGAAGTCATGACTTCTAGGGATGCGGCATTTTGGAAAGAGACGATCAATGATGAAATGGATTCAATATTGTCCAATAATACTTGGATTCTAGTTGATCTTCCTTAAGGATCAAAGGCTACCAGGTGTAAATGGGTGTTTTAGAGGAAGAATACTCCAACAAGGGGTTCTCCAACCTTTAAGGCTAAGTTGGTGGCTAAATGATTTAGGCAAAAGGAATGCCTAAATTATTTTGACAACTATGCACCAATTGCTAGGATGACCTGCATTCGAATTCTTACAGCACTTGCATCTATCCATAAGTTACATGTACATCAAATGAATGTTAAGACGACTTTTTGAATGGTGATCTCGAAGAGGAAGTCTACATGGAGCAACCAAAAAGCTTTTTGCTTCTTGGGAATGAACATAAGGTGTGTAAGTTGATCAAATAATTATATGGTTTAAAACAAGCGCCTAAACAGTGGCATGAGAAATTTGACTCGGTTATTTTGGCATATGGTTTTTTACATAATGGTGCAAATAAATGTATTTACACTAATTTCATTTATAGGTACGGTGTAATTATTTGTCTCTATGCAGACGATTTGTTAATTTTGGGGACGAACATGGAAGGTGTTCATGAGACCAAAGAGTATCTAGCCTCGAATTTTAAAATGAAAGATCTCAACGAGGTAGATACAATTCTGGGTATAAAGGTGAAAAAGCATGAAAGGGACTTTACATTAAGCAATCTCACTACATCGAGAAAGTATTGAAAAAGTACAAACACTTGAATATCAAGGATTCGAACACTCCATGCGATTCAAACTTCATGTTAAGTAAGAATAATGGCAGGGCTATAGCGCAACTTGAGTACGACACTACAATTGGAAGTCTAATGTATGCAATGCATTGCATAAGACCCGATATCGCATTTGTTGTGTGCAAATTGGCGAGATTTACAAATTGTCCTAGTATCGATTATTGGAAAGGAATTTGTAGGATTTTTGGTTATCTTAAGAAAAAAAATTTGGGATTATTCTATAGTGATTATCCAGTGATACTAGAAGGTTACTCGGATACAAGTTGGATTACAAGTTTAAGTGACAATAAGACTACATCAGGATGGATTTTTACGATCGGAGGTAGAGCCATTAGTTAGGCCTCCAAGAAACAAACTTGCATCTCACATTCAACTATGGAGGCTGAATTTATAGCCTTGGCGGCTACTGGTAAGGAAGTGGAATGGCTAAGAAATCTCTTGGTAGATATAAAGTTGTGGCCACAACGTAGGTTCACCATTTTTGTATATTGTGATAGTAAATCCACCATGTCTCGAGCGTACAATAAGGTGTACAATGGAAAGTCTAGACATATAAGTTTGAGACATGATTATGTGAAACAATTGATTAAGGACGGTGTGATAACAGTTACCTATGTTAAGTCAATTGACAATTTAACGGATCCACTGACAAAAGGTTTGTCAAGGGATTTAGTTAAGAGTACTACCACCAATATGGGATTAAAACCATTCCAATTGTGTCATTCATAAGGAAACCCTACTTTTTTCTAGACAAAAGTTAGTTTCAAAGTTCAAAGGGTAATAACAAGTTATCGAATGATAACGTGCATTAAGAAACAGGATTTAGTGCTTATATTTTAGGAGGATGAGTTTTACTCTTAATGGGTGGACATTAATTGTCATGAAATCCACCTATATGGACATGAAGTGGTGTCGCTTCAACGAGATTTTCTTTATGGTTTTCTCTCGTACATGTTCATGAAATGGGATGAGCACATGTCCATAACGGTGCTAAAACAAATTAAACTCTTACTCTAATACTTTACGATTATGTATGAAATTTTTCTGGTATTGGCTTTAAGAGTGATGGTTCAAGTGATTAGCCACCATTCATTTTTTATACTTTGAGAAGTTTGCACTAAATGAATGTTCAATCTGCGGAGACCCTTCTTTATACTTAATCATTGTGTACTTATTTTCTGGAATTAGAAATCTAGTGAGGGATTGTTGGAAATTTATAGATTGCAAATGTAACATCCCTAAAATTGATATATAATAAAAGAAGTAATAAGTTGAATAATGTATAATTGATTTTTTTTTGTAAGATGAGAAAATGATATAAAAGAGAAGATTAAGTGTAATAATAATAATAATAATAATAACAATAATAATAATAAGTAAGAAGTAGGTTTTAGCATATTGATTTAAAAGTAAGGACTCAATCCTAAATATGTGAAAAGTTTTTGGCTCAAGTGTAAATATTCAAATTTTAAGGGATCGAAGTATAAAAATGAGAAAGTTGAAGGATCAAAAGTGAAAATATACCAATTTACTATAATATGGAATTGGCATGCATGGACCAAATTAAATAAGTGAAGAATTGTGAGGAACTAAATCATAATTTTTCCAAATTAAGTGATGACTCAAAGATGGAAATTTGAAAGACCAATAAGGGCAAAATGATCAATTAGCAAGAAGGAGAATTCTAGAATGTAATGATGATGTTGATGATATTTTGGAGATATTTTTCATTAATTAATTAGTTAAATATTATTTTATTAATATTTTACTTAGATATGTATTATTATTTTATTTAAAAAATGGTAGTATAAAAAGAAAGGAAAAATGAAGGAAATTTATCATCCTTCCAACGTGAGTAAAAGGGTGAGAAAATGAAATTTCCTTTTATTTGCAATTTGGTCCTTTGCCATGAAAATATTTTTTTACCCAAATTTTTTTAAAATTTCCTTAGATATTAGAGAGAGAAGATGAAGTAGAGATTCTAGAGAATATGTTCATCAATTTAGAAGCAAGAAAATAGTAGATGAAAGTGGAGAAAATGAGAAGAAAAAGGAAGGAAAGTGGTGAAGAAGAGAAATGCATGGAAATGAAGAAGAAAGGAAGAAATTATTGACAAAGGAGGTAAGTTTCATACTAAACCTACTTGTATTTCAATAGATTGAGTTAAAGATGTTTTGAGTGAGATGTATGATATATGTATTTAATCTAAATACTAGAAATAGAAAGTATTTTATGAAGAATAAATGCTTAAAAACACTAAATTGGTAAGAGAGAATGTGATTTGTATGGTGAAAAGTACTAAGATTAATAAATGAATATGTAATCTACACATAAACATAAGTGATTAAATTGCATAGTAAATAAAAGTATGGCAATTATATGTGATTGAATGAAACATAGTGTAAAGAAACATGAAAAAGGAAAAATTTTCATTAAAACAATTTGGACACCAAAAAACATATATCAATTTAGTTAAGGGTTGAATTAAATATGTAATTAAAGCTTATTGAGTCTAGTTTCATATGGAAGAGACTGTGAATGAAACGGAATTGTATATTTTGAGAAAATCATAAAAAATTGTAAAAAATTATTACAGGCTGAAATTTATATGTTTAAATTCCTAATGAATCTATTTTCAAGAGAAACAAACAAAAACATCATCCGAACCCTGTATTAATAGATAATTAATTTTTAGTAAAGAAAGGTCGAAATTGTCAAGCAGTAGAGACAGGGAAAATTTGAAGAATTTTTTGTATGGATTGGCTAAAGTAGAAATTCTTAAATTTTTATGGTAAAAAGGTATTTGAGTCTAGTTTCAAAAACATTAAGCAGATCTTAATTTCGAATTCTGTAGCTCAAGATATAAGTAATTTAGTGACTGTAACTCAAGTGGACAACTTTGAAATTAACACATAAATAAATAGTGGAATTATAGATAATGTATTGTTACATATAAAACTGCTATATACTAAAAGCTAAAGATTATAATATATATATATACATAAAGGATGTGGAATGGAGAGAAAGAGGAGGAAATATATATATAGTAGAGAAATGTTTCAAAATGGTTATTAGTGATGGAATTATTAGTACATGTCAATATGTTTAAACGAATTGATAATAATGAGTGAATAATTGTTAATTTGATGTGATATTGAAATCATTATTAAAATTTTATGAAGAATTATATTGATTGGCACAATTTAGAAATAAAAATGAAATATACATTAAATGGGTAAACTCCTTTTGAAAGTGCAAATCCTCCAATGGTCTTATTTGTAAAACTTAAAAATTTGTGTTAATTTTATAAATTTCGTTATCTTTGATTGCATAGTATGTTTTTATGAGGACTTGATATTAGAAATAGATTTAAGTGGATGATATGTAAAATGAAATGGTGGTTATGACATCTGAATACGGTTTAGGTAATAAAATAAAAAGTGTGAAACTTGTAGGAAAATGAAGACGACGTCATGATGACAAATTTGCCATCTCATGACATGGAACCCCCAACGTCGCGACGATAGTCCAAATTTTTTATAAACTTTACAATTTCGTCTTTGATCAATTGTGGATGTTCTAATGAGCTCCTTTAATTCATAATTAGTTCTGTCATAAATTCAATATTTACTCATAAAGAGTTATGGCTTTTCAAAAAGTGTCGATTAATGTATATAAATAGATGGACTATGATGCTCACAAATTAGATCACAATCAATTTCAATTTTTAGAAATTAGAGTAAGTGTAATGACCTAAATTCACGAGCATCGAAAAAGTGAGTTTTAAGGCCTTTGTCTCAGTAAACCGAGTTCGTTAATAATTATTAGGAGTAATTATGGGTCTAATAGTGTGTTTAATTAGCCTTTGATTAGGTGAATTTAACTTAATTTAGAGTAATTAGTAAAAGTGACTAAATTGAATAAGGGGTGAAAGCCTAATCATAGATTAAAAGAAAGAAAGAGGGACTAAAATGATAATTATGCTTATTTCATAATTTGAGGCGGCAAAACAATGAGAAAAATCTAAAGATTTTTAATTATTTAAGTTATTATTAATTAATATTAGAATATAATAATATAAATTATTATTTAATTGATATTATCTTATTAGATTAATGAAATATATATATAAATTAAAGCCAAATTTATGGTAATAAAATATACATGTGTAAAAATTATATTTGTACATTTGTAAAATAAATATAAATTTACTTATTATTTAAGCAAATAGATATTTATAATTTATTAATATTATTACTAACTAATATATATATATATATAAGACATAAAAGAATAAAGAAAAGAAAAAGAAACAAAAGAAGGAATTGAAGAAGAAGCTTAAACGAAAAAGGAAGGGAAAAGAAAAAGGGGAAACTAGAATTTTGAAGCTTTAAGCTTTAATTGGTAAGTCAATTAAGCCATTTTCTCTTAAATTAGATGTTTTAGAAGCTTTAGAACAAAGTTTTGATGAAATTAAGTTGAGGTCTTAGAAGTTTTAAGATTTTTGAACATAGTTCATGTTGAAAAAAATAGTGAATTAGGGATTTAATTGAATGAATTTCAAGTTAGAATTGATAAAGAGATTAAATTGTAAAAAAAGCTATAAGTTTTGTGATAAAGGGATTAAATTGAAAGAAATTTTAAATTAGGGTTTTATTATGAACATTAGATAGTTAAGTAGAATATGGAAGGAAATTGAATAAAAATAAAGTATGAATTGAGTTAGAAAAATAAATGAGTTAATTAGGATTAAATTGGAATTAGGGTATAAATTGGATAGAAATTCAATTATTATTATAAATTAGTGCTGTAATTAATAGCATAAATTATTATTTTCGTAGCTAGCAAAGAACCCGAAGCATCGACACAAAAAGGAAAGGAGAAAGTTATCGAGGAGTAATTGTGAAATCCAGGTTTGTATTACTATAATCTGAATTATTCATTATTTAATGTTTATTTCGATATTTATATTTAATAAATGAATATGAGGTAAGCGTTAATATTGAGATGAATGAAAATTTATATTGAATTAATAGTATATTTGAATTGAATTTGAATGATTTGTGATCAAAATTGAAAGTGAAAGTGAAATTGGAATTGAAAGTGATATGAATTGTAAATTGAAAATCCCTATTAACTATTCGGGCTGAGTCGGATATAGTTGGCATGCCATAGGATTGGAAGAGTTCAGGGATACTTCGACCTTGAGTCGATGAGACACTGGGTGTCATTATTTTACCTCGGATAGATTCGATGAGGTACTGGGTACCACTTTACTTCGGCTAGGCCGATGAGACACTGGGTGTCACTTTATTGCTTCGAAATATCAGATAAGGCACTGAGTGCCATTCTGGTGTGTTTGGTTGGATTCGTGTATCCGCCAAGGTCCGAGTCTTGTTAATAGGGGTAAACAATGTGAAAAAGAAAAATTGAATAGAAATGAAAAATTGAGGCATATAAAGTGATATGTGATGAAATTGAGAAATGAGAATGAAATGGATAAATCAAAGGTTTCAAAAGTTATTAGTACCTAATTGTTTATGATATTTGGTTGTTATTTGGTTAAATTGATTTGTTATTGGTATGGAATGAAAGTGGTGTATAAATTAAGATAATATGTATTCATGTATTATATGATTGATTATGTGAAATTTATTTGGTTATTTATAATTTGAATTATAGTAATACCACTGAGTATGAAATACTCAGCGTACGGTTGTTTCCGTGCGCAGGTTAGTAGAAATTAAGGTCCTGGTTCAGCATCCAGATCGATCTCGACCTCAGTATAAACTCGGTAATGTAATTTTTCCCTTTTGGTAAAAGTGGTATGTACTAAGTGTTGTATAAGTTACATGTATATGCTTGTATTGTTGGTTGTAAAAAAAATTATGAAAAATTTGCGGAGCACCAGAACAAGTCTCAATTCCCTTCTAATACGTATTTTGAGCCTCGAGGGTCCAATTAAGGGACTTTATGATTATTTTATAGTATATTCATTAATTAATTATTTATTATTTGTAAATTATCCGATATGTTTGGTAATACCCCGTAACCCTATTTCGACGATGGTTTAAGGTTAGGAGGTGTTACAGTAAGAGTTAGGAAATTCCGTGATTTTGCTAATTAAAGAAAATTCAAAAACTTTGTTGTATCCCGAAAGGACCTTTGTCTTAACCCTCTAGCAACTTTGTATGAGGTCAAATAGTTCTCTTTGGAAAGCACCACTCGCGCCTCGAAGTCTACTGTTTAATTCAATATCGTCTCTGTATCTATCTTCTCCACTCAAAATCACCAACATATATATGTCAAACTCTATACAAGCTTGGAGCACGAACGTTGGGTGTTTTAATGATTCTACCAATAGGGTGTACCCCATTCGCTCGAGCTGTCTTCACCGGTAATAACAGCTACTTCGAACCAGCTCAAGCGATGGTAGCCCAATTCTATGTCGATGTTGCGAGCTTATTAGAACAGTTCAACTCCACTATCCAAGACATGAAGTATTCGGTAGGGAATATGTTCTTGATGACCAGTGTTTTGACGAGGGACATGTTGGCCTTTGGTTTGAAGAACATTGCAGCTGCATGATGTGGGAATGGGACTTACGGTTGCAATCAAATGATAAGATTTTATTCGAATCGTGACGAGTACTTGTTTTGGGACCAGTTTCATCCGACACAAAGGGCTTCGGAGTTGGCTGCCTTGACTCTACAGTAGAGCCAATTATGGTTCCCATGAATTTCAGTCAATTGTTGGGGGTTAACATTTAGGATCCCTACTTTGTTTTTAACACCCAAAACAAAAGACAGAATCCGGGATGTTCTATCCTTTTAATCCAAGCATGGAACCAAATAAACATGACTATATAAGTTCAAACCTGTTTTTCTATTCAATAATTGAAGAGAGTTCTCTTTTAACTTAAGGGTTGGAGGTATGAGTATTAGTAGATGTGTAATCGAGTCGAGCCAAGTCTATTGGCAAGCTTGAGCTCATGTAGCTCGATAATATTTCTAGTTGGTTTCGAGCTTAAAAAATAAATGTTTGATCTAGTTCAAGTAAAATATCGAGCTTCAAATTTTGAGTCAAGCTTCTATGTACCAACAGGCAATGGCATTAGCATTTTCGACTCAACTGATGGAAGGATCGGCAAGATATTATCTCTCCTTGGTTGCTCTGATATACTTTGGCCTCCTCCATCATGGTTCACTGTAAATTAATATGGACCATGACATTAGATGTAACTATCAAGTATAATTTCATTATGGTATCTTCTTTATATCAATTTTCCTCTTGGCTTGTTTGTGAACAAATGATAATGCTTAAATATGACATACTTTTGGATATTAATTATATATATTTTAGGAGTATGATCCTATTAATTTGGGCTATTTATTATCTTCTTATTTTGTAGGGACTCAAGAGGTGGTAGAAGATAAATTGGAGACAAAAAGCATGGTTTTGGAGGAGAATTAAAAGTTGTGTGAAGATGGAATACTAAAAGAGAGGGTTTATAGGACAAAAAGACTTGATTTTATTTTATTTTATTTTAAAATATATTTTTATTAGGATTTCATATTTAAAGATATTATTTATTTGTATTTAATTTATGTTTATCTTTTTATATTTATTTTAGAGTTTAAATTGGATCCAATTAGGGAATTAATGTTTAATTATCTTTTTAAAATTTTAATTGGATTCAATTAGGAATTTATTTGTACTATAAATAGGGGATGGAGTGATTTAATTATTCATTCCCCATTATTGGAAAATCCTCCATCTTCCAAAATCCTAATTCAATAAAAAAAATTCTATTCTTTTTATTTTGTGTTCTTTCCCAAAATCATAAGTAATTAAAAAACCGTTCTAGCCAAAGGTTATCAAATATTCCTCCAAGGTTCATGAGGCTTAGAATCCGCGCTTAATTTTTTTCAACCCTAGTATTCATCAATTCTCTATAATACGGGATCGACGCTTCCGTCCAAAATCCCTACAAAAGCAATCTTTTCATCTTGTGCAAAACTGGCCACTTTGTGTGTTTTGAGAAAGTTGCACAGTCGGTTTGCTAACTTACTGCGTCAGAGGTTGTCGAGCCAAAGAGACAAAACGACGTGACATTCGTTGTTGGGAAAAGGTGATCTAGTGTAAGACACTCCTATTGGAGCGACGGTTGGCTAGAGTCAGGTTCTTTTAAAAACGATATCCGGAGCTGGTGGTCGTAGGCGTCCTCTTCCACTATAACTGACTTATTCGGACACAAAAAGAATCATCCAAAGTCTATGATTGAACTAAGGAAGAATCAAGATAACTGGAGGCTAGATTTTTGAATACTGATAAAACTCTTCTTCTTTCAACTTGTTTATTTTATGCTATTTATTTTTACTTCGACTTCGTTATTTTCTATTTCTTTTAACTCTATTTTCTTTTATTTTTAATTCTGTTTCTTTTATTTTTCCTCAGATTGCGGCACTTTTCTTGGGCACGATTTGGCCCACGATCTCGACAGACAAGACTTTTTACGACTCTCCAGTCCCTGAGGATTATACCTACTTCCCTTTTACTGTTGTTTACTTTAATTTTGGGAATAGATTATATTTGGTGTTCCCGACGACACATCAACAAATCTATTCAAGTTAAAATGGTTAAACTACTTTTTGGGACCTAAACTTGACAATTATTTTCAAATTGGGGTTTGAACTTTTTTCTCCAAGTTAGGCCCTGAACTTGGTAATTATTTCCACATTATTGCCTGAGTTTTTTTTGTCCAAGTTAAGTCTTAAACTTGGCAATTTTCCTATACCAAGGCTTGAACTTTTGTTTATCCAAGTTAATCCTTAATATTTCCTTAAAAACTATCAAGTTCGAGTCCCAATTTATAGAAACAATTATCAAGTTTAGGCCCCAATATGGGTATAATTGCCAAGTTTAGGTATTAACTTGGACAAAAAGAAAATGTTCAACCCTAATTTGAGATAGTTGCATAGTTCAAACTCTAATGTGAGAATAATTATCAAGTTCAAAGTCTAACTTAGGTTAAAAAAAGTTTAGCTGATCATAATGTGAGAACAATTGTATCGTTTAGGCCCCAAATAGTGATTTAATCTAAAGTTAAATTATTGATTTGCAATTGTTATGTTTGGATTTTGCTTAGCTATATCCAATTCATTTTATTGAATGTGTAAAGTTAATTATCAAATACCCACGGAAAATCAATTAAAATATACTCCAAGATCATGTATTTTTCGAATTTCAAAAGTTAAGTTCATTTATTGAGTATTAAATTTATTGGTGTGATATTTAGTAATAAATAAATATATTGGTAGTCATGTAACATAAAACATAACTTTGTAATGAATTTAAATTTAATAAAAGAATTTTGAATATATTAATAATTAGGTTTACATTAAAATTCAGAATAAATTTTTCGAGGCATTAATAATTATTTTCACAATATTAACGGGCTAGTTAAGCCAAATGGTATTTGTTGACTCTGATGAACGACAATTTACACTGCTTCCAATGGAATCTCTCTTTCTTTGAAATAAGCAATTAATTACTTCAAAAATGTTTAAAGTAGTGTGATCGATTAATTTAACTAACGACATCATTTCGAAAAATCTGCACGATCTAAACTCAATAAATAACTCAAGTTAATGCAACACAACACTTTAAAACAAATTAAATAAATTTCCAAAACCTAAAATTGATTTTGTTGCCTTTTTAATAATATTTAAGATATAATTAATATAAAAGTTGGGATGTAAATATAATTTATAACATAATACTTGATTATATAAATTAAAATAAAAAAAATTCTCAAAAAAAATTCTCAAATGAGAATCTATATAAAAAATATAAACTTTTAATATTAACTCTATAAATAAATATTTCAACAATCTTAAAAATACTTGATAATGATTTTTTAGTACTCCAACTTTATTTTAATCTTTAACTTAATTTTTTTTTAATTATTGAATTTATATTTGTTTTCAAATCATTCAAAATTTATGAAAAAATTAATATTTTTTATGACATACCTGTAATACGTCAACATTCAATTAATTTTTTAAAATTATAAAAATTATTAAAACAACATTTTTATAATTTTGATTTTTTTTATATAAATTTAATGATTTTTTAATTTTAAAAAATAAATTTTATATATTTTTAATTTTTAAAAATTTTAAATGTAGACTTATTATTTTAATTATTTTAATTTTTATACGTTATTGACAAAAATAATAAATTTAAAAGGTAAAAAATATAAATAATTAAAATATTTTTTTATAACGCCCCCCCCCCCCCCCCCCCTTTTTTTCAATCTTTCAGTAGTCATCATCAGCAACTCCGTCGATTTCGTGGATTTTCAAGAAAAAAGTGTTGTGTGAATGGGTAGAAGAGATTGGTCAGGTCTCCCCGACGAACTGTTGACAAAGATCGGTCAATGTGTCAGTGGTGACTTCGATATGATCCGATTTCGCAGCGTATGTAGGCGGTGGCGATTTTCACCGCCCCTTTCTCACCCAAATAATTGGCATCTCCAACTCCAAATTACCCTCCTTAAAGAACCCAAACCCGATTCCCGTATTCGAATCCCTTTACCCTTCTATGAATCATACGATCCTGAATTACTAGCTGAATCATCGCCCTACCATACAGTGCCTTCATCGATTGTTAAAACCACTGTGTATGTCATCAATCAATCTTCATTGCTTAAGCTTGAAGAAACCCAACAAGAAGGTAAGTTTCGTATCATACATCCCATCTCGGATATCCCAATTAAGGAATTCCCCAAAGTTTTGAACTTGCTGGATTACCCAATACTGGAAATAACCCAAGGGTATATTTGCAAAATTAGTCCTTCAACTGTATTAAAAGCTGTGATTTTGCCAGAGTCTGATGACAAGGCTTGTATGGTTCTTGTTCTTTGTGACCATGGAAGGTTGCTTTTACGGAGAAATGGGGATGGACTTATGAAGGAAATAAGTGACAGGTTTCGTTATGATGATATTGCAGTTTATAAAGGGCGTTTTATTGCTATAGACAGATGGGGAATTGTTTCATTTGTTGATTCTTCTTCTTCACAGGTGATACAATACACTCCTCCTGTTTTAAATGGTGGTAAAAAGAAAAATTTAGTGGTATGTTCTGAACAACTTTATGTAGCTGATAGGTACTTTGATCGAGCTAGAACAAGTCAAAATCCTTATGGGAAATGGGATCCAAGGGTGATTGATTTTAAGATCTATAAGTTGGATGAAGATTGGGGAAGATGGATTGAGATCACTAGTTTAAATGATCAGATTTTGTTATTGGGAAAGGTATCAAATTTCTTTGTTCCAATTAAGGAACTTAGTGGATGTAATAAAGGGAATTGTATTTATTTCAAGGGTGATGAATTTATAGGATCAAACAGTCATGGTGTTTCTGTTTTCGACTTGGCTGATCGAAGGATTGGGACCATATTATCTTTCCCTGGTTGCTCTGATATGCTTTGTCCTCCTCCATCATGGTTCACTGCAAATTAATATGGAACATGACATTAGATCAGGTCTTGTGTTCATAAGGTATCATTATGGTATCTTCTTTATATCAACTTTCCTCATTGCTTGTTTCTAAAGGTGAACAAATCTGTTTTAAGTTTGTTTGCTGCAAGCAAGTAATGTTCTTGATTTTCAAGCTTAAGTTATTATTCCCTTGTATTGGCATAGACATTTTCAGTTGTTTTTCATGTGGATTGTTAGCTCATTTATCCTAGACATGCATTGATGGACCGTAAAGCATAGATTTTTCTGTTTACCAGATAGTTATGTTTTAGAACAGTGTGCAGGTTCAAGTGTTCTAGGTTTAATTCCTATTGGAAAGCTTTAATCAAGCTTTTTAAAGCATTTCAACTATTGATTTTGGTAGGGTAATTGATATATGCTGCAAAAGTTTTGAACTTGTATTAGATTTCTGTTCAATTTTTATGCCTCTCGTAAAATGCACTCACATGTGTTTTATCATGTATGATGATGATTCTTCATCTGTTTATACTTTGTATCATTCTTCAATTTTATGGGTGCTCAAACACGTGCGTATTCTGAATTTATAGTTCTGGATTCTAAAAGTTATAAAAGATTATGCTTTCATGGCACGGCTCATATCTTGCAAGCTGGGCTAGATAACACGGGTATATATTCTCCTAAGTGTAATGCGATGCTAACTTGTTATTTAAAGCATAGGGAGTTCGAAGGATTCAATTAAAGAATTTGGACTAACTAGTACATGATTGGTAATTTAATTTAATTTAATGAATTTAATTGCTATTTTTTTAGTCATAATTAAAGTTTTAAATACAAATTAAAATACAAGAATTAAATTCACAACTTTTACAAAGTATAAGAATTAATAGCAGAATTTAACCACGAAAAATACACTAATAATCCGCCATACGTATGTAAAAGTTGATTTATGCTTTTCAACTCAATACTCCATTATTCTCCCACGAACTGCAGTTTCCATTGAGAAAAAAAAAAAGCTTTCATTTCCTTTCTTAGCCATCAACAACTACGTTCAGTTTCATGATCTTGAATGGAACAAAGGGTTTCATGGTCGGGTCTCCCTGATGATCTGTTGATAAAGATCAGTCAATATATCAACGTTCGCTTCGATATCATCCAGTTTCGCAATGTCTGTAAACAACGGCGAAATTCACTCCCTATTTAAAAAAAATCGTCGATTCTCGAACTTATACTATCTAAATATCCAAATCCCCCGAACCCATAGGATGATTTGGAATCATCTTACTATGAGATGTGTTCATCCATGGTTAAAACCACTGTCTATATCATTTCTCCACCTTCAATGCCATGGTTGCTTAAACTTGAAGAAACCCAACAAGGTAAGCTTCATAAAAACTGCATTCCCTAAGGTTTTAAACTTGCTGGATTACGCAATTCACGAAATAAGCCGAGGGTATATTTGCAAAAGAATCTCAAAACTCACATGTCTTAAAGATGGTGAGGAACGTTTACGTCCGTTTGTCAAGTAGTGAAGTAGATGTATCAAAAGCTGTTATTTTGCCAGAATCCAACCAGATTAGTGTCGACGATGATTTCATGGTTTTCATGCTTTCCCATTCCGGAGGTTGGCATTTTGGGAGAAATGGAGATGAGTATTTTACACAAATAAACGAGGACAAGCTTTATTACAATGACATTGCGGTTTAAAAAGGACAGTTCGTTGCTATAGACCGATGGGAAATCGTTTTATTTTCCGATGATTCCTCACAGTTGGAGCTCGAACGACTGGAATCTTTATAGTAAAGCGGATGCAAAGGTGATTGCTTTTAAGGTGTATAAGGTAGTTGAAGACTGGATGATAGGATTTTGTTCATAGGGAAGGGATTGAATTACTTTGTTCCAATTAAGGAACTTCGTGGATGTAAAGGGAATTATATTTATTTCATGGATGAGAACCTTACTTTGTATAATGATGAAGAAGATGCACTTACAGGCTGGCATTGCCGTTTTCAACTTTTTGGATCCAAGGACCGGGAAACTATTATCTTTCCCTGCCTGCACCGATATGCTTCGGCCTCCTCCATCTTGGTTCACTGCTAATTAGCATCAACCATTTTGACGCTGAGCAGCAACCTTAGGGCCATCCACCAGCCTCCCATTTCCCCTTCTCCTTCCCTTCCTTCTCTAGTTTTCAGTCTCGCTCCTCTTTTTCCTTTTTCTGCCTCTCCGTTTTACCACCGTTTGTCACCTCCCATCCATCTCCCTACCACCACCCCCAAGCACTTGGCCAGCTTTGTTTCTGGCCACCATGTGCTCCTTCTCCACCCTTATCTTCTTTTCTCTTTTTTGGCTATGTTTTTATTATGCTTTTGTTTGTTGGTGTTCTCCTGTTTTTTCTTTAGTGGACTGCATCCCAGTGAGGCCAAGGTCTGGTTTGTGCCATTGCTTGGCTGGAGACGAATATGTCATCGTCTCTCTGATTTTGAAGGGTTGGGGATCTTTCAGATAGTTGATTCCTGCCACCCTCTAGTGCTTTGAGTTTGCAAAGCAGTTCTAAGGTGTATGTTTCCGCCTGAAGGTTTATGTGATTTGCTAATGCCATCATATATATCTGTAAATAGAAATATTTTACTAAGAATGAGGCTCTAAAGGTTCAAAGGTTTCAATTTCTCAAGTCAACCAAACATACTAAGTAGCTATATGAAGCTATATACATAGAGTTGCTACACATGTTTCAGAACAGCATTGGCAGATTGATGAGCAAAATATTTTTGCCTAAGTTGAACATACGGATAACCGATAAACGACAGAAAGTGAGCAGGTTTCGAGAAGGAAAGTACTTCATACCACACTTGATCGTTCTCATCCAGCTCGATCGTAAACCGTTCTTCCCCAGCCTGATTTCCAGTAAAAAACAATGTCTAAAACCTTGTTATTAAAGGTTATCATCAATCAGGGGTAAAAGTATCCCATGTACTAGGAGTCAGATTGCATTTTGCTCCTTCTACTCAAATAAAGAGTAAATTAATCCCTGTACGTTAGCTAAAAGAGCAAATTGATCGTGTCTGCAAAAATATTCATCCAATTCTACTATTAAAAACTGATATGGCTAACGGAATAACCACATATGCCTCATGCTGGCATATAAAGACCAGTTTTTAAAGGTAGAAATGAATGAATTTTGTAACAAAAGTACCAATTTGCTCTTCTACTAACTAATAGGGACTAATTTGCCTATTTTCTGAGTGAAGGAGGCAAAATACAATCCGACTCCTAGTATAGAGCCTTCATGGTACTTCTACCTCAATTGAGCCATCTAATATGCAGCAATAAGCAACAATGGAAACAGAAAAAAAGAAAAAAAAAAGCACTTCATACTGATAATCAGCCATTGCCAACCAAAAAAGAAAGTACTAACCAATAGGTGACCTTGTACTGTGCCACTACCAAAACCAAAAGAGGCTAAGCTCTTCTTAGTTTTAGCCCTAGTGTTTTCATTCACATACACCACTTGGAGAGGCATAATGACCCATGGTAAAAATTCCCTGAGACAAACACAGAATTTAACCCCATTTTGAATTGGAGTTTTGGGATCAACAAATGCCCAATCCAATCCAAAATGCCTGCAAAAAACCAATAGCAACTTACTCTCTCAATATATACCAAAACATAAAATAGAAGAAGAAGGCACCAACTTCCAATTTTGCAATGCTGTTTTGCCCTTTTCATAGGTCTCAAAACCAGAACCGATCAAAACCCTTGCATGGTTTATTAAATAACCATCTTTGGAAAGCTCCTTGTCTTCTTTGATACAAGACACAGGCTTTGAAGTAGCTCCTTTATATTTGGTGTCATAATTGAATGCGCCTGACCTGGTGATCATTTTTAAACATAAAAATCATCAAATCCCCATACACAAAACCCAGTTTTGAATTTAGAAAATCAACTAATAGAATGCTTTTTAATACTTGTTAATGCAAGATTTCTGTTGCTCGGGTGAAGGTCGAGCCCAGCACAAGAAAACCATTTCCTGTCAATAAAACACCATGAAACAGTGAAACACTAAGCTCAATGACTGTTTCTAAAGATTTTCCAAAAATATGAAAATTTTAAAGTTTACCTATTATCCAAGGAAAGGGCAACTTCAAAGCTGCGCTCTCGAATGTAATTGGCCGACGACAGCTCACTGCTGAAGCGATATTGTCCAGAGACTTAAAATGGAGCCATAGGGAAGGAGAAGAAGAGGTTGAAATTGGCCGATGTGTCCATTTCCTTGTTGACCCAATTTTGTCAACAATGTAGCTGAACTGGGCCTCTCACTCAAATTACACTGGGCTAGGAATCAAGACAAGGGAGGTAATGATAAGAGTACAATGAAGGTCTTTAATCAGATAGTTTTTACTAAATTTTTCTTTCATTTTTACAATTAAAAACTAAACATGTTTAACAGAATAATCAGTACCTCATTTTAACATACTGAAACCTGCTTTTAACAGTAAAATTAGATAAAAATTTTAACAGAATAATATATAGAGACTAATTTTCTTATTTTTTAGTAAAAAAAGAAAATGCAATCTAACTCATATATATACATGTTTATATACAATTTTATTTTACAAAGATGGTATTGTGTTAAGAAGATTTATAGATTATTGCCCATAGGGATGAACGAATTGACGAGTTCGATTTAAAAAATTTTCGAATTGAATCGAGTGAAATAAAATCAAATCGAATAAAACTATTTGAATTAAATTAAAAAACTAAACATTTCAACTTAAAATCATGTTCCCGTCTATAACAGATTCCCTGTTAAAGCACAAACTTCAAACCATATATATTTTTAAAAAAATTCAAAAGAAACTAATTGTT
Organism: Gossypioides kirkii; assembly: GCA_005610355.1. Classification (NCBI taxonomy): domain Eukaryota; kingdom Viridiplantae; phylum Streptophyta; class Magnoliopsida; order Malvales; family Malvaceae; genus Gossypioides; species Gossypioides kirkii. Next base: position 39,726,953 of record CP032248.1, read on the forward strand.
ATTTGAAATATTCAAATTGTAAAATTCAACTCAATTCAAACTCATTCATTTATTCGAACTGACTTGAATAATTCGATTAACTCAAAATTTAAATTTACTTTTCAATTTTTTTAATCAAATCGAATTTTACTCATCCCACAGTATTTGTGTGTCGAGTACAAATTTCTGTATTCTTTACTGTCAACAATTCTCTGTTGCCATCAATGGAAGGTTGGTAACAATCTCATGTTTGAAGGTTCTGCTATCGATCTATGTCTTGGAGCTTCGATGGTGAGATCTTCTGAATAGCAAATGCCACTTGTTTCGTCCATTAAATTGAACCGCGATGCTTCCTTCAACCCTATCTTTGGCATCGGCGTTGTTTTGCCGGAATCATACCGTCGAGGATTTATCGAAATTCATCGATGAAATATGGTTGAAAAAAAATAATAATGGAGTAAAGTTGTAAAAATAAGAGCTTATCATATCATATCATATCATATCATATCATATGCCTGCTAATTTATAATTAATTACAATTTCTCTCTATGAGATGCATCTCATGGAGTAGATTGAAGCAGAAGGTGAATCAACCGCGACTGCCGGTGCAGCGTAGACCCTTGGGTGAGGATCATCACTATCCAAACCGTACTCCATCATCATCGGACGGTACTCCAAATCTTCATCATGATCATACACGAAATCAGGGACCTCAATCTCGTTTCTCCTTACGTGCTCCCACAGGTAATCCACCCTGCTAAGGTATCTCAATTTCCCGTACAACCTAACCATTATAGCATTCCATAGTTAAAAAGAATGACTAAATCCTAAATTTGAACATAGTTAGAAGGACTAAATCTAGAATTTGACCATTGGATTATTATGTTAATATTACCCGTCGCCAAAGAAAAGGCGGCCGAAAGTGGCAAGGAAGAGCCGAGACTGGAGACCAGGGTGCAGAAAATAAACGGATTGGAGATTATCTTTGACGGTGACCGGAATAGCATCGTAGATTGATCGGAGGGCTGAGATTCCCGGAAAGTTGTCGGTCCTTTGTACTCCGGTATGCATGTACAACACCGAAAACGGCTTCTTTGATAGCCTTGGAAATATATACTCCTCTAAATACTCCTTCAAAACATCAACGCTCAAAAACCGAGCTGATAAAAAAAAAAGAGTAATCAAAATCAGAAACCTAATTGAAATCGAATTACAATAAAAGATTATAAAAAAATTACCGGGGAAGGATTTTCCGATAATGCGAAGAATCTTGTGGCCGCGTTTATCTTTGCCTTGGATCTTGAAAATGTCGAGTTTGTGAAGGAGATCGGGCTCTGAAATTTGAGATGCCATTGTTATTCTGTGTAAGCAGTAAATTTGACTTATTAAAGGATAAAGATCGAAATTATATTTATAGAGGAAACTTTGGATGGGGTTTTAAGGGATAAAGTCATTTGTCATTTTATGTTGAATAAACAAGGGGAATATTCTAAAGCATCTTCCATTGTGGAGCCAGGGTCATGAGCAGCTTGACTGGGTCCCTTCTTTTGAAGGCTTTTTTGGCTTAAATTATGGTTTTAGTCCTTCTAGTATGCTAAATGTTGTGATTGTATTTTAATTTTACTTAATTTAATCCCTCAACTTTTTTTTTTAATTTCATTCATGAATTTAATGATTAATGTATCTATACAAAAAGTTCATATGTGAATAATGAGTTAAAAGGGATTTTTCCAACAGGTTTAATTATGAACTACATCCCACTAATTTACAAAAAATTTGAAAATTTAATCTCTTTATTTTAGTTTTTATTAAAATTTGACTCTCAATACCTTATGAAAACTAAGAAATTAATTTAACTATAAACTTATGAACTTTGAGCTGCTATTTTTTGCTAATTTATCGTATATAACTATTAAAATTTATTAATTCCTTGTGTATAAATTGCTTAACTTCTGATGTTTCGATAAATGATTTAACGACAAAGTTTAATAGTATTACACAATTAGACTAAATTTTCAATTTTTGTAAAAATATGATGATCAAATTCTGAAATTTTAAAATGAAATGATTAACTATTAAATTTCTTTCATAAAAGAAGAAATTCATAATTAAACTTTCTTAGAAACAATTCACATCAACATTTTAACCAAACTAAATAATTTCATTATCATAGTAAAAGATCAAAACATGTTAAATTAATATATGGATTAAATCTCGAATTTAAACATAATAAAAAGACCAAAACCACAATTTCACATTTTTTCCTTATTTAATTTATCATGAAAAAGGTTAAGAAACTGAATTTTAAGTTTAAAGTAGAAGATTAAGGATTGAAACAAGATCAAACATCAATGTAACATATTGCTGCAAAAAAATAATGATAATTTATTCATAACTCACCAAAACAAAACTCCATTCTAGTTGTTCTAATACTACATTTAAAAGAATTGGTTGTCTTGTCTTTGTCAAATAAAAAAAGCCAATTTCATTGATCTTTTACTAGGATTTTATTTCCTATCCTTTTTAAAATCACCTAGGTCCTAAAACCAAATTGAAGAAAATGGATTAAACAACATTCAAAACATCTCATATCAGACTGTTGGGACCTCGTGGGGGACCATGTGGTCCATGTCCTAGAAAATAGTTCACAATAACACCAAGAAGAAAATTTGGCATTTTAGCCATTCATGGCAAGAAAATAAGTAACATTTTAATTATCATAATTAAGGTAACAGCTCCTCTCAAAGTACACCATAGTTTTCATACATGATTATATAAGAGGGGATTGAAATATCTACCATTTTCATACCTTTGTGCTTCCTACATTTGTTATATAGATCGAATGCTACGTTCTTGGTCCCAAATAGTGCACGTGACCGTGATAAACAGACTTTTCATCTTTCGAAATCTAAGCCAGGGCAAGCAAATCTTCTGCAAGCTGTACAAATGCCAGTGTAGATTATAGTCTACTTATTCATTGAATTGGAACCCGGATACCTCAGCAAGTTTTTCCAATTCCATCTCTCCACTCAAAACCTGGAAAATGGTATAGTCGTAGATGCTTTTATGAGAATATAGACTATTCTGACAAGACATTTAAGCAAAAGATACCTGTATTATGAAAATATAAGGTCTAAAGATGAGGAGAAATACAAAAGGGAAAGGCTTCCTCACCTGACCATTAATAACCCAAGTTGGGAATCCTTCTAAATTTGCATCTGCGCATGCCTTGATCATTTTTGTTCCCGTCTTATATCCATCGGGAAAACATTCAATGTAGTCCAACAACTTTGCTGCCTCACATCCAAACATCTGTTTGCATTGGTAAGAGAAATCAAAGCCAATAAATATCATACTTACAAAAGAATCAAAGGCACAGGTAATCCCATAAAATAAGTAAAGGGAAACAGATGATCAGTGCAAAAAGCAGGTGATTATATATATTTAACACCGCTATTCTTAGAGAAAGAAAGCATTAGACTCGTCTTCCTAATCAAATCTAATATGAGAAGCCAAGTATCATGGCAAAACCAATATGAGGCAGTACCTAGCGATGCCTATAAGTTCTAGATGCTCGAAAGAGTAATGTTATTCCTATGGGGATTGCTGAACATATCCAGCTCTTGACTGACATACCAAAGAGTAATGTTCTAGATACTCATTGACTTCACATTACTTAATTCATTTAAAGAGAACACTTTCTTTTTGGAAGTCAAAACACAACATTACTGAAACCAAGCATTTGTTACAACTGCAACACCTATGGTCCCTTTTCTTTTTTGACCAAATCCTTAGTGAATTCTTAGAACTTAGAAATGACAATAATAATCAATGAGTGTCTCTTAATGTGCATTGTTAGAACTTTTGTTTTGGAAGTCACAACACAACAACATCACTGAAACCTGGCATTTGTTACAAATGCAAATCCACTGGTCCTTTTATCATTTTTTTGGCCAAATCCTCAGTGAATTCTTAGAAATTTGACGTGACAATAATAATCGGTGAATGCATTTCAAAGTGCATTATTTCTTGACAATTAGCAAAACTTCATAAATACCCTGTATTCATCAGAGAATTCGAAGGGTACCTTACAGTTAAGTTAGAACCGCTAAGAGAGAACTATCTCAAAGTGAATTCTTAGAACTTTGACGTGACAATAATAATCGGTGAATGTATCTCAAAGTGCATTATTTCTTGACAATTAGCAAAACTTCATAAATACCCTGTATTCATCAGAGAATTCGAAGGGTACCTTACAGTTAAGTTAGAACCGCTAAGAGAGAACTAAAAGCAAAAAAGGCACCTCTTTTTGTTCTAGACAGTGAGAACACCAAAAAGCCCCATACATCTTAGCTCCTATAGAATGTAGATGCCTTGCAAGAGAAAGCGCAAAAGGACTTGATTCCTTTGTTATCTCGGTTGTAAAATATGGAAGATCAATATTAGCTTGGCTGTGAAGGCAAAGATAAAATGGAGAAATAAGTATAACAGCCATATCTATAGAGAAAGAATTGAAGATAAAAGACAGATGAAAAAAAGATATCCATCCAAATAACAAAAGAGATGCTATAAGCAAAGTACATCCACTCACCTTGACGGAGCAGATGGTAAATTGCTGTATGATGTACTTAACGTGGCAAATACCAAGCTTGCTAGGCATACTTGTAAACCCACCACTTTCTGTACCTCCTGTAACCCAACATCCTACAATGGAATGGAAAATCCGTGTATACCAGGTTATAAGCATAAATCCGGCAAAAGCTATATCATCTAACATATTGATACTGACCTTTAGGCTAATGAAAAATAAACTAAATGATAATAAAGCCGACGCTAGACAGTAGGAGCAAGAAGTTCCAGCAAATTTTGTAGTCAACAGGTACAATAAGTATGCACTAGCAGTAGCCATGGAGGTAGTGCTCCCAAGCAATAGCAAGCGACCCGTCGTTTCGTTGATCCCAAAAGGTAAGTTCTTCACGCTCAACTGCAAGCTGAGTGTCGTAACAAATCCATAAGCAATCAGTCCAAGTAATGGAAGAGGAACACCTGATAAATGCATAAGCACAAATAATTATTATTACGATTATTATCCACTTCCAAACATGCTACCTCAGAAAACATTTTTGGGGCTTCCACAATCAAATTGAAAATTTATGCCTAGGCTAAGATTATGACATTAAAGCATGTAGTAACACAATTGAAAATTACGAATACAGGTTCGTTTCCACATTCAACCCAACAACTTTATATATAGATAAATAAATAAATCTTCAAAATAAAAAAGAAATTAAATACCAAAAATGAAGGCGTAATCACTGTTGAGGACATCACCACAACTACCACCACCAAGAGGGCAAAAGGCATCGGAACCGGAGAGCTTGAGGTAAGTCAAGTAAGCAGTTTCAATAATCCCAACGGCACCAATCCCAGCACGCCAATTATACGTAGAATTGCTCGAAGCCAATGAGCTAGAAAAAGAAGAAGAAGATGGAACTGACGTCGTTTCAGCTTCTGACTCAGTATCTTGACTCGGCCCTGAAGATGAACACTTAATAGGAAGCACAAGCAATCTCCGAACCGGCGCTTGCTTCTTCAAAAACAGAAAAAACCCAGAATTAGTAATTATTAGAATCAAACAAGGAAAGAGAGCAATGGGGGAAAAGAAATGTACTTTTAAATGAACTGAAGATGAAATGAAGGCAGGAGAAGAGATAGGGAGAGAGCAGCGATACAAGAATTGACTTTGAGAAGCTGATAAACCAATGAAACTGGCCATTTTCTTTAATACCCAGATTGCACAACGAAGTAACAAGCTCAATTCAAGAGTGCATTTCTTAAAAGAATAAAAAATCTGAAAGTCAAGTTCGGAGATATCAGCCACACTCGTGTAAGTCCTGATGCTATCGCTAGTTGTTGAAAGCTCAAAAAGGTTGAAGAGAAATGGGGACAATTTTACCTTCAAAAAGCCCATATTGGTTCATTGGGCTCACTTTTATGAGATGAGTTAACGAATTTACCCAAAAAAAAGTATACCCTGGCCCAAATAAATGACAAACGACAAGCTAGATTGGGGCTTAGCCACTTCATCCATATAGGATTCCAAACCAATTGATTAAAGTCGAATGAATTTTGAATCAGATAAATTTGAATTTTACAACATTTAATGTTTTAGAACTAGATCATTCGGAATTGAAGCTCGATTTAGATCATTACAGTTAAGAACTTTTTCAAATTATGGTCAATTCAAGTTTCTCGAGCGAATTTGGGTTTGATCAAATTAACTTTAATTGAGTTTGGGGTCTGATTGATTGAATCTGAAAGATTTGAGTCCTTGTGTCATAAAATTCCATACATTAAAGCTTGTTTTGGTCCACTACAATTTATGTCTAGTTCATATCTCTCAAGTTATTACCTTAATTTCTTCTTCAGCTAATTTATCTCTAAAGTTACCCTCTTTAAAGCAAAATGGGGACATCAACCCGGTGTCGCAAAGGTAGTAGCTAGCTTTACTTCTAGTCTAAGGTTGCTTACTGTTCGTAGGCACTTGCATAATGTCGGTGACAGAGCATTGATTGAATGGAGCTTTGCCTTTTTGTGCAGCTGAATTAGCTCCTAGCTATGTTTTAATTCCAAAAAAATTGTTTATGCTTTCAGGACTGACAAAGAACTATTATTATCTGCTCTGCAATGAACTGAAACCTTTTCTTATAAAACACCCCCCTCCTTCCCTTTTTTCTATGGTCCCTTTTAAGTTTTAGAATTGCCAGTTGATGCAAATTTGGCTACTTGGGAAAAGGTCTCTAATTCCAGCCACCGATCTTTTAGCTATTGTAAGCACATAATTTATCATCCTTTAACCAATCATCGGATGATTATTATCATTATAATATCCACCAATCAGTGCATTGAAGCTAGCTAAACATGTAAATTCCGTCTTCGACCTGAAAACTCGATCCAATCAATCTAAATTTGATCATAAAAAGTCAACTAATCAAACCCGTCAACTCAAACCCAAGTTAGCCCAAATGCAACTAAGCTGAACTTGAAATGGATGAAAAAGTCACCCAAAGTGACCTGAACTTGAAGTAATTGAAACTTGAAATGACCCAAAATTGTAATGATCAAATCCTAAATAGAGAATCATCAAACCAAAAAGACCTGAACCTAAAACAACCCGACATGAACCTCAAATTGACTTTATGCGAAACTACTCAAAAATTAATCCAACACAAATTTATCCAAAACCCCTAAAGCTAGCTAAAGCCTAAAGGTTGGTTGGGATTATGTTAGCCGGTGTGGTAGAATGCTTCAAACCTGCACACAGTGGTGGGGATGGATAAATAATATATCCATCGTGCTACGTTCTCAGTCTGACAAGCATTATTTGACAAGAAAGATTAAAACTATTCTATACTCTCACAAAATAGGTGTGCACGGCACAACTCCTTCCTTTAAAAGCGACCCCTTCTTGGTCCTGCGAAGGTTAGGACATCATATCAGATTGGAAAACATAGAAGAAAAAAACCAACAGACATTGCAAAGATGGGCACTGCTAGAAACTGGTTCAACACAGTTCGAAAGAAGTTCATCAAATCATCCCACCAAAGAGATATCGTCATCTCTCATAGCGAAAATCTCAGCCAGCAGTCAATGATCAAAGAAGTTAGAGACTTCCCCAACATTTCACCTTCATCGAGATCATCATTTCAGACAAAAAATTTAACCAGAGAGGATATTGCAGCAATTAAGATCCAATCAGTTTTCAGGGGCCATCTTGTAACTACAGTAACTCATATTTCTTTTTCAAACACTTTAGATGTAAACTAACCTTTTTGTGTTCTCGAATGATGAACAGGCAAGACGAGCATATAGAGCATTGAGAAGCCTGGTTAAGCTGCAAGCAGTGGCCCGAGGGACATATGTAAGGAAACAAGTACAAATAGCAATGAATTGCATGCATGCACTTGTCAGGTTACAGGTCAAGGTTCGTGCCCGCCAACTCCTCAGCAGGTACAGTGAATGACCGCCAATGCACCTAGCCAGTGTCACCTTCATTTTCTACTGACCATGAACACTGTTTGTTATAGTTTTAGGTCATAACCTTTTCCATTGCAAAGTTTCCAATACAACAACGATTCGTGTACTCTTTTCACAAGATTGTAAGCAACAAGAAAATTTTCGAGTCATGATCCAGGAATGTGATAATGATGAACAGCATTTCCATGTTACAGATTGCAAAAACAAAAGAAATGAAAAGGTCAAAGTATTAGGGTTTTCACATAACAGCTTACAGAAAAAAAGAAAAATAGGAACAAAGAGAGCAATTGTAACTTAAATACTGCTAAAAACTGAATCACTCTCCACATGCACATCGCTGTACTGAATAGATCATCATTGCTATATATAATATAATGAAATACGGACCATGTATTCAAACAATCATACATGTAGTTCATAGAATCCTCTTTACTATTGGAGTTAATGGTGTCCCTTCAACATAGATGAGAAAAAGCCACCAGATGACTTGCTCATGTGGCGATGATCTTCCCCCTTATCTGCAACCTGTTTCAATAGTACCATGCTTAGAATTGTTTAATGAGATAAAACAAAAAGCAAGCCATATGAATACTGTACCTCTTTATCTATTTGTTGAAGGATTTCTATAATTTCAGAGAAGTTAGGCCTTTGAGTTGGGTCCTGTTGCCAGCATCTCTCAAGCAGTTCTCCTAGTCTTGGGTGTGTATTCTTTGGGATTGTAGGGCGTAGACTCTGAAAAGACCATTAGATTGTTATAAACAAAATATCCTCATTAACACAGAACGAAATTTCCGTATTTTCATATTTATACAAAAATATAAGCACCTTTTGCACCACACCAACTGCTGCTTGTAATGGAGTCAAGAGAGAATATGGAATCTAGCAGTTGCAATGTAAGGATAAATCAGTCATAAAGATATCAAATCTCAAATTATCGTACTTGTAGATGAAAGAAAGTTTGCCATAGACAAGTATGCACAATCAAAAACCAAAATTCTTCCTCATAAAATAATGACTTACTTCTCCTGTCAGTAGCTCCCAGAGTGCTATTCCAAAGCTAAAAATATCTGCCTTGTGATCATATGGTTTGTGCTCAATAACCTACACTAATTAAGATTGAGGAATGTAATATTAGATTGGAGCCCCTTTCTAGAATTCAAATTCATGTTTGTGTCAAGTGATAAGTCTACAGTACAAGGTGACGGATCAAATGACAAAAAAGAGATTAATCATCTGGAATATAATGGGGTAAAATTACATGGTCCTGACATGGGAATTAGTCTTAACACCATAACACATGTTTTATGATCGTGAACATAAGATAGCAAAGTGTATTAGAAAATCATCGGGAGTAGCTAAACTACTACCATGTAAAGAAAACAAAGTAGAAACAAAATGTCTTAAGAAAAATGCATACCTCAGGAGCCATCCATCGGTATGTTCCAGTTTCTGCTGTCATTACTCCTGATTGAGCTTGCACTCTGGCAACTCCAAAATCGGCAACTTTAACAACCTGTAAAGGACAGATCAATAATTTTAGGACAAAAATCACAATCTATTATAGAATTTACAGCATAACATAATCCCAGTCGAAATTCGTAAGGAAAAAAACAAAACAACAGCTTTTAATAGAAAATTAATTAATCAATGACTTGATTAACAAAATATCTTACTTGATTTTCATCCATCAAAAGATTGGCAGTTTTCAGGTCCCTGTGGATAATGTTGTTTTGATGCAAATAGTTCATTCCCTTGGAAACATCAAGGGCTACTTTGAGAAGAGATGGCAACTTAAAAACTCCCCTTTGCTGGTGCAAATAGTCATATAAGCTACCTCTGGCCATGAATTCTGATAAAGCACAAATATCACTATCAAAAACTGACTATATATAAAATGAAAAGAAATGTTTCTATTTTGATAAAGTCACAGAATTTATCATCATAGGATTAAAGGGATAAAAAGGCATACGCATCAGAATATTTAAATTTTGGTATACAGATGGGAATTCAGACACTAAATTTGTAATGGTAGGTTTTGTGTCAATCTCTCAGTTTGCACTCCAAAACCAGAATTGTTCCCTTCTAGCAACATAATTATAGATAATATCTGATAAAGATGAAAAACAGCAACACTTAACAGCACCATTTTAGAAGCAAAAGTTTCAAAATTTTATGCACTGAAGAAGAAAAATTTGTAGAGCATGATAAATCATAGCTGGAAAACTTCTTTAGATTATACCAGTTACAATGCAGGGATTTGGAGCTCTTGTACATGCACCTATGAATTGAACAACATTCTTATGCCGAATTTTCCTACAAGCAGGAAAAAGAAGGTTGAAATTCCACCACATTTGAGTCAGCATCGCAGATAACTACCAAATTGTCTCAGCCTCCTAGGAACCAATACAATGATTAGACTATTAATGCATTTAATAACTAGAAAAGTTATTAAATTCAACTATAACATGTGAGGAACCGTGAGATATTCTAATGAGATATGCCACAGCTTATCTCGTAATAGTCACCCCCAATATAAACACCAGTATATATATGGACACGTAATATCATTTAGTTCTACAGGAGGCTATAGGAAAATGATGGAGTCCAGACTTCATTACAACTACCAATCAAACCAAAATTGGTGTAATACCAAGTGCTTTTCAAGAGAACTGAAACAGCAATGTGCATGGAAAATAGATGATATGCAGACTGCAAGCTAAAAGGTGGCCTGTTTCAGAGCTAAGTCCCTCAAACAGTCTAACTCTCCTTTCAGTGCTAACTCTCCTATTTTCAAGAATAAGCAGCAACTGTAGTTATCTTCTTTCTGTTTTTAAGTACCAAGCGCCCAATACTCCCCAGCATTTTATTCATTGAAAATTCACCATAATGCTTAGAACTTACAGCAGATAATAATTAAGAAAATCTAGAGGGATAAGGAGAGAGGCGTGTAGCAAAATGTTTCAACCGAAATCGGGCAGTGCACTGGACTAGTTGCTTACCCAGTTCCACGCAGAGATGGGCATTGGTCAGGAAAAATTACGAACAGAACTGGGCAAAATGAATGAGCAGATGCTGCTTAAAATCTAGGTGGTGTTGGTAAGAAGCCTACCTATCTGGTAGAAAAGGAATCATCTGAGACACATAAGAAACCAACCACTTGGTCTAGTGTATCAAAAGATTCTGGTAACCCAGGGAAACTGCTGGTAATCCAAGAACCTGGCTCTGATACACTGATGCACCCGAACAGATAATTCCAGAAAATAGAGAGATGATAGGGAAGACAGAAAGAAGAGCAGCAATTGGAATTGCTTGGAGAAACACGAGAGAATCTGATAATTTTTTATTAAGAGTTTATAGGATTTGGCTTGAATTTGCATTGTGAAACATCTAACTACAGGACACATTGAGAATGCTTATCAGAAGAAGCAACTGGTTCCCTTCAAAATAATTAGCATGTACCAGCACTCCAACGAACCTCATAATAAAAACTTCCTGAGAAAACTCTCTCAGCAGTTCTCCTGTAACCCGCTCAGGCTTGAGGACTTTAATAGCCACTTCTTGACTATAATATGTGCCTCTGTATCTGAAGATGTTAAATGAGATTATGAGTTAGAATTGGTACTGTCCCTTATGTCAAAAGGAGAAAAAAGCCTCTTGAAGTTGTCAAAACTTACAGATCACCATAGGACCCAGATGCAATCTTGTGTTCAATTTTGAGCTGCCTGGAATCAATTTCCCATACATCAGTTCCATCGGTCGGGATTTCAACACAATTGGGTAAAGAAACGGCCTCTTCTTTGACAAGCCAGGTCATAGCAGATATTGAACTCTTTCTCACACAAGATTGCTCCTGCAGCCAATTATAGACCATCAAACAGAAGCAGAAGAATAAATAGGCTATAGCAATCCATAATCAACATGATTGCTACCATGGTCTTACAAGTCATCATCAAGTATAGGGAGTTGGGTTGATCTACTGAAAGCAGTCAGTATGCATCTGTTTGGAGGACAAGCACTAGAAAACTAAGAACTCTAAAGCTGAAAAGTGGAAACCACAATTGACCTTTCACCTTCTGATAAGTTATATTTAGCATATAACCTATTTTAACTAAGAAGAATTAAGTGTCAAAGCTTCGATTTGGATATATATAAAAGGAAATTCTATGCCAACAAAAAGGAAGATCACTAGCCATATTCGGCATCATCTGCACTAATAGCAGTGACAAGGCTTGATTCAGCGCTAATAGAAAAAGATAAATATGAGGTCATTCATGGCCATCACAATTGAAGTAGTGAAACATGAGTAACATGGAGGAAATGGTACCTTAGACTTTAAAATTTCCTTCTCCAGTGCATCTTTGAGCTCCTTGGTTTCCTAAAAGATTAATGAGTGAAACATTGCTTTTCCAGACTTAGCAACAAGCATCTGATCTAGTGTTCACAAATATAAGAGCATACCTCAAAAGGCCAACCATCAACAACAAAAACATCCAAAGAGTACCCATCAACAGTGGAAAAAGCATGAGCTTCCTGAATGTTCAATCCAAGCTCCGCAAGTAAAGAAGTCAACTGAAAAAATAATCATCAATATCCATCATTCATCACAAGAAAAAGTTTCGACAAAAAGTGTACCAAATGGGATCTTCCTGCTAGAAGAACATAGTACAACATAATATGACATCATAAAAGCTAGTGCAAACATAAAGAGCTGTATCCATGGCATCCATTGTACCAGTGCATTTTGTGTTTCTGTCACCGATGATAATGCAGGGGCAGTAAATCAAGAGATGAGAATTTCTATTGAACAAAAGCTAGTGCAAACATAAAGAGCTGTATCCATGGAATCTATTTCAAATCATCGGTAAATGAAGTGTTAAAATTTTATCTTTACTTTTTATGTGAAACTCAGTGATTAAAAATGCCAATGCTGCTGTGTTAGTTAAGCAATGAAACGACAGCATCTTTCATGTTAAACAACAAAAAGAGGATGCAGATATCTTTCTGATATTTATGAGAACAGACAATGGCACACATCATCACGACAGGAGAAGAGGACGCATCAACTACCTGACTAAGGAGTTTTGGCTTGTCAACTGTAGAAAAGGTGATCTCATGCATAGGCCTACAAGATTCCGCATTAGAGAATATTATTTATGTAAAATCAAGTTATGCAACCATTAACAAAAAGCAGCAGATTAGTTAAAGATAAAATGCAAGCAAAATAGCTAAGGGCTCCAGTGTCAAATAATAACCAGAAGAGAAAGATAAGCCACTTTGTAGTACAAAACTTAAAAGAGACTCTGCACAATTTATCAAAATCCTTACCGGAGGCCTGATGTTGAATTTACAGCACTGTCTCTATCTTCACTTGCTTGAAGATAAAAAGCTTCAAGATTAGGTGATGAACCAAAGGTAGGTGGTGGGTGGATGCTGAAGAAAGACAGAAAAGGAACAGCAAGCACACCAATAAAGAAAAAAGCAAAGTTAAGTTTGGGTCGAGAAGGAAGAGCCCAAAAAGAATCGACGGAAATAATAACTTTAACTACAATGAGCCTTACCCCTGTCTATTTGAATTATAAGCACTTTCTGCATCTGCTTTTACAGAAGAATCAGAATGAACAGATTCAACAGAATTCGAGGCAGAAACAGGATAAACCTAAAGAAGATACCAGAATTTAATAAAATTATATCAGTCAATACTAATTGTCAAAGCTAAGCTACATTCAATCTCCAGGATTTCGAAAAGGAAAATGAGGTATACCATAGTCAAAGAGAAACATCAAATAGAAACCCTTATTATTAAGGTATAAACAATAGAAGTGGCAGAAATATACACCTGCACGATGCGAACATCAAAAACAGGAAGATTAGCAGGGTCCTCTGCCAGATGCAATAATCTTTTATGTGTAAGCACATCTTCTGCCCGCTCCACATTCACATCTAATGCGTATCTATCAAAAGTAACAGAAATCTCAAAACATGGAACAGAACAACTCATAATTTGGTATAAGGTCAAGTATAAAACTATTCAGGAAAAAAGCACCAATAATTTCGAACTTTATAAACTATACTAACGTGGAAGGATAATGAAAAAGATGAAAAGAGACAAACAAGGCTGTTTCTCTTATTTGATATGAACTCGTTTTTCTTTTTTTTCCTTTCTCGTTTGTTAACGACAAAACGAATTCTTTAAAAGGAAAGGAAAAGGATCATAGTAAGATTCATGAATCTTATATCTTAGCTACACTTCCAAATCATCAGCAAGACAACAACGAAACAATCATTATACGAATTTTAAAATGAAAAGGCTGCAGAATCGAGGAAAAGCAGAAATCTAGGGTTAGAGTTAGAACCGAGCAGGGAGTCTATTGAAATGAAGCCATAGCTGATCATCGAAGCCAGGCAGATTAGCTTCTTCATAATTAGACTCCTGGATACGCTTAAGCACCTCGTTGTAAACGTCCAGCTTTTGCCTGTGATGTCGAGGATTCACATGGGCCAGCGAGTCCACGGCTCTACTACCGCAGCTCTCAGTGTCCTCTTCAATCGCCATTGGAGAGTCTCGCGACAACCACTATACACTAACCAAAACAGATTCACAGAAAAATCGAGCACTCAAAGATTCATTTAAAGGAATTAGGAAACGAAACTGAAAAGGAAACGGGCTAAATTTATTATTATATTTGATCCAATTGAGAAAAATCGGAGAGCAACACGAAAAAGGAGAGTGACGAGACAAAAGCCCCAACTATCAAATATAATTCATTATTTAAATAATTAATTATTTTTATTCCTTTTTATTTAAATAATTAAGGTTTTGGGTTAATTTCACCTAACCTTCCTATACTATTAATTAGATTTTAAATAAATCATTAAATTTTAAAATGTTTTAATGGAATTCACAAAATATTATCATTCATCAATCCAACCTATCTATTGATTTAAATATTAAATGTAAATTCAGATCTAAGATAGCATATTTAAAACATAAGGACCGAATTGCAAATATGTGTGTACTTATCACATGTATAACTTAGATTTAACATGTTAAAAAATATGGATAGTGTTGGTAAAATTATGAGAGCTATTTTTTTTAGCACATTAGATTCAAACTATTCATATAGTATGTACATACATGTTTATAATTTGACCCATGTGTTTTTATATGCTCCACACCATATTTGAGCCGTCATTTAATACCCAAACTAATAGGTAGATTGATGGAAAGATTTAATTGATAGATCAAATTCTACAATTAGTCATTATGTTATGTGCAAGTTGTGGATTTAATCCTTATACTTTAATTTGATCAAATATGGTCCTTGTACTTTTCGATTTGGTCAATTCCAATCATTTTACTTTTCAAATTTTAAAATTTCAAGCATGACCTAAATGGTAACCGTTAAATTAGTAATTATATTATTAGTCATATACTATATGTAAAATTATAAATTTAGTCTATATTCTCTAATTTTATCATGCTTAGTCCTTACCATTTTCAAATTTTAAAATTCAATCAAAACATTGAACTTATATATTTGGTTTAATACTGAGTTGAGAGAAGTTTGAGTCTAAGAATAATAGTCTCTGCAAAACAAAGGGATAACTATGAGGTGTTGGAGGTAATGTTTCAAAACACTTTCCGATGTTTAAGTCAATGACGGAATAATGTTTAAGAATGATGAAGCTAGGTGAGAGTAAAGGATTAGGTTTTGCCCTTGTGATGTTGCAAGAATCTCAATTGCATTGGAGGGCGAGAAGATGTACGAGATATAATTGTTATTTATAGTTGATCTATTGAAGTTTACACCATTGCTTGGGAAAGGGCAAATAGTCAATTACATTAATCAATCATTTTTCATCCATAATTATTATTTAAAATTAGTATAGTTGATGGAATAAACAGATAATTATACGAGACGTGTCATATACATCTCATGATAACGTATAAGAACCAATTTTTAACAACAAATATAAATTAAATTTTAATAAAAAAAAACTAATTTACTCATTAATCTAACTATAGGGATTAATTTATAGTGAAACTTCACTATAACATATGTCCATCTTTTACTCTTAGGCTAATCCATTTATACCAGCTTTATCACTTAATTATTGGGCTTATACACTATGATACAACAAGACTTGTAGCAAAGAAATAATTGTCTTTGAGCCAGCCCATCACCGATCCACAAACAGATGTAGGAAACTTATGGTCAAATTTTGTTATTAATCCCTACAACTTTAGCATTTGTACTCTAATTTAGTCAATTTTAGTCTCAATGCTTTTTCAATTTTGAAATTTCAATCTTATCCCATAAAAACTAAATTCATTAGGTCAATACTGAAATTCTACTATTGGTCTCATACTATGTGTATGTTGTAGATTCAATCTTTATTCCACGGTTTGATCATTTTTAGTGTTGTATTTTTCAAATAATGAAATTTCAACATAGACTCAAATGCTAACAGTTAAATTAATTAATTCACATAACATAGCTTTTGCAAGTATTATGTGGAATTAACAAGTTGGCATGATATTATATGTGTGATAATATATTTATTGTATAAGATTCTAAAAAAAAAAGTAAAATATAACTTAATGAATTTTGGTTGCTACCATTTAGGTCAAAATTAAAATTTTAAAATTTGAACTAGCATTCGGATAAAACTAACCAAATTAGAATCCAACTAAACCTTTAACTTACACAAAGGACTAATATCAAAAATTGACCAAAACTTACCAACCAAACGGTCCGCATTTCGTTTGGGCAGTAGGAAATTTTCAAAGAATTAAAATCGAGGTAAATATATAAAGGTTAAAATATGCTTGAAGCCCTTATATTATTTGTGCATTTGGATTTCAGTCCAATTTAATCTCTCTACTTTTTAAATTTAAAAATTAAATACATTTTAAATATAAAAACTAAAGAGATTAAATTCTAAAATATATAAAAAGTTGAGGGGCTTCAAATATATTTTAACGTACATAAATTTTTCATCAATAATATTAAATGAGTATAGATGAGATCATAAATGCGAAAACTATTCACCCATGTGAAAAACCCACCATTTCCCTTTTTTACCTAAAGAGAGTAGTCACTATCAAAACAATGTATTTTAATCTCCAAAAATAACATCCCATGTTTCGTGCTACTTAAATGAAATAGTCGGATTATATTTTATTTATTTTACTCAAAAAATAAATAAATTGATTTTTGTATAATAAATTTAAATATAAATTGATCAATTTGTTAAAAAAATTATTTATTTTTACGATTAAAAATTGATCATTATACATCAACATGAAATATATATCGTATTTGACATGTCACTATTTAGTAACTTTGTTATTCATACCAAGTTTTAACAAATTAAATTGATGAAATTTTTAATAGGAAATTTTTTTTTGTCTTTTGATTTATTGTATAAAAATTAATTTATCCATTTTTAAATAAAATAGACAAAATATAATATAACACCTAATACAAAAACTTCCATGCAGGTCCGATCTTGATATTTTTAGAGTCCTAGTCAAAATAATAAAAGTTGGAGAAAATTTTTATCTCTTAAAAATTAGTAAAAACAATAAATTTCGCCCCTTGAAAACTAAAAAAAATTGGGGCACTTAAAAGTTAGTAAAAAAAATTAACCTATAAAATTAAAAAAAAATTAAACCCTTTAAAAATTAAAAAAATAAAAATTTAGATCCTTTTAACCTTAAATCTTGGATGGTTGCATCTCTAGATAATTCTCAGAACCGGGCCTGCTTCCATGTATTTTCACGAATGCTATTTTTATTTTCTAATACGATTCAATACACGTAATAATTTCTGTTTTTACTTTCTCGTCTTCACTGCATATCATCAAAAGATTTATCGTCCATCAAAATTCACCCTACATTGCTTTGGCTGCCCAACATTCATATGCATGCATGCATGTATGTATGTATGATTTTAGAAGCAGTTGTTACGGGATATATATTTTTTTATAATCGTACGTGACATAGGACTTGAATTTTACTCATGATTGCAACTGATAATAATTTTGTCGGTTTGGTCGGTTATAGGGCTTAGTCAAGGCAACAGCTAGAGACCTTAGCCCCCTTGGCTAAAATGGGAAATCTAATTTTTTCAACTCCTCTCAAATATTAAATCATTCTATTTAGACTATTTAGTTTTTAATTGAATGAAAAAAAAAATTCATTTTTGACCTTTTACCATTTTTTAACTTTTCACAAACGAAAGAAATTTATTAATAATTGGATGACGAAAAAAAAAAATTATTTTTAGGTGATTATTAATGTAATTTATCCTAAAATTTTTTACTTGAGCGGGCTATAACTTGCAAAGTTATACCAGTGAAATAACAATATCATAGTTTTTAATTACTTTTCTTTTACGTTTTTAACTCCATAAAAAAACTCGCTTTTCTATCTCTACATACACACTAATAAAAAGAACCCCAATGCATGGTAAGAATATATATATATATATATATATATATATATATGATAAATAGTTTATATCATAAACTTTATATATGTGTAAAATGGGGTTATGTAGTCGATAATGTAGGAGGAGAAGAAAGAACAAACCTTTGTGGTGGCTTTTTTACAAAGTATATAAAAAGCTTGGACATATATGAAAGAGCACTAAGATATTGGCACGGCTCAATCAGACCAAAATAATAATAATAAAAAAGAAAGAAAGTGGCTGTTATGTTTCATGTCTGAGTGAACCAGGCCAATATCAAAGTCACTATTTCACGTCATAATATAAAAAACCATCCATGGATGGATCCTCTTCTAACATGCCCTACATGCAGTTTGTCCCATAAGGAACTGCAAACCAATGAAGAATATCAAACAAGTTAAAGAAGAAGACAGAAAGAGAAAATTTGGGAAGAAGGTGGTGTGATGTGTTGTTGTAAGAATATCTTGGGGGTGGGAGGGGAGAATTTAAGAGAGTATGAGAGGGTTTACTTTTCTGCAATATGAGCATTTAAAGCCCTCTACTACCAAAGCAGAAACTTGGGTCCACTGTATTTATTCTAAATTAACACAATTACAAAAGATTTTTTTTTATATATTATTGTGATTATGTGGTAGTATCTGTTCATATTTTCTTAATTATTTGATAACATATATCTTGTATACACAGGTACTCGAATCCGAGACTCTTAAGATGAACAACATTCTTTTTTTCACTAGAGTCACTCATTGAGTTCAGAATTTCTTTATCTTTCCGACAATAGAAGAATTACAATATATATAATCTACAATACATGAAGCTGTACAGGAAAAAAGTTGAAAAATCTTTATAATCAATAATTAACTCAATCCTAAAATAAAATCTCATCAAATTATAATAAAAATTTACTAATCCTAAAAAATAAAATCTCATCAAAATTATTTCAGTTTGATTTCTATTATTTATATCCTATATTATTCTCCCACTTCCCCTCTCCACACTCCCATCCACGTTTTTCTTTTCTTTTTCTATGAATCATTAAGCCACCCTTAAATTCTATGTATACTTCTCTTTTTAGTTACATGGGGCACCCATCATCAACCGTCAATCCGTTTAAGTTCAACAATTCTTTCAAATTTTGAGAGGTTTTAAATAAAAGTATTATGTTAAAAAATGGATTTGAGTATAGGAATCTATAACATATTTTAACCATAAAAAATATACAATTAATGAAAAATTTTAACTTGAGTAATTATCCTTAATTATTTATATTCATTCAAAATCAAAATGGATTAAATTGTTCTGTTTTTTTTTTTTTTGAGAGAGAGACCATTTTATTCCTTATCGAAATTGGAAGGGATTAAAAAGATCATTTTACCAATATTAATACATGCATCAATAGCTATTTATCTAATAGGTTGCATGCATGGAGCCCCTCAAGAAGAACAATAAGCGAAGTAATATTTCTAATATGAAACTGAGTTGGTCTGAAGTAAAATATGGTTTGACTGTTGGAGGGGTCAACTAGAATCCAATTCTTTGCGCAAATGGCTAAACCAAACTTCCAAAAGAAAAGAAAAGAAAAAATATTGTTGAGTGATTTTGTGTGTTACTTATAAAAGATAAATTTTGTAATTATTTTCGGATGTGATGTTATAGGTAGATTTTTATGTATGTCAACACTGACTCTATTCTAAGATTAATACGTGTTTTTAGATGCGGGTTCGTCTACATGGTGGTGTGAATTCATACCATGCGAGCTCATGAAAAGATGTGAACACCTCACGTGCAAATCATACAGGCTACAGGTCAAGACTCAATCGGATAATCGGGTAGCATGTCGATAATGACAAGCACCATAACAAATATATATGTATATATAATGAAGGATTAAATTAAAAATATTTGTATTTTAAAGACAAGCTCATGGGGGTTGGTCATAGTTATAAAAGTGAAGCAAGAATTCAAAAGAAGGAAGTGTGTGCCCCAATAGAAAGAAAGGGAGACAATGGCCATGTCCATGATCGTGATACTCTCACTGCATTGCCGAACCAGAAAGACCACCAGCATTAATGAAGGAATCTCTCTCTCTGTGGGATAGACAGTCAGCAATATTAATAGCCAAGGGGGTAACTAGTCAGACCTGTTTTTAGAAATTGGATGTGTTACTCAATCCTATTTGGCTCTATTTGCCTACAAATATTTATTAATTTGATTCATATTTGGATTCGAATTTACCAACTTGATTAATTTGAATTTGTTTTGATTTGATTTAATCATAAAAAAGTTTATCTAATACAAACGTGAAAATGATGTAAATTTAAAATAATTCAAACTTCAAAACAACTTAAATTTGAAATAACACAAAGAATTGATCATAAATTATATCAACTTAGTACTAGAACATGCCATTAACTTTTGGGAGGACTTGCTTAAAATTTTCAAAAAAAAAAAAACAAGGGGTGTAATTAGATTTTTCCAAATTCCAAGGCCTTATAAGAAGTTCTAAAAAATCTGGGATATAATTAAATTATATAAGGAGCCTAACTAAATTATTAAAAAAAAAAAATGCATGATGAAAATTTTCCAAAATCGGAGAGAGGGCAAGGCTTATTTGACTCGAACTTTAATAAAAAAAAGTTAATAAATAAATTCATATAATTCAAATTCAAAATAATATAAAAAAATGACTTGAAATTAAATTGAAAATTTTAGAAGTAAAGTGAATCAAATCCAAAACAACCTTACTCGTCTAATTTGCAAGTTAAAAAATAACATTGAAGGCCTCCTATTTGTTTATAATAAAAAGCGCACACACACACAAATAATTTGGATTCCCGCTTATCCATATACACAGTCATGACGCATATAATTATTTGATTTTTGCTCACGTGATACAAGAGTATATATATATATATATATATATATGTGTGTTTGGGACCAATATGTAGGTACAAATATCGATGTGTTTCAAATTTATCAATTGTAATTAATTGCTAAAATAATGCATATATGTTTTTTTAATTAAGATTTTACGTCATTTTTTAAAATAGTTAGGAGAATAAATCGATTTCATAAAAAACTTATCTAGCTAGACGAGCTTTTTTAAAAAAAAAATTCAACTAGACGAGCTTTTTTTACATGTATCAGGAAAATTCGTCTAGTTGAACATAATTTTCCTTTAAATTATAATTTTTGACTTTTTTTAATACAATTAATATTTTATTTCATGTTGTTTTAAACTTCTTTTTTATTCAATCATTTAAGAAAAAATATTAACACAATAAATTAATTTACGTAATTTTATTAAATACGATTGATTGAATAAAAAAACTTAAAACAACAAGAAATAAAAAATTAGAGAAAAATTTAAAAAATGCATCCAACTGAATAAACTTTCCATGAAATCAATATATTCCCCTTAAATATTTTTTAAAATGACACAAACCCTAATTTTTTTTTTAAAAAAAGAGAGAGCATATATACCTTATTTTACTGTTATTAACTATTATAATTATATCTTAGTTGATCAATACAAATAGAAACACATTAATTAAAGTAGAACTTAAACTGAATCTGATTAATCACTTCTCTCTTCCAGCTAAATTAACCAAAAATGTCGTTTAAAAAAAAATAGTGACTAGACCGATTTTTAGTATATTTATCAGAATAAATAGATTTTAAAAAGAAAATGTAAAAGCACATCCAACTGAAATTTGTGAGTGTCGTTATTTTCTTAAGGTTATCGATACTTTTGACTAAACAACAAAAATGCACTTCTCTAAACGCGTTTTTCTGCAAAGTTAACATCAACTTATATCGGTAAATATGACAAAAATCGACCTATTCACTCAATTTTTGTTTTAAAAAAAACGGAGTTTTTGACTAATTTAGCCCAAATTTCCCATTAGTTTCACTTTATATATATCAAACAATCATCTCTAGTATTATACAATAAAAAATTATAATCAATCATAATACAAATAAATAATGTATAATAAAAATGTATCATCAAATCAAATTATTAGAATACCCAAAGATGAAAAAGGTACAAGCTGTGTATTGCGTCATTGATAATCAATCAAAGAATTAAATATAGGAAAGCAACATAAACAAATAAAAATGGCGTAAATTTTGTAATGTATCAAAGGAAAAAAAGAAAATTAGTTATTTACATTCTATGAAAAAACACATAAAATATGGTCTTCAGCTATACATCATAGTTTGCATAATCATAAAATACAAACAACTTCATGTGTGAACTTTGAACATATAACCTTCATTATCATGGCTATATCTCATTGTTCAAGTTAATCCAAACTTAACCCTAATTATGGTCCAACATGTCAAATCGTTATATCTATACATGGCCTACGTTGCTCTCACTCATTATTTTTTCTCCCTCTAAATACCTATGTCCGAACATGAGTACGAGGATATGACCCTCCAAACATGAAAAAGAACTGAACTTTAAGAAAGATAGATTGTACCTGTACCCGAGACTCA
Organism: Gossypioides kirkii; assembly: GCA_005610355.1. Classification (NCBI taxonomy): domain Eukaryota; kingdom Viridiplantae; phylum Streptophyta; class Magnoliopsida; order Malvales; family Malvaceae; genus Gossypioides; species Gossypioides kirkii. The sequence goes on from CP032248.1 coordinate 39,749,947, forward strand.
CACGTGAATCCGGAAACATTTGTACATACCATCTTCTGTAAAGCAGGATTATGCATTATTCTATGTTAAGAGGTTAATGGTTCTCTCTCCTGAGTACTTTAGCATAGGCATCTTCCTGAAGCATTCTGGCGAAACTCAGGAAACCAGAAGGTATACCCTTTGGCTTGTAATAGTAAAATCAAAAATGAATTATAGCTCACAAGTAGGCCAACCAACAAGCATACAAGCATGGTTACAATCAAAACATGTTACTGATCATGACTCGAGTTGCGTAGCTTCATTAGTTTGTCTCTTAACATTGCTGCAAGAAGTCGATTCATACTGTAAGACGCTAAGGCCATGCTTGACAGAATGGAAAAGTGGAAGGATAGAAAGAGAGTGAAAAAGTGAAAAGAAAATCGGTTTTGAGTGTGATCATTAGGAAAGAAAATAGAAATCACAATCATTTTCCATCCCATGAATAAATAAATAAAATCATTCCAATTTGGAACGAGAAGAGTAGATAAAACGTGAGATGTAAGTTAAATGTACGAAAGTGTGAATTTTATTTCTTTCCTCTCGTTTTTCAACACTACTGAGCATTGAATGGAAAAAAAGGAATATTTCTTTCTTTCCATTTTCCACCTTTCCTATCGAGCAAATCAATATAAAGAAATACATATATATATATAGGTTTCTATTTTTCCACTCCAATTTTCCATATTTTCAATTTTTTTTCCACCTAGCAAAGCCTAAGATGAAACAAAAATATATAATTGAACAAAGAAGGCAGATTCTATAATCTTTATTTTGGTTGGAAGATTATATTCTATGTTCTTATTACCTGCATCATTGTACCTTTCTTCTTCAACAGCTAAATTCATATTCCTCACCAGATCAAGCTCCTCCGTTAATAAATCTGGACCCTCCATGGCGCTGGATATACACAACCGTGCTTAAAGTTAATATAAACCAACCGGATTTTACAAAAAACACCAAATGTAGCACACACAACATACCTGTCAAGCAATACATCGTAAGTAGGCATCTTATCACGCACTCTGCCCATCCCGAAGCCAATTCTAATAGCATCTTCCAAGACAATTTGTTTACTTACATAGATTGGAGCCTGCATATAGAAAACACCAATTAGAAGCTGCGGAGAAGCAAACGGTTGAAGTGAAAACATTATCGAACCTCGTAAAAACGAGCCATTTGACATTGACATAGAGAGACAGACTGCAAATTGAAAATACTAGACCAACCTACTTAAATTGAAACGGTAGTAGTAATCACAACAGAATAAGACTAAAATGCAACCAATTGCCCTTTCATATTGTAAATGCAAAAGACCGGTTCATAGTAATTTCCAAGTACATACCTTGCATCTATGAGCCACATTGATGGCATCCGAGGGCCGTGCATCTACACTTATCACATCATTTTCTCCCGGCTATAAACACAAAAACAATAACTGAATCAGGCTCCTTTATCGAATGAAATAAAGAACAAAAATGCAATCTTTTAAGTTCTAATCACCTTGCAAAAGTACAACTTTGCAAAGTAAGTATTAACAACTCTTTCTGTAATTCTCACCATTTTAACCTGAAATGAAACACACAATGTATAAATCAATGACAACAGACATTACAAAGTAACATCACTAAGTTTGTAAGAGAAACTAGTAACCGGTTCACGATCGAGAACATCGAAGCGACTCGATTATACCCTTTCTTATTTTACAAGATTTCTTACTTATTTCCACTAAATCCAACCATTCAAAGAGCTTTTTTAATAGACATTATACGAAAAGAAACAATTAAAACAAGAAACTGATAAAATCTAGGAAAATTTCAGCATGAAAAAAGAAACCAACTTCATACTTCATATCCAAGCTTCTCCACAACATTTTTAACAAGATGGAACTGATCTGGACATTCCTGCAAAAAGCCCAAATTTATTTCAAGAAATTAACATAAAGATAACAAAGATCAAATGTTCAACAAAAAAAAAAGTAACAAGCTAAGAAATATTACCCCATTATCATCTCCCCAAAAGGAAGCTATAAGTTTTTCAACAGCAAATTCCCCTAGCATCAGCAGATTAATAAGTACTATTAAACAAAACAACAGATCCAAAATAAAGTGAGAAAAATTGTTGATTTTCTTGTACATATATACCTACAATAATGGGTAACAAGAAATCCCCATCACAAGAAATCTTGAGAAAAATAGTTGGAGTAGGGAAACGACTAAGAAAAGATTGTCCAATTGAAGCAATTTTAGCCCTCGACATAGGATGATGTTCTCTCCTCGATGATTGCCATTTTATTTCTTCTTTAATTCCTTGCCTTAACATCCGATAGTGCGAAACAGTTTCTACACCAAATTCAAAAAAAAGTTTCCCCCAAAATTATTAAAATTCAACCAAATTCAAAACACTATATATATAAACGAGTCGAAACCTGAAACGAGAAGAGAAGCTTCGAGGAACTGATGATCTTTATCATCGTCTTCGTTGAATTGGGGATCGAAGCTACCACTACGGATCGAGTGGCAAGAAACCGGCCGGGGTTTCGCCGTGAAATGTAAACGGATTGAAGACGAACGAACCGACGGGAAAGAAAATGAAGGGATGGTGGGATAAGTAGTAGCATTTGATTTATGGGAGAAAACCCAGAAAGTGGAGAATGTACGGTAGCAAAGTTGAGCTCCGAGCATTGTATAGGAGAGATAAAAGGGAAAGTAACTGTTTTGGGATTGGATTTGGAGTTTAATTTGAAGAACAAGTTAACCAATGAAAATGAAAATAAAAAAAAATTAAAAAAAAAGGTTAGTTGGAATTCAGAGAACAGAGTGGCGAAACACCGACCCGACAACATATGTACATGTGTTCAATTTATGTTATGCTTGACGTGGAAAGCTAAGCTTTAAGCATGTTTTAACTTTAGTTTTTATCTAACCTTCTTGTTCTTTCTAGTTTTTAATTTAATCCCTTGTGTTTGATAGAGAAATGTCATTTTGTTCTTTTGGGGTGAAAACAAAATCAATAATGCTATGGAGATATCGAATAAATACTTCATAAAAATAATTTTTGGGTCATTAAATTATTGGTAAGTTCACATTTTGATCATTTAATTTTAAAAAGTTACAAGATAGTCCCTAAACTATTTGAAAGTTTTTATTTAAGTCACTGAGTTGATAAGGTTTTTTTTAGTCAGCGTAGTGAGATCTAAGTAATGATTTGATGATCAATATGGTGAATTAGTACCCATCAATGAGTAAAAGAATATGCCTTAGATCTAAATTGATTTGATGATCAGTGTTGAAGATTGGAGAAAAAAATTGTTTAGATTTTGGTTTGTAGATTCATAACGTTCAAAAGTTATTTCATAAACAAAAACTAAACTGTAGAATAAAAGGGGAGGAAAGTTTTCACTTGGTGCAAGCAGTGTGAATAAAGAATGCCATAGAACAACGATTTTAATAACTTAGTGACTTAAATGAAAACTTTCGAATAGTTTAATTAATATTTTGTAACATTTTGAAGCCGAGTGACTAAAACGTAAACTTACTAATAGATTAGTGAGTTTTTTATCTATGTTTTTTAAGTGCAACTAAAAATATAATTATATCAATCTATAAACCGTGGCGTATGTTGTAAGTCACCTTTTTAACAAGTAGACATTGTCTCCGATTGGAATTTTATCTTCTTATTTTGATAAGAATTTAAGTGTTTGAAGTGACGAGTTCACATAATGAAATTGAACCATTCGTGATGCACAATTACTTAGGGTAGGCAAATGTACATTTCCTATTAGTTGCATTTGAACCTATGCCACTTAAATGGTAACAATGAACACTTGATTAAGTTGATGTAAGCTAAGTTAAAGCTTAATTTAACATTGCTTTTAAGAAAGAAAAAAAACACTTTTGAACAAAAATTAAAATTTTCTGCTTTTACTTTTGAATAAAAAAATGCTTTGTAAAGTATTTTTTGTTCCAAAAACACTTTTGAAAAGTTCAAAAGCATCTTATTTAATAATACTTTTATCTTAAAAATATTTTTTTACTTCAAAAATGCTTCTTAAACGTAAACTAATCCTAAGTGGTACCATGCTCCCCTATAAGCTATAAAGGGTTCAAATTTCACCATAAGCAAACATCCATGTTTCCTTTGATAGGTGATCGTGCACCATGCACAGTTCATGTGGACAAGACGCTCCTCTTTGAATCCACCACTTTAGGAATTTGAACTCTTCACAAAATCAAGAGACAACTTTGACTAAAGACAATATCAACCCATTAAGGGATCCATCAACTCCCAACAAATAATACTTCAAAAACTTCTCTAAAAGAGTCGGACTCCCCTCAACAAGACTCAAGAAATGTATAAATCTATGAGATCTTAAACACTTGGTTTGTCCATGTTAGCTCGTTTACCAATCAAAGAACCAAACCACCGAGCATAGCACATAGCTATCAAGACTTGACAACTTGACAGAAAACGACCCCGTAAAAACAACAAACTGGTCATTGAGCAAATCAAATAAACCAACATAACAAGACGAGTGTACACTTTTAGAGAAATGGAAAGTGACAAAAGGTATATATTGATCATTGATTTGATAAAATTTCTTAATAATATAATTACATGTGACAAAGTGATCAATATGTAGCAATTGGGTGCAAGAAGCAAACAAAAACATTCTTCTTATAAGTGAACTACCGGTTGTATCATCAGCATCTAGTTTCACAACAACCACAATGCAGTTAAATGATCATCTTTCATTGCTTCTTGGCTTGGGAAGCTGCTTCAGTATCTTGATCAATTCATATGTTCTCGTGTCTTGACCCGAGTAAAGGCAAAGATCGAGCGGTGTTAAACCATCCTGAAACACGTAAAAGAATAGATGCATTGATAGAACAGCCAAGGAAAAATTATGACAAATATTATGGACAGCAGTCTAGAATTACAGTATCACTCTATACCTTGTTTTTTAGCATCTTATTTGCCCCCCTAATTAGTAAAAGCTTCACTATATCGGTTCTTCTAGCTTGAACGGCGAGATGTAACGGTGTCCAACCATCCTAGACAGACAAAAAGTTGAAACAAGTTCATTGCCAAAACGGAAAAGAATGTCGAAAACAAACTCATAAAACAACAAACTAGGAAAAGTTAACCATACATTGTCTTGAAGGTTTATATCAACATTGTATAACAGAAGGAGTTTAATGGTAGGAGTCAATGCGGCATTGACAGCATAATGCATCAAGGTGGCTCCATCCTGTTTGCAGCACAAAACGAGTACATTAATAATTACACAAAGCCAATCTCAGTCAGTAAAATAAGGTATACTGTCAAATTATCTCAAGCCCCCATCTCCCTTTCTTTCCTAACATGAACACTCATCAACAATGAATCGAAAAAATAGAAAATAATCACAATACAGGGGCAAATAAGGTTGTCACTGGGGAACCATTTAATAAACTAAAATTCGCATAAACTTCTAGGGTTTGCATATCTTACCTCATCACGAACAAATGGATTTGCCGATTCTCTTAAAAGATAGTTGGTAATGGCCTGCTTTTTTCCGATAATTGCCTTGTGAATTGCAGTCAAACCATTCTGCAACGAACATCGAAAACTCAAAAATCATGAAAAATTGGTAAAAATGTGAAGAAAGTCTCCCTGTCTAATAGCATGTAATAGTTGACACAAGAGAGCAAAAGAAATAATTTACACAAGAATTTAAAAGAGACCAAGAATTATTCCGTCAGCTAGAGAATATTTTAATACCTTGTCCACAGCATTGATGTCAACATTGTGTTTCAACAAAGCATCAACGAGGTAGAACTCTCCCGACGCAGCAAGAGTGTGAAGAGGCAACCATTTTCCCTATAGAAAGTTTCAGCAATTTGACAAGGAAAATAGTCATTTCTCAAAAGTAAACATATATAATAATAGATACATTCAACCTTCATAGCAAATGAGATATTCTTGGTGAGCTAGGTATCAAGGACATTTTGTCATGGAATCTAGCATGTACAATGAGAAACTTTTCGGTTGTTGGTTCCCTGTGGATAGCATGGGTGCAACCGTATATGGTTAAAATGTCAAGACCTATGGCAGCTTCCTATTGCTTTGGGCAATAGTTGGAACACCTTCTACTGGCAGCAGAGAGTAGCAGCTGTTTGGAATGCTATCAGACCAAGTGCTGACAAGGTGATATGGCACAAATTGGTCTGGTTTCATTTCAATGTTCCTAGGCATTCAAAAGGAGTCCAGGGACCAATTCGGGTGATCTGCTTGGATTATCTCAGGTCCACAGACAGGTTGCATGGGCACATTCTATAATTTTATGCATAACAGAATTTTCAGAACATCAGAAGCTCAAGGTGAGTGATGTAGCGCAGAAGATCAAGGAGACAGTTGCAATTCACAGGGGCGAATATAAGGGGGGGGGGGGGGGGAATGAAAATCATGCAATTTAGTCCCTTAATGAATAAAGAAAATTTAAGTTAATATATGGTAAAATTGCACCTCTCTCCCCCCCCCCCAAAAAAAAAAAAATGAAAACAATTATAGCAGCTAGTTCGCTTATTTGGATAAATAGAATTACTACTAATCTAAAAAAAGGTATTTTCCCCATGTCAATAGGAAGATGCATGATTCAAGAGATTAATCCAATAAGATGAGAACAGAATTTGCTTAAACAATGAACTAAAAAACCCCAAATTTAATCAATAATCAAGAGCTCTAAAAAACTTACAGAAGTAGCAGCTGCTAAATCAGGTACACGCCTATTCAACATAAGCTTTTCTTCCTTTGTAAACAATTTACGTGAGCCTATATATATACATATTCAAGCACATAAAGATTAATGAGAACATTATGAAGAAACCAAAAAAAAAAGCTTAATTCACTAAATTACCTAGAGTATTTTTCTCGGCTAGCTGATAATTTCCACGGTTGAAAAACTCAGCAACATCATCGAACCCTTTACCGTAAACTGCCCACCTAGGATTCTTTGGAGCTACGCGCTCACTCGAAGATGGGTTATTCACTGTATCCTCCATTGAATCTTCTTTGTTTTCCTTCTTGGGAAATGTCGATGGATTATCGAGAACCACGGGGTTCAACTGAGCTAATTTAGCTTCTTTATACTTCAAGTATTCTTGCGAATTCACGGTTCTAATAGGGACTAAACCTTGCTTCTTCTTCTCAACTCTACGCCCAAATTCCAACTGTTGCGCCATTTTTCGTCTTTCCTTCTTGGTTATATTCATCTCTTCTACCACATGGTTCCATTGCTCTGGAACTAGATTCTCAGCTTCAATTTCTTTTTTGTTCTTTTTTGGCTTCGTTTTAGCAAATCTTGTGGTGGTATTGGGATTGTCAAACATGGAGTCAGGTTGGAGATAAGGGTCTTCAAATGCACCGTCTTCGAAGACGAGACAATCACCGATGACGTGTTCTTCGTCATCACCGACGGCGGCGTTGTTTTGGGTTATGTAAGAAGAGAGAAAGGAAGGGGAAACGGAGTGTAATTTTCGAGGGAAATACAAGTTGTGAGGGCGGGAAAGCTTAGGAGGAGGTGTAGAAAGAGAGAGAAATGAAGTGGAGGAGATTTGGGGGGTTGGGGGTTTTAGCAATGAGGAAGGAGAAGGCAGTGACATTGCTTTTTGCTCTTTAGCTTAAAACCACCAATAAATTCAATTTTGTTTACACGAATCTTATCGGAAAATGAGGCTAAAGAGACGATGGTGGATCGATTGGCTTCCTAGTTGGCCAATTAATCCATGCTTTTTAGATCATGATTCAGCCGGAAAGCCCATGCAATGCAAACCCAAACAACTCAGCCGCCCATCAGCCCGGACCAAAGGGCCGAGATAAAATTCTAAAATTTTGAGGGGGTCAAAGCTAAATATTTTATTTTACTGAAACTCAAATTATATAATTAATTTCTAAAAGGGATCAAAATTATAAAATTTTCATTTATTTGAATAATTAAAGGATTTAAAGTAAATTATTAATACTTAAGAGGGACTCCTAATGATATTTTTCCATTTGATCAAGGGGTCAATATCATTTCCTACCCATTGGAACACTCCAAGCATAAGTCACATCCCAAACAAGGTGGATATTAGGGGTATGCTTGCAAGTTATTCGAATTCAATAATTATCAAGTTAAACTAGAGCTCAAGCTACTCTAACTATAAGTCGAGATGAATTTGACCTTAGTCTTGATTCAAATAAGTTGTGTGCCTTATTCAATTTTTCATTTTTAATATACATTTTGAAATTTTTATTACAAAATTTGTTATTACCTTTAATATTTATTATTAGTTTTACATTTAATTATCAAATTATTATGAAAAAAATTATCGGAGTTCAAACTTGAATATGTATGAACTTAATTGATCTTGAATCAAGCTCAAAAATAGTATCGAACTCTGTTCTTTATCCAATTAAGCTTTATATCAATTAACACTATTGCTATTATTAAAATAAAAAAAATGTATATCCGAGTGTAATTAAATATATTTTTCTCTAAACTAAAAATTACAAAAAAACTATAAATAGATTATACATCATATAAAAATACCCGTTGTTTTAATATCAAAATATATTACATATAAAAGAGTGAAACTTCAAAGATCATTTTTCCGATAAAATTCAACATATTTTTCTTTCAAAGTGTGCTACACATATTGTAACATTAGTAGATTAAGCAAAAGGATAAGATTTGTCAAGTAAAAAACAGAGGTAAATTACATTTAAAGTTATTAAATTATTAATAAATTTATATTTTAATCACTCAAATTTAAAAATTTATAAAACGATCAATGAATTTTAAGAACTTTCATTCAAGTCACCAATTGAAAGCTTTCTTTCAATTTTTTTAAATCTCATAAACTTACAAACTAAAATCCAAATAACTTTTACTATTATTATTTTTTATTTTTCGATCTCAAACACTGACTTTTAAATCAATTCGGATCTAAAATCTATTCTTCTACTTGTCAAAAAATACTAATGCATCAATGTGATAGTCAAATCGTCACTTAAAACTCAACACTCAAATTTTTAGAAGAAAAAACTTAATAATTCAATGAATTTGACCGAGAGAGTATAGTGACCTCGAATATAGTTTACCTGAAGCAGCTTACCCGTAACATAGAAGATGAATTAAAATATAGAAGTTAAGAAATCAGATTCATAATTTCCATACAAAAACAAAAAAAGGTTCGCAATCAGGTCATACCTTAAAGCCTAATAATATCTAATAATAGTGTTACCATACATGCTTAAAGTGATATAAGAACACTGCAAACATTAACCTTCCAAACTAGAACATTCAACACTGACGAGACTAGAACAAATCTTTCATCTTTCCCCAAAACACTTCACCTAGATCCGCGAGAATATGGTGGCGAATAAGAGCGCTCCCTCCTTGATCTTCCACCATGAGGAGAATATCTTGGAGAGTAATCGCGACCTCGATATGGTGAGCGCCTTGGAGATCGACGATACCCATAGTCATCTCGACCACCACCACGGTACCTGCCACGTTCACCACGACCTTTTCCCCAATACAAGAACAACCGTCAACAAAAAATATTAGTCACGATGCTACTCAAAATCATAACATCAGTAAAAGTACCATGGAAACTATTGTATTAAGAGTCAAATTGCATTTTGTCCCCTTTACTCAAAAAATGGACAAATCAATCTTTGTACATTATAAAAAAACAAACTGATTTTTTCTGTTAAAAAATTTATCCGTTTCTACTATTAAAAACTAATGTACATAACATACGAAGATCAATTCTTAACCGTAAAAATGGATGAAATTTTTTAACAGAAAATCAATTTGCTCTTTGATCTAATATACAAAGACTAATTTGCCAATTTTTTAGTAAAAAGGGCAAAATATAATCCAACTGGCCTCCATAATACTTTTACCTCATAATGTCATGTTTTCTAACAAATAAATTTATTTAAAATTTCAAACTTACCATAGTCTCTGGTATTTTTTAGTCCAAGGTAATGGCCTGGTGTCGGAGTCCTTGGCCGTTTCCTACGCGACTGAAAAGTAGAAAAAACCAACTTAATATTCAACTAGGCAAATATTGGGTTAGCATCATCAAAATGGTTTAGGATCTACAGCATCATGCATCTTATACCAAAACCATATCGTTAGAAAAAACTAACACGTTACACTGCAAGGGAAGAAACAAAACACTTCATTTGGAAGATCACCTGGAAGGTGAAAAAATGGCCATTGAAAGAAAGGGAAGACGAAAAGCATGATACACACCCCGACACAAGTATTTCCTATTATATAAATGTCATATGTGAAATACCATAAAAGCCTGATTATAAAGTTGTTGTATTGGCCGTTGATTAGTTGAGAGTTGAAAGTTGAAAGTGAATGCTGAGGTTGTATAGTTGTTGGGCAAACTAGTTGCTAATTTAGTTGATCACATGTATTTTCAAGCTGTTTTAGCTGTGGCCATTGATCAAGCTTGTTTGACTTAAGTTGAGATGGATGATCTCATCATCTTTGATTGCTGCCAACATAGCTGACACAATACTGTTCTGAATATAGCCAGAAAACCTCCAGGTTAAGGATGATAAACACACAAAACTATGAAGTCTAAGCAACAAGGATAGAATCGGATTACCCTCTCCACGGTTATGTATCGACCTTCTAAAACTGATTGGTTGAGATACTTGATGCAGCGGCTCGCATCCTCAACACTGTCCATAGTAACAAAAGCAAAACCACGAGATATGCGAGTACGAGGTTCAACGACCAGGAAACACGATGCCACCTTTAACACAAAATCAACTCATTAATCAGTAATAAAATGATGAAAGACAAAAACACCCTAACTTTGAGTCCATAACAAAAAAACAAACCTTCCCCTCCTTGGAGAAATGCTCTTCAAGGTCCCTCTCTGTGACCCTTTGAGATAGACCGGTCACATAAAGCGTGTTGCCAGGATTTCCAGCGTCAACCCTGCAACATCAATCCAAAAGAATATTAAAACAAACAAACAAAATAAAGCATTTGAGCTTCCAACATTCACAGCCTTGAAAAGGGAAGTAAAGCCAAAAATCAAAACTAACCTGCCTCGACTTCTTGACCTTGACCTGATTCAAAAGAAAAAAGAAAAAAAAGAAAAACATAAGCAATGCACCACAAAACATATTGTGGAACTGAAATCGAGCAGGTGGACAACAAACCTGCCACGACTATGTGACCTGGACCTATGCCTAGGCCTCGACCAGGAGCGGGATCTTGACCTAGACCTAGACCTAGGTCTAGATCTGGATCGTGACCTTGACTGTTCTCTCCATGGGGAGGGAGACTGAGAATTCCTGATAGAACAAAAAATTTATTGGATGAAAACGGAGATTGATGCAACAATAATCAAACAACAGGCTTCCCAAAAATGCTGAGCGCACAATATAAAACAAATCATCCAAATCCCAATTTAAAAGACAAAAAAAGGGAACGTAATTTGCAGCAAAGAAATTGATATTGATTCATAATGAAGCTCATCAAATCCCTAAATCATCCCGACTTATTCAATCTAGGGTTTCCCAATAACTAATCTCGAAACAAATAACCAATAAAACAAGCAATATATCCACAGATCAAAAGCCAAAATACACTGAAGAGATATGAAGCTAACCTTTTACGAGGAGAATCCGCCTGTTACATAATAAAAACGCATTAAAATTTAAATCAAAGAATTCTACACCAGCTAAATGAAACGCAAACATGATAGAAAATAAACAAAATATGTGAACGAAAGAGAGAAGGATCTTACCATATTGGCGAAGAGAAAGAGAACCCTAGAACGCGAGAAGGGAAATTTGAAATTTTAGGGTTTATACGCGCAGGGAACAATAGCAAAGGTCAATTGAATGTCGCCTTCATTATAATAAGAAAATTGTGGGTTGTTTGGATAAATGAAGGATATTTTAGGGGAGAGATTCAATGCGGTTGACTTAAAATAGATCTTCTGTATACCACCACCGTTTAAAACAATTTAAAAAATGGTTTAAATCTGCTCTAAATCCCTGTACTCCTTGAATTTTTAAAATGTAGTCCTTACAGTTTTCTAATATAAAAATTAAATTTAAATTATCATGATTTTTTATTAAATTTAAATATGTATCATTTTAATATTTAAAAATAAAATCAATTGATAACACATTTAAATTTAACAATAGTCTATTAATAATGTTATCAAGTAGGATAAATTTTAAAATTTTGAAAAATACAGAAAATAGATAAAAATATAAAGTTTGAAAGATGGAAAAAACAAACACGTTTTAAATATGTGTCCAACTTAAATTTTAATATTCAAAGTTTGAGCTTAACCCAAACATTTTTAATTATATAATTTACTATTTATTTTAGTTTTATATATCAAGCAATTTTATCACATAAAATTAATATTATAATGAGAACATTAAAGACATATCATTTATTTATGTTTAAAATTTTAATAAAAAGTATATAAAATTATTAAATGTTGAATTAAAATAGCATTTTTTTAAGAAAATGGATAAGCCTAAAATTAATTAGAGATAGAGTTTATATTTACAAGCAAAAACTACGTACATAAAAAAAATGGATCACAGAGTATGTTACAGTGTTTTTATGTGTTTTTCCCTTAAAAGAGGTTAATTTTGGATACGACATCTTAAGTAAGTCTTCATGCGTGTCAGTACGTATTTTATTTTAAGATTAACATGTGTTTTCTAGATGTATGTTCACTTGCATTATGATGCGAACACCTCATGTGCAAGCCCATGTAAAGATGTGAATCTTTTATATGAGGATTCACGTAAGCGAATTATACAGGCTATTGTTGTTGGAGTAGAGAAAATCGAGTTGATCTCAATCGGATAATCAAGTAGTGGATCGGTAATGACGAACACCATATATCAAACATTCCCTTTATTCATTTGGTTATGTTCAAGCTCTAAAACCCAACCCCTTAACTAATTACATTTGAGAAGAAACATTACAAACTTAAGCTTTCTTTAGTTGTGTTTTTTAGAAACACTTTTTACATGTAAAACACTTTTGAACCAAAAAGAATGCTAAACATGTAACTTTTGAAGGAAATTTTTGACTTTTCAAAAGCATTTTTCTCCAAATGAAAAGGTTAAAATTTTTAGCTTTTTCATCCCAAAATCATTTTTGACAGCTCAATTACGTTTTCACCCCTCCAACACATGGTACTTTCCCTTTGGTTAATAACTTAAAAAATATTTAAATTTTTTTTTCATGTATTAAAATATTAACAACAAATTATAATAAATTATTTTTTATATTTTTATTAAAATATCATAATATTAACTAATTTGAACATTATTTAAATGCATATTTATTACTTTATAACATATGTCTAAAATTGACATTTTATTTCTCAAAATTATTTTTTTGACCGCTATACTAAACACTTAAATATTAAACCAAGCTTTTCAAAATTATTTTTTTAAGCATTTTTTAAAAACATTTCTCAAAAGTAATTTTAAACTAGCCCTTAGTTCATTCAAGACTACAATCTTTAAGAAACTGCAACCTCATTGATGCCAACCGAACTAGTCACATGATGCACACTTCACACAAATGTACACACGTGCACATACATGCTTACAACGACACTTTCTTTTTGCGAACTAATACTTCAACAAAGAACTAAGAAGAAAAGAAATTTGCAATTGATACTCATGTTTAGGGGTGTAAACAAATAGAACGTTTGATGAACTGTTCGTGAACCGTTCATATAACATTCATTTATGTTCATTTATTAAGTTAAATAAACGAGTATGAACAAGCTCGTTTATTTACTCATTTATTTATTAATGATATTTTCTTATAAAAATATTAAAAAATTATATGTGTGTATGTATGTATTTATTTATTGTTTGTTTATAATTCATTAACATTGTTCATGAATATGTTCAATTGTATGTTCATAAACATGTTCATTTACTGTTCGTGAACATGTTTAAGTTAAATGAATATGTTCGTAAATATTAAACAAATGAACATGAACACATATTTTAAATAAACGAACATGAGCAAAAATTTGAAATTCTTAACGAATACAAACTAAATATGAACAAGCTTAAAAATAAACAAACGAACATGAACAAGGATTTATTTGTTCAAACTCAATTCATTTACAACCCTACACATGATGATTTATGTCATAAGAATGTCCGGAATCTTAATCAAGTGAGTTCCAATTACTTTGCCACAGACTTAGTCCACTCAAAACCACAATCTCTAAGAATCTGCAACTACATTGATGCCAGCTGAGCTAGCCACATGATGCACACTTCACACACATGTACACACGTGCACATACACACATACATATTTTTTGCGAACTAATACTTCAACAAAGAACTAAGAACAGAAGAAATCTGCAATTGATACACATGGTGATTTACGTCGTAAGAATGTCCGGAATCTTAATCGAGTGAGATCCGATTACTTTGCCACCAACATCCGGGAAATTTTCATATCCAGGGAGTGGTTTCACTTTCCCGTCGATATCTACTTCCAAAGGATACCTCATAAGATGGCCCTGCAATGCCGAATAATCGGTGTCTGTAAATTTCTTCCAGTTTTCTTCAGCAATTTTGTTTACTGTCTTCACACATTCTAGAGTTTCTGGTTCCTTGAAACACTTATTTAGCTCACCAAGATGCTCTGCCCATAGGGACATTCTATACCCGTATACCTGCAAAGTCTCGAGGCAGTGTTTTCGAGTCATGTTTCGTTTTACATGTAAATTGATCAGAAAACGAAATGTGGAGCATGTTTTTCATGTTGCAAAAGGTTCCTATGTTAGCAGGGCAGTATGCCACACTCAAGACTCGAAATCGATGTCTTTTTCTAACTACGTATGAAGAACAGCAATGGAAATGGTTCAAGGATTAGTTTTCTTACCTGACCACGTGGATGTTTTTTCTTTTCAGCCCATGTATAATGTGGTTGGTATGCAGCCATAGCTATCTCAGTGTCCTTTGTACCAGCCATGGATCTTTGGTTAATATTAGCTGACCCTACAATCACATACTCATCATCTATGACCATTCCCTTTGCATGCACGTATATCATGAACCGGCCAAACTTTGCAGAATCAGAGACCTATAGAAAACATAAGCACCGCATACTTAGTAGTCAAGAATCTCCCCACTGTTAATCATATCCAAAACTAGATAAGTTTAAGTAATTACCAAAGTTCCGTTTCCACCGAGCATTTCCAGGGTGACCTCTTCCCTCTTACCAAGACAATAGAAATTGAGGTAATCTTGAGGATGCAAGTCCGTAATCTGCATGCTCTTGAGTTCTCGTGCGACGATATCATACATCATTTGCATTGTTTGAGACTGGAAATATACGGACCGCAATAAAGATTATGTCGAAAAAGTAAACCCCAAACAGAAAACCGAACAGAAACAACAGAAAAAGAACACGACAAGTACTAAAAGTATGCTAAAGGTCTCCCATTACGTATCAAGTCTAAGTTCAGAACCATGGACTAACAAGGAAGCCATATATCAGAACAAGCATATGATTACAGTTAATACGAACCTGCCAGTATAGAATTTCCTGTACAGAAAGAGATTTTGTATCACCCTCGGGCCACAAAGGAATAACGATATATACCGCAAATCTCTCTCTCGCTCGGATTTTACTAGCAACCTTTAGTGCCAGCTCCATCGGGATCAGATGATCGGCCCCTGCATCTTTATACGATGGCCAAGCATACGAAGATCCCAGAAAATACTGATTTTCGATATATATGTAATGCTGAGCGGATCTTATTGCCTGTATATAAGCTGTTTGAATGCTTTTTTCTATGACCACATTTTTTGAAACTAAAAGATTCTGCAAAGAATCAAAATAGGCCATTAAAAATCTAGAACATAGCCAATTTATTACTTAGTAGTAGGGTTCTTCATGTCAAGGAACAACCTGGTTCTCGGGTTTTCTTATTGGTCTTGGAAATCCTTTCACTGATCCTGAGTCAATGGATCGGAAAATCTGCGGAAGTAGAAGAAAATTGAACTGACATTACTATTAAAGAACAACATCAAAAGTTCAGTTAATAGCAGGAAAATTCTACACAACCTGAACATCCCAGTTGTCACGATCATCGATACTAAGAACATGTAATTTGGGGTCATCTTCTGGAATTATTGTAGTGCCGTGGTCTGTTACAGCTAAGGAAGGACTTAGTATCCAAGAGATTCGTTCTATCCTAATCAAAGCATCGTCATTCGATGGCATTTTTCCTGCACAAAGTAGACAGAAATCCTTCCATTTGGTCGATTCCCTCCACCGCTGCTCGAAGTTGATAAGAACATCATATGCGGCAGGCCCTTCAATTCTGGTGTGTAAATCATGCCATGGTTGCCTAGGAGCCTTGATTCCAGCCTTCAAAATATAGATAAAAGCGTAAACAAGATGAAGGAAGATAAGGAAGTGCTAACCGTCAGCGCACTTGAACCCACGTCCTCTTGTACAAAAAACAATGCCAATGCCCACCGAACTAAGATTCAATCAACATCTTATTGGTGCTTTTAGTGGTAGCTTAAATGACACTTAAATGATAACATGATACTTGTGGGGTGAGATCAGGTCCATTACTTTTTCATTCATTAATTTCTATCGAATAGTAATGGAGGGGAGCTAAATCCGATAAGCACAGACTCCCCGATAGTGAACAATACCCTTACTAGTCGGATTTGGGGATGTTTAAAACTTTTGTCATCAGTCTACATAAGATACTTTATAGGAAAGTGATACATGATTTTAGTAATTGCCATTAACATACACAAAAGAACATCTGAACAGAAGAAACTATTAAGATAAAAACCGAGCAATCACTTACGGAAAAAGTAGGATTATGAAAATCATCCTTAAAAATGGTGTCAAGATCATGAAGTATTCGATGTTCAGGTGTATCATAGCGACCATCACAGAGATCGATGCCTCCAACAAATGCAGTAATCTTTCGATTATTGCCGGTTGCCTGTGTATCAACAAGAGCGAACTTTTGATGATGCGTAAACATGCTTCCGACAACCTGATCAAAACCATTGCAAAAACCAACCTCAGCAAGCATTATATATGAACACTCACAACACAATAAATGCTAAGAGTTGGATTGCATTTTACTCCTCAAAAAATAGGCAAATTAGTCCCTATAAGTTAAATTAAAGAGCAAACTGGTTCTTCTATTAAAAATTCCACCCATTTTTATTATTAAAATTTGATCTTTATACATCAAAATGAGGCACACATGAAACATCACGTATAATTATCTGGTTATTCTCTCAGTTTTGGCAGTTTTTAATTGTAGAAAAGGATGAAATTCTTAACAAAAAGGATTAGTTTGTTTTTTGATCTAACATATAATAACTAGTTTCCCTATTTTTTGAATAAAAGGGGGCAAAAATGCAATCTGACTCCTAGTACCAAAAGGCCCTTGTATTATGAATCCGATTGCATTTTGCCCCTGTATTAGTTTTTAACACTAGTAATGAATGAAATTTGTAACAGAATGACTAGTTTGCTATTTGCTCTACCGTACAGGGACTAGTTTACCAATTTTTAGAGAAAATGAGGCAAAATGTAATCCGACTCATAGTACAAGGGCCACCATGATACTTGTACCCATGTTAACTCATAAAAGAACAAGAATGCACAATAAAACCCTTGCCTTTTGTTTGAAATAACCCAGCTTACTTGCAGCATATCGACCAGCTAGCACACAAATAACAGATGAATGCTTAAAAAACTTGTATGTTTCTTCATCATGTGTCTCCATTACTCCCACCTGCAACACCCCATGGACATGAATCAACATTAATTTCAGACTCATAGCTGAAACAATAAAAAGAACATGCTGGGAAACTTGTTACCTTTCTAATACCAAATTTATCTGAAGTTTTATCATCCCAAACCAACAACAACACCCTAACCCCTTCTTCAGATTTATATTTAAGCAATTCACCAAGGTTTAAATCCCCACCTCGAGGTAATGGCCTAGTGGGTTCTCTAACAAGCTTAACCTTATGAAAAACAGACCAACCAGCAATGTATATCATATGGTGAGCTTCAGATATGGCATAACAAAGATCCTCCCAACACTTTCCTTGGTTAAATACTTTACCATCGTCTAGTTCTATTTTGGGTAACATACCGTCCGGCACATGAGCGTCTTGGTATAGCGTCACTTTGTTCCCTTTCCTCATCGGGAAATACGTGTGCCTCACGCCGCCTTGCTCCGGATCGCTGGCCAGGCTCTGTTTATACAAAGGGTTTTCCTCACAGGGCGTGAATTTCATGTCGATGTGTATTGCCGTAGTCGGTTTAGGAGGCTTCCCCGATGAGCCAATGAGTGGGAACCACCCAGTCATACGCTCTCCGGTGGCGATTTTTTGGGCGAGGAATTTGGTAGTGCCGATGACTTCAGCGCCGAACAGGTCGTCGTCTTTGACGTTAATTTCTAGCTCAGTTAAAGGATGAGCCATGGGGATTATGAACCTCTCGTTCCATTTCGGGTTGTCAGCGTTCTTCAACACTCGTGTACGAGCTAAAGTGGATTGTGGCACCGTAACGGTGACGTAAGGGTCGCTGGTCATGATTTTACGGTGGTGATGGACTTTACCAACGTCCCCTGGTTCTTGAGCAGCTGCTGCTTGTGATGGAGCTTTACAGGTCTCACAAGTTAAGCATTTACGAAGATGATTAGACACTAAATCCATGTTAGGTAGCTTCCGAGCTTCAATAATGGTTAAATCCAAATCACCGTAAAGGTAAATCACCTGCTTCGACCCTTCTTCCTCCATTTCCAAAGCACACACATACACAAAAAAAAAAAAACTGAACCGGAGAGAAGAACAAAGGACAAAAAGAAAGGTTTAGGGCCGGCGACGGTGAGAGATTTGGGTATTAAACGAAAATCCAAGACATTGTTGATTTCAGTGAATTAAAAACTGGGTTGAGCTTGGTTTAAGCTGTCATGAAGTTTATGAACAGGAAAAATGGCAACCATGCAAAGCCTGCAACTGCAGTTACAGAGACGACAACTAAGCTACGCTAAGGCTAAAGCTTTGCTTGCTTTTGCTGATTAAACAAATGGAATTCCCTTAGTTAAAGCTTATAACAATCATTTATGAAAATTATCAATAAAACGCTTGAATGAATTATGAATGGTTATCTCCTTATGGATAGTATCTGTTATTTTTTTTTTCTTTTTCATAACACATATATATCTTACACGTATAAATATATAAACTCGTGATCTTTAAAATAAATAATATTTTTTTTATTAAAATCACTTGTTAAATTCTAAATAAAGTAAATTTTAAATGTACTTTAATTAAGTTTAATTATTGAAAATAAATTAATTCAAACTTTATAAAATTTGACCCAAAATATTTGTTACATCTTTATTGGGCAAGTCCTTGATTTTTTTATATAAATGATAGCTACTTACTAACCATCAATACAGATTCACATCCATATGCAAATATTTCTCAATCCCCATCAAACACTTATTTTTTATTAAAAAATATCCATTTAAGATTCAAACATCTGTTAAATATGATAAATTATTGGCTTAAATAATAAAATGGTATCTAAACTATACTATTTTTTTCAAATTGGCTTAAAATTTTTCTTGATCAAAATTAGTACCTAAACTATTAAACTGTTATTCACTTTATCCTAACTGTTAATCCCGTTAAAAAAACATTTAGCTAATCATAACTTATCACGTAGACCTATATTTATTTTACCAATTTTCTTAAATTTTCTTCTCATCAAACATTTTCTATCAATTTTCTCACACTTTCTCATCAACCAAATACCGCAAAAAAATATGCTACAAACTTCTGAATATTAAAAATATTTTCGCTTTTATTTATTTTTTCTTTTTCCTTTCAAACTTCTTTGCATTTTATCAGTATAAAAGTTAGGCATTACATGTTTCCTTGTAGAAACAGGGGAGAACAGAAAAAATTTGATTAATAAAAAATGGGGTGAAATTTGATGTCCGTAATTGATTTTATGAAATAGTTTTTTTTTATTTGTGATTTTGAGGTACTTCCCTTTCTAATTCAACATATTCGTGTCTGATTTTGTGGTAAAATTTGTTTTTTACCTCCTATTTTTATTTTTTTCTTGGTGAAGGATGTTGATGTGAGAAGATGGATTCTGCCGTGGTAGAGTTACAGATTATTTGAAAGAGATTGATGGAGAAGATCCAGTAAAAAAAGCTTTCAACAAATTATCCATTCAATTATATAATTATGGAGAAGGTGGGTACTGGGTGGGTGCTATTAATTTTTAAACAGGTTTAGACTTGAAAAAAATAAAAAGAAAAAGAAAAAGAAAATGGAAAAGAAAATTCCCCTTCTCTTGGTGTGTGCTTTTTGATTGGTTGAAAATATGATTTGATTGAAAATTCCTCTTGTTCTTCACTGTTGTTAGTCTTTTGTTGGTTTGTTCTTCAGAAGTTTATAGTAATTTTTTTGAGTGTTTAGTTGATGGAAAAGTGTGAGAAAATTGATAGAAAATTAAGAAAATTGGTAAAATAAATACATGTTTACGTGGCAAGTTATGATTGGCTGAATTTTTTTTCTAACGGGATTAACAATTGGGGTGAATTGGATAACAATTTAACAGTTTAGATACCAGTTTTGACCAAAAAAAAGTTTAGGTACCAATTTGGGAAAAGTAATATAGTTTAGATACTATTTTGTTGTTTAAGCCTAAATTATTTTATGGACCATTTCCATCACATTATTCATTATCATTTTTCATTATTTAATGTTATTTTAGTAATTTTTCATGTCATTGATACATAATTTAGACTTTTTTTTACTTTTAACATTAAACTCTAAACCTCGAATTTGAATATCGAACTCAAACCAATTCAAGGTTCAAAGTTCAAATTTTAGGATTCGAGATTTAAGTTTTGAGATTCAATATTTGAGGTTTGAGGTTTAGGGTTCGGATTTGTATTCGAATTCGAGGTTCAAAGTAAAAAAATTATCAAAATTATGTGTCAATCACATGAAAAAAATATTGAAATGTCATTAAATAATTAAAAAATAATAATGGATAATCTAGTGTCATAGTTGCACATAATCTAAATCCGTGACACTAATGAGAAGAGTCCATAAAATAAATTCTCGTACAATACTCTTTTATATTAAACTCAAAATCTGTTCCAATGAACAATAATATTAACTCTAATAAAATTAAAGGTTGAAATTAAAAAATAATCTATTCAATTATTCAACCTTTTATGATTTTCATATAAGTTTTATATTTTACTATTTTTATTAAATCAATAACTAAATTATTTAAATTAATAATTAAGAATCTGACCAATTCGATAAAAAAAAAATAGTGTTGAACCTATGATGAAAAGTGGTGGGGTTGAGGGTTCAGTATCATGAAATTATTATTGTCTTCCACCAATTAATAACTTGGCTTAAAGACAACTGAGAAATGATTTTTAATGGAATAACTTTGGATCCAACAAAATATCTAGTAGGCTTTGTGGTCAGAATATTTACACATATTCTTTTACCATACTTTTGTCTCTTTCATTATTTTATCTCTACATTTGGTTTAAACTTTTTTTTTATTCAATTTAGTCCTTAATTTTTTCTTGAAAACCCTAAAATTCATGTTCCAATGTGAAAACAATTGTTCAGGTCTCAATATCATGACAATTGTCAATTTTAAGACCAACTTGAATAAAAAAATTCAAGTCCCAATGTTAGAATAGCTGCTTTGTTCAACTCTAATGTGAAAATAACTGTTAAGTTCAATGTTTAACTTCAATAAAAAAAAGTTTTAGAGGTCAATATGAGAATAGTTATCAAATTTATGCCTCAAATAGTGATTTAACCCTTCTGGTTGAAGTTTTGCAGATGAAAAAGACGAAAGAATTTCTAAGTTGACGAGAAATCAAGGCACTATATACACTATACTTATGTAGTGAAGTAGAGGCGAATTTTAAAAAAAAAAATTTAATGGAGTTAAAATTAAATTATAATTTATTGTGACGTTAAAATATAATTACTTATTTATTAATTTATAATATCA
The DNA here is from genome assembly GCA_005610355.1 of Gossypioides kirkii. Taxonomy (NCBI): domain Eukaryota; kingdom Viridiplantae; phylum Streptophyta; class Magnoliopsida; order Malvales; family Malvaceae; genus Gossypioides; species Gossypioides kirkii. The sequence continues at coordinate 39,772,109 of CP032248.1, forward strand.
TGATTTTAAAAAAATTAAATATAATTTCATGATATTCCTATATTTATATTAACTTAAAATATTATCATTTATATGAGGATTACAATGTAAATTTTTTAAATTTAAGGAACTGAGCCAAAATTTTCACTATTCAAGGATTAGGTTTCTTTTAAAATGAGTGAAAAAGAAAGAAAGGACATTTATACATAACATTTAAATAAAAAATATATAAAAAAATCCAATTTTAAATTGGTTTCATCCTTCAAATTATTTTCTTTCTATAAATTACAAGAGAGCAAAGCCTTAAAATCAACGCGATTAGTGCGTCTCAAACCCAAATCACATCTGGGACGGTGAACACTCTAACTATCAGGTCAATGCACAGGGTTCATAATTCAAATTATTTTAATTACGTATTTGAAATATTATCATCATATCAATAGAGTATTTTCATCAGTCTAATCATTAAGTTAGACATTAAATGCTCACTTAAATTTGACATCGAGAATATTTAAAGTAAATGGATCAAAATGTAAATATGTATGTATTTATAGATGAACAATTTAGATTTGACGTGTTAAAAAAAATCCTACCAACACTACATTTTTTTGGTTACACGTCAGATTCAAAATGTTCATGCTATACACCTGTTACAAATTGATCCACTATTATAAATATGCTCTACATCATATTGTGCTAATATTTAATGTCAAATCTAATGATTAAACTAACAAAAGGATATAATCGATATAATACTAATATTTTCGAAACTCAATTAACATTTTATGAAGTTTGATACTAATTTAGAATCTCGGTGATAGTTTAGAACTATTGAGGCAATTAACCCTAAAAATTTTGGGTATTGTCGTAAATAAACTAGAAAGCAGTCACGGAGTTATTGTTTTTTGGAGGGATAAAAGCAACCTTTAGTCCCTGAATTCTAAAACTTGGGAGCTTTTTTCAATTTAGTCTTTAAATTTGGATTCTGTTAAGGTATGATGATGTGACATTATGAGATTGCGACACACCATCACCTAGAATTAAAAAAAATTAAATTTTGGAATTTATATACTTTTTTTTAAAAAACTGTTCTAACAGAATTCAAATTTAGGGATCAAATTGAAAAAACTATTCTCGAGACAAAAGAAAAGGACCAAATTAAAAAAAATGAAAAATTCAGGGACTAAAGATTATTTTACCCCTTCTTTCAACTACTCCAAACTACCATTGATAAATCCCACTACTATCTTCAACCTCTCTTCCTCTTAACACCCTTTTCTTCACTTGCCGTCCAATCAAAATCCGATAACGTGCTACGTACGTTATTAAATCGTCTCATTTGCAGAAGCGAAGGAGCTGCTCTTACATCATCATCATCTTCAACCACAGAAACTTCATAATCATCCATTAACGTATGATGATTATTATGGCAAAGTTTTATCCTTTTTAAAACCTTGCTTTTGATTTGCTCTGCAAATGCTTGTGAAGGCCTTGAAGAAGGAGGAGAAGAAGAAGAAGAAGAGCCTTGTTTAAGTTTCTTCAAGCTACGTATTTTCTTCTTCTTCTTTATAATTTGACCCATGCATGAAACTTTCGGTGACACAGGTTCACGTAATTCGAAACTCCTTTGGCGGAAATTCCAGGGTATTAAAGGTACCGCATGACTGGAAATCCCTTTGCCGCCGGTGAAAACCGGTGGGCTTAATCGGAATGTAAGAATGATTTTGCTCCTGTGCTTCACCGGTTTCACCATTGGGATTGTAAATCGTCACCGTCGGAATATGAGTAGGAAATAAAGATTTGTTGATTTAAGAAAAATGAAATGATTTTATGGCTTTGAACATAGCTTCATTGCCGCCCATAACTTCGCCATATTTCTTGATTGCCCGTCACTGTCGGTCGGCCGTTCATTTGAAATTGTATTTTCATGTATTACGCTTATGGGATGGGGTTAATTTAAATTGGATTTATTTTAGTTTTTAATTTTGTTCAATTTTACATAGTCTTAATTTAAATCTAAAATAAATCCAATTTAAATGAAATCTTATCTAAAATTAACTCCAATATACATGATAAACGTTTTTGGCACCCTTCAAAGTAATTTGTGCAGAGATTAACGTTTCTGGGAATAAATTTACAAGTGACTTGATTTTGCTTTAGATAATACTACTTTAGATAGGAGTTCAAAACAAAGACTTCGATAATATACAATTTTAGATCACGAAACCAAACTCCAACAAATTACAATGACATGAGGAGCTCACAAGGTTGACACCTTAAATGCTTCAGCCTTTCCCACTTGTGCTAAGGCTTCATCGATAATTGGATCTATATTGGTTTTAAAATTTATGGGAATTTTAGTTTTTCATTTTAAAATTCGAGTTTTTAAGTTGGTTCATTATTGTTATATTCCTACATCGGTTAAGACACGTAACAACAAAAAGCATTCTTAGAAGCACTCACAGATAACCCTCCATTTTGTACCATCCAACTCTATTTTGTACTGTTTAGCTGGTTACTCGTAACCGATCACCATATGAACTCTACTTTAGACCATCCTTTTTTAGCAGTTGACATGTATCTTTTAAAAAGAAATCATTAAAGGATCATTGAGAGATAATAATCTCTTACTATCTCAGCAAACAGAATGTTAAAACAATATCACACAACTAGCACTGACCACATGAGCAAGCCACCATCATTATTAAAGGTGAGCAAAATTTAATTCGATTAAAAAAATCAAAAAAAATCAAATTTCGAGTTAAACAAATTGAGTTATTCGAGTCAACTCGAATTTTTTTTTCGAATTTTGAGTTCGAATCGAGTTGAGTTTTCGAATTCGAATAACTTGAATAATTCGAATAAACCGAATATCAAACTATAATATTTTATAGTTTTACCCCAAACCCTCAAATCTTTTACTTTTCCCCCAAAATTTTTACTTCTTTTCACTTTCTTCCAAAAAAATTCATTCCCCTCCCATCCCACCCTCATTGACCCCAAACCCATTTCCCCTCAATTTTTTATAGTATTTTCCCTCCAAAATTTTAAACCTTCCATTTTTTTTTCCCAAAAATCTTCAAAACTTTTTATTTTCTCCCAAAACTTTTACTTTCTCACACTTTTCCCCTAAAACTTTTACTCCCTTCCCATCCCATCCCATCCCATCCCTATCCCCATCTACCCCAAGCCCATTCCCCTCTCCCCCCCCCCCCCCCAAAAAAAATAATTTTTTTAAAAATATTTTCTCTCTAAAATTTTACTCTCCCCATTTACTTTCTCTTAAAATTTTACTCTCCAAACCTACAAAATTTTTTGTTTTCCCCTAAATTTTTACTTCTCACATTTTACCTCAAATAAAAAATCAAAATCATTCAAAAAATCCGTAAACCTAAATAGTAATAATTTTATCTATATCTACTATTTATATTATTGAATTATTTAATCATATTGGATATTTATATTAAAATTAAATTATTAATGACGCCATAAAATATTTGTGTTAAAATTTTACGTTGGTATCAATTTTATATTTTATTTTTAAAATAATTTTTATTAAAAAAATAACATTTTTACATTTAATGTATTTTTTAATTTAAAAAAATAGTGATAAAAATCAGAAGATAATTGAAGCAACTAAACAAACAAAAAAACTAATCGTATATAAAATATTAATAAATAAATTATAAGATTATAAAAATTAATAACACATTTAATTATGATGAATGACAATTGTTACAAAGACCCAATTTTTTTTTTTAAATTTAATTCAATTCAATTCGAATTTCATCACTTGATTCAATTCGAATTAAAATAATAAAATTAAATTCATCTACTCAAAATTTTTTTATTTGATTCAATTGTAACTCATTCAATCGAAACTCACCCGAATCATTGGGATATTCAATTTTAGCTCCCTTAAACCCTTTACCTACATACTCAACACGCTATTGCCTTCTCTCCTTTCTCCTCCTCCCTCCTCCCTCCTCCTTCCTTCTCCATCTGTATCTCCTTGTCATCATTACCACCTCCTCCTTTATCTCCCCTAATTGAACTCCAATGTCAACAATTATAAATAATTTCGAACGTTGGCCACTTGTTCATATAATTTGATTCTTATTTCAAATTTCAAATTGGGATGAAAATAATCAACTCTATCTTTGTTAACAAGATTGATGTAACAATAAAATACGTTTAAAATTAACGTTGAAACATTGGAATTTATAAGTAAATTCCCAAACAACAATAAAATATGCTTTAAAAATGTCAATTTTATTAGCTAACTACTACCACAAACAACAATTTAACCTTAAAAAAATGGAAAAAAAAGTTCAAGAAATTATAAAATTCCTGTCTTTTTTCCAATATATATTTTTTAGTAAGAGATTCACCATATGTTGTTGACTGTTTCGGCTATTCCATGAAAACAAAGGAGAATTATTTGCCACATTCCACCTGCAAACTCAAAAAAATGCCAAGTCATATATGCATACAACTATCATTCATTTATATCATTATATCTGCTCATAGCCGCATCATCAAAAACAAAATATCCATTTGAAATGAGAATTCGGACAAATTTACAAAAAAACAAGCTTAGCAAAAAAAAAATTAAACTTGTTTAAAATATGAGTAAGTAAAACTTGAGCTTCAACATTTAAAACCTAAGCTTAGCTCAACCCAGCCCATTTTATATTTTTATTTTAGTTTTATACATTATGTAATTTAAGTAAGATAAAATTAAATATATTATAATACAATAATATATCAACATTAAAAAAATATGTTGTTTTTTTAAAATTAACATCAGTGGACCTAAAACAAACATATTTCAAGCCAAACTGGCGTTAGGCAAAATTTTAAGTTCATATCTCAGGCCGGATCAAACTTGTGCAAACATAAAATGTATTAATAACATAGATAAGCCGGCCTATGAAAACCTTTACATGCTGACACGTATATGAATACAATGCTAAAGAAAATAAAAAGCTTCTCACCATTTCCACCCAAGACTGTTGCATAAATACCCAGACTATGTTCGGAGGTGTGATTGATTCAATATTTGCGTAATAAAGAAAAATGGCTCGAAGGTGACCCCTCTCCCTGAGATTTTTAAAATCTTTTGGAAATTCGAAGAGAAGCCTAATGGAAACCAATAAAATGGAAGAGTCGTTACTGCAATTCTAAAACAAACTGCGACAAATTTACAAGTTAAAGATGAAACCAACCTTGGTTTTCTCTAGCTTTTAAAAAAAGCCGTAACTTATCATTAACTCCTGTCATGTTTTCCGTCTTTAGCTGCCCGATCATCCTTGTTGCCTGGAGTGTACTGACCAGTTGAGGATGGTGAATACCCTGGAGCACTAGGGGAGTACCCAGCACTTGGACTGTACGGAAGATGGAAAATATGAAAACATGAAAATAGACCAATTTTTTTAGATTCAACATTCGAGTCTCTGCTTACCTGTACTGTGGCGAACTAGGGCTGTAGTCAGGATTGCCCCCAGAATTATATGGGCTGGTTCATACATATGAAATAGATAGCAGATTAAAAGTTGTTTATAACAAATTCGGTATGTAAGTACTGCAAGTGGAAGCTTTAAGATGAAAAGTTACCTGCTAGGACTGTAGGTTGGGTTTGAAGGGGAATAAGATGGAGAAGTAGGTGAATGAGATGGCGACGTCGGGCTACAATACAAAAAATATATGATTGAAACGAAAACAAAGTTACACAGCATGAGTATAAATTAACTGAAACTGAGAAGAGGGTATAAACAACAATAGCAGTGCAGTCGCACAATCCAAGAGTTCTAAGCAACAAACAGACAATTGATTTAGTCTACCATGGTTTACCTATAATTCGGTGATGTTGGACTGTAAGGACCGGAAGGAGACAACCTTGGACTGCTTGGTGAGTATGCCAGAGATGGACTGTACTTGGCTGATTGCGGATTGTAACTTGGAGAGGTAGGGCTATAGCTAGGTGACGTGGGACCGTAACTTGGTGAGGTCGGACTGTACCCAGGAGAAGTGGGGCTATATGCTGGGGAAGTAGGGCTGTATGATGGAGATGTGGGGCTATAGGAGGGTGAGGTGGGGCTGTAAGAAGGAGATGTTGGACTGTATGATGGGGATGTTGGGCTGTATGATGGAGAAGTGGGGCTGTATGCAGGTGAAGTTGGGCTATATGCCGGTGAAGTAGGGCTGTAGCTTGGTGAAGTTGGACTATAGCTGGGAGATGTGGGACTATAACTTGGTGAAGTAGGACTGTAACTTGGAGACGTAGGGCTGTAGCTTGGAGAGGTGGGGCTATAGCTTGGTGAGGTTGGAGAATAAGAGGGACTTGTAGGAGAGTAGGCTGGACTTGTTGGGCTGTAACCTGGTGAACTAGGACTGTAAGTAGGTGATGTGGGGCTGTAACCAGGCGAGGTAGGACTGTAGCCAGGAGATGTAGGGCTGTAACCAGGCGAGGTAGGACTGTAGCCAGGAGATGAAGGACTGTAGCCAGGAGATGATGGGCTGTAACCAGGGGATGACGTGGGAGAGAATGCCATCCCGCCAACATAAGGTGAGAACTGAGCATCCGAAATGGGAGAGAGACGGAGATTTGGGCTCAGCAAGTAACTTGGAGACATCATGCCTTCATGATATGGAGTTCCTGATACTGGAGAACGAGCAGGTGTCATACCAAATTCCAGACCTTCCATGTAACTAGGTAGCTGAAGTTCAATGGCATTCTTCAACATCTCATCATTGAGATACAAGGCACACTCTCCTGTACCAATTGGTGCAAGCTGACCCAACATTATATTCTCCGTCACACCCCTCAAATGATCTGACTCAGCATAAACAGCAGCATCAAGGAGGATATCTACAGTTTCTTCAAATGAGCACCTCATCATAGGTCCCGTATCATTCCGGTTGATGCCATGACGAGTGATGGCCATCAAGTGACCACGATATGTCATTGTATCGCAGAGGATAGCTAGATGTCGATAATTCACATAAGACCCATCAAATGATATCACAACCCGCAATTCATCCAACAAGGACCGCCGAACTGCTTCAATTCCCAGAACTTCAATCACTTCAATCAAGTGATTGCTTGTTGTTCTCCTTGCATCAACATCTTCATGGCACATGACAGCCAAGAGATTGACACCTTCCGTATCTAGAACCCATTCCTCTCCGGTCTTATAACCATCAGCCTCATCAAACTTGCTCGCTTTACCATGTTTAATGAAGACCTTGTTGATGTCCGGGATACCTCGAAGGGCCATTTCTGTCAGCATGTTGCTTTCAATCTTCTTCAAGAATACATCATCTTCGGCAGACTCGTCAGTTAATTCACCCTTTGGAGCTTCATCGTTCATGATTCGGATACGTAGGATCAACTTTTCTGCATTGTCATCGTTGAATATGCAAGTCAAATCATCCTCAAATTCCTGGTTGATCTTCTCAGCTATGTCAGCCATACTCAACTTCTTATCAACCATCATCTCACGATTCAACTCTATGCGAAGCAGCCAAGGGGATATCTTATCCGGGGAAACCTCTTCATCTGGCATTTCATAATATGACTTAACAAAATCCATATCCTCCTCAATGAGTGTGCTCATTGGATCTGGATCATACCATACTTCAGTAGCATGAGTAACACTGCGCAGAGTAGTGTATTCTAAAGCACATTGGACATTCTTGGCCTTCTCCTTTGTCTTTCTAGCTTCAGCAGAGAGGTAAACTGAGAGAGAAGGTGTTTTGATTTTCTTAGCTACATTGATAATTTCTCTCAGCCGGGGCACACCAAGTGTAACATTCTTTGCACTAACACCAGCATAGTGAAAGGTGTTAAGAGTCATTTGAGTAGCAGGCTCACCAATTGATTGTGCAGCAACACAACCTATCATCTCACCAGCTGCTACCAAAGACTGCAAGAATCGTGACTCTATTTCACCAATAACCCACTCAAATGCTTCTTTTGTCAGTCTATATTCCTCCAACACCCTTTTACTGGCCAAAGTACTGCGAAGCAAAATGCAAAAAAAGAGGGTAGCATTTTTCTGGGCTTCCACACTCAAAGGATCTGTACCTGGAACAACCTTTAACCTTTCCTGGAGCTTATCAACAGAATCTACAATTTCCACAGGATGCAAATCTGACACCCTTCTAAAATCAACTTTAAAAGTCTTCTGAGCGTTCCAGATCAGCCTCTTCAAGTTAACAGGCAAAGGCCAATTACTATCGCCCGTGACTGCAATTTCTGTTCCAAGTTGGCATCTATCAGCTTCAAGTTTATTAACTTCGGCATCAAACACATCCCGCAATTCTTGGATTGTTCTCAAATCTTCAATATGTTCTGGCAACATGTAAGAAGTTGGATTCCAGTTTTCATCGTCTATTTTATACCTGAAGACCCTATCAAATTCAGATTTCTTCATCTTCAAAGAATCCAGCTTCTGAGATTCTATCCATACAGCATCCATACCATCTTCACCATAGAGGAACTGAATAACATCCCCCAATGAGTTCCTCACAGTTCCATCATATTTAACCATGATATCCTCCATTGCCTTCACAAGTCGCCTCTGTATGTAACCAGTTTCAGAAGTCTTAACTGCAGTATCTATGAGACCTTCTCTACCTCCCATGGCATGGAAAAAGAATTCTTGTGGGGTCAACCCACGCAGATAAGAGTTCTCCACAAAACCACGACTCTCAGGGCCATAATCATCCTTTGTAAAATGGGGCAAAGTACGATCTACAAATCCAAATGGGATTCGCTTTCCCTCAACGTTCTGCTGACCGACACAAGCTGTCATTTGGGATATGTTAATGAAACTTCCCTTTGATCCTGCAGTAACCATTGCCTTAAGGTTATTGCTTTCTGACAAACTTTTTTGTGCACTGTTTCCTGCATCGTCACGAGCTTTATTCAACACCTGAAGTAACAAACCATATTAGCATGCAAGTCTAGCAGAAGGATGCCAAAAAAAAAAAAAAAACAGAGCTTGATCAATTTAACTTCAGGTACCTGGTTAACTTTATTTTCAAAGGAATCCATCATAGTTCGTCCAGGTTCAGGCTCTAAATCCTTGTTTTGGGCTTTTATAATGAGCTGGTTCACATCCTCTTTAGCTTTAGAAATAGTTTCATTAATTTTCTCCATTGTCGCTGCATCAGCAATTGTATCTCCAATACCCATACTAAAGGCATTCTGCAGCAGCCAATAATTTACAAGCCATTGTGTATGTCCCAAAAATTTCCGGGCTGCATCTGGACCAACCTCTTCCCTATAAAGAAAAGATGTTAACAAACTTTTTTTTTTTTGAAAGAGAAAAACCAATTATTTTAAAATATTAATGGCATGAAGTATAAATCCAAATGCACAAGAAGACGCCAAATTTCAAATGGAGAAGAAAGCATGGTATTTTGATGACAGTTCAACTAAACCAAATCATCACCCGTTCAAGTGAAAACTAATTCAACAGTAAATATTTCATAATCTTAGTTTATGATCAGGATTCACAGCTTCATTTGATAGAGAAGATTTAGAAGAGGGAAATCAGATAGCATATCAAAAACCTAGTAAGATTTAGAGCTTATCAAGCTTCTTCCATGAAATAGCTCTCCTAAAATATAGAAGTTATATGAACAAATTTTGCTAAAAGACATACCAAATTACATGTATAAGACTTCCAGCAGACGACCCAAGTGCCTTCTTGCAAAGAGTGCCAGACAACACCTCCCCTTTCTCTATTCGAACTTGAGTATCTCCAGGGGTGATAAACCCAGTCTCACTTTCTGAATGCCAGGCAGATGTTCTCATCAGATTTATCTGCTTTGGTATAATCAGATTAAAAACCTGCTTCCCCGTCCAAAGTGGTCGAGGCTTTAGAATTGTAGGAGCTGGAACCTTTCCATCAAAGTCCTCCCACCACATCAATATATTCATGAAAACGTCCTTCAAAAACCCATATAAATTAGACTCACATCACACTAACAAGAAATGTTTAGCATTTAAGTAGTCATATCAAATGAATGTGACTAGCATCCTCTTCACCTTTTCTATGAAAGTATCCCTTTTGGTGATTTTACGGCATCCTAAAAGTGTATCCTGGACAATCCCCATCACAGGCCTATTTGATTGAGGGGACACAATGCACTTAGGCACCATCATGAGCTCTGCTACCTCTGCTCTTGTCTCAAATGATTGAGGAACATGCATATTCATTTCATCACCATCAAAATCAGCATTGTATGGTGAAGTAACAGACAAATTTAGACGAAATGTAGAGTATGGCATAATTCGGATTCTATGGCCCATGATTGACATTTTATGGAGACTAGGTTGACGATTAAAAAGAACATAATCTCCATCATTTAAATGTCGCTCCACCTGCAGCCATAAATTGTGATAGTTACAACATAGGGAACAACAAAGCAATGTCCAATTAAAATGTTTTGAGAAAAAAAGTGTGCCTTATAACCAAGCTCTAGGTGATGATCACTGCTTTTCTTCAGGTAACGAAGATCAAGTCTTTGTCCATCATCTCTTATGATATACTTTGCACCAGTCTTTCCAGGTGGAGGATGAGGCCCATATTCCACCAGTTCTTTCAACCTGTTTCAAAGAAAACGTTGATCCTAATAATTGGCCAAATGTGGAAGCAAATTAAAAACTCTAAGAAGCTACTTACCTCTCAATGTTATATGGTGTCACAGTTTCAGGATATGTGAGATTTAAAGCAATACTCCAAGGCACACCAAGTTGATCAATGTTGATATTAGGATCTGGTGTAATTACGGTTCGAGCTGAAAAGTCAACCCTTTTCCCCATCAAGTTACCCCTAATGCGGCCTTCTTTTGCCTTAAGTCTACTACAAATAGATTTAATAGGTCTCCCAGATCTCTGTGTAGCCTACACAAGAAAAATAAGTGTTAAGTTTAAAAATACACTCATATGGGCATGTGGATCTCAATAATACAGAACTTCAAAAATGTGGATGTAAGCACTATACCCTTGGAAGTCCAGGTAATTCATTGTCAAAGTATGTTGCTACATGAAACTGTAACAACTGAGCAAATTCGGATATGATATGTGCAGGTGATCCATTTCTCTCCTGCCTCCTCAAGTTCTCATTGTGCCGAATGATCATAGCTAACGCGTGAGTTAAGTCATCCTGGATTCAGCAAACATGAGAATCCAGATTTGACCTAATAGAATCATAAATCATAAATGGAATAACTTCAAAGACCTTAATGTAAAAGCAACATAAAAGATGCTTGCCTCACTCCTAGAGGAAGTGTCCATCATCACAGACGGTCTCACTGGGGGTGGAGGGATTGGAAGTACTTGAAGAATCATCCAATCCGGACGAGCATATTTAGGATTCAAGCCTAATAATTGGCAGTCCTCGTCACTTATCCTCTTCAAGACACTGAGAACCTAGAAAACACAGCAGAAAATGAATATGAATTTCTTTGAAATAAACGGCAATATATGCACAAATAGCTACCCGTTCAGCAGTAAGAGTCTGTTTTCTTTCCACAGGTTCAGGAAGCTGTTCCTGATCATCATTCTTCTTCCTTTGGGCCTTATACTCAGCAACCATCTTCATACCATCAATACTCAGCTTTGGCTGTTGAGCACCACAGCCACCCCGACTCTTTTTTATTGGTTCTTCTGTATCTTGACCTTGGACATCAATTTCATCACCACCCTCACATTTAGTTTTATTCTTGCATGCATCTAAGATCTTTTTCAACCTGTTTTTTGGATTCTTTATCTTCAATGCTTGCTTAAATTTATGGTCTTCCTGAAAAAGCAATAATTATATTAGAGAATGGGGCATCATTCGACCAGGTATATTTGCTCCAAAAATACAACGTGCAAGTCACTCATACTCCTGCAAACGTATTTATGTTCCTGCACTAGATAGCAGCCAATCCAAAAAACACTAACATTATGCATCCAACAGTTACAACAAGTTCCCAATACGCTAAAACTAAGTTTATCTCTAATTCAAATAAGAAAATGCCCTAATCAAGCCTAGTAATACCTCATCAGCAAGAACTTTTGAGCAATTGAAGCAGACACATCTCATTATACTGAGCACAGTTTTTATAAACCCAATATGAAACATGGGCTTGGCAAGCTCCAAGTGCCCAAAATGCCCGGGACACTCAGCCATGTTTGCCGTACAAGTTTCGCACTTCATCTTCCGATCAATTGTACCCAGCCGGGGGTCACTTAAACCACCCACTTTAGGCTTTCCCCTCTCCGTCGTTTCACTGTGCTCAATATGCACAACCGACATTTGCCTCTGCATAAACCGAGGAAATTAAAAAAAAAAATCATAATTTCCCAATCACAAAAGTTCTAAAACGTAGCAGCAACTTAGTAGTTGCCAGTTCAATACGAAATTCTACAGTTCCTTTACAGCTTTTCTTCTCATTTTAAGTATCATTTCTTGGTAATAAAACAAATAACTAATAAGAAAAAAACCATACAAAAACAATAGAGTTGAGAAAGCGAAATTTACGATTTCATCGGGACTGAGGATGCCGAACTGGACCGTGCGGACCTTGGCCACCTCCGCCGGAGAGAATGGGAATCGCAAATCCATGGCGATCCGATTCGATCCAAAAAACCGGTAACCTTAAATTCTCACAATAGTAAAGAATGAAGTTAAATTGTTAAAATTCGAAATCAATTTCTTTTTGTTTCCTTATATGCATTTAAATTTAGATTTGCTGTTTGATTTTTTTTTCTTTTTTTGCCGGCTTAAATTGAGAGATCGAAAATTTGCGTATTACAGAGGGACTCTCCTCAAAGAGAGACTCTCAAAACAGACACATTTCAACTCCCTAAGGGCTTATTTATAGACAAACTTGAGCAGCCCTAATGACTATCCGAGACCGGGTGCGTATTGCGCACCATACAACCAAATTGGTTTGGTTTAATTGCAAGAAATTACTCAAACTATAACTTGTATTACAAATTGGACTCTGAATTTTATAAAAATTCTAATTGAATCCTTAAAGTATCAATACTGTATCAGTTAAATCATTGTCTCAAACTAAACATTTACTTGAATATTAAATGCTAGCTAGGGCTAGGTGTGAGTATTTGATCGAGTCGAGTCAAATCGAGTAAAAAATTTCAAGCTAATCGAGTTGACGAATCATATTTTAGCAATCAAACTCAATTTGAAATTTTTTTGAATCGAGTCAAGTTAACGAATCTTATTATTTAAATTCAATGCTATGTTTACATAGACAGATTATTTAACCAGTAGACGAAATATAAGATTATTTAACTACGTAAATAATATAATGATTTTGTTTTTTAATTTATTGGGTAAAATTTTATCAAAACAACGTAATTTTGTATTTTTTTATTCGGATTTTCAGATAATTAGAATTGTATAATTCATATTTGAGTTAAATCAAAAAATTTAAATTTTTTTATTCGAGTTGATCCGAATAACTCAAATCATTTAATTAAAATTTTAATTTTTTTTATTAAATTTTTCAATTCGAATCAAAATGAGGTAGGAGTGGCCTTGGCCCCCAAAAGTGGTTGATTTGTGTCATTTAATCTCTTAAGTTTTTATGAAATTACATTTTAATATAATACTAAAATTGTACTTTAATCTTCAAAAATTATAATTCATCTTAGACTCTTAAAATAATTTTATAGCTTCGCCATGCTAACTCAGTTTTAACCAAATAGAAGACAAAGCAATACTAAGGGTGGTTGAGAATAATAGCAAGTAATTGACTGATCTGACCAATTCAATTAAAAAAAAGAAAAATAACTTAACAAATTAACTTGGGTCTTAACTATCTTAATTGAATTGACTTAACATCGATTGTTTCGATTGGTTAAGTCAATCAAAGCAATTTTTTATATCTTTTTCTCGTGATTCCTTCTAAGACTCAAGTTAGACTTTAATTATGATTTTCATATCTTCTGGAAACATACCTCAATATTACACATAAATATTGCATTACAGTAAAACAGGTTATTAGCGGTATTTTTAACGGCGTTTGAACAGAAAACGCGGCAAAAGGTAAAGCAATAGCGACGTTTATAGGAAAAATATCGTTAATGCTCTGACTGTGCCGCTAATGCTCTGACCTTTAGCGGCGCTTTCTCATAAACGCCGTTAATGTTCTGACCTTTAGTGGCGCTTTCTCATAAACGCCGCTATTGCTTTACCTTTTGCGATGCGATTGGGCTGATGTTAATACTGCTTAGGGAATTAAAAAAGATCAATTTGGTTTTACAATGGTGAACTTCTTTCGATTAATTCACACTGGGCAACAATTTATGGAGCCGTATGTATTTTCTTCTCAAGTCAAATAAGTTTTTTACCTTTTGCGATGTGATTGGGCTGATGTTAATACTGCTTAGGGAATTAAAAAAGATCAATTTGGTTTTACAATGGTGAACTTCTTTCGATTAATTCACACTGGGCAACAATTTATGGAGCCGTATGTATTTTCTTCTCAAGTCAAATAAGTTTTTTACTCGAGAGATCCAATTGATGAGGGTTAGTACGTTGTACTCCGTAGCACCCCTAGAGACTTGTTTGACATGGGCAATGGGAGTAGAGATGACATGGACAAAAGATCAGAAACATTGTCTTTTCCAAAACAAAACTTAAATGAAACTATCCTTAGTACTAGTACACAATTTCAATGGATTCGTCAGGATGTGGATGAAGATATTTACGAATCATAATGTTATAAGATTTTACATTTTTTAATAATATGTAATATTATAATTTAAATCTTGATCTTGTTAAATATATTCATTATTATTATTATTGTAATTAGTTACTAACATTTCAACTATTTTATTTGTATTGTAGATAATATGTGTAACGACTCAAATTTGAGGATTGTCGAAAAATGAATTTTCGAGACTTTGTATTGTGAACCCGACCCGTAAATATTTAATAAAAATATTTATGAAAATAAATAGTAGAATAATAAATTTTTGACTAAGTAATTTTAAGTGTGTAGTGAATAAATTAGGTGTGAGGACTAAATTGCATAAATGATAAAAGTGTAATTTATAAAAGAGATTTTTAATTGAATTAAAGAGGAAGGACAAAAGGGGCAAATTCTCTCTTAAAACTCTTAGTGACGTTAGGTTAGTGTGAATGGTTTCAAATTTTAATTTAAAATTTAAGATTAAAAAAAAAGGAATTAGAAATTGTGGCTTGAGAATTTTAGTGATTAAAATGGGTTAAATAAAATAAAGAGAAAGTGGGTAATGATGATAGGTATGGGCTTTATGAAAGAGAAAAAAATATATAAAAGAAGAAAACGTCTTCTCCTATTGTGAAAATAGGCAGGAAGGAGAAGAAATATTGGAGAGAAAACTTTGAGATTTTTCTCAAGTTCAAGTTTTAAATTAGTAAGCTTAATCAAGTTCATTTCTTATAATTTTTACGTTTTTAAAATCTTGGTACATTCCTCTTCTCGACCCATGTCATATTTTTCGTTATTATTAAAGATATTGAATGCCACCATTGTTGGGTAGATGAAGTTTTAATGATAGTTAGAGTATTTTTAGAGCTAAGAGTAAAGTAGAAAATAAATAAGTGGGATAAAATACTAATTTCAATTGTATAAGAATTAAATTTGAAAGTTGAAGAGTTGGTGTAAAAATGAGAAAAATAGAGAGTTAAATTTAGTTAGAATAATATGGATGTGTTTTAATAAAGTATAATGTGTATTTAATTCCGTAGCTAACATTGATCCAGATTCCTCCAAAAGGAAGGGCAAAGACAAGGTTGAAAACGAATAGCTCGAAAATTACGGTTGGTGTTTCTATAACTTTAACTAGTTTATTAAATCGTCAAATTATAATTAATTGCTCAAAGTAGAAATGAAGATATGAAAATAAGGTATGAGATTCTTTACTCAATTGGATTGTTTTGAATTAATTGATGGTATGAGAATTTAATTATATATTCTCCATGTATAAATGTATGATGTGATATTGTGATATTGGTAAATTTATGTTTACTATTAGATTTCCTTTTAAATGCATTTTTGTTGTGAGTAAAATTAAATGTGGAAATGTGGTTTGATATTAAATGGAAATTATTACCCTATTAACTGTTCGAGCCGAGTCAGATATAGATGGCATGCCATAGGATGAGAATAATTCAAGGTTACTTCGACTGCGATTCAATGAGGCACTGGGTGCCAATTTACTTCGGTTTAACCAATGAAACACTGGGTGTCAACTTTATTTTAACGCAGGCCGCGATTTATTACTTCGGATTAATCTGATTAGGCACAGGGTGCCAAACCGGTGTGTTGGTTAGATTCGTGTATCCGTCAGAGTCCGAGTCGTGTTAATAGGGAATTATAAGTAATTAATATTATGTTTATATTGAATGAAATATTATGAATGTTGTATTGAAATGAAACAAAATCAAAGAAATGAGAAATGATTATGCATGATGATAACATGCATAATAGACATGAGAAATGTATTGAAAAATTAAGAAATGATATATAAATATATCTGCATTGATATTATGCATAAATTGAATAAAAGTGAGAATACGAAATGAATGGTTTATTGAGACCGAAGAAATGATAATGGTACATGTATTTGAATAATATGCATGAGTAAGTTATGAATTGAAAGATAAAAATAATCAATAGTATTATGATACTTGTATACATATGTATGGTTAGTATAATGATTCTAGTGTAAGATGACAAAATATGATATTTGCCTCAATATGAACTAATATTAATTAAATTTATACAATGTATCTATATTGATTAATGTTTAGTTATAGAAACACCACTAATTAATACTTATGCGTGCGATTTATTTTTCGTTCGTAGGTTAAGTACTTTTTGTTAGATTCGTGACTCAGCATCTAAAAACAATCTCGAACTCAAGAGTTAGTGAGTTTTGTTTTATTTTAAGTTGGCATGTACCTAGATTGAGTCGTGTTTTGGGGATGTCATGTATTTATTGGTTGTAGTGTTTTGAACATCCCTAAGTATTAATTGGCAAATTGTTGTGTAATGTTTTGATGATATTAGTCCAGGTTGATATGTGTATGTCACGAAATTAGTAACTTGTTTCGGTAGTCTTACTCTTGTGTCGGTAGAACTCTGATGATTAATTATGGTTTTGGTAAAACTCATCAGAGTATTGGTAGAAGTAAAGGGGAAAAATATAATTAGCTACTGACTTGTGTTGTGTTGGTAGAAGTTTGGGCTGTATCGATAGTTCTACAGTAGTACCGATAGTGTAATCACTTGGTTCGGTAGAAGTTCGAGACTAAAATCATTTTGCTCTCTGGAACTTACTATATCGGTAGAAGGGTAGGATGTATCGATAGAGCCTAGAGTTGCATCGGTAGAAGTGAACTTCTTCCGATAGGATTCTGCAGTTATTTATAAGTTTTTACTGACTTGAGTTCTACCGATACCTGTTCTCCAGGTATCGATAGAAGTTCAACTATTTTCAAAAAATTGAAATAATTCGAATGGTTTTCAAATATCAATATATCTGATGTTTTAAATAATAAATTATAATAATGTTAATGATAATAATAATAATGTGATAATAAGATGATATAAGGTTTTAATTTGTTTCTTTTTAGATTAATTTAATCGTGACACCTAACTGTTTAGGTTCGGCAATCGGGCCGAGTAAGGGGTGTTACAATATGCCTAGAAGAAAATTTTAAGATCTAAGTATTATTCAAAATCCTCCGAATTCGGAAGAAACAAATAGTGATCAACAGATTGCTATTGTATCTTCGAATGTTCCGAAAACTGTAGAACATCAAGGTAATGTTAAGTTTAATTTTCATGCATGTTCACTTTTATTTTTTATTTTTGTTTCAAATTCTAACATTATCATATACATTTTTTTTAGCTGAAAATTTTGAGAGGCGCAGAACTCGAGAACGTACCCTATTAAAGGATTTATACAGTCTAAATCTTGAAGAGCGTGCCAAAGTATTTGCACATAGTCATGATCAGCCTGTTGGATCAAAAGCTTGACTTTTAAGAGGATACGTGGGCATTGTAGCACGAAATTGCCAATCAACTACAAGTCATGGCATCATATGCCTGATAGTAACAAAAATCAAGCTCTCGATAATATTAAGTTAATAAGGTGAATGTAATTAATAATTCTTTGGTTTAATTTTAATTTATATTTACTTTCTAAACTTGTGTTATTTCCAAGAGAAATTTATTTTAGAGGTCTCGGACAACTATGTGAAGAAAGCATTAGGAAAGAAATGGAGAGACCATAAGAGTACTATAAAGAAAGATTATTTTAAGAATAATATGAGCCTCGAAAAGAAATTGCGAAATGTCCCACCGGGAATGCTGAGGTACCAATGGGAAGAACAAGTTAGATTTTGAAGCTCAAAGAAATGAGAGGTATTATATATAACTAAACTCTTATAATTATTTCGGTTTATAGTATTTCTTATATAATTATAAGATCAAATAAAATGAAATATGTCTGTAATTAAGCCTCCGGGTACCAAATCACTTAAATCCTGAATACCTGTAAGGAACTGTAGGAATATGAGCTATAAAGCCCAGTGTGTCTCTAAAGTACATACAACCTAAAATATATATATGTTCACAAACAATTTATAACACAAAAAGGTAACCACAAATCATATTTCAATCACAAGCACAATGCAATGCACCCATACTCTAACACACCAACACAGTGAAAAGGTTTCCCAGAACCCTTTCATAACCAATCGTCACCAATCGCAGTGTGGTTTTAGTATCAACCTTAAAAGGAATGATAATCACTTCTTTCACCTTACAATCCCACCCTATGAACACACAATGGTATAATCACATGATTATCACATTTAGTCTCAACCTCAATCTTATTGTATTTCTCATATATCACAATCACAGTAGAATAATCACAATAATTATCCATTATATGCTCAATGTATATATATATGCATGACATTATCAACATACATTATTTAGCTCAATTTTAATCATACCATCTTTTCATCACAACACAATTATCTCAATATCAACGTACCTCAACACCGCATGAAATCACATAAACACAACAACATATCATACATTAAGGTATGTTACAGTTAGAAACACACCTCTAGAAAATAGAACTCTAACAACGAGGAGGTCTTTCGCCACGTGTTGTACGAGTACCCGGTCTAACGGGATTAGATCCTAAAATACAACTAAATATTATTACAATCCTAGCCACAACTTTAACACAAGACTAAACTGAAATAACTTATGTGTAGCTCTCGGAACCGATGCAGGAGCGAGTTGCACAGGTGGAAGAGGAGGTAGATCGTCCACCTCGGAATCATGATCACCTAAATACGAATATCTTATATTAGTAATCCCAAATTAAAACTCTAAATAACTTAAAGTACAACACAAAAGATAAAACAGTCAAAACGAGGCTTTCGAGTCCGAATTTGGCAAAACGGAAGCGAAATCGAAATTAGAACGTTGAAAAATGGTAGGGTAGGGTTCCTCAGAAAAAGTCAACAGGTCAAAGTCAAAGTCAACGGTCAACGATCAACTGTCAATGGTCAATGGTTAACGGTCAACGGTCAATAGTTAACGGTCAACTATCAATGATCAACGGTCAACACTCGGTCAATGGTCGGTCAACGCTCAGTCAACGATTTGGGTTTGGTTCAAATGAGTTTGGATGGTTTGGGTGTTGGGTTGGTTTGACTTGGGTTTGGTTTGTTATTTTAAAGGGTTTGGGTTTAAAAGGATTATTGGATAAAAAATGTTTGGGTTTAATATTGAGTCAAAAACTGGGCTTGACATAGTTAAGTTTTGGGTTCAGGTAAAAGTTTAGCTCACTTCACATAATAACACAACAAAAATAGGGTTTTCATCACCCCCACAATGGCGGCGCCGAACCCACACACGGCCTCCACATACGGTGCTCGTTCACCGAATTTACACCACAAGAACCCAACAAAAACACTCCCAACACCCAACACAACTTACCCAAAGCCCGATTTGGCCTAGATGAAGGAGGTACGACGACGCACAAGGGAGGGAACAAAGGCTGAATGGTTTGCTCTTGACTCACACGAACGACGATGGTAATAGAGGATTTTGGAGAGTAAGTTTTACTCGCGAGGAAAGGAGAAAGGCTTTGATGGTGGCGGTGTTGAGCATGAATGGCGGTAAAGGCTTAATCGGAGCTTTGTCGGAAAAAGAAAAGGAGAGGGAGATGGGAAATTTCGGCAGAGCAAAGAACAAAAGGGAAAAGAAAAGACAAAAAGAGAAAATAAGGTGTTTAAATACCTCATGAAATAGGGTTATTTAACCGAAAGTCCTTAAAATATTTTAGAGTTTTGAAAAAACCCTAAAATTTCCTAAAATTCTCAACTAAGTCCTCAATTAAAAATTAAGAGTGTTAAAGGATAAGAAGGCGAAGTATGAAGCAATGGATTCAAGTAATAGTTCGGTTAATCTAGAGGACATTGATAACCGAGTTATTACTGAAGTTTTGGGTCCTGAAAGGTATGGTCGGGTTCGATTTCAAGGATCTTTTGTTAGCCCATCCCGATATTTTAGATCCAGCTTACAGAGATACATGCCTTCGGGGAGTTAGGATCAAGCTGAAGTTTAGAGGTTAAGAGATCAAATGGTTCAGATGCAAGTGAGCACAGTTGAGCAAATTGCTCAACTTAAAGCAGAGGCAGCAGCGAAAGAAACAGAGGCTCGAAGAAAATATGATGAACTTCAGCAGAATCAATCGCAAAATCCGCCATCTTAGACTTTTGTTTTTTCTTATTGTGAGAATAATATACACAATACTACTTTTGGATATATTTTTCATTTATTTATTAATTTAAATCATATGCATATTTATTTCGTGATATTATCATTTACATTTGAAGTTATTGGTTAGATTTGAATTTATAGAAAAAATGTTGAAATTTGGGTTATATTTGAATTAGGGCTAGTTTAGCATTGCTTTTGAAAAGAGCTTTTAAAAAGTGCGGTAGAAAAGGACTTTTGAGAAGTGCTTTTATTTAAGATTTGAGTATTTAGTATTGCTGTCAAAAAGTGCTTTTAAGAAATAAAATATTCATTTTAGACATGATATTATAAAATAATAAATATGCATTTTAAATAATATTCAAATTAATTTTTTTAAGTAATGTTTAAATTAGTTAATATTATGATATTTTAGTAAAAATATAAAAAATAATTTATTATAACTTATTATTAATATTTTAATATATGAAATATTAATTTTAAATATTTGTAAGTAAATAATAATTATTTATAAAATTTAATTAGAATATATAAATTATGTTTTAAATATTTAAATATAATCATTAAATATTTGTAATTAGATACTAACACGATTGTATTATTTTAATTTTTTTAGTTTTTAATGATTTTAACACAATTATATTATTTTATTTTAAAATGTAATTTGACTATATAATCCATATTAGATATTAACATAACATAGAAAAACATAAACCTAACAAATTAAAATGTTACATGCATTTGGATTAAATTTTACAACATAAATCAGCATAATAGATACATATAGTTGAAAGAGAAATTTGATTTACTTGCGGGAATTATATCTGTTTTAATCACACCAAACTTCCTCACTACGTTGATTGCTAAATTGAGTTTCTTCACATAATTCTACATTCTAAACCAAAACAATTTCTGTCAACACACCATTTACAGAAAAAGAATGAAAATTACGTCAATATTTTCCCACATCAGTCTTCCATTCATCTCTAGTAAACAGTTTCAATGAGTCACAATCTGCAACAACTATCAAATTGACTTTTCTCTACCTACCAAGAAACCCAAATGTTTTACCGTAAATATACCAAAGCTCCAATAAAGCCACCATAGCATGGAAGCATGGAATAAACATTTAATATCATGAACAAACTATTGTCTATGCTCCTTGAAAAGCATATACAGGAGCAATTATCAATGAAAGTGCATAAACAATATCATACTAGAAAATATTTATACTAGTTTATCACTTACAGCAAGTCCACATTGAGATATACATAATGGAATTTATAACAATGACATTGAAGGCTACCACATACTGTTTGTTAAGCGTATTTAAGACCCTTAAAAGCAAAAGCAACTTGATCGAGGTTGAACGGCTGATTATAAAGCATATCACGTTGCCCTTTATACCTATCAAAACCGATTAATATCAGATATAATGAAATAGAAACACAACTCATTTTGTAAGTTTTCAAGCTCAAGAAATCAATATGTATTGTAAGTTTTCAAACTCAAGAAATTATTATGTATTTTAAGTTTTCAAACTGAAGAATTAGTATGTAAAAATGACACTGGATATAATAAATCAAATATCCCCCTTAACAGTACTACCAAAGCACATATCAGGCTACACCAATCCTTGCACATTTAAGTTCAATGACGTTAAATTCCACAGAGGTAAAGACTGTGCAAAGGGTAGATGTTAACAAGTTCATTTAAGTGAATTAAAAAGAAAAGTCTGATCGTCTAAGCACAACATCGTTATAACTGAGCATCTTTTCATCTGCAACATATCTTCTCATGCTCTAGACACTAATCTGTATTTTCGAAAACTAAACTTTCAAAACGAGAAAAAAAATGGTTTAATTTACTAAAAAAATAACTAACAACTAATCATATACTAAAAGAATGGTTTAATTCTACTTTCTTGCAATATAACAGTTTTCAAATCCTTGAAGTTAGACCATCAAGTGCCAGTAAACTGGATAATTGATAAAATAAATAAATCAGTTGAGGTATAAATTAGCCTAAAAGACATGCATCTCTAGTGCAGCGTAGCCAATGAATAAGTAGAGTTACAAAATAGTAATTTCTACATCATAACTTCCACAACATGAATTTTAGGCAAAACCAGCTTCAAATAATTTATAGTCGTAAATCAAATGATTGCTTTCAGAAGCTGGTCCATCCTTCACAACTAAAATTGGTTTTCCTGGTCACTAATAGTTCTATGTTAAACAAATGCTTCTGTCTTAGTCAAAAATCTAAATTTAAATAATACTTTCTACTCTGTTCTTATACAGTCTACTGCAACATCCAAAAAATAAACTACAAGGTAGAGCAACACTACTTTATGTTGGAACCATGAAATGTTAAAAGCAATAGCTGGAACTAAAGGCAGAAATTGGGAGGGTTAGTTCATACAGATGGTTTTACAACTATGGTTTTGCTTGATCTAAAAACATAAAGAAGCAAAAAAAAGAGAAATTTCCTCTTAAAATACGCCCCGGTAGCCATATTTAGCTATCCGAGAATCACGACAAGGATTCAAAATGAAGATGTTATATGCATCTTCAAGTTGAAGGTATTCAACAAGGCTAGTAAAAAGAACATCCATCATGTCTGCAGCTACTTGCCAAAGAGAATCAGTGTCATTCCTGTCAAGAATTAGTCACATTATTACTGAATAAAGCTAAAGACATGAGAAACTGCATGGACAGAGAAACTGCATGGAAATTACATTACAATGATATAAAAATCTTAGTTTGAGAGCATCTAGGAAACAAATCATGACATGTACATAAATCAAAAACAAATTAATATGAAAAAGAACACAAAGTATTACTTGTAATTTCCATGACTGATGACAGGAAAATGATGATGTTGCTTTTTATCTATGATAACTCTGTCAACTGCGGTGATAAGTTCTCGAATTTGCGAAATTCGTGTATGTGCAAAGACGTGATCTATTTTGGTGAACCATCGCTCAAGTTCTTCTGGACGAAGTGTGAACTCTATTTACATACAAAACACAAAAGTGATCAAGGAAATGAACTATCAGAATTCAAGTATTAATAAAGTGAAAAATGAAAAAAGAGTAGCGAGTAAAGAAATAAAATGAAAATTAAAAGTTTGAGATACCTTAGTTCCCCTTTCCATAAAAACCCATGAAAATGAAATTTAATATAGGAACTGGAAGGTACATAGAATCTACTTCCATAAGGTACATAGAATCTATTGCCCTAATTTCAGCTAGTTAAAGAGGCCTGACAGTGGTCGCTGCTATCTGATATATATCATAAGTGATGACAAAATAAACCATAAAAACATTTTAAAATAAATGGAATCAAAATTTGTCCAAAACCATCCATTGACATTACAAAACTATTGGGACGCGTTTATGACCGAGCATTCACACAAATACTTCCAATTGCAGAATATTTGATTCACGTAATAATTCAAACAGTTTGTGCTCCCACCACAGCCAATGGTAGGCTGAGCAGTGTGCAGACGAGATGGTGAAACAATAATCAATTTGATATGGATGTTTTTAAGTCAAATAAACTCGTAAAACAATCCCCCATAATACAATTAAACTATACAATCATCACTGTGTTTACATAAAAGTCAGATGGTCATCGTCTTGTTAGGTTCTTTCTTACCACTTCAACAGACACAGCATCGTTTGTTTCCCAGTCAAGTTCATCTTCAGCCCCTTACTGCAGCTTCTTGGAACCAGATTTTCTGACCTTATGCTTCCACTTGCTCTGCATTTGATAAAAGAAAAGAAAATCATTTCAAATTAATATATAAGGCGAACGTGAAAGTTATTAAGCACATTACTAGATGTAAAATTACAAGGGGCTCATTATCAGAAATCCAGAATCTGCAACATCTGAAGTTGAGGAAGACCCTTTCGATGTTTTTTTCGGGATTGGAGATTTACTCTCAACATGATCACTTTCTTCAGCCTCTTCGGGTTCTGATCCAGTTGCTTTACTAGCAGGTTCTCTAGAGTCTTCACTTTTCATCAGCTGCTTTCTCTTTCTCGTCCACCTTTCGAGCATTTTCTGAAATGATATCTATATGCTCGAAAAGATTCCCATCAGCATCAGATTCCTTTAGATTTGATTTTATCATTTCTGAGAAAGCAAGAGAGAATGTTGCTTTGATTGAGAAAGCAATTTGGTTTTAGGAAGCAGAATCGTGAGAGTGAAAGCAGAAAGAAGGATAAAAAAGAGATTCACCAGCCAACAGGACTTTTGGAGAGAAAAATCCAAAAATTTTAGCTTTCTAACATTAGAAAAGCTCGTTGAAAAAGTGAAAAAAACCAACCCACTGCAGGTTGTTCAGTAGGGCTTTTTACCAAAAAGTAATTTTTCAATGAAAAGCTGGTTCAAAAAGCTCTGCTGAACGAGGCCTTAAAAAGAGTTGTTAAAATCTGTCAATTTTAGCGGCGTTAGTGGGAAAATGCCGCTAAAGAACATTATCTATAACGACGTTTGTGAGAAAAACACCGCTAAAGACCATGTTTTTTAGCGGGTCTTTAGCGGCATTTATGGGAGAAGCGCCGCTAAAGACCATGTTCTTTAGCGGCGTTTGTGGGAGAAGCGCCACTAAAGACAATATTCTTTAGCGGCGTTTATGGGAAAGCGCCGCTAAAAATCATGTTCTATAGCGGCGTTTTTCCTCATAACGTCGCGGTTTTTAGCTGCGTTATAGAAACCAAAAAACGCCGCTAAAAACCTATTTTCCTGTAGTGTTGGCATAATGTATAATGCGATACATCAATTTAGATTTTATGTAATTATACATATTAAACTTGAGTTCGTATGTTTTCTAAAAACATGGTAATTGCAGCTTTGGTCCTTGGTAGCTCGTAATTTGTTTGGTTTAATCCTTCTTGTTATTTACTTCAATTATTTGTCAAAAATTTACGAGCTACAAAAAACCATGTTTGGTTGGAGGAATGGAATAGCATTCCCCCTTATTTATTGAATGGTAAAATGTTCATTTGTTTGGTTGAACGAAATACTCATTCAATGGAATGATTACTTCCCTATCACTTACCCACCCTCCCGTAATAGCTATTCTTTGGTGATACCAAATAATAGCTATTACATGCAATTTCGAATAACAAAACAAAATTAATTTCCAGATTAGTAATTTGAAATTTAGAATCTAAAAATATAAAAATAAAATATTTGAAATATTTTAATATAAAATATTTTATTTCAAAATATAATTTAAAATAAAATATTTTAATATAATTTAATATAAAACTAAAAATATTTTAATATAATTTAATATAAAAATAATTATATTAAAAATTTTATTAAATTATATTTTTTATTTTTATTAAATTATATTTAATAATAATCATCTACTTAAAAATTTTTGTTAAGGGTACTCTGGACATTTTAGCTTTTTTCTTCTACGGTTACATTCAACCAAACACAAGAATATTATTATAGTTTGTTAAACTAAGCTTTATTTGATAGACCTAGTGATAAATCCACCATAGGAGCAAAATGGATATTTAGAAATAAGCTAGATGAGAGTGGTAACATAGTGAGAAATAAGGCTAGACTTGTTGGTCAAGGTTACACTCAAGAAAAAGGAATAGACTATGATGAAACTTATGCTCCCCTAGTTAGGATGGAAGCCATTAGAATGCTTTCAGTTTTTGCATGCTTTCATAATTTCAAATTATATCAAATGGATGTAAAAAGTGCCTTTTTAAATGGTTTTATAAATGAAGAAGTGTATGTTGAATAACTACCCGGTTTTAAAGATCCAAAATTTCCAAACCATGTTTTCAAACTTTCAAAAGCTTTATATGATTTGAAACAGGCTCCTAGAGCTTGGTATGAAAGATTATCTAATTTTCTTATTGAAAAAGGTTTTTGTAAAGGGAATGTTGACACAACACTTTTTATTAAAAGAAAAGATCATGATTTATTAGTAGTTCAAATCTATTTGGATGATATAATTTTTGGTTCTACTAATGATCTTCTTTGTCAAGAATCTTTTAAGCTAATCCAAGGTGAATTTGAGATGAGCATGATGGGAGAACTAAATTTCTTTTTGGGACTCCAAATTAAACAAAAGAAAGATGGCATCTTCATCAATCAAACTAAGTACACAAAGGAAATGCTCAAGAAGTTTGAGATGGATAATCTCAAACCATAAGCTACTCCAATGAGCCATTCTACAAAGTTTAGGATGGAAACTAGTTTTGGTTGTTAAATAGGACAATTTTGTAAAGTAGTTTTTTTATGATTTTAATGTTTAAGGACTAAAATATAAAAAAAAAGTACAATGATTTTATGTTAAATAAAAGAAAATATGGGCTGTGAAGAGAGCCAACATAATTCAGCTGAACATTTTTTAAGAAAAATGGTTAATTTGCATGTTTGGGGCTTAGGGACTAAATTGAATAAAAGTGAAGAGTTAAGGGTAATTTTGTAAAAATATAAAAAAGGCTTATTTGCATAAAATGATTAAAAATTCACGTTGATTTAAATGATTGAGTGAAATTATTGTAATAGATCAAGATTGTGTCACCGATCGTGGAAAAGGAAAAATTACGAATTTATCCCTAGAGTTCACTTTAATTGCAATTTCGTCTGGTAAGTTCGTATTGTTAAATTCCAATTTAAATTGCATATTTTGTAATTGTATACAATTGCTGTAAATTTGGAATGATGAACGGAAGTGAGAAAGACGGGAACAAAGGAAATGAAAAGATAACGGACTTTGAGCCGTAAATGCAAAAGGTTCGATGACTTTGTGTCATCGTGAGTTATATGAATCCTATTACGAATTAAAGGTCCGATAACTCTGTGTCATCGTGAGTTATATGAATCCTATTACGGATTAATGAGTTATATAAATCCTATTACAGATTAAAGGTTCGATGACTATGTGTCATCGTGAGTTATATGAATCTTATTACGGATTAAAGGTCCGATGACTCTGTGTCATCATGAGTTATATGAATCTTATTACGGATTAAAGGTCCGATGACTTTATGTCATCGTGAGTTATCAATCATGAATGGAAACCAACAAAGAAAGTATACATCTTACTCGATTTGATTTTATTAGATTGTACAACTCTTGAAGTTTGGTAAATTTGTTTAACTTTATGAACTTGCTAAACTATGAAAA
Organism: Gossypioides kirkii; assembly: GCA_005610355.1. Taxonomy (NCBI): domain Eukaryota; kingdom Viridiplantae; phylum Streptophyta; class Magnoliopsida; order Malvales; family Malvaceae; genus Gossypioides; species Gossypioides kirkii. The sequence continues at coordinate 39,800,083 of CP032248.1, forward strand.
GCTTACCTGTGAAATTGTTGTTGTTTTGTAGATTCTATTTGTTGCTTGAAGATCGGATCGTCTCGAAGAAATCACACTATCTCGAGACTTTGTTCAGTAAACTTTAAATCACTTGGGTATATGACATGTACTATGATGGTGTTATCCTTTATATTACTTGTTTGGGATTGTTGGATTCCTTGATATAATCTTAATGAAATATTGTTTAATGTGAAATATAGACTTTAAGTAATGTGATGTAATAACTTACAAACTACGAGCAATGTGTTAGTCTAATATGTTTTCTTGAAGATATGAAATGTTGAATGTTGATAAACTTGAATTTTGGCATGATTAATTGAATTCTACATACTTGTTTGATAGAACCCCTACATGTATCGGTAGAAGTACAGGGTAGGAGAGAGGTTGTTCACTGAATTAAGTTGTATCGGTAGTTGCATAATAAGTATCGGTAGTTCTGCTCATAGGAGTTTCGTTAGTTTATGTACTTGTATCGGTAAAAGCTGCAGGGTAGGACATCTTAGTTCTCTAGAGTTTTTAGTACCGATAAAAGTATGATTTGTTTCGGTAGAAGCTTCACTTGTATCGATAGAACTGTCATAGGTATCGGTAGAAGTCTGCACTGTTTCCTGAATTGTTTATTGACTTGACAACTATCGATACTTTTCCAACAGGTACCAGTAAAAGTCTCCAAAATCGTGAAAATGATATTTTTGCCCTTCTTAAATTGTGTTGATATTCATTTAATGATTCATGTCGTGCATGATGTACTATTTTATTAAATAAGGTTAAAATAATTAAATTTGAAGGATAAATTACAATAGATGATCGGACGACCTCGGGACCCTAACCGACAACGGTGTCGGGTTTGGGTACTATACAGTGATAGTAAGAATGATTGATGTAGCTTGGATGATATTGTGGTATTATGATTGATATGGAATATAGATGTCATGTTATGTGATATGAATATTGATTCCTTCTTGCAATGTAATGATGAGTATGTTGGGTTAAAATTTGGTTAGCTAGTGATGAAAGTTGTATGTTTGAGTCACAGGGTCATGTGATCCCTAATGGAAAATTTTCGTACGTGATCCTAAGTTCTTGTATGATTAAATTTGATTTCCTGAATGGTTGAAGTGTTATAAATGAATGTGTAAGATTGAATAGAGTTAGTATTCTGAGTTGCAAGTTTGTAATTATATAGATTGTGATTGATTTGTGAAAAAAAATTGTAAAGTTCTGTGAACCCTTGAGGCCCTAAATCGGTGATGGTTACGGGTTTTGGATGTTACATAGGCCTTTGTATAGATTAAATAGGAAAAGCACCTCCGATACTTGTTAATTCTTAGGCAACATGTTAATTTCATGGTCTTCAAAGAAACAAAATAGTGTTGCTTTGTCCCCCACCGAAGCGGAATATATTTCTGTCGGTAGTTGTTGTGCTCAAATTTTGTGGATGAAACAACAACTTAAGGACTATGGAATTAATGTAGCTACCATTCCTATTATTTGTGACAATACTTGAGCTATTTGTCTCACTAAAAATCTCATCCACCATTCTAGGACTAAACACATTGAGATTAAACATCATTTCATTAAAGATCATATCGAAAAAGTAGATATAGTTCTAGAATATATTGACACCTTACATCAACTAGCTGACATTTTTACAAAACCATTAGATAAAGAAAGATTTTAGACACTTAAGAGAGAACTAGGTCTAACCACCTTACCTTGACTATGTGTTAATTTTTTTTTTTTTGTGTAAAAGCATGATAAGCATGATTTTCTTGGCTTTCATATGCAAAAAGATAGGGGGAGCTTTATATGATTGGTTATCTATTCCTTCTAGTATGCCTTAAATTTTTGTTGCTCTCATATATATCTATAAACAATTAGCCACTTTTGACTTTATTTAATTAATTAATTTATTTATTTTAATGCATCTCATACATTTTTATGCATCTTAGTCCTATAAGCACATTCTAAGTCATTAGGAATAATTTTGGAGCCATTTTAGGACCTTTAGAAAATAATAGGGATTAAAAATCTTGTTTTTGTGATCTCACTGCACTTGGAAAACTGAACTGCAATTTGGTGTTGATACTGGTTTAAAATTATTGATACTTTTATAAAAATATCGATACCACCGGGCTTATAAGGGTACCTGCTACAGATTTCTTCAAAACAGTTTACCTAAAACCCCTCTTTTCTCCGAAAAAGGCACAACATCTTACCAAAATCCTTCAAAATTTTTGCCTTCTTTTGAAAAAATCTTGACTTCTAAACACATTCAAACCTCTTTCCATTAAGATTTGCTCACTTTTACTTGGGATTTTGGGCTATTTCAATACTTTTAAGGTAAAACCCCTAAATTTTTAACTTGTTGATTTTAAACAATGTAGGTTGAAATAGTGTGTTTTAATGGTTTATTAGGTTGATTTGGATTGTATATATATTGTTTTATTGCAGGAGGTTATCAATCTTTATAGAATTTTCTCAAAAAATTTACCCAAAACTATTGCCCACCAAGTGTTTGTCAAAATTCCTCAAAGAATTTTTTTTAGCCTTATTGTCAACTAAGTTAGCCTATAGCATTATGGCTCCTAAGAAATGATCTAGGACTACTACCTCTACTTCTAGTGATGTCGAACCATCTTTCAACAAATGTTTTCAAACGTCAAATTCACTTGAACGCTTTAACATCCACTTTGCCTCTAAACGTGTTTTGGGAGGCTAGGAAAATTGACATGGCAATGTGGGATGCCATCAACTTTTCTTATCTTCCCATCCTACAAAATTGGGGTTGGATGGAATTTTTTGACATTTCCCCACCACTTTTTCTAAACCTTGTTTAAGCTTTCTTTTCAAATGCCATGCTCGAACATGACGAGTCTGAGGATTCCGTTGTTGTCATCTCCTCCTTTCTTATGGGCACCCCTATTCACCTAACTCTTGAAAAGTTTGGTGACTATCTTTACTTACCATCCGGAGGTCTCTCTGATGAGAAGGGTCATTACGATCCCTCCCTTTTTGTACCTTTCGGTTTAGTATCCGAACTTAACATTCCTGCTCGTGTCCTCCATCTAATCTTCACTTGGAACCTATGACCTATTAAAAAACATGCCAAAATTCGAAACACCGACTATTGGTGGATCGATTGCTTTAGAACTAATAGACGTCTCAATCTTGCTCTTATCCTTTTTAATGACATTACAAAAGCTATTGGGAGGAAACTTAATACTAATGTCACTCTTCCCCATGGCACGTATTTGTCACATATTTTTACAAGGATAGGTATTAGTACTCGTGGTGACACCCCTGTTTCTTCCACTCAACCTATTGGCTATGGGCTCTCCATCACACGGGTTATCACCTTGATGCTACCAACGGCACTTGGGTTAAAGGTAATGCTCCCGCTGATCATGACGACGATATTGGTGTGGACCTTGACGATATTCTGGCTCTTGAACATGCTCCTCCTCCGACCTTATCTTCTCATGTTCCACCACCATCGGAGGTGACCACTGATTTGCTCGATGCAATCAACTCCTTAAATGACAATGTCCGAGTTCTTCAAGACACCATGAATGCGAGGTTCTTGAAACTTGAGGCATAAGTGGCCACTATACTTGCTCATTTGCCTTCCACGCCTGCCATGCCTCCTTATCGATCTCCACCTCACGACAAGTAGAGTAGTTTCTTAAGCCATGCATTTTCATTACATTTGCATACTCATTTTATTTTCTGTTTTTGCTTTTGTCTTTAGTTTATTGAACTTTTTTGTTCTTTTTCTCTTGACATTTTTTACTTCAATGGAACTTCATGATTTATTGGTATATTTTAGATACAATGTCTATGTTTTCGTTCATTGCTTATCCTGTTTCTAATTTTATGTATTGTGATGAACTAACTCTCTTTCCACCTTGAGCTTTATTTGATTTCTTTTGATATAACAAAAAGGGGAGAAGGAAAGGTAAAATGTTTGAGTATTTGCTTTATTTTTAAATGCTAAAATGCAAGATTATGTGACCATTTTTTTTTAAATAAAAATGAATGCAAACTTGATTGACAAAATTTTAATTTGGTCTCATATTCAAAATGTCTTTTATTAAAGGGAAGCATTTATTCAAAAACAAAATTTTCATAAAGTTTTGTTATATCATAAAGGGGGAGATTATTAAACTAAGCTTTATTTGATAAAATATTTTGATATAACAAATTAAAATGTTTTTGAATATAAGTTAAAATTGACAAAATTATTTATCAATTTTAAAATCTAAGAGGTAAAATTTAAACTCTTATCTTAAACTCTTAGAAAAGTTTGAAACAATTTTTAAATCAAGTTAAAATGATTTTAAACATGTCAAAATGCTTGCACTACGTCAAAAATCACTTTAACACTTAAAAATATTTTTCAAACAAGTCAAAAATAGCTCCAAGCCAAAAAGTATCGATACTTTTTGGTTCGGTATCGATAATTTCTAAAATATCGATACTCCTTATAAAATCGAGACCAAACTTGCATTCTGTTTTGGCACCTCTGAAAAAATATCGATACCAAATTGAGGTATCGATAATTTCACAAACCCTAGAAGGTATCGATTTGGTATCGATACCATTTGGAAAGGTACGGATAATTTTTTTGAGGTATCGATTTTTAAGGGTACCAACGTCCACTGGCTTTGCATTAAATGCAAAAAATATCGATATCTTTTTATACGGTATCGATACTCGAAGTTGCAGGTCTCTTTAATGCTCTGGTTTTTTTCCCCAACGACTCTATTGATGACACCAATTACCATGACAGTTAGAAATCAATTAGAGGGCTTAAACACTATCTTCCAAGAACCTACAACAACTAACAAAGCAATTACAAGAAAAGATCTTCAATCAAAATCCCAAGAGCTTAAATTTTCACATCTTTCTTTCATACACTTTTGAGCCTTACTTTCATTTATTTACTCAAGTGTATTTTCTTTGTATTGTGAGCTTAATTCGCAAACAATTTGATCTTGTTAGGATTGTCTCACGTGATTGTAAGGTTAAACCTTATCTCAAAGGTTCTACAAATCTAGTGGATTTGGAAAAATCCTTAGTGGTGGAAAGTTAAAGTAGTGGAGTATACGTTTAGGGTTAAACCACTCTAAATTCTTGTGTCAAATTGTTTCAATTTTCTCTACTCTCTTCCTATAAATTTAAAAAGCCAATTCACCCCCTCTTGGCAATTGCGGTTCAATCCATCAAGTTAACACAATTCTATTCCATTACATTTAACCAAACAATTGAATTACTGATTACATGTTTATTCTATTACAGTTCTGCTCCGTTACAACTATATTCCATTATAACCCTATTTAATTCTAGTGAATTTAATTTCTTTTTGTGGTGGATGAATTGTTATTTGATGTCTTTGCATGACTACTTTAGTTTCTTGTATGATTAATTATTTTGTGAATTTTAATATTGTCTTATTGACAAATAAATTTATTCTTTTACATCTAATTGAAGAACTATTAATTAAAAAGGGTTTTAAAATTTAAATTATTATTATAATAATTTATTTAAGTTAAAAAAAAAAGTTTGGTATAATGCAACCATAATTTGACAAGGATAAACATATGAAATTAAAAAAAAAGTGTTTGAAGATATATAAACTTATTTAGCTTTCTTTCTTTTTAACTTTTTAATTTATAATTTTTAAAATTGTATTTATAAAAAATAGTAAAGATAAAAAATTAATGGGCTATTAAGCCCAAATAAACAAAATGGGCTTTATGAAAAATGAAGGTAAAAAGACCTAAAGTATTTTAAATAAAGGGTAAATTCACCCAAGATCCTTAAACTATTAGTAAGGTTATGTTTTGGTCACTAAACATCAAAAAGTTACAAAATGATTATTGAATTATTTGAAAATTTTCATTTAATTAATTGAATTGTTAAAATCGTTGATATATGACCTTTTCTATTCACATTATCTGCTCCAATTGAAAGCTCATATTCTCTTTTCTTTTACAATTCAATTTTTTTTATGAAACAGGTTTGAGCATTACAAATTTATGAACCAAAATCCAAACAGCCTTCTTATTCGAGCTTCAATACTGATCATCAAATCGACTTGGATCTAATATACATTCTTCTACTCGTTGATGGACATTGATCCACCATACCAATTATCGAATCATTACTTGAAACTCACTAACCAGACTTTAAAAAAAAAAAAACTTAATAGACTAGTCAAATAAAATTGTTTGGATAGTTCAATGACTATAATGAAAATTTTGAATTATTTAGTGACCATTTTGTAACTTTTGAAATTAAGTGACCAAAACATAAATTTAATAATAATTTAAAGACTTTGGATGTAGTTCACCCAAATTATAAAATGGGCACAATAATAATTGGTCCCAAATCACTCATCAACTACATGTACTACTACGATAGTAAGTTACAAATAATATATTTGAATAATTATAATTAAATTAATATTTATTATAATTTAAAACATAATATATAGGCTACACATTTAAACTTTCAGTCAGTAATAATAGTGGTCTTAAAAAAACATAAAAATAAATTTAACCACTAATATTTACCCTATTAGTTACTTTATAATTATTATTATTTTTTGATCATTTGACTCCTAACCTTTAAATTTTAATTATTTATTTTGTTGATAGAGTTTTAATTCGATTGGTATGGGTATTGTTGTCAATTCAAGAGGATATGGGTTTGAATGCGTTGAAGTTCATTATACTCTTATTTATAAGTTGAAAAGAGATTATGAATAATTCTAAGCATTGGGTAAAAAACAAAAAAACAATGAGATTATTCAAAAAAAAATTAAATTGAATTTTTTTTTCAAATGAAAAAGTTATTAAACTAGACTCGATGTGTCAATTCATATGGCTATTTACATGTACTTCTTAAAAGAAAATTTCAAAAAATTCATAAAAATTCTTAAAATATTGTCTATGTAACAATGAAATACACATTTTTACACCAATTTAAAATTTATCAAAATAAGATTTTAAAAGTAGAAGGTTAAAATATGTCATAAGTCCCTATACTCTTTGCAAATTCGAAATTTAATCATTGTACTTTTATTTTTAGAAACTTAGTCCCTCTACCTTTTAAATTTCAAAATCTAGATCTAACTTTAACACTGTTATCTTTTTGGGTTAAATTTAGGTTCATTGCAAACACTATCTTTTTAATTACATCGTTACCAATTGAGTATTCTTTTATTATTTCAAAATGTCACACCAACAAATTTAACAAAATAAAACAACAATGTTAACAAGTGAACTTAAATTTTGAAATCTAAATAGTTCAAGGACTAAATTACAAAAAAAGCAAAAGTACAAGACTAAATTCCAAAAAGTAAATGTACAAGGACTAAATTCCAAGTTTGTGAAGATTACAATGACCTATTTCAAATTTCAACCTTAAAAAAAGGGGGGAATCCAGAAATTGAGAACCTGACGTCACCGACCCCGTCATAAAATTGGGGAAAATCAGCTATTAATTAGGTAACAATTAAGGAATTTTCTAAAACAAAGAACGCGGTTTTGAAAATCAGCGGATAAGCATCGAATCTATCGTCAATTCCCCAAACCCCATTAAATCTCAATTTCTCCTTCAATCACCCCTCCCCAACACCTTAAAATTCAAAACAAAGATGGCTTCCATCTACTGCTGCAAAGAATGCGGAACCAACCTTAACCTACGATCAACTTATTTATTCCCTCCAGATTTCTATTTCGAAGCGGGAAACAAAGGTACCCTTTCTTTCGCCATGATCGATGATACCAAGTTCAATTTCGAGAAAGAAGATAAGTTTAGGCCTTTCTTTGAGACTCTTGATTATTGGGGGATTCAACGGAATAGGACCAAGATGAAGTGTAAAAGCTGTGGGAAACTTGTGGGTTATGTTTATGATGATGGTCCTCCATTAATGGATAGTCCTGGTCAATTTCATATGGGACCTAGTCAAGTGATACCTAGATGTCCTAGATATCGGTTCAAGATCAAGGCAATTACGATTTCATCTGAAACTTGAGGAAATTGAATAAACTCTTTTCTGGGTTTTTGTGTGGATGATTTGAATTTTGGGGGGCAGGGGTTGTTTTATGTGTATCTGTGATGATATTAGTTGAAATGTTTCGATGAAATACACCATTATGGTAATTAAAGAGTACCCATTTCGAGATTTCCTTGAATTTATCAATTTGATTGCCTGTTATTTGAGCTTTTGAATTCGATTGTTACCCGAAATTGTGATTTCCGTAGCTATTTTTGAATTGGTATGCATATTGTGGATCAAGTACCACTAGCAATTGAATTGAATTATATTTATTACGAACTTTTATTTCTGTTAAAGGTATAGAAGAAATTACTTAAAAGCGATTTACTTTTGTATTTAAGTATTGAATTTTATTGCCGATAGTTCGAGAACCTGAGTAATCACATTATCCTCTTATGGGTTGGGAGGGAAAAAAAAAAACTTATCATATATTATGAAATTAATCTTCACAAAAAAAAAAATTGAATCTCCTTTTAAATTAAGTGTTGGAACCATGCTTTAGGTAAGGTGTTGAAGCGAACTTTTGGTGGATTTCAAGCTTTCATGATTTATAGAATTATTCATGGATCAGGTGAAATTGGGTTTAAGTATAATATTAATATATTTTATGTTTATTTAAAGTCGACTCGACCCAAAACATGAGTTTAAAATTTTACTCATTTTATATAGTTATTTTAACATTATTTTAATGTTTACATTAGAGTATATTATATATTTAGTGTAGATTTATTTTTGTAAAGTGATTTAAATTAACATATAAAAACAACATAATATAAAATATTATAAATTTAAAAATTGGTCAGACAGATTGGACTCAAGCTTAAATGTTTAAATTTGAGCTTGACCCATATATTAAATGGATTTAATTTTTTTTGCCTAAATCCATTTTTTATGCCTAATATTTTTATCCAAACCTCCTAGCTCTTACCTTAGAAGCTGAATTTTATTTTTTTTCCTTCTATTCAAAAAATTGACAAATTAATCTTTATTTGTTAGGTTAAGAGCAACTTTAGAATGAATTACACATAATGCATCAGTTTTTAATACTAAAAATGAATAAATTTTTTAACAAAAACAAATCAATTTTCTTTTTAATCTAACGCACAAAGATTAATTTGTTCTTTTTTAGTGAAAGGGATAAAATTCAATCCGACTCTTAATACATGGGCCTCAATAGATCCCATTCAGGTCCCAACGTGATTGACAAAATAAGTGTATCCATGCATCAAATACCTTGTCTTAAAAAGGATTAACTAAGCATAATCCTATAACAAGATTTTTAGTTGAAGTTGCTGGTAGGTACATGTTTGATCGAAACAAATCCACTCTGGCATATGTTTCATTTAAGTCTTACTTGTCTGCACTTGTCAGTTATAAACTTTGAAGCTGTACCTACCAGTCAATAACATTTTTAGTTGCATTCATCACTTCACATCCATGGCCTTGCATGCATGCCAGTAAGAAACCATTCAAGAACTTCCACTCAAATTACTCACAGTTGAAAGTTAGGTTAGATCAGTAGCTCTTTTTTTTTTTTTGGGGGGGGGGGGGTTGTGCTATGAATGTTGGCTTTCCATGTATTCAATATAGTCATCCATACTCTAATAGTTTGGTCCATCTGATCATCTAAAACCTTTAGAGTTAAGCAAACGTGAGGGTATTATATTCAACTGCAAAAAGTTTTAGGATTATGGAGCAAATGAAGTTGGAACCTGACACTGTAGTTGATAAGCCTAAAAAAGCAACCCCGCCGCCTCCACCGCCACTTCCACGATTCTGGGCGAGGAAGACTAGTTCAGACAGTGTAACAAACCGAGAGATTGCTAAGTTCTGGAGGCAGAAGCATGCCGAGGAAGAGGATCACCTCCTAGCTGCCATCAAAGCTGCAGCACGGAAAAGGGCCTGCAATCTTTCGGTAAAGATAATATGATACTCATTTAGCTTCAAGACAGGGTTTGTCACAGACAACAGTTATAACCCTAAACATTTTGGTTAAACTTGTTTAAGATCGATATTGTGTAATGTGTAGGAGGAAGACTACAAATGTTTCATGGAGTCACTAAGTGATGAAGATTATGAAACTAAGCAGAATATCACAGCCCCAACTAATCATAGCAATGGCAATGGAAAGAACAATGAAATTCGTGTGGGAATAAAGGACTGGTTAGTATATTTTCTCTTCGAAACTTCGGCTACTCTAATCTTGATGAGGATAAACATATATGGGAAATCATACTGATACCCGAATCAATTTAGCAATGCCAAAGTTCAGGTTCAAACCCAATCGGACTTTTCATTTTCCTTAAAATACTCATATGTTCATCACGTGTGTTACATATGAGGGTTAGATTCTCCAAATAATATAACAAGTGAACAGCTTTAAAAAAAGTTAAACAAAATCATGCTGGGACATATCTGTATGCGACACTCACTCAGAGTTCATAACAAAGTCATAGCTATTAGCTTACAATAATTGATAAAATCCTTGAACAAGTTTGACTTGACTCTAACATCTGCTTTTCAAACATCATGTGCAGGTGGACAAAGAGCAAGTATGCATACCTAAACCAACCAGCCATCGAGTCTACGGACAAACCAAGGCGACGAGCGTCCACTTATATACCAAACTTTCTCAATTATAAACCTGCTCCTTTATATCCTACATCACTTGGTGTCTTTTAGACCACTGAGATCGAGGAGCTTTTTCAACTTTCAATTGATTGCATTACATCCATATCAGGGCAATATTTTGATATGCATTTACTTTAAAGTGTCATCGAAGCCTCTGTTCATTCATTTCAGTTTGGTTGCAAATAAGTGTGATTAGTATCACTCTACTCTGTCATGAAAAAATTTCATTGTAGATCTAACAGTTTGGCTATCCATATCATATTATGAATTTTATCATGTTTATGGTAATTTATTTTATATAGAATATGATATGCTAATAATCCATATTTGTGTATATTATTATCAGATCTAAATGTCTGTTCTAAGAAGTATTTTGTAGTGTTATCTGCTTTTTTGGTTAACTACTTTAGTTTTGCTCATTTCATCATCTAGCAGTTATAGTAGTAAAGACCTCACATGCAATTTATGTATCTATAATACTTTGTGTAATAATCATTGTTCAAAATGTTATATATTTATATAAATTTTGACATTTATATATTTGTTTCATATTTTACTAATTTTTATTCATATGAAATGTTGAATAACTACTAACTTAACAAGTACATAAAAACATATGTCAATGTATTTATAGTCGAAAACATGCCTTGAATCCCAAAACCCACTTTTCCTACCCTTTGCCGCAATTATACTTCACAAGCGAAGCAATTAAATTTGCAAACCTGGGTAGGAAGAAATGTTGTAAAAGATGCATATCCTGCTTTCTAGACAAATAATCCGTTGTCAAGTCATTGTTTTGATCCAATCAAGTTCCTGATGACGTACTGTAAAATGCCGCCATGGTTGAAGTAAGCCAGTTCCACCTCCATTTAAGAAAACAAAGCCTCAGTTGGCAGGAAATTTCAGGAGCTGCTGAGAGCTCTTACAAGAATAACTGAATAAGGTGAGAAATGACTAAATTGTGTTTTGTTACCTCTGTATCAAACCGTACAGTACACGTGAATGACTTGCTGGTGTCTGTAGCCACGGTGACATCTTGACCAGGTCTAATTTCACTAACGCTGTTGGGAAGATTGATAGTATAGCGCTCATGGCCCGTCAACCCAAGTGTATCAGCATCGTCTCCAGGTTTGAAGCATAGTGGAATGATGCCCAAGCCCACCAAATTACTACGGTGAATTTGCTCAAAGCTCTTGGCAATGACTGCTTTTATACCCTGAGTACAACATGTAACATACAGAAATTAAGGAGACATTTTTGTCACTCAATTGACAAAAATGGTTCAGAAAAAGCATCTTTGAATCTTACATATTTGTTAGTCAAGCCAAGAACCAGCAACTTGTAACACAAAAGTAATAATAGCATACCAGCAACATTGGACCTTTTGCAGCCCAGTCTCGAGAACTTCCACTTCCATATTCCGCACCAGCCAAAATTATGGTATCCTGTCCTGCAGTCTTGTATCTCTGTTTATTAAAAAAAAAAACGAATATTATTACAATAATGTTCATAAAAGGTCATTAAGGCAGTGAAGCTCAGAAGCAGTATTTTTATCTGTCACAAGATGATTTCCATTATAAAAAAAAAGAGCATTAACCTGATAGATTTCTCAAGCACAATGGATGAATGTTAGTCATACTAACACGTTAAATGTATGTGAATTAAGAGTAATAATTTACCATGGCGGCCTCATAAACAGATAGCTTCTCTCCAGTAGGAATATGAATTGTTTTTGGCCCAACTTCTCCTTTCAATAGTTTATTTACTAGTCGGATATTTGCAAAAGTGCCCCTGGCCATAATCTCGTCATTACCACGACGGCTTCCATAGGAGTTGAAATCTCTTCTGTCCACCCCATGTTCCAAGAGAAATTTGGCTGCAGGGCTATCTTTGTGGATGCTACCAGCTGGGGAAACGTGATCAGTTGTGATACTATCTCCAAAGTTAAGCAAGCAGTAAGCATCTTTCACCCCATGTGGACCAGGAGGCGACATGGTCATGTCTTTAAAGTAAGGTGGCTCGTGGATGTAAGTTGATTTTGAATCCCAGGCATAAAGGTTACTGGAAGGTACAGATAATTCGTTCCACATGGGATTTCCTTTGGTTATTGCTTGATATGTAGCTTTAAACATGTCAGGTAGCACGCTTGATTGCGCAACCTGAAAGACAATATAATAATGAAAAATAATACTGGTTTTAAGCCCAGGAACCCGAGTAAAGCTGGCTGAGTAACTCACGTTAGCTACTTCTTCACTAGAAGGCCAAATATCCCTGAAAAAGATCTCTTTTCCATCTTTCACCTTACCAATAGGCTCCTTCTCAAAATCAATATCTACCTGCAAAGCTGCTTGTAATGAGAAATAAGCTTGATATTCAGAAGATAAATAAGTATATGAAGAAAGAAAGGAAGAAAGAGGTCCAAAAATAAGCAGCCAAATATGATAACAAGAAGAAATCATATGAGCAGTGATCTAGATAATGATATGAAGCCACATACAGTGCCAGCAAGAGCATAAGCAACCACGAGTGGAGGAGAAGCAAGATAATTAGCCCTTGTCAAAGGATGTACACGTCCTTCAAAGTTTCTATTTCCTGATAACACAGCTGCAGCAACCATATCTGGAAGCATGTACAAAACAGTAAAAAGTGAGCCTCAAACATTCTCATGGAAAGACAACAATGTATATTCTCATCAAAGAATTTACCATTTTCAGAGATAGCAGATGCCACAGATTCATCTATATCTCCTGAATTCCCAATGCATGTAGTGCATCCATACCCAACTATATGGAACCCTAATTGATTCAAGTACTTCTGCAAGCCACTGCAGTGCATTCCTCAGTTTGCAATATGAAATAAAGAAGAATGTTTATTGTGTGGAGTATATACATCTTATGAAAATCACCTCTTCTGCAAGTATCTGGTTACAACCCCAGAGCCCGGAGCAAGACTTGTCTTAACCCACGGCTTGACCTGTCAAAAGTAAAATCCAAAAATATGACAACAAAGATTATTGCTCAGAAGATAGTACTGATATGATTATTCAGGCAAGAGAAACAATCCTCCAGAAAATCCAGAATGATGTATCAATTTAAGTACAGCAAAAGAAAATTTCATCTTTTTCCATCAAATGATTTGCTATGTTAGAGGGAATAACATAAAAGATAAACTGCTAGCCTTTTGACCAAACAAAAATAGGAATCATATCAAGTGTATAATTGTTGCATGACATTTTCAAGAGTTTTTCATACCCATAGTGTTCTCACACATAAACAGACAATCTAAGTGGCAATAAACAAGGAAACAACATTGCAACAAATCAAGGGCCACTTTACTAGTTGATCTAATACATTTAACTTTCTCGTTATCAATTTGTTCACTGGTGAGAAGATTCACATGCAGACATAGAAGGTGAAGGAGGGAGAGCCTACCTCCAATCCTAATTCATAAGCATTCTTTGCAACCACAGCTGCTCCAATCATTACACTAGGATTTGACGTATTTGTGCAACTAGTAATAGCTGCTATAACCACATCTCCATGCCTCAGCTCTGCAGGAGTCCCGTGGAATGAAAACTTTGCAACCTTGTTCTGAGATTCCTTTGGTATAGCAAATCCCTGCAATGAGAGAATGTAGGTCATGTGAACATAGGGAAGAGAAAAGGAGGGGATGAATACAGGTGCGTATTTAACAGTTCTGAGTTCACAAACTGAAAGAAACTGCATAGAAAATTTCTTATTCAGTAATACATATAAATCCTGAGACATTTCATTTTATGTAAGTTCATTGAAGTTCATTGTCACTAATGAGCACATATTATCTTTAACATCAAAATAGCATGTCCATTACAGAGCCCAACCTAAATTATAGAGATCATACCTTGAATCCAACTCTGTTGTCTAAGCAAGCATGCCAATCTGCTTTCATTTCTTTCAAAGGAACTCGATCATGCGGCCCGCAATACAGTAGTCAATTTCAGACATGCCACATTTGGAATATTAGAAATAAGACAGTTTTTCATGTTACAAAAGGTTCCAATTTTTATGTCTAGAAAACTTTTACCTCTTGGGCCCTGATATACAGGGTTCAACATCCTCAAGTTTCAGTTCCAAGTAAGAAGAGTACACTTTCTCAATCTGAGGCTGAGTTCAGAGAAAAATTCTCAGTAAGAAACTGAAAGCTGAACATTTTTAATCAAACTATAGAAGAAAGAACATATGGTGTATATTTACCTCGTTGTAGTCTACAAACATCTTATTAGTCCGTAAATAGGATTCTATCATAGCAATCTACATTTTTGCAATAAGTCAGTAAATCAAGGGTCAATACATCAATTGAAACACAGATACACACCAAGGACTTACAGTCTCATCACTTCTGCCAGTCAATTGTAGATATTGCAGAGTGAGATGATCCACAGGGAAAAATCCCATGGTTGCACCATAGTCAGGAGACATGTTGGCAATAGTGGCGCGGTCAGCTAATGACAATTCACCCATGCCTTCCCCTGAATATAGAAGCGGAAGGAAATATCTACGTGAAGCAGCACAGAAACAATGAATCCGTATTAAAATAGAGGCTGAATTGAAGACTATACCATAGAATTCCACAAACTTGCCAACAACCCCATGCTTCCTTAGCATTTGAGTAACTGTCAGCACCAAATCAGTAGCCGTCAAACCATCCCTCAGTTTTCCTAATAGTTTAAACCCAACAACACCTGGCAAGACCATGCTCATGGGCTGCATTCAAAAGCACAAGCATTCAATCATTAACTAAGGGGTTTTTCTGGCAAAATAGTAATTTCCAAATTAAAAGCTCACCCTTCCAGCTACGTCAAGAGAAAGAAGAAACTAATTAATCCCAATTGGACACTTAGCCACACATATAACTCCTCAGTGTTTTCTCTTTTTCTCTCTTTGTATCCTGCACCTACTTTTGTAACAGAGGAACCTAACAGTAAGCAAATTACCTGGCCAAGCATGGCAGCTTCCGCTTCTATACCACCAACACCCCAGCCAGCAACACCCAATCCATCGATCATAGTTGTATGCGAATCTGTTCCAACAACACTATCAGGGTAAAGCATGCCATTTCTGTTGAAAACGACTCTTCCAAGATATTCTAAATTGACCTGAAAACCAAGATTATAGAAACTTGGTTTGAGAACACAAAGATGCTGGCAAATACTTGTATTCTGTTTCCATGCTAAACCAAGCTCGTCATCAGTAACAGTATGTAATTCCTTCTCCCTTCCTTGAAACTATAATTGATCATATGCAAGAATAGAGGCATTTATATTGTTACAGACGCTCAATAACGAAATATGTCCTCATCATGTAATGTAAATGTTTGTTACCTGATGTACTATTCCCAATCCAGGAGGAACGACAAGCATGTTATCAAATGCATTTGAACCCCACTTGAGAAAAGCAAATCTTTCTTTGTTTCTTTGAAATTCAAGTTCCATGTTTGCCTGCACCGCATTTTCGGATCTTGCTACATCAACCTGAACCGAGTGGTCGATAACAAGATCTACGGGAATCTGCACACATCATAATTTTCATCACATACAATTGTTAAAACGGTGTTAAAGGTATTTACTAAATGAACAACTCAGTAAGAAACATAGCTTTGATCAGTCTGATAGCATGCAAAAGGATAAGAATATAACTAACCAATGGATTAATTTTGTTAGAATCACCCCCAAGCTTGTTCATAGCATCTCGCATGCAGGCAAGATCAACAACAGCGGGAACACCAGTAGCATCCTGAGATAAAGAGAAAAATATTACAAACTTGCTTGGGAATCTCAACTATCATTAAACAAAATCACCACTGTAAAATTCCAGATTCAGAGCAGACCTGAAGCAGCACTCGAGCTGGCATAAACGGAATCTCAACTTGCTTGGGAGATGTGTTCTCCCAGTCAATGATCTTCTCAACATCCTTACTCTTAACTTGAAACTCATCGCAGTTGCGTATTGCAGATTCAAGCAGTATTTTAATACAGTAAGGAAGTTTATCTGTGCCATCAATAAAAAAATCAACCAAAATCTAAAACAGGCCTTGTTTGGTTAAAGAGAAAACACGAGAAAATAATCAAAACAGAAAACAGAGCTATAGATTTCCATCAAACAATTCTTCTACTTAATAAAATAAGTTGACAAAATTGAATTATCAGCGAACAACCAACAGAGTAACTTAAAAACACATTGATCCATTTCATTTGTTATTTTACCGTTTATCGACAACCAAACAAAACAAGCGAAATTCAAAATCTGAAAACAAAAAGAACAAAAAAAAAAAAAAAGGAACTGACCGATCCTTGGATCATTGAGAGCAGGTAAACAATAGTATTTTCCGAATTCACCGCCATCTGGCTTCTCCAATGTCTTCAAAATGGTATTGAACGCATTTTCAGCAGCTAAAAAATAAATTTTACATTAAAAATTTATATAAAAAGAAATGCAAAATAGAATTAAAATCAGGAGATTGAGCAAAAATAACTAACAACCGGTACATTTTCAAATCATGTAAAAAGCGAAAATATGAAACAATGAATTTAGAAATGAAAGCAGGCATTATTATAGTACCCATTATCCG
The DNA here is from genome assembly GCA_005610355.1 of Gossypioides kirkii. Lineage (NCBI taxonomy): Eukaryota > Viridiplantae > Streptophyta > Magnoliopsida > Malvales > Malvaceae > Gossypioides > Gossypioides kirkii. The sequence continues at coordinate 39,817,409 of CP032248.1, forward strand.
AGAAAATGTTTTATTGATAATGATATCAAAATCGAAAGACAGTCCTTCTTTAGAGGGGTTTTGACATTAGCAGGTGATGCTTCGGTTTTTCTTATGAGATTATATGAAAATAAAATGGTAAACTGGATTCGATGTGATTAAATTATTAATAAATTTGAAGAAAAAAAGAAAGGGAAAGATTGGATGTATGATATTTGTTGTTGATTGAGATTTAATGTATGATGTGGCTTTGATTGTCGCATATTCGAATGAGTTTTGATACGGTACGTACTATTTTCTTATTATTACAATTCTTTTATTTATTTTTAATATTTTAAAGATAAATTTTGCGAAAGCGGTGGTTTCGTGCATGGCTCATGGCTGGCTGCCAGCCTGCTACTGCCGCCTTATCCGTTTAACTTCATTTAATGCTTAAAATATAGGCAAATTTATTATAATTGAAAATTAACGTGACTGAAAGACTAAAAAGAATTTTGAGACAAATTCAGGAATCAAGAACTTGTAGCAGGTATGCTATGCCAAAACACAGGCTTTTCTTTCTCTTACGGCCATCAAACAGGCACTGCCTTTTAGCTACAAATTCTTGAATCAAGATCTTGTCTTTTGAATCTTACCAGTATCTCATCTCTATCAGAGTTTAATTTCTGATGTATAAGATCCATAAGAATATGACAAGTACAGAGCATACTTATGAAAACTCATTGTTGGTGAACTATACTTCCTTAATTGATCAAGAAGAAAAACCCAGAAAGAAAAGAGAGAAGTTTAGAAAGCCATAGAGAGTTTAGAAGCACACTAGGATTTTTATTTCTGAAACTGGTTATATCTTACAACTACATGCTAACTCTCCTTTTATAGTGAAGGAGTAGTATAAGTGAACAAATATTAAACAATATTTTACAAGACAGATTTGATGTAAAGAAAAACACACAGTAAAAAGCAAACAATAAAGATTCTTACTTTTAATCATCATAGTCGGTGGACTCAGTGTCGGTAACATTCATTTCAATAATTCTGTCCAGCTTTTCTTGCTTTTTCTGATGGACTCTGAGGTCTAAAGCGTCTTCATCAAAATCTTCATCCATATAATCTTATTTATCCTTAATTTGATACTGTGAGCTTTGGATTCTAATTTCTTTAGTGCTTATCTGGCTACAGCAACAAGGACAATCTTGGGACCATTCTGTTGGATCAAGAAGGTTATCATGAAACGTCTTGATTTCTCTGAGGGCTTGATCATGATAAGGTAGATATTCAACTTGTTTTGGCCAAGTGCCCCATAGAGCAGTTACTTCTGGAGGAGGCCATATTTCAAATGGAACAACCTTGTTCAATTGACATAAGAATTTCTAAAGATCTCTGTAATGAAAGGATAGATTCCTTATGTCATCAGGATAGGATCGATAAATCCAGGCTGTTGGAAATGATCCTAATTGAGATGCTTTGCCACTTTGAACAAAATATTGAGGCTTGTAAAACATTATGATCATGTGGCTTCCTGATTGTTTATGGTTGTTTACCATATCTAACCACTAAGTTAAGGGGAAAAACCAACTGAGGAAGGTCAAAAAATTCTGATGTTCAGGTTGGACATTTCCTCTTATTACCTTCAAAAGATAATATTTAAGATCAACGGTGAAAAATTGTATGGCTATATGGTAAAGATGAGTAAGGTACCATAAAAACCATTTTAGTTCCTCTGGTTGCTCAAGAAATTCAAAATGAATAGGGTGTATGAACGGAAATTCAGGATATACACCCCATGGTTTTAGAATCAAACCTCTAAAGTTTTTGAAAACTTGTGCTTGGTATTCAAACATCATTTTTTTGGTTTTTTGGTGAAAAGTTTTCTGAATCACAAGATCCATGACTTATGAAGGGAACTCTGGGTTAAGGTTTGGAGAAACTGGATAGGCTTTATGTGAGGTTGAAGATGGATAGCTAGAAGATGAGAAAGTAGGCCTGTACATCATAATGGGCCCGGGCCAATAAATTCTTCCAAATGTAAAGATTTCTTCTTTGGGTCTTGAAAGAAAATCTGCAAGAACATTGGTTTGGCCTTTAATGTGTTTGGTTTCAAAGGAAAATTTTGAAAACCATTCAGCCTATCTGAGTAGCTGAGGATGAGGGACTTTCTTGTGCTTGAATTTGAATATCTGTGGAAAAGAGTACATATCCATTTCTACCAGAAAATGATATCCAACAATATGGAATTCAAACTTGGAGATACCTTTCTTGACTGCTAGGATCTCTTTGAAAATGGAGTGGTAGTGCATCTCTGAGTCTGAGAATCTTCCACTTTTGAATCCACAAATATGTCTCTTTCCTTGCTTTTCTTCAAGAAAAACAGCCTCCCAATATTTATCACTTGCATCCGTTTGGAGAATTCTTTTCCCATGAGAAGGGATCTGAAATGATGGTAGGTGTTGTAAATCTTCTTTCAGCTTTTGAATTGCTTTTGTCTAGGAGGAAAACCATTTTGGAGGATCTTTTTTGAGCATTTTTCTTAGAGGATTAGTATACTTAGAGATTTGAGGAACAAAATCTCTTAAGTAGTTTACAATCCCTAAGAATTGCTGTACCTGTTTTGTGGACAAGTTTTCATCTGGAAACTTGAGAAGTTCTTGTGCGATGTGAGGTCCTGGAACATATTGCCCATCTTTAAAATTCATGCCCAAGAACTCAATTTCTGATTGTTGATGTGCATTTTCCTTTCTGACAACATAATCCCATATTGCTCAACAAGAGATTGAAAATTTTGTAAAAGTTGAGTATGGGTTTCTTCATCAGGACTATAGAGAAGAATATCATCAATGTAAATCAGAGCATTCTTCATGAGAGGTTGAAAAATGCGAACCATTGCCTTCTGGAATAAAGATTGTGCGATCTTCAAACCAAATGGCATTACTTTCCATTGAAAATGCTTGTTCGGGATGCAAAATCCTATTTTCGCTCTGTCTTCAAGGTGAATTCCAAGTTGCCAAAAGCCTACTTTTAAGTCAAACTTTGAAAAGATTCTTGCCCTTGCTAGGCTTGAAAACAGAGAATTTTTGTTTGGTAATGGGAACTTGTCATCTTGAAGAAAGATGTTGAGAGGTTGGTAATTGATTACCAATCTAAGCTTTCCACGAGCTTGTTCAGACCTTTTATTAACATAGAAAGCTTCACAAGCCCATTGTGAATGAGAGGGCTCTATCAAATCTTGCTTCTGAAAGTCTTCACATTCTTGTTCAGCTAGCAGAAGGTGATCTGGATTCATTCCTGTATGGCTAGCTTTTGTGGGGTTTATGTCTTCATTTTTCTTGAATTGAAGGGAAATAAAGAAATCAGAATTTTTTCACAAAGGATTGGGATATTTTAGCAAGAATTCTGAATGAGAATCAGCACAAGATTTATCTTTCAATTCTTGAATGATTTGAAAGATTTCATCTTGCTGAATAGAAAAGAGTTTGGGAATTGGTACATAAGGTTGGAAGAGGGATTTAAAATGGACTCCATCATGAATGATTCTCAAATATTGGGCTTGTTTATAGAGGTCAAAACCTACTATAATATATTTTCCTGGGAGTTTTGAACCCAAAACTTTTGTTTTAATTTCACAATTTGAAAAGAACCGAATGGTTATGGGCTCACTAATTAGGTGGGTGGTAAAGGGGTAATCTGCAGCTGAATTAAAATGTCTTACATGGGGCCTCCAATACTTAGCAGGTAAGACATCTGGATTCATGATTGTCTCAGACATCCAGATGATGCAAGCTCAGGCCCAGAACATCTAGGATGGACCAACAACAATCCCGCAGATTCCTATCAGAATCTATCCAGAAAAATACAGTAAGCCCATTACTGTAATTGCATTTATGGATACAGGAGCTGCTGAGATAATCATGAATCTAGATATCTTACCTGCTAAGTATTGGAGGCCCCATGTAAGACATTTTAATTCAGCTGCAAATTACCCCTTTACCACCCACCTAATTAGTGAGCCCATAACCATTCGGTTCTTTCCAAATTGTGAAATTAAAACAAAAGTTTTGGGTTCAAAACTCCCAGAAAAAGATATTGTAGTAGGTTTTGACCTCTACAAACAAGCCCAATATTTGAGAATCCTTCCTGATGGAGTCCGTTTTAAATCCCTCTTCCAACCTTATGTACCAATTCCCAAACTCTTTTCTATTCAGCAAGATAAAATCTTTCAAATCATTCAAGAATTAAAAGATAAATCTTATGCTGATTCTCATTTAGAATTCTTGCTAAAATGTCCCAATCCTTTGTGGAAAAATTCTGATTTCTTTATTTCCCTTCCATTCAAGAATAATGAAGACATAAACCCCACAAAAGCAAGCCATATAGGAATGAATCCAGATCATCTTCTGCTAGCTGAACAAGAATGTGAAGACCTTCAGAAGCAAGATTTGATAGAGCCCTCTCATTCACAATGGGCTTGTGAAGCTTTCTATGTTAATAAAAGGTCTGAACAAGCTCGTGGAAAGCTTAGATTGGTAATCAATTACCAACCTCTCAACATCTTTCTTCAAGATGACAAGTTCCCGTTACCAAACAGAAATTCTCTGTTTTCAAGCCTAACAAAGGCAAGAATCTTTTCAAAGTTTGACTTAAAAGCAGGCTTTTGGCAACTTGGAATTCACCCTGAAGACAGCGAAAATAGGATTTTGTATCCCGAACAAGCATTTTCAATGGAAAGTAATGCCATTTGGTTTGAAGACCACACCATCTTTATTCCAGAAGGCAATGGTTCGCATTTTTCAACCTCTCATGAAGAATGCTCTGATTTACATTGATGATATTCTTCTCTATAGTTCTGATGAAGAAACCCATACTCAACTTTTACAAAATTTTCAATCTCTTGTTGAGCAATATGGGATTATGTTGTCAGAAAGGAAAATGCACATCAACAAATCAGAAATTGAGTTCTTGGGCATGAATCTCAAAGATAGGTAATATGTTCTAGGACCTCACATCGGACAAGAACTTCTCAAGTTTCCAGATGAAAACCTGTCCACAAAACAGGTACAATAATTCTTAGGGATTGTAAACTACTTGAGAGATTTTGTTCCTCAAATCTCTAAGTATACTAATCCTCTAAGAAAAGTGCTCAAAAAAGATCCTCCAAAATGGTCTTCCTCCCAGACAAAAGCAATTTAAAAGCTGAAAGAAGATTTACAACACCTACCATCATTTCAATCCCTTCTCATGGGAAAAGAATTCTCCAAACGGATGCAAGTGATAAATATTGGGATGCTGTTCTTCTTGAAGAAAAGCAAGGAAAGAGACATATTTGTGGATTCAAAAGTGGAAGATTCTCAGACTCAGAGATGCACTACCACTCCATTTTCAAAGAGATCCTTGTAGTCAAGAAAGGTATCTCTAAGTTTGAATTCCACCTTATTGGATATCATTTTCTGGTAGAAATGGATATGTCCTCTTTTCCACAGATACTCAAATTCAAGCAAAAGAAAGTCCCTCATCCTTAGCTACTCAGATGGGCTGAATGGTTTTCAAAATTTTCCTTTGAAACCAAACACATTAAAGGCCAAACCAATGTTCTTACAGATTTTCTTTCAAGACCCAAAGAAGAAATCTTTACATTTGGAAGAACTTATTGGCCTAGGCTCATTATGATGTACAAGCCTACTTCCTCATCTTTTACCTATCCATCTTCAACCTCACATAAAGCCTATCCAGTTTCTCCAAACCTTAACCCAGAGTTCCCTCTAAAAGTCATAGATCTTGTGATTCAGAAAACTTTTCACCAAAAAACCAAAAAAATGATGTTTGAATACCAAGCACAAGTTTTCAAAAACTTTGAAGGTTTGATTCTAAAACCATGGGGTGTATATCCTGAATATCCGTTCATACACCCTGTTCATTTTGAATTTCTTGAGCAACCAGAGAAACTAAAATGGTTTTTATGGTACCTTACTCATCTTTACCATATAGCCATACAATTTTTCACCATTGATCTTAAATATTATCTTTTGAAAGCAATCAGAGGAAATGTCCAACCTGAACATCAGAATTTTTTGACCTTCCTCAGTTGGTTTTTCCCCTTAACTCAGTGGTTAGATATGGTAAACAACCATAAACAATCAAGAAGCCACATGATCATAATGTTTTACAAGCCTCAATATTTTGCTCAAAGTTGCAGAGCATCTCAATTAGGATCGTTTCCAACAGCCTGGATTTATCGATCTTATCCTGATGACATAAGGAATCTATCCTTTCATTACAGAGATCTTTAGAAATTCTTATGTCAATTGAACAAGGTTGTTCCATTTGAAATATGGCCTCCTCCAGAAGTAACTGCTCCTTGGGACACTTGGCCAAAACAAGTTGAATATCTACCTTATCATGATCAAGTCCTCAGAGAAATCAAGGCGTTTCATGATAACCTTCTTGATCCAACAGAATGGTCCCAAGATGATCCTTAGTGCTGTAACCAGATAAGCACTAAAGAAATTAGAATCCAAAGCTCACAGTATCAAGATAAGGATGAAGAAGATTATATGGATGAAGATTTTGATGAAGACACTTTAGACCTCAGAGTCCATCAGAAAAAGCAAGAAAAGCTGGACAGAATTATTGAAATGAATGTTACCGACACTGAGTCCACCGACTACGATGATTAAAAGCAAGAATCTTTACTGTTTGCTTTTACTGTGTGTTTTTCTTTACATCAAATCTGTCTTGTAAAATACTGTTTAATATTTGTTCACTTATACTACTCCTTCACTATAAAAGGAGAGTTAGCATGCAGTTGTAAGATATAACCAGTTTCAGAAATAAAAATCCTAGTGTGCTTCTAAACTCCCTATGGCTTTCTAAACTCCTCTCTTTTCTTTCTGGGTTTTTCTTCTTGATCAATTAAGGAAGTATAGTTCACCAACAATGAGTTTTCATAAGTATGCTCTGTACTTGCCATATTCTTATGGATCCTGTACATCAGAAATGAAATTCTGATAGAGATGAGATACTGGTAAGATTTAAAAGACAAGATCTTGATTCAAGAATTTGTAGCTAAAATGCAGTGCCTGTTTGATGGCCGTAAGAGAAAGAAAGGCTTGTGTTTTGGCATAGCATACCTGTTGCAAGTTCTTGATTCTTGAATTTGTCTTAGAATTCTTATCAGTTTTTCAGTCTCAGGTTTTATACTTTTAATTTTTTATATTTTTTATCTATTTTATTTTAATTAAATTTAGTTCTAAACTTTTAGAATTTTCTAATTTGATCAAAGTTAAAAAAATTTTAAAATTTTCGAATGGAAATATGAATTAAAAATTTAAATTTTTAAATATTATAATCGGTATTAATTTTTTAATTTCTATTGAATTTATATATATACATATATGAATTTTAAATGTTTTATTTTTATAATATAAATATTCAAATTACTAATTAATATATTAAAACGTAATTATAATTAAATTAAGTAAAAAAAAAGTGTTCTAGAAATGGTTGTAACTATGAGCAAGTAAAATTTGAAATTTATATATTTTTATAAACATTTTTTCACTAATTAATTAAATCTATATTAGGGGCGAAGTCAGGAGATTGATAGAGGTCGATTTCTTTAAAATGAAAAAAATCATTTAAATTTTTTTATAATTTATAAATTTTAAAATTAATATTGATAAATTTTCATTTTAACATTTTAAAATGATAAATTTTGATTTAATCTTTTAAAAATTATAAAATATAAACTATTAAAATTATAAAATTACATTTTTATCATTGTAAACCGATTCTTCTAAAAAAAATTAATTTCACTTTTGATCTAGATTGATCACAAACAGTTCAGTTATGAATTCTTATAATTTTAATTTGAGAAGGGGAAGAAAAAACAGAATCCAATTGAAAATTAGGTCAACAATCTAAAAATTCAATGGTAAAATAAATAAATAAACAAAAAAAGGAATTAAATTAAAAAGAGGTTTGACTTTGATTAGTTGAAAATCAGACAGAGATTTTTTGTTATTTGAACGTATATATGTCTGAAGAATAAGTTGTTTTTGGACAGCAAAATTACCCAAAAGAGCAAAAGTGAAAACCAAATTAAATATTAAAGATAATTAAACTAATATTTATTATTATAATTACAATAAACATTAAATTCATAAATTAGATTAGACTCGATGATGAAATGAAAGATCCCTTACATAAATAATATTTTTCATAATAAAATTATTAATTACTATTGAAATAATTTCCAAGTTATGTAAAAAACCCTTTATTCGTCATCCATAAAAAAAAGGGATATTTCGAATTCTTAAACCCTGTAATTTTTGTACGTCATAGAAACCTTTTTTCCATCCCAATTTTCAATTCAACAATTTTTATGCCCTAAACCAAAGATTAAGGGAAAAATGGATTTTTATGGGCACCCATATCGTTTTTCTTTGTCTTCATTTTCATTGTTAAGTGATTTCATTGAAAAAGTGAAAGATTTTTTCAATTTCGCTGTCTCTGCAATCATTGGAAACATTTTCTCTGCGATCTTAACATTCTTCTTTGCATTAGGTTTGGTTTATTTCTCTATTTCGCTTCAATTTTTCCGTCAAATATTTTCTTGGAATTTTGATTTTCTCGATTCTTGATCTATTTACGACCCTTGATTTCGTTATTTTGCTATGAATTGAATCTGGGGTTCTTTTGTATCTATTAATTTGTTATTTGGAATATGAACATCATGTTCATGTTGCTGTTCTAATTTTGTTCGAAATACATGTTTGGTTTCTTAGAATTTAATGTGTAAAAAAAACACTTTGATGCATGAGATTAAACCTGTTATGCTTGAATTTAGCTCAAACACATTAACAATTTTGTCTTGCAGTTGGTACATTGTTAGGAGCCATGACTGGGGCTTTGATAGGACAAGAAACCGAGAGTGGTTTTGTTCGAGGGGCTGCGGTCGGGGCTATATCCGGAGCTGTTTTCTCGATCGAAGTCTTCGAATCATCTCTTCTTCTTTGGCAGTCCGACGAATCCGGGATCTTATGTTTGCTTTACTTGGTAAGCAAGCTTCATCTATTCCCTGGTTTCTCAATCGATCCTTGTAGGCAAATCTAACTTGTTTTATTGCAATTTTGCAGATTGATGTCATTGCAAGCCTTTTAAGTGGAAGGCTTGTTCGAGAACGAATCGGTCCTGCAATGCTGAGTGCCGTTCAAAGTCAGGTAACGGTCTTACTTTGCATGCTCGAAAAACTATGGTTCCATCAAATGGCAATTTGTTTATGATTTTGGTTTCTTGTTATCAGATGGGAGCTGCTGAAACAACTTTCGAGGATGTCCAAAACATATTTGATACCGGTAGTGTTAGAGGATTGGCTGGAGATTTAGTTGAAAAAATCCCGAAGATAACAATCCGAAGCAATGACAACGGAGATGCTTCTGGGGAGAAAGTTTCATGTTCAGTTTGCCTTCAGGTTCGACTATACCGTTACTTTTTTTTTTAAACCAAGTTACACAACAAGCTTACTCAATTGACATTTAGAGTTCTCCCTTACAGGACTTTCAGTGTGGAGAAACGGTTCGAAGCTTGCCGCAATGCCATCACATGTTCCACTTGCCTTGTATAGATAAGTGGCTTCTTAGTCATGGTTCTTGTCCATTATGCAGAAGGGATCTATTTTTGTAAATTATACGATTTATACATAGCTATTTATATATTTTATTTATACCGTTGGTTCGTGTAATTGCTAATTGAATGCTTTCCTACTTTGTCTCTCTAACTATTCCACATTCATTGTGGAATCAAACATTGTACTTGATTTAACTCTTGTGTAAAAGTTCCAATTTACAGTTCCAAAACTTCGACTTACCTATCTGGCTATGTTGACTCCTCTCTTCTGCAAATGATGGTATCAGTATTTTAGTTCTCAATAGGTTTCATCTTGGATCGAGTCCTCCATTGTTCTGATTGTATCGAGTCTGTGAATTGCTGCTTCCCTTTACATGTGAAGGTCGTAGGCCTATTTTTGCGTCTAACAGGTTTAGCTAAGAATTGTTTTGATTCTATTGTTGCTGTAAGTCCATCAGAGGAATGCCTGCAGTGTGGTAATCGATACTTTCGGGTCTGACCAGAGGCGAAGACAACGGGGGGCAAGCAAGCAGTGGCCTTGGCCCCCCAACAATGGTAAATTTCCCATTTAGTTCTTTAAGTTTTTATTAAATTACATGTTAATATTATGGTAAAATTATACTTTGGCCCTCCAATAATTTATGATTCATCTCTGATTCTCTTAAATTTGTTCAGCTCCCAATCAGAAGTTGTGGAAATACAAGCAGCCAGCCAGCTACTCATTAAAAACTTTATTTTTATAATTGGAAGCAAATGTCAATGGTATCCCAGCGAAGACTGTCTAGTAGCTGATATTATGATACTAATATATGTTGGTTTTCACCTACTTTATCCAATGTATTCATTTGTGCTTTGGATGCATCCGCCATGAAGAAATTGCATCATTTTGGGGTCAGGTCGGGGCGAGGGCGAAGAGTGTTTGCACATTTAGAAGCGAAAATCAGGTTGGGATTGGGATTTAAACTTCCTCAGTAGAACTAGAGATTTTGGCATAAAGGACAAGCCAAGATCAAAGATCAAAACAACCACAATGAGACATCAAATGGCTTGATCAAACTTGCTTTCAATCTTAATCCCACAATTAAAAAAACATTATGATAAAATAATTTGCTTCAGTGACGGTAACTTGTTCATTGGAATCCAGCACAGAAAATAATAAGAAAACAAAATTGTGATGCAAGCAACAGCACGGACCTGGTGTCTTTTGCTGATTTTTCTATTCTCGTATGCCAGTTTTTGAACTCAAGACCATGTAGATTCTAACAATGCCATGAAAATTTTGGTGTACTGTTTGGCCTATGTGCCGTCTCAAAATGAAGACCAAGTCCATAATAACATGCAAATGGATTTTCAGGCAACAACCATACACGCACACACACATATATATAATATATGTGTGTCTGTATATATATTATGCTGGTGTTTGAAAATAAGGTTTGCTGGCAACAGATTGGTCTTTAGGGAAACAACTGGTCTATTTTGCTTGCCTTGTTTTATCCTATGTTCATCTCTGCATGCAGCTCTTTACTCAAGGAATATGTTCATATAGCATAAGAAAACTTTACATGCATGGCCATGAGTTTTTTGCTAGAGGATTCTCAAACACATGACCATTCTCATAATCAGAAGCAACAAATATGGCTGATTCTTATCATTGTCATCTTAATTGCCTTGCTGGGATTTTCCGTGTTCTTCTTTTGCAGAAGAAAGCTTAACCGAAAACGAAGCCATAACGGTAAAGGTCATATTTACTTAGACCCTATCTATCTATCTATCTATCTATCTATAAAAGCAGCTAAATATTGAATTGTTTGCTCCTTGTTTCACTAATTAGGTCTAAAAGCTGAGAAGCTGAGGTATTTCAAATTAGAGGAGCTAGAGAAGGCTACAGAAAACTTTAGTGAAGACTGTTTGTTGGGGTCTGGTGCATTTGGCAATGTTTATAAAGGTTCCTTTGAAGGTGAAGGTACCTTAGCAATCAAGCGAGCTCATGTCGAATCATACCAAACTGCTGAAGAATTTAGAAATGGTGAATAGTCTTAAGTTATGCATGCTTTAGTTTAATCACAGCTCAAGTTGACAGGATTTTACTGGTTTCTTGGAACAGAAGTTAGGCTTCTTTCGACAGTAAATCATCCGAATCTTGTAGGTTTGGTAGGGTTTTCCGAAAAATCTGGTACGTGTATTGAGCCTCAAATCATTGATTAATGATTCAATTGTCCAACGTAATGCTAAGAACCTAAAAAAGAAAAAAAAATTACTTTATTTGAAACAGGACCAAAAGGTGCAAAAATATTGGTGTATGAATATGTACCACATGGTTCTTTGCTTGAGTATATCATAGGTAAGTTTCTACTTGAAACACCTTTCACAAAGACAAGACATCAATTAATACAAAAACCAGACAAAACAAAACAAAACTCATTTCTGTTCATGTTTGGAGTGTAGGAAGAGGTGGAAGAAACTTGACATGGAGGCAAAGAGTAAACATAGCCATTGGAGCTGCTAAAGGTAGATTTTCCCCACAGAAAATTGGTTTAAATTTTAAGACAAAAATTAAGGGTTTTTTTTATTGCAGGAATAGCTCACTTGCATGATGGGATTAAGCCTAGCATAATTCACAGAGATATTAAACCTAGCAATATTTTAATTGGAGAAAGGTTTGAAGCCAAGGTCTCAGATTTTGGACTTGTGAAAATGGGACCTATTGGGGATCAATCACATGTTAGTAGCCAAGTTAAAGGAACACCAGGGTACCTTGATCCTGCATATTGTACAAGTTTTCATTTAAGTCCTTTTAGTGATGTTTATAGCTTCGGTGTTATACTTCTGCAACTCGTTTCTGGCCGGCCGGCCGTGGATATGACTAGGAATCACATCATTGATTGGGTTAGTATATTCATTCATTTATAATTTTACCAGTAAAAATACCACGGGAGTTTATATATTAAGAGTCAAATTGCATTTTACCCTCTTTACTCAATAAATAGGCAAATTAGTTCCTATACATTAGATAAAAAAGTAAACTAGTCTTTTTTATTAAAAATTTCATCCATTTCTATTGTTGAAAAATGATGTAGCTAACGGAATAACCAAAAAATTACATGTGGCATGCCACATGTACCTCATGGTTACGTTCAGGAACCAAATTTTAACAATAGAAATTGATAGAATTTTAGCAAAATGATCAATTTTCTCTTTGATCTAACGTACAAAAACTAATTTGCCTATTTTTTAATTAGAGGAGGTAAAATACAGTTTGACTCTTTATGTAAAAGAGCCTCCATTAGTCTTTCACCTAACTTTGCCTTTCTGTTGTTAGCAACCTGCAAATTTAGACCAAACATGTGCTGAAGTAGGCTGTTGAAAAGTGCAGGCAAGGCCGAGTATCAAGAGGGGCAACATCGAAGAAATCCTCGATACAACTCTTTTATCCAAACCATGCAATATGGAAATGATGCTGAAAATGGGTGAACTCAGTCTAAGATGCGTGGCAAAAACACCTAAAGACCGTCCTACAATGACTCAAGTTTGGCAAGAATTGGAGAACACATTCAACGAACATCCTTCGTTAAGTTCTAAAACAACAACAATAACCAAGTTTCCTCAATCAACTGAACAAGGTGTATCATTCGAACAAAATTGTTCCCAAAGCTTTGTGAGCATAGATGGTGTCGGATTTCAAAAGTTCCATTTCGAATTAGATAGCATTTCATCACAGAGTAACAGCTTAAGATGTTTTGAGATCAACAGTGCAAGTATCGATATCGATAAGGAGAATCTAAAATATTAATCAAACAAGTAAATTGTATGTTTTCAAGCTATAGGAACCAGCATTGTGTTGACCTATTTGTTACAAAACATATGGTTTCTTATGTGTAGGTGTCTGAAACGGGTACATGTAAGGTAAACCAGATGCTGTACATTAGGATGTAAGGAACATTAACCAGTCAATAAATAAAATCAAACAGTCACAATTGGTAGAAATTTTCAACTCTTTAGCATCAAACTTAATACTTACAATAGCTTTCCATAAATATGATTCCGAAACAAGCTGCTTCAGAGACTCATATCCTTGACCAGCTGGTTCAACCCCATAGATAAGAGCTCATTTCTTCTACATAACTCGGTTCATCTTCATCTTCCTTCTCGGGTACCTTAGTAGTTTCACAATAAGTCACTAGGTCGGCATACATTTTTATGGAAGCCTTTGAAAACTCAACCAAGGATCCGAAAACCGAATAAAATCCAGTTTGAAATCCTTTCACAGTTATCTGCTGTGTCTGTTCCATGACTGTAATGTGTTTTAACTTCTCAGCATCTATTCTTTTCCTCGACATATCCAACATGTTTTTTCTTTCAGCCAAATACTCAATCTGGTTGCGAACATTTACTTCTATATCTTTCTCAGATAATTTCGAGCCAAGAATCCTGCTTTCTGTTCTTTGAAATGCCAAGACTTTCCTCTCAAGTTCTTTGGCAAGTCCATCAACCTTCCTCTTCTGTTTTTGCTCTTCACCTTGTTGAACCCAAAGCGCACGCATATCCTTTCCGAAGCTTTTTAATGCACAACTTACAGCTTCTTTTGGCAACTTCTCTAAGCTAGCCAACCATTCATGACAAGTTGCCAATAACGGTGGTCCGTTGACTCTTAATGTTGGGGCCGAAGACCTCTTCTTGGAGCATAATTCTACTTTGGGTGCAACGAACTTCGCAAGCCATCCACTAAGGGCTTCAATGTATGACTTTTGTGAACATAAATACGCAACGAAGCAAGAACGCCAATTATGAAGTTCTGCCACGAGCTGAAGAGTAGCAAGACGGTGAGAGTCGTTGCAAAACTTTCCGTAAGTGGGACAGTTGAAAGACTTTACTTCAAACATGATTCGGTTTTGAGTTTCGTGTGATTCCAACATTATCTTCCAGTTCCTCATTAGTCTACAGAAGGAGAAAGAAATGAAAGATTATCACAATGATAAATGTAATATATCTGAAATATCGTTTTTGTCGTTTGCTTTCATACCCATGTAGCAGCTCAATAAGTTGTGGCTGCAACTCTTCATCCCTCAGTTTTTCAATTCTTTCGGAGATTGTTTCGGCGCTTCGTATTGCAACCAAGATTCTGCTATGCAAGTCTTTCACTTCAGCTCGAGTCTTGTCACCGGAGTAGAGGCCATCTCGTTTAGTGTTGCGGTTTCTCATTTGAGAACATTTTTGTTCATAAGCTTTCCTGGTCTGCTCTGCTGCCTGATTATATGAATTATATGATGTTAGGAAGCTTTGGCAAAAGCTCACAAAAAAAAAACAAACATGAATTTTATATGAACTTAGGCATACAAAAACTGATTGTTTAGACCCAAATGCAGCATTTCAAAACTATAAAAAAAAATGGAATATAGTAAAATTACCATTGAGGTCCTTACACTAGAACTTAGATTGCATTTTGCTCCCTTTACTCAAAAAATGGACAAATTAGTTTTTGTACCTTAGATCAAAGAGGAGACTGGTTCTTTTTGTTAAAAATTTCATCTATTTCTACTATTAAAAATTGGTGTAATTGACAGAATAACCAGAAAGTTACACGTAGTGTGCCACATATACCTCATTCTGACATACAGGGGCCAGATTTTAACCATATAAATGGATGGAATTTTTAACAGGACCAGTTTATCTTTTGATCTAATGTATAGGGACTAGTTTGCCTATTTTTTAAGTAAAAGGGGCAAAATGTAAACCAACTCCTAGTACAAGTACCTCCACGGTACGTTTACTGATGGAATATACATACCACGTTTAGTTCTATCCTAATGTTGCTTGCAACAAAAACATCTCATATCACATGAATGATTAAACATTTGTATAACAGACCATCTACATAACATGGAAAACACTTTTACTGGAAACCTTCAAGGTTAATTCATAGAACATGAAGATTTTGCAGCACATTGGACTATGTTCTTGATTGAATGATCGAGGGAAATGAAGATTTTGTACCACATTACACTGTATGATAATGGTACGAACAGTTGGTTGCAAATAATGCAAGAGAATATATGTGGTTCAAGCAAATCGACAATATGAAAGGGAATCGTCTGCATCGGTGAGTACTCAAGAAAGAACGAGATACAGTTCTGATTCATGTTTTTATAGTACCTTCACTTCCTCATAGAGTTTCTTCTCCCAAGCATACAACCTTCCTAAGGTCAGTGAGTGACTTCCAGATTCCATTCCTCCATAATCATCAAATATATCAGTCTTTAATTCTGTCCATGTAGAAGAACTTCTGGAACTACATGAAGCAAGGCTTTTGCAAGATGAAGATCGAGATAACGGAGACCGGCTCCATGTAATTGACCGGATAAGTTTATTCGAGCTCTCTGCAGCCATACAGCATGTTAAAAAAATCACCAAAATTCTCATTTTTAGCCTAATTTGCAACAACAACAACAACATAATATACCTATCAATTTTCAATTTGCAAGAGGACAACCACATGAAAATTAGAAACATTTTCAAGAAACAGAAAATGATAAAGAGAAAGACAACATAAGTCACCTTTGAGTTCCTCCAAACCAGACTGCAAGTGAACTCTGTTGGCTTCTAACATTCTACATACATCTAGACCAGATTCATAAGCTCTAATAAAGTGGTCCTCAACATCCTTCAAAGCTTCCAATAACTCTCTTTCATTACTAGCTGTGGGTGTATTAATCATTCTGAAACTGTTTATTTCACTTTGGCTCATATATGTATCATGGTCATCCCCATTTCTCATATCTGTATTCTTATTCTCACTCTTCCCACCACCATCACCAGCATTAGTTACATTTTCAACTTTTCTCTCACTCATAACCCTCTCACCATCTTCTTCCAAGTCAGGGATTCCCTCTTTTTCTCTCACCACTCTCAATTCCTCTTGTGAACTACCACTAAAGCTGCTGCTTACCACCTCTTCCCTCCTCACCTCATCAAAAGGGTTAAAGAAATCCCAAGCAAACTCTTCCGGTGATGGCATTGCTGGTGGTGGAGCCTTTTCACCATAAAAATGCTCACAAATAATCTCATCGTCTTCCCCTTCACTATCTTGTTCCCCTTCTGAGGATTCAACACAACCCTCATCACCACCTCCTTGTACTTGTCCCCCATTTCCTCTCTTCACAAAAACTGTAGACATAGAAGCTTGACAAGGAATGGTTTCATGGGTGGGTTCACTTAGTCTTTGCTTGAAAAACATAGGATTAGCCAAAGGGGTTTCAACAGACTCATTAGTGGAACCAACCGGGAATGTGATTAAAAAAGGAGAAGAAGGAGATGAATGCCTTGCTACAAACAACCTTATGGCAGCTGCAACCGCATAAAGAGACTGATTATACTTACATTGAGCATCTGCAAGAGCATATCTACGTTCCACAGCTAATTTCAACAGCCGTTTCCTCTCTTTACACAGTGACACAACACCATCTTCTTCCTCTTTCTTTGAAGTAGCACACCCCATTCGAAAACCCCAAACCTTTTTTGCTGTTGTTAAACTTGAAACTGGATTAAAAAAGCTTAGGTTTTTGGTTATGCCAGCAAGGTGTTCTAGGAAATGTAGCAGATAAACATATCAGATAATGGAGGGTACTCTGGGTTTACAAGTAGAGGTTTAACTTTAAAAAACCAAAGGTGATTGAACCATTAGGACGATGAAGATGACTAGGTATGTCAGAGGATGAGACAAAGTGACAAAGCTTATTTCTTTTTACTGCATTTTAGCCTTTTAAAGCTTGAAAGAGTTGAAACCTGCAAACCATTGCCAATTGCTGTGTTTTGCAAATAATAATAGATGAATATCGCTTTCTTTGGTGTCTGTTTCCCGCAAATAGCTAATCTAACATGGCAGCTATTTCCCTTACTTTTTCTTCAATTGCTGTCAAAGATACCTTTTAAAGACAAATGCTGGAAACCAATAGATGAAGTGAGAGAAGAAGAAGGAAAAAAAACCCACTACGAGTCAAAGGCTAACAGTAAGAGAGAGCTCTGTTTAATGTTTACCGCTTTCGTTTACTATCGCAAGCGAGAAAAGAACGGGCAAATTTTAGTATTAGTTTTAATTTGGATTTTGGGCAAACCATACTAAAGGCTATTAAACTATTAATAAGTTTATATTTTAATCACATAACTTAAAAAGTTATAAAAAAAATTATTAAATTATTCGAAAATTTTTATTTAAGTCATTCGATTATTAAAATTTTTATTGTATGGCCAGGGACGAAGTCAAAAAATTTTTTAGGGGACGAAATTAAATTATAATTTTTACGATAGTAAAAATACAATTTTTAAAGTATTAAATTAAAATTTTATAATTTTTAGAAAGAAAAGTATAATTTTACCTTTACTAATTTAAAATTTTAAAAATTTTAAATAGCCTAAAAAAGAATTTCCATTTTAGGGGCAAGACCCCTATCAACCCCCTTAAATTCACCCCTGTGTATGGCATTCTCTGTTCACACTACCTGCATCAAGGGAAAACTTTGCTTCTTCTTTTCTTCTAAAGTTCAAATTTTTTCATTAAACAATTTTGAACGTCAACAATTTACGAATCAAAATTTAAATAATTTTTTTTAAATGACAACACAATGACTTAAATAAAAAATTTTGAATAGTTTAGTGATTATTAATAGTTTGGTGATCTTAAATGAAATTTATCCTTTTTGTTATTGGTGTGCAGAGTTGACTCGTTGTTAGCTCTTTCGCTTTGTACTAAGTTTAGCTAGCTTGTGCTAGATTGTTATTTCAACATCATTAATATTTTTCTTAATATTCCAATACAATAATTATAGAAATAAAATTTAAAGTATACCAAATTAAAATATAAAGATTAAATTATAAATTTAAAATAGTATAGGGATCAGAACGAAATTTAACCAAAAAAACCAAGCCACACTTTCACCATAGTGTGAAAATCATCACTGTCAAATTCATGTCATAGGAACATTGAAAGATAGTGACAAACGTACGGTGGCAAAGCCTTATAGGCCTACCAAAGGGCAGGGTACCTTTCATAAAATGATAAGATAATATAGATAAAATTCTGTTTTAGTCCTTATACTTTCTTAATTTTAAAATTATAGTCCCAGCTTAAAAGGTAATAGTTAAATCCCTTTGATTAAATTATGTCATTAGTCATATTTTATGTGTACCGTATAGTTGTAAATTAAATTCATGCTCTCGGCAAAAGTATCATAAAGGTTTTTGTATTAGGAGTTGAATTGCATTTCGTCTTCTCTACTCAAAAAATAAATTAGTCATTGTACATTAGATTAAAGACAAAATCGATCCTTCTGTTAAAAATTGGTTCATGTATGTCAACATGAGGTATAGAGATTAATTTGCCCTTTTTTTATTACAAAATGCAATCTGACTCTTAATATAGCGATCTCCATGATACTTTTACTCATATTTTCTAATTTCATCATTCTTAGTCCTTATTTTTTTGAATTTCAAATTTTCATTCTTGACGTAAACGATACCATTAAATCGAATAACTAGCTTTTTCGTCATTTCATGAGTAATACGTGAAAGTAGCATTATATATGTGCTAATATATTTACTGAATTTTTCTGGAAAATACCAACACTTAAACTTAACAGCTACTATCGGTTTCAACTTATATAAAACTCAAAAAATACCAAACTAAAACCATAAGGACGAAATACAAAACCAATATATTATACAAGGATTAATAGTAGAATTTAACCGATAAATATAATAGTGACAAGGGAAATAAGTAACTGAACTAAAGGAAGATATTTGTCTAGTTCAGTTCCCCTAGGGAAAGCCATTATTACACTTCTTTTACAGTAACGCATATGACTTCACCACCAGTCGTTGGATCAGATTCTTTACGAGATCACAGCCGTTGATCTCAACAGTATCATCACTCTGAAAATGATATAAAAAAAAGAAAGAAAGAAAAGCAAATCCAAGAGCTGACATGAGAGACCTCAAATCTTGATGGTATAAAATTATACAATTAAATGTACCAATAAAAAGCATATAATAAAAAGCATTACCAAAGTATATTCCTTTACAATCTTTTTATTGTTGCAGAGACAATAAGATATGGACAAACAACAAATCTGAGTGTATTAATGTTACGGAAAAAAAGTTTGTAATTGAGTTTTAATTCGATTGATATTGTTATTATTATTAATATAAAAAAATGTGAGTTAATGGCAAAGCTTGAAAAAATTTTTTGGTCAAAAATTAAATTGTATATTTTTACGATAGTAAAAATGTAATTTTATCATTTTAATAGCTTAAATTATTAATTCAAAATTTTATAAATTATAAAATGCTTAAATTAAAATTTTACTATTTTAGGGGTAGGTCTCCACTACGCTCCGTCACTAACGTAAGTTCAAGTATGCTGAAACGTATTATATTCTTATTTAAAGGTTGATGAAGAGTTATGTACAGTTCTTCATATTGTATCAAAAAGAACAAATATGATAATAATTTATAATAAAATTAATGTTAAAAAATAAAAAATATTTTTTTATTTTATTTTTTAGTAGGAGCAATTATTATTATATTTATTTAGTCATACTATGCATAATCTTTTTGGACTTTAGACTCAAATAATTACATAGATGATTGAAAATCACATGTAGATTCACATGTTTGTAAACTTTTTTCTTTTGCCATCTTTAGCTACATAGGTTTTGAAAATGTCAATTTTTTGTTAATGGTTTAAGCTTTATATTTCAATTTGATTAAATTAAATTTTATTATTTTCGTAAATTTAAGTTATAAATATATTATTACATGTATAATATAATGTTAAATTTTTTTTACATAACATAATAAATTCTATCATTTTAATTGATAGATTCACAGTTATTAAAATTCAATTTCAAAAAATATAAGGATTAAGCATATCAAATTAAAGAATCCTATTAAAATTTGCAAATTACGAACAACACGAGATTAATAACATAATTTGACTTAATGAATTTAATCGTAGCATTTTGTGTCGAGATTGGAGTTTTAAAATTCGAAAAATACAAAAATTAAAATTGACCCAATTAAAGTGTAATGACTAAATTTAATTGCAGCAATTTTACTCTTTTTACTTAAAAAATAGATAAACTAATTATTATAAGTTCAATAAAGAGCAAACAAGTTATTTTATTAAAAATTCCATGACTCTATTTATTTTTATCATTACAAGCTAATTTTTGTATCTAGTTATTCTATCTGCTATGTCGATTTTTATCGGCAAAAATAAATAAGAAATTTTAAAAAAGTAATTTAATAAATTTATTCATTTTAAATAAATAAAATAAAATACTTGTTTTTCTGCTTTTGAGTATGATTTCAAAATGGATGGGATGAGCACATTAGGAGCAGGAGGAATTGAAATCTGATGTGAGAAACAGCGAATGGAATTTTGTTTTGGTTGGGTGTAAAGCCTTGAGAATGGTGCAATTCAAAAGGTAGTAAGAGAGAGGACAATTTAGGGGGTGGGGGCCTTTTGCTTTGAAAATTGGAGTAAGCTAACAGGTAAGGACAGAAATGGCAGCTCAAGTTTGAAGCTATTCTAATTATAATCATGGTCCACATAATTAAACACACCTCAACCCTAAAAACTACACATTTATTGATATTTTTATTAGAGATAGGACTCATCATCACCCGCACCGCTTCGCTCGTTTAAACTTAAAAGTCCATAAATAAAAAATAAAAAAGTTTTAGTAAAAAAATATAATTTTGAAAAATATATTTATATAAAATATAAGATCTATTTTTTAAATAAGTCCAACTCTGAAACTAATTTTTTTGCCCGGTCTCAACAAGAAACGGTTATTCTATTGTCATTTGTTATTATATTATTATTATTTTGTTATTATTATTTGAATATTATATAATTTTTATTTTATTATTAATTTTGTTATTATTTTAAATGTATTTTTTATTAAGTTACAACTATCTTAGTGTTATTTAATTATAAAGATTTTTTAATGTATTTTTAATTTGTTGAGAAACATTTATTTTTAATATTTTTTAAATTTGTTTTTATATAAAAATAATCATAAAAAAATAATACGAGCAAGTCGGGTCGGGCTCAAGGTTAGCTTTTAATTTGGGTTGGGCTTGAGCAAAATTTTAGACTCATTTTCAAGTCAGACCCAGCGATAGAAAATAGGCCTAAAATATTGCATCGGTTCGATCCATTATCAGCTCTAATTAGATATGGTATTAGTTTGGTTTGGTCGGGTTTTTTAAGATTTTTTAAATCGCCCATTATAATTTGGTTCGGTTTAATTTTTATTTTTCTATATTAATTTTTTGTTTTGCTTTTTTAGACTTGCTTTGGTAAAATAATCTTTATTTTATGGTTTTCGAATATTGTTCAATAATTTTTCAATTTTTTTCATAAATATCTCTAAAGAAACAATGATTTTTAAAGAATTTTTAAATTATTTTCATTATTTTAAATATGTAAAATATTTATTTTTATATCATAAAGAATTAAAATTAATTATATGTTAAATAAAAAATTCGATTCAGTTTCAGGTAATCATGGTTGTTGAACTTGCATTCCATAAGCATTCAAATATTTCGGATAGGATTGATTTTCGGTTTGAACATTTTATTTTTTGCTCAACACTAATTTTGATTCCTTTCTCATTGCAAAGTATCATGGATTCTAAGGGTGTGTAAATTTCGGCTAAACACGAATTAATTCGGTTAACCGATTGAATTTGGTTAACCGAATGATTTCGATTGGGGGTTGGTTAATAATTTTTTAGAAGTTTAATTAACTGTTAATTCGGTTCGAAATCGATCGATTAATCAAATTAACCAAATTTAATAAACAATATTATAATATATAAGTATTAATCCAAAAATCGGTTAATTCAGTTAATTTTTTATATGTTTTATACTTATTTTAACCAAAAATAAAAATATATATATATTTCGATTATTTCGGTTAACCGTCCGAATTAATCAAAAAATTTCGATTCATTTATTTTTTTTGAATTTTGATTTGGTTAACGATTAAGGGTTTAAAAGATTAAGTTAATTCGGTTAATGGTAGTTCGGGTCGGTTAATCGATTGAACACCCTTAATGGAATCTATTGTATTAAAAGTCAGATTTTATTTTGTCTTTCCTACTTAAAAATTAGACAAATTAATTATTGTACATTAGATCATAGAGCAAACAGGTTCTTTGTTAAAAAATATATATTTCTACAGTTAAAAGCTAGCCATTGTATGTCAGCACGAGGTGCACATAGCATGCCAAGTGTAAGTGTTTGGTTATTCTATTAGCCACGTCAATTTTTATCAGTAGAAATAGATTAAATTTTAAAAAAAAATCAATTTGCTCATTTATCTAACATGCAGAAACTAATACTTATTAATGGGATAAAATACAACTAGACTCCTAATACAAATGTCATGATGATACTTTTACTATTTCTATTTTCAAATTTATAATATAGTATCTTATTATTTATTTTTAAGTTCAAATTTTGTTATTGTCATCCTTTCTTTCAATTTGGTATTTTGTACTAAAAATAATTATATTAAAAATAATAAATAACATGAATGGACTTAAATAAGTTTGGATTAATTATTTATAAATACGAGTGGACAATTATATACGTATAAATATATAATACTAATATCATGTTCGGCCTATAAACACTTTTACTTAGATATTTCTCGAGTTAATAATAGTTTTTGTTATCAACAAAATGTTGAATGCGATAATAATGCTCTGTACATTTAAAAAGATAATTTAAATGATTACAAATTCCAGGCTAAATAGGCAATAAATGTCAATTTTTGTTTGTTTGTTAATTGGTCAAATAGGATTTTTTTTTTTAGGATTTAGGAAAATAAGCTAATTTTGAATTTAGTGTGTGAAATCGCGTCTAGTTGAAAGTATTTTTTAAAAATTTCAAAGAAAATGCGTCCACTTGGACGCGCTTTCTGGCATGTTTTTCCTAAGCTGAATGCACTTTCACACTCTCCTTCCAAAAATCGATCTATTTTCCTAAATCTTTTAAAAAAATTACATATATTGCCTATTTAATCCAAATTCCAAATTGTTAGAATTGAGTGACTAGAATTATTGTTAAAATAAAATTCAGTAGTAAAATAAAATAAAAGTAAAATCCAAATAAACTAGACTTCTTTTATTTTATTTTAATTAGAATAAGGTGTTTCAACCTTACTACGTTACTTCTATTAGTTGTTGATTGGAATAAAATTTTTCAACCTATAAATAGGCATAGTCATCTCCTATTGTAATTATTCGAGACATTAGTGAATCTTCTTCTCCTCTGCCCGTGATTTTTTCTCGAAAGGGTTTCCACGTAAATTCTGTGTGTGTTTTTTCTCGTTTTCTTTGTGGTATTTCTTCATTGTCAACATTTAATTTTATCAAATTGGTATCAGAGCTTTTCGGGTTACTAGTCTCGATCACGATAATTGTGACATTGAAGTATGATATTCTGCTGTTAGATCGCTACACCAGATTCGCGTTGTGGCAGGTAAAGATGCAAGCAATTCTTGCGCAGATGGATTTGGAGGATGCCCTGTTAGGGTTAGATAAGATACCTTCGAATTTGACAGATGAAGAGAAGAAGGGTAAAGATCGAAAGGCTTTGACATAATTACAGCTGCATTTATTGAATGAAATTCTACAAGGTGTTAAAGGAGAAGACTGCTGCTGCATTATGGGTAAAATTGCAACAGTTATGTATGTCAAAAACCCTAACCAGTAAAATGCATATGAAACAGCATCTGTATTCTCATCGTTTGGAAGAAGGTACGTCTGTGCACGAACACTTGAATTTGTTTAAAGAAATTGTCTCGGATTTGGAGGCCATGGAGGTTCAGTATGATAAAGAGGATTTAGGGTTAATTTACCTTTGTTCGTTGCCACCGTCATATTCAACCTTCAGAGATACAATTTTGTATAGCCGTGAATCTATCACAGTTGATGAAGTCTATGCTTCCTTAGTCTCGTATGACAAGATGAAGCATCTTGTGGCTGAATCTGACTCTCAAAGAGAGGGTCTCATTATTCGTGAAAGATAATATCGAAACAGTAATGATAATCGTGGGAGGACATAAGAACAAAATCCCCATAGTAAATCTAAAGGTAAATCGAGATCTTCAAACAGATGTAAAACTTGTAACTTCTGCAAGAAAAAATGGTACATTAAGAAAGAGTGCTACAAGTTACAAAATAAGATCAAAAGGGAAAATAACCAGAACAATCCGGTGAAGCTGATGTAGTAGAAGATTACAGTGAAGGTGAACTCCTACTTGCTTCTGTCGATAATTCTAAAGTGAGCGAGGAGTGGATCCTCGATTCTGGTTGCACCTTCCATATGAGTCCCAATCGGGATTGGTTTACAACATATGAAGTTGTGTCTGAAGGTGTTATTTTGATGAGGAATAATGCTTCATGTAAAATCGTAGGTGTTGGCACAATCAAAATAAAGATGTTTGATGGGGTCGTTAGAACTCTTAATGGCGTGCGACATGTACCAGAATTGAAAAGGAATTTGATTTCGTTGAGTACTCTTGATTCAAAAGGACACAGGTACACAGTTGAAAGTGGGGTTCTAAAGATTAGCAAGGATTCCCTCATTGTGATGAAAAGGCAGAGAAAGACTGCCAAATTATATGTTTTGCAATGTTCAACTATTACTGGTGATGCTGCAGTCGCTTCCTCTTCCTTGTCAAATAATTATATTACTAGACTTTGGCATATGCGTCTAGGGCATATGAGTGAGAATGGCATGGCAGAATTAAGTAAAAGAGGACTTCTCGATGGGCAAGGCATTAGCAAACTAAAGTTTTATGAGCATTGCGTTTTTGGGAAGCAAAAGAGAGTTCGATTAACCAGAGGAATCCATAACACGAAGGGAACATTGGATTATATTCATTCTGATCTTTGGGGACCATCTAGAGTGCCTTCGAGAGGTGGAGCTAATTATATGCTAACTCTTATTGATGATTTTTCCAGAAAAGTTTGGCATTCTTTCTAAAGCAGAAAAGCTATGTGTTTTTCGCATTCAAGTCTTAGAAAACTATGGTTGAAAAACAGACAGGAAAATAGATAAAGCATTTCCGCACAGATAATGGCTTGGAGTTCTATTTCTGATGAGTTTAATGAATTGTGCAAATCAGAATGGATTGTGAGGCATTTAACAGTTCGTCATACTCCACAGCAAAAAGGCGTTGCAGAATAAATGAATAGAACGATCATGGAGAAGGTTTGATGTATGTTGTCGAATTTTAATTTATCGAAGTCGTTTTGGGCTAAAGCAGCCTCTACTGTATGTTTTTTGATCAATCGATCTCTATCCGTTGCCATTGAGAAAAAGACACCACAAGTGATATGGTCTGGTAAGCCTGCTGATTATTTTGATATAAAGATTTTTAGATGTCCTGCATATGCTCATGTTGATAATGGAAAATTGGAACCAAGATTCATTAAATGTGTTTTTCTTGGTTTTAAGGCTGGTGTAAAAGGGTATAAGTTATGTTGTTCTAAAAATAGAAAAGTTGTGATTAGCAAAGATGTTGTTTTTGATGAAACTGCTATGTTACCTAACTTATCTATTAAAGACTCTTCCAGTAAAGAACAACAAAAACAGGTCGAGTTTCAAATTGATTCAGTATCTACAACAGAGTCAATTTCTCAAGTTAGTACAGAAGTTCACAATAGAGACATTTCTTCACCACAATATTCTATTGCCAAGAATAGACCTAAAAGAGAAATTAAACCTCCGAAAAGGTATGCCGAGGTTGATCTAGTGGCTTATGCTTTAAACATGGCTGAAGATATTGGTACAATATTTTGTGACAGTCAAAGTGTCATTTTTCTTACAAAAGATCAAATGTTTCATGAGAGAACAAAGCACATTGATGTTCAGTACCATTTTGTGCGTGATATTATTGCTCGAGGGGATATTGTTGTGAGTAAAGTTATTACTCATGAAAATCCTGCAGCTATGATGACTGAGTCACTTCCCATAGCCAAGTTTGAGTATTGCTTGAACTTGGTTGGTGTTCATTGTTGAAGAATACCCCTCAAGAGGTTTTGTGGAGGAGGTGGAGAACTTGTTCTTTGAGAGTTCTTGTTCGTAGAGAATTCTTGTCAAGGTGGATATTATTAGAATTAGGTGACTAGAATTATTGTTAAAATAAAATTCAGTGGTAAAATAAAATAAAAGTAAAGTCCAAATAAACTAGACTTCTTTTGTTTTATTTTAATTAGAATAGGTCATCTATTTTATTTTAATTAGAATAAAGTGTTTCAACCTTACTACGTTACTTCTGTTAGTTGTTGATTGGAATAAGTTTTTCAACTTATAAATAGGCATAGTCGTCTCTTCTTGTAATTATTCGATTTTCGACATTAGTGAATCTTCTTCTCCTCTGCCCGTGGTTTTTTTCAAAAAGGGTTTCCACGTAAAATCTGTGTATTTTTTTCCCCGTTTTCTTTGCGGTATTTTTTCATTGTCGATATTTAATTTTATCATAAATGAATTAAATTTTTTAATATAAAATAATAATGGTCTATTTTTCTTCTGACACCCTTATTCTCTGAACTTTGTAACCAGCAAAGCAGAAAGTCTCTTATCTCTTCTTCTTGTTCTTCAAGTTTATCAATGATGTCCTTTTCAAGTTGGCTAAATAATTTTTGAGGGGTCATTTTGCTAAATTGTCAAAAAAAGTAGAAGGAACAAAATTTGAATGGACATCACATAAAAAGATACTTTTGTTGCACTCCTTTAGGTTGGACTTTAAAATAATTTAAACCAAAAAAAAAAAAATTTACTCCACTCAAAATCAATCCAATTCATCTAATTAACACATCAATTTTTTTTATTATTATATACGAATAAAGTAATAATTAGTCGTTTAAACTAAACAATTCTTTTAATTGTATCTTTTATTTTTTTGTCCATATTAGTTTCGAGATTTGGCAATATTTTCTAATTTAAATTTTGATATTAGATTCTGTTGAGGTATGATACTGTAATGCTTTAATATTGTGTTACATCGTCATCTAAATTTTTTAAATGTTTTTTATACAAGCTAAGAAAAAAAAAATATTACAAACAATTTATACAATTTTTAAAATTTTTAGGTGATCACTTGGCATAATATCATAGTATCAAGTCATTATACTTTAACGAAATCTAAATTTAGGGACTAAACTGACAACAATTGTCAAGTTCTGAAATTAATGTGGACCAAAAAATCCAGGGACTAAAGTGAAAAAGTACCAAGTTTAGAAACTAAATATTGATTTATCCCTTATAATATTAATGATTTGTTTTAGTTTGTGATAAAGGTACCATTAAGGTCTCTGTACTAGTAGTCAGATTGCATTTTGCCTTCTCTACTAAAGGAATAGATAAATTAATCATGTATATTAAATCAAAAAGTAAATTGTTCCTTTCGCTAAAATTTTTTCCATTTATACTATTAAAAACCGGTCACTGTACGTCAATATAAGGTACACATGGTCAATCACGCTTGTTTTTAACAGTACAAATAGATTAAATTTTTAATAGAAAAAATCAATTTACTCTTTGATCTAAAGTATAAAGACTAATTCCTATTTTTGAATAAATGAAACAAAATACAATATAAATCCTAATACGAAATACTCCACGATAATTTTACATTTAGTTTGTAGATAAGTATAGCATGATTGACATTTTGATAAATCAAACATGTTTCAACAGTCAAACATCATGCATTGTTGAAAAATGTTGCATTAAAAATAATTGTATGCTGAAATCCGTGCGTTAAACTGATGATTAAAGGTGTTTATTATCTCAAGTGTGATCTAAGTTCTAGTCACATCAGTAGCATTATTGTTAGGGTTTTGCCTTCTCATTGTAATTCACCAAAAAAACAATAATTGTATGTTGGTGTTTGTGTTTGCTTGTACGCTAAGGGTTCGTTTATTTTACTGAAAATGGTTTTCCAAAAATGATTTTTGGAAAATGACTTACTTTTCTGAAAAAGTTAAAATTTTTTTGTGTTTGGATGAATCTATGTAAAATATTTTCCGTTTTTTGATAAATTTATTAAAGATATTTCATAAAAACTGTTTTCAATTAAACAAACATACATTTGAGATTTTCTTATTTTTTCATTGTTTAATTAAATTTTTTTTATATCTATAAATCTATATTTTATATTGTTTTTGCATATATTAAAAATATTTTGTTAAATTAAAGTTCATTACAACGTCATTATTTAGTTACATGATCACCAATTGAGTATTTTTTATTTAAAAAATATGACATTAACAGAATTGACAAAAAAAAAATTTAACAATGTCAACAATTTGACTTAATTTTTAAATCCAAAAAGTAGAGAGACTAAATTCTTGAAAATAAAAGTACAGAGACTAAATTTCAAATTTGTGAAGAATACATAAACTTATGGCATATTTTAACCTTTATACAACAAAATATTTATTATTAATATATTTGTAATTGTAATAAATATTTATTATTAAAATATTAATATTGAATATTTTCAATAATATATAAAGAATATTATTTAAAATTAATATTTTTAAAATTTATTATTAAAAGAAAATTGAAATATTAATAAATAATAATTAATTAATTATATTAATAATTTATTATATGACTAAATATAAATAATTAAATATGTATGTTTAATAATATTAAAAATATAATATTTTATATTAACATTTTAAATATTTTAAATATTTTTAAAAATAAAAATAAAAGTTATTAGCAATATAAAATTACTTATAGAATAACTCTTTTTAAAAAAAACGATTGATGCTTTTTAAAAAGATAAATCATTTTATAGAAAAAAAAAGCTTATTTTATTTTCACATGTAAGTCATTTTTCGTAAAATTTTTTATATGTAAACAAATGGATCTTAAGTTAAAGTTGTCTACTGTTACACGTAGGGGTGAGGTTAAAAATTTTTTTAGAATGTCAAAATTAAATTATATTTTTTTTATGATAATGAAAAGATAGTTTTATCATTTTAATAGTTTATTTCTTTATAAATTTAAAAAAATTCAGTTTTTATTATTTTTGAGGCTAAAATATAATTTTATTATTATTAATTTAAAAATTTATCAATTATAAAAAATTTAAATAAATAAATTTCTATTTTAAGGAGAATCAAAACCTTGCGAACCCTTGGTTCCGACCTTGGTTGCATGAACACTAACACCCTGTTTGGTTGGTTGTAATAGTCATTCTATTACATGTCTATTCCGCGGGCCTACCATATACAATCGTTTGATTCAATGGAATGTTTATTATAAGCTTATTCCATTATAGGTTTACACATTAAAATGGCCTGATTTCTATTCCCTTCCCTCAACACCAATTACTGATTCGGTGTTTAAGGAAATCATCCCCACAAAAAGACTCCCCATTTTACCCTCTCCCACTTTCTCACCTCAAAAAACCTCTCAAGTAGCACTTTTTTAGACTCCGACCATAGCACTCCTCATCTTTTTCGCAGCGTCCTTTAGGTAAACATTGGTTTACAATAACCAAGGAAGCATACGCCAAAATTTCTAACTTATCGATTAAATTGCATATTATTTTCACACACATTCAACAT
Source organism: Gossypioides kirkii (assembly GCA_005610355.1). Lineage (NCBI taxonomy): Eukaryota > Viridiplantae > Streptophyta > Magnoliopsida > Malvales > Malvaceae > Gossypioides > Gossypioides kirkii. The sequence goes on from CP032248.1 coordinate 39,847,666, forward strand.
GTTACACTTTTTAGCAAAGATATTCATTTTTTTATGTCAAAGTTATTCGTTTTACACTTTAAGATTAATTTTATTTGAACTTAAGATAGTATTTAAGTAAAATTTTACATTGAAATAAAGTTTTAATTTATGTTAGGTTTTGAGTTCAAATTCGAATAATCCTTTCACATGGATCATTAAAGATCCATAATTTATTGGGTAAAGAGACTTTTTTAGTAATTTCAAATTTGATATTGAATAAATTGGTCCCTTTAAAATGACAAAACAATTTAGTCATGATCAATTAATAACCGCATGTGTTTTTTTTTCTGTCAATTGGTATAATAATAAATTTAGCGTTCAATGTTTACGTATTCTATCAATTTGATTTTGATTATAGAGAAATCAACAAATTTTTAAAAATGTAAGAACGTTATGAAAAATATAACAATTTATTTTGAAATTTTTAGAATCGAAATCAAATTGATAGAATATATAAAAATTGAAGTGTAAACTATTGGATGCCAAACAGATCAAATTAAAAAAAAAAAGTTGTAAATTGTGATCTATTGGGTAAATGTTCTTCTTGACATGTGTAGCGTAGACCCAATGGATCCAAACACCATGATCCAGCAACTGTTTCCGTAAGGCCAAAATTCCAGATAAATATCTAACAAATATGGGAAAATACCTCTTTAATTTCTCTCAATTTTGATATTGAATATATTAATATATTTAAAATCATAGAATAATTTAATCTTTACTAATTTCAAAAATAAATAATTAAAGATAATAAATGACAACACTTTCTCCATCAATTCATCCTAGTTGTTAACTTTCGGCATTCACAAATTCTATCATTTTAGTATTGATTTTAAAAAAGTTCAATTAATTGAACGTTTAAGGAATATCAACAAATTTAGAATTAGGACCAAAATAATCTAACTAAAAATTTTAAAGGTTAAATTTATTAATTTTTTATATTTAAGATAGAATTAATAAAAACATGTAAACATTGAGGACTATTATAGCAATCAAAAAAAAATTGATGAAAAAAGCTAACATAATGATTAAGTTGAATCAATAATATTCAGACTAATCGAATTAAAATTCAACAATTAAATCTAAAATTTTGCTTTAGAATCATCCCACTATATTCCTTTTCTGAATGATCATTGTATTCCCTTATAATTTTGGATGATTCTAAAGCAAAAATCTTTAATTTAAAAAATCAAATATCTAGAAATTGTAGTTGTTGAACGTTGAGAAAAGAGAACAAAGTAGGCCCTTCAAATGCCAACCCATCAGTCCACATGCAAAAGCTACAGTTTTTTTTTCACCTACGCTGTATAACGCCAAGAACACAAGAAAGCAACACCTTTTCTTCAGATCCTTCTGAAAATCACCAATCATTCACTCAAAATAACCCCAAAGATCCAAAACCCAGTATTTCTTTTTCATTGTTCTTCCCATTTTCAGTTTCTCAAATGCAAAAAAATGTTAAAGACTCTATTTTTCTTTTTTATACTAAACTGGGTTTTAACCTTTAAGCTCATCAATGGCCGCATCTTCACTTTCGAAATGCACCACCGGTTCTCTGAACCAGTAAAGAACTGGTCTAACTCCACCGGAAAACTCTCTCATTGGCCTTTAAAAGATTCTTTTGAATACTACGCGGTTTTAGCTCACCGGGATCGTCTCCTACGTGGCCGTAAACTCTCCGGTGTTAATACAACCCTTTCTTTCGCTGATGGCAACTCCACTTTCCAAATCAACTCTTTGGGATTGTAAGGATCTTTGGTCTCCCCTTTCTCTGTATTTTTTTTTCTGGGATTTTTTTTTTGTAAATCTTGTTTGGGATTTTTGCAGTTTACATTATACAACAGTTCAATTAGGCACCCCAGGGGTGAAATTCATGGTGGCACTTGATACTGGAAGTGATCTTTTCTGGGTTCCTTGTGATTGTACCAAATGTGCTCCAACTGAAGGCACTGCCTATGCTTCTGTATGTTCCCTTATTTTCCTTTCTTAGCTATGTTACCAAAGGTGGATCTTGGGACTAAGTTTTTGGAAATTTTCTAAAACTTCAGGGGTTTAATGATATTTTTTCCAAAAAAATTAGGGGTCTAATTAAACATTTTAGAAGTTTTATGTTGAATATCTAAGGAAGACTTCGACTTGTCCACTATAAATGTAGTTTCTATTTGGAATTTGTCTGTTTATAGCAAAAATTTACAGTCAGATCACTCTTTGTTCATTTCTACAAGTCAAATATGTACTACAGAGAAGCATAGTAGAGCATTTAAGAGTAGTGAAACTGTACCTCATTTTGTTTAAATTGCACTGGTAAAAGTATCATGGAGGCCCTTATATTAGGAAACAAATTGCATTTTGCTCCTTTTACTAGAATAAATGAGCAAATTAATCTCTGTTCTTTATATTAATAAGCAAACTGGTCCTTGTATTAACAATTTAATCCAATTTTACTGTTAAAATTTTGTCCACGTGTAATTGTTTGGTTATTTTTAACCGTAGAAATTCATGAAATTTTTAACATAAAGAACTGGTTTGCTCTTTGGTCTAATATATAGGGACCAATTTGACCATTTTTTGAGTAAAGGGGAAAAATGTAATCCAATTCTTAGTACAGGGGCCTTTATTTAATATACTTTCACCAAATTGCCTTTAAAGGTAGCCTGTAAATGAACCTAGCTTGAGCAAAAGGATCTTATTTTTAAGTTTGTTCGTGTTTGTTTATTTAAATTTATTTGTTTTCATGTTTGTTTAAGTTGAACAATGTTCATGATTTATTAAATGAGCTTTAAACAAAAAAAATGAACTGAACATGCTTGTTCAGTTCAATAAACGAGCTTTAAGATCTTGCTCATGTTAACAAATAGAAATTGAACTGTTTATCGAACACTTTGTTCATTTACAGTGCAACTTTTGCACTACATGGGGACGGTGAAGTGGGGAAATTTTATGAATGGGGCTTCTAATTAAGCAACTTGGTCTGTTGATCACTTGTTATCCTCTTATTGATATTAAACTGTGCACTATTTTCGGTGGCAAGGATTTCGAGCTTAGTATATACGACCCGAAAGGATCATCGACCAGCAAGAAGGTCACCTGCAGCAGCAGCTTGTGCGCACAACGTAACCAATGTCTCGGAACATTCAGTAATTGTCCTTACATGGTATCTTACATGTCAGCTCAGACTTCTACTTCCGGGATTCTAGTGGAGGATGTTCTTCACTTAACAACTGAAGACGGTCACCCAGATTCGGTTGAGGCATATGTCACATTCGGGTAAGTTCTCTCTATATGCAGCTCAACCAGTTCGAATGCCTTATTTCGGCATTCTTTGTTTATGATTTCGTTTTTCCTGATATTGCGCAGCTGTGGGCAGGTACAAAGTGGTTCGTTCCTCGATGTTGCGGCTCCCAACGGTTTATTCGGGCTTGGCATGGAGAAAGTAGCAGTTCCTAGCATTTTATCGCAAGAAAGTTTAACGGCTGATTCTTTCTCCATGTGTTTTGGAGACGATGGAACTGGAAGGATCAGTTTTGGAGACAAAGGTAGCCCTGACCAGGAAGAGACCCCATTTAATCTTAACCCATCACAGTAAGTGGTAAATTTCTCGTTTACTCGAGGCTGATATATGTGAATTTAGATCGATGCATTTGCTTATGGAAACGTTTGCAGTCCGACGTATAATGTTACGGTAACTCAAATCCGGGTGGGGACAACTTTAATCGATGGTGGCTTTACGGCTCTTTTTGATTCCGGGACCTCGTTTACATACTTGGTTGACCCAACATATTCAAATCTCGCCGTGAATGTAAGCACTTCATATCTCGATCCTCTGTTTACTCGATGTTTCCACTTAGTAACTTATGCTTTTTTACAGTTCCATTCTCAGACACGAGATAGTCGCCGTCCACCCGATTCTAGGATCCCTTTTGAGTACTGTTATGATATGAGGTCCGTTGTTTAGTCTTGTTTCGTATCTTCTTTTTCATCGCTTAAGTCGTGTTCTATTCGTTTTTATGATTTTGCTTTGTGGCATACAGCCCAGTTGCAAATGCAAGTTTAATACCTAGTATGAGTTTAACCATGAAAGGTGGAAGTCACTTACCCGTGTATGATCCGATAATCGTCATTTCGACTCAGGTAGCTGCCTGCTCCTTGACTTTTCTTTCCTTTTCATTTTTATTGCATTAAATGATTTTACCTCTAATGATTTGCAGAGTAAGCTCGTATATTGTTTAGCCGTTGTCAAGAGTACCGAACTGAATATTATCGGACGTAAGTCTTGCATGTCGAATACAATTAATTGATGCTTCCGCTTTGTTATCAACATGAATGAATCTAGTTCCTTCATTGCATGAATTTAACGAGTCTCGTTTTGTTTGCTGTTCTTTCCTCGAAACAGAAAACTTTATGACTGGCTACCGTGTGGTGTTTGACCGAGAAAGATTTGTCTTAGGCTGGAAGAAGTTCGATTGTAAGACGGTGCTTCCGTTCATACACGTATTTTCCCATTATGCTCTACTATGTCAACTCCTGTTACCTACCAAATCCATTTGCCTTCTTACAGGTTACGACATCGAGGAAACTAACACGTCCGAAGAAGAACAACGTCCTGTCTCCGCACCTCCTGCTGTTGCTGCTGGAATCCGTAATTATTCCACGCCGGAATCAACAAAAGATGTAAAAAATAACAATTCACTCACCTCGGTCACCTTGCGGTCTTGCCATCTCCATGTTTCTCTTCCGTTTTTCTTCGGACTCGTCTCCATATTGACTCTATTGTCGTAGGATATTCATCGTGTACTTTCTCGAGCTATATGATGGTTTAATCTTCGTAGAAACAACAATGAGAATACCGTTAAAGGATTGATTGCATCCCTACATGATTTTGTTGTATTTTAGGCCCTCCACATGCAATTGTGCCATCGCTTATTGTCAATTCCTTTTATCATTTTAGCAAAGGTCGTAGGTATTTTTGTTCATTATTGTTGTATTTTTTTATGTATAGCCACAATACAAATTTTAGTACATTTTTTTGTGGAATTTCTCCCTAGTATTAATCAATGAACGACTTTGGTTTAATTACTGATTTGGTTTCTTTATTATACTCAAATTTTAGATTCAATTCAATTGATATATTTTCATTTTCTGACTTTTATTATCTCATTAATTATGTTAATTATTTCTGTTAAAATATTAACATATTTTTTTTCTAAGAATTATCCCTTTTAACTCATTTTGGGTCAAGTTTGGATTAGTGTTTTTAATTTTGAATTGAGCAAAAAATATATATTTCATAGAGTAAAATGCACCAAAATTCCTATGACTCATATTTTAATTTGGTCTTTAAATTTTAAAATATTCTAATTGCATCTCTAAATTCTAGAGATTATATCAATCAAGTCTTTCCATTACTAAAATCATTAATTTCACTGTTAAGTGACATAAAATCATTTAAGATTAAAAAAAATCTTGAAGTTTATTAATCAAAATGAATGTTCACACTAGTCAAACGGTCTATTAATGCTATTAAATGAGTTGAATTTTATCACCAAAATTTGCATAACATGTTAACCAGATGATTATAACAAATGGAATATTTATACTTTTTTTAAGATTTTACTCATGAATATCTTTTAGCCTAATTTAAACAATTTGTTTTTTTTTTTTTGTCAAATATGTAATTAAACTGTGTTTCAAAATCCAAACGTGCATTGCAGCTCCCACCTTGACTATTATTCTGTATTTTACGGTCCTACTTAACTAAACGGATGATTTAAGGAATCAAATGTTTTTTTCCACTTTTCACATGCAACGACTTTAATTTAGACGTTACCACTACAAGGCAAACGGTGTCGCTTTCCTTGACCATGTCATAGCTCCTTTTCGATCAACAAATTTATTAGTCTCGAGTTTAGGGATCAGCGTTTGGTCGAACTGAATGAAAAAAATTTTGAATTGACGAGTCTCATTTTATCATCTTAACTTGATTTGAATTTTTTCGAATCAAATCGAGTGAAATGAAACTAGAATAAAGTCAAATCGAATAAAATTATTAGAGTTAAATTAAAAAAATAAATAAATATGTCAAATTAAAATCTTGTTATAGTATAACTAATTGCATGTTAGAACACATGAATTTGAAACCATATATATTTGAAAACTTTTTCAAAACAAAATAATAATAAAATTATTTATTTTAGTATGATAAACTTAATCATTAATGAACTTATTTAGGTTCCCAAATTTATTATTTTAAAAATTTTTAACTTTCTTTATATATTCTTTAGAATTTTTTAAAAGAAAATTATAATTTTTAAAAAATATCAATTTTAGAATTTTTTTTATAAATGTTTTGAATTTTTGAAAACTATTTTGAATTATTTTTGTAATTTTTGTTGAGAGAGATCGATTTTCTCATTTTCAAAATTGACAGAGACCAAAAAGTTATTTAAATCAATTTGTTATTCGAATTATTCTAATTGTAAAATTTAACTCGACTCGAATTCGAAACTCGAATTACTTATTCAAATTGATTAAAACAACTTGATTCGATTAACTCGAACTTAATTTTATTTGCCCTCACTCAAGTTGTGTTGGACTTGATAGAATTTTTTTAAAATAATTCGTAATAATTTGTTTTCAGCTTTTTATATAAATTTTAAATTTAAAGTTTTCACTTTTCGGATTTTATTTGATTTTTTTATGATTTTGAGATATTATTAATAAAATTTTAAAATGTTTTTTGTAAATAATTTTTTATGTTTTTAAATTAAATATTAAATAATTCTTATATATTATTAAAATATGGTATTTTTAAAAGAGTAAAAATTAATTATAAATTAAATAAGAATAAAATAGAATTTTATTCTAATAATCACAATTTTTTTATTTTGTGAAAAAAAAGAAAAGAAAGAAAAGCCATGCGTATGTTTCGCGGAAGTTGCGTTTCCCTCTCGCTTTACATTTTGCGCCTAATTTCTTCACATTATTGAATCAAAAGTTTGAAACGGTGAAACCTTTAAAACTACGTTATGGAGACTATTAAAACTATATTAAATGATCTAAATATAAGTTTATGACTTTAGTTTTTTTTGTTATAAAACTAGAAAAATTAAAGGGATAATATTATTTTGCCCCCTAAGCTTAGCAACTAGATTCACTTTGGTATCATATTTCTATTTTTTCACTTTGGTACTTGAACTTAACAATTAAGTCCATTTTAATCTCTAAACTTGACAAATATAAAAGTTTGATTATATGTTACTTTAAAGTTGTGTCACATAATTACTTGAAAATTAAAAAATTATATAAATTTCTAAGTAAATTGAACCGGTAATTGAATATGTAAAATCTTTGATCTTTGATTCAATCAGTTCGATCGATTCAATTGTTTGACCAACAATTATTAAAAAATCATAAAAACTTAAAAAATAAAAAATTTATTAAATTAATTGAACATATTCAACTATTGATTTTTATTTTGATTTTTAATTTTTACCAAATTTAAGTAATTTTCGATTTTTAAATTAATCAATGATAATTATTGGCATGAAAAAAAAAAGCCACAAAGTCGCAATGGAGTCCGTACACTTCGGCGACAAGCGCCGACCTTGTCCGGTCGACGTGGATATAATTGCGGCCAAACGGTTGACAGTGTTCCACGTGTTTGAAAGCATATGGTAAAGATTGAAAATGAAAATTGAAGAAATTTCTAGCAACTTTCACACCAAAAATTGAAAATAAAATCACTGTCGGTCTCATTAAAAATAATTCTTTTCTTTTCTTTTCTTGCTATAAGTGTTTTAAAAAGTGAAATTATCATTTTTAATAAACATATTGATTAAAATATTAAAATTTAAAAATAGTAAAGTGCATGGCGATGTTCACATACTTTATATTAATTTTTCAGTTTTTATGAATTTTTTATAATATTTTTTTAATATTTTTATATTTTTAGATTGTTTATTGATGTGATATATAAAATAAAATAATATTATGTAAATATGAAGTATATGTAAACGGGAGTGAAATCAAGAATTTTTTTAAATGATCGAAATTAAATTGTAATTTTTACTATAGTAAAAATATAATTTTTAAAAAATTAAATAAAAAATTTATCATTTTTAGGAGAGATTAAAGTGCTATTTTATTTTTATTAATTTAAAATTTTTAACACTTTAAAAAACCTAAATGAAAAATTTTTTATTTTAGAGGGTTGGAGCCCTGCCAGCCCCCTTAGATTCATCCCTGTATGAGAATTGTCAATAGGGGTGTTCAATCGGTTAACTGAATCGAACTAGCATTAACTGAATTAATCGAACTTTTAAACTATTAATCGTTAATCGAACCAAAAGTTTTTCAAAACAAATTAACAGAATCGAAATATTTCGATTAACTCGGTTAATTAAACGAAATTTTTATGTTTTTGTTTTTTTGTTAAAACAAGTATAAAACGTATCAAAAAATAAATTGGTAATTTTTATTTAACAGAATTAACCAAATTAAAATTAACCGAATTATCCAAAATTAACTGAATTGATAATATATAATATTGATTTTTTGAAAGTTCGATTGATACGGTTAATTACCTGATTTCAAACCGAATTAACCGATAAACGAACTTTCAAAAAATCATTAACTGACCTCCGATCAAATTAGATTGGTTAATCGACTGATTAACTGAATTAGTTCGATTCGATCGATTAATTCGATTTTAACCAAAATTTGAACACCTCTAATTGTCAAACAGGTTGATATGCTAACATCGTTAAAAAAAATATTATAATCAATATTTTCATGAAAAAAACTATTTAGTTTTTTTAAAGCTTAATGGTTAATTTAATTAAAAAAAAGTACAAATTAAAAATTAAATGTATAATTATGAATTTGTATTACGAACAATAAATAATATCAATCATTGATATTCTTTATTCTCATACTTGTAAGTTATTGATGGTTGGCATATTAGATGATCATGATGATTAAGTTTATAGAATAAAATATTCTAATACCTCTTTTACTATAAAAAAATAATATCAATCAATTTAACCATTTTAAACCTAACTTTTTTAGCATATGATTTTTATATCTATGAGTTTTCCTTTTGTTAATATAAAGGTTTAATATAGTATTCAGTCTATGAATTTATCAATTATGTCCATTTTAGTATTTATAACTTTTTATCAATTTTGGTATTTGAATTTATTAGGTCCACCAGGAGCAAAAATAGGGTAGGCAATGGCTTTAGCCCCCAAAATATAAAATTGTCTATTAGTCCTTTTTTTAGAATATACAAGTTAGTATAATGGTAAAATTGTATTTTACCCTAAACTTTTTCATTCATTTTTAGTCTTCTTAAAATAATTTTCTAGCTTCGCCTTAGAGGTTTACTTTGACACTTGAACTTGGATTCTATAAAATTATAATAATGTGGTACAGTCTTTAACTGTCATATTATTATAATTTTATGAAATTCAAAGTTCAAAGATTAAAACGGACAATTTTTCCAAGTTCAAATGCTAAAGTAGACCCCCAAAAGCATAAGTACCGAAATGAATTTAGTTACTAAATCTAGGGACCAAAAAAATATTAATCCTGTTATAAACATGACGGCATAAATTAAGGAAGTGGGAAGAGTTCAAGAGGTAGACCAAATAGTCAAAAATATTCTACACGTGGCGACTCTTCATTGAGTTCTTAGTTTCTTCCGCCAATCATGGCTGACTTTTTTACTTAAGCCAATGACCGCCACCAGTTTTTTTTTTTTAATTATCTTTGTTCATGTACCACATGCTCTGTTTTATTTTACTATTTTGCAAAATGGTCCTTTTATTTTATGATTTCTTTTTATTCCCCTTTGATTGTTGCCTTTTCCCCCCTAGATATTTAACTAAGGATGAATTTTTTTTTTTGATATTCTTCATGTCCGTTTTATGGTTTATGTTTGAGATTTGTGGTTGTCCTTTTCAATAATGTCGTCTCCAAAGTTTGAACGTGGGTACTCCCTTTGGAAATGTCATGTGCTTTACCATTGCACCGAATCACTTGTTGGAAAAAGTGAATATTTAATGTACTGTCAATGTATTTTTATTATGAATTACAAAGGGAGGGTAAAGCCCTAACAACAACGCGACTGGTGCAACTTGAACCTATGCCACACCTGGAGCAATGCACACCCTTGATTATCAGGCCAACACACGGAGTTCTGTCAATGTACAAGTTTCATGCAACCACATGACATCTCATCATTAGTAAAATAATATATGATTTATATATAAATATTAATAACTTTATTTGAATATATTCAATGATGATATGTGGTGTTATTATTTATTGGCTGTGTATGAAACTCATCAACTAGCGATGCATCAAATATTATTGTTTTAATTAATATTAATTTTCATGAAACATAATAATATTATTGTTTTCGTTATGATATAAATACATATAAGTGCTCGTTAAAAATATATATGTATTAAAATGCCTATGTTTATCGTTTCAAATTTATCGATAAATTAAAAAGAAATTATATGTTTTTTATAATCTAAATTCTCAATGAAATATACATCAATACAAACAAATATACCTCAATTATACACCTAAAATATGTTTATACACAAATATCTAATTTTTTTTAATTAGATTAGATAACTAAATTTAGTGATTATAATCTATTATTTAATGTAATTATAAAAACATAAATTTTGGTCAAGACAAATAAAAATATTTAAAATATCAAAACATTGTATCAATTGGTGAACAGGCACCAATATATACATTAGTATTAGATGAAACAGATCAAAATACACTCAAATATAATTGGAAAACTCCCAATAATTTATAATTATTTTGTACCAATTTAAAATTAAATAATACGTAATTAAAATTTATAATTGTTATAAATTAAGAGATATGTATGTATGTAGGATTATTAATTGATATATTATGATTAAAATTATGGGAAAATACAAGTATAAGGAGTTAAATAATTATATTTATATTTATGAGTAGATTAAAGGTGTAATCAAGTCAAGCTAATCTCTAATAGTGATAAGTTCAAGCTCAAATTCGACTCAAAATTCAAGGTTTGATACTTGACTCGAGCTCAATCGGAACATTAACTCAAGCTCAAGGCTTGATGCTTAATCAAGTTGAGAGTATCTTTGGCTTTTTCGTATTCAAACTTGAGCTTGCTCATTAAGCCCTTTCTATATAATAAGAGTAAAGATGTAATTTCATAATATGAAATTATAAAACAAAAAGCTCGATTAAGCTTGCTAGCTATTTGAATCAAGTATTATAAAACTTAAATTTAGCTTGATCAATAACTCAACCTTGGTTCAATAATTACTATATCAAATTCGAGCTCCTTTTTCAAATCAAACTTGAATATCTTACGAGCATTAAGGATGGTGGGAAGGGGGTAAACAGGGTCTTCCCCCGAACCAAATGGGATTGAATTTTTACACTTTAAAACATATATAAATTAGTAATGATAAAATTATAATTTATCCCAAAATGATAATATTTTAATTTATTCTTTAAAAAATTATAAAAATATTAATTATTTAAATAATAAAATTACATTTTAGCACCTATCAAAATTTTTATAGCTTAATTCCATCTCCAAAAATTTTTGGCTCAGCCCTTGACTTGCATCAATATCTCATTTACATAACAAAAAATATTTTATATTTTTATTAGCTCGTAATTTGTCAAGTAATCCAATATTTAGGTGCCGGTTTAAAAAAAATCATAAATTTCTGGGCATTGGATATTAAAAGGGGAAAACAATGAGGAGCAAAAACGAAAATTCTCCAAAATATAAGGGGTATCCCGCCAAAAAGAAAAAAAAAATAATATATTATAATTTTTATAAAAAAATTCGCTTTCGCGGGACCCACGCTCCTACCAGAGATGGGGTCACACTCGCACCGCGTTTTCGGTTTTCGTTTCGCTTTCTAATTTGTTTTTTTTTTCCTTCAAAACTCACAACGAAATCCATTGTCTCTTCAACATTTTTTTTAGCTAATTTTTTTTTCTCTCATAGGAGAAAATTTATTATTTTTCTTTTTTTTTTTGAGTGACGAATTCAAGCATGAGTCAGTTCACTCGTTATAGTCGTGTGTTACTGTTAATGGTATTAGGATTAAGCGCGGGAACCTGTTACGGTTTCGGTACTTTCGGATTCGAATTCCATCACAGATACTCGGATCCCGTTAAACAAATCCTGGCCGTCGATGAATTGCCTGCGAAAGGAAGTCCAGAGTATTACAGTGATATGATCCACCGCGATAAAATAATCAAGGGCCGTCGATTGGCGGCGGAGAACGATCAGACGCCGATTACTTTTCTCGACGGGAACGAAACTTATCGATTGAGTTCGTTTGGATAGTATGGTTTTCTTCTTACCTCCTCTCTCTCTCAAAACTGCTTTTTAAAAAAAAAATAGAAGATATTCTTACTTTTTTTTTCTGTTTGTTTGCCGAGAAAAAAAAAGTGTTGTACGATATTCTTTAATCTTTAGATTTTTCTATTTGGAATTTACAGTTTGCATTACGCAAATGTAACGGTTGGGACGCCAGCTTTGTCGTTTTTGGTAGCATTAGACACCGGCAGCGATCTCTTTTGGTTGCCATGCGATTGTTCCAGTTGTGTCCATGGCATAGAATCACCCGGTGGCCCGGTAATTTAAATTTAAATTCTTAATGATTTATATATTTCTTTTATTCTTTTTGGCCATTTTGTTTCTTTTATTCACTAAGAATAAAATATGCTGTCAAATAATATGGTAGTTCTCTCTATTATTATTTGGTATAATTAGTTTATTCTTTATGTTGATCTTAACGTTCATAAAGAACTTTTTGAGGTTTGTGATTTCACTTTTTAAAATGCTATTTTTCGAATTTGAAATTTTTTTTTCTTTCTAAAGTATGATGGATCAAATGACAATAGATCGAGATCACTACTTATAGTTTTTTTCAAACTTATAAATAAGAGTATAATACGTTTTGGTGCATTGAAATTCATTTTCTTTTATATTGATAAAGGTATTTATGTCAATCGAACTAAGACTCAATCGATTATTTACTTGAAATTAAATATTAATTTATTTGTGAAATGCCAAATTTAATTTTTTTATATTTTATCAAAATAAAATAATAATTTTATTTTTTACTATTTTTTAATGATACTATTAATTATTTTAAAGGTATGATTATGTAAAGTAAATATAAATATAAATTTTATTAGCATATATATTTAAATTAATATTATATATAAAAGCATTTTGGTCATATGAGGCTAGGTGGAATGAGACTTTTCTAAACTTAACCTTGACTCGGTTTAATTAATTAAAAAATTAAATATATTAACCCGACTCGAAACTTTATTTTTAAGTAAAAATTTGACTCGATCGAATTGAAACCCATCAAATTCAATTTTTTTTGTAATCCCTAACTTTATTAACCCAAAACTTATTGGTAGATCTATTTTTTTTATTTAAATATACTAGTTCAATCCTTTATACTATTCAATCATATTGAATTTAGGAGCATGTGTAACACACTCATTTATATGCTAAAAGTTCTTCCTTTTTCATTTCGAATCAATGCACTTTACCTATTATTCTAAAACATTTGGCTTAACATTCTCTTCTACTTAATCTCGTAACGTTTTTATCGCATCTTCTTCATCAATTTTGCCTTCCCAACTTATAAAAATTTGGGATTGATTTTCGGTTGGTCCAACTTACCTGCTCCACCCATTGAGGTATTCAATGTGAAATCGAGCAATTATGAATTGCTCTGACACCAATTCTTGCAATTTTTTTGAATATATATTATGCTTAATTTCAATCAAGTAGACTTTATGGCCTTACGAGAAACTTACTCCCATATTGATTTGGTAAATAATTTAAATATAATTTTCTAAATCATTAAGATCGTTTATTTTAGTTTGATTCAATAAAATTACGATATTAAATAAATTTTGATAAAAATATTAATAATTTAAAATAAGAGGATTTCATTTTCAATTTCAATCTTTGACAAAATTCCATTTGCTGTAAAATTTGTGTTTCAGACCATAGAATTTAACATCTACAGCCCTAATACATCATCTACAAGCTCAAAGGTTCCTTGTAGCAGTGACAAGTGCGAACAACATAGGAAATGTTCTTCACCTTCAAGTAATTGTCCTTATCAAGTTATCTATCTATCCAATGGCACCTCGTCGATTGGAGTTTTGGTGGAAGATGTCTTGCACTTGAGTACGGACGATGATACAACAAAGAAACCCGTCGAAGCCAAGATTACTTTCGGGTTTGTATCTTTTACTTCCTTTGTCCTGAAATCTCACCGTGCTGTTGTTGAAAATAGCATCAGCCTGTCATCAACAAGACATGCATTGTTACTGTTTTGAGTCTGTAAATGATTATGATTATGCATTGCTTCACATTGTTACCGGTGATTATGTCCGGGAATGATGAACTCATGTGCGTTACTCTATTGCAGTTGCGGGAAGATTCAGACCGGATCGTTCTTAAACGGTGCAGCTCCTAATGGTCTTTTCGGGCTTGGTATGGACAATATATCAGTTCCCAGCACATTAGCAAAAGAAAATGTTACATCAAATTCGTTTTCTATGTGTTTTCGATCCGATGGAATCGGAAGAATAACTTTCGGTGACAAGGGCAGCTCAGATCAAGGAGAAACACCGATTAATCTCAGGCAATCACGGTACTGACCATAATACCGAACTTGTTCGACATGCGAACACTCCTATTTTCTCAGGTTTTACTGATCCTTCTCGATATTCATTTTCAGCCCTTCTTACAATGTTAGTATCACTCAAATAAGCGTGGGAGGAAATGCCGGCGATCTCGAGTTTGATGCCATTTTCGACTCCGGTACCTCGTTTACATATTTGAATGACCCGGCTTATACGCTTATTTCCGAGACTGTAAGTAGTTTGAGTCACAAATTTCATGTTCCCCCCCCCTCCCCCTCTCGGTTTCCATTTTCTCCCATACGTGTATTTATAGTTATTTTGTTTGGCAGTTCAACAATTTGGCCTTAGACAAGCGGCATACATCGAAGTCTACCGAAGACCTTCCCTTTGAATATTGTTATGAGCTAAGGTAATCTATTGCTTTCGGTCCATTGAAAAGATGTATATTTTATCGTTCCTCGCCCAAAGGCCTCAGGCACCGAGTTCTTTTACCTTACAGCGCCAATCAAACGAGCTTGAAGTACCCCGTAGTCAATCTGACAATGAAAGGCGGAGATCAGCTTTTCGTGAATGATCCAATAGCAGTGCTCGCCATGCAGGGTGGAGCTGTATATTGCTTGGCAGTCGTGAAAAGCGACGATGTGAATATCATCGGACGTAAGTCTCTCCGGATCCAATTTACATACACCGAACCGATAATTGATCCGATGTTTGTAAATATCCTTATCTACAAATTATCAAACATTCTATTAGAAGTTTTTAGGTATTTCAAGTCGAAAAATCTCCAATTGCTACTTACATTTTTTTATTAAATCCGATCCAGAAAACTTCATGACCGGTTATCGTATAGTCTTCGATCGAGAAAAGATGGTACTTGGCTGGAAAGCATCCGATTGTAAGTAACTTCTCTTCAATCTCGTCCACTGGTTCATGTCGTAAATCATTTTAACAATCCAATTTCCACAGGTTACAATATCGAGACTTCAAACACTTTACCAGTGATACCACCATCGGCGGTCCCTCCGGCTACTGTTGTTAAACCGGAAGCAACGGCCGGAAACGGCAGTAATGCTGGAGCTCCAGGGTCATCTCCACCACCTATGACAAATAAATCAACCCAGCTTAAAGCTTTGTCTTATGTAGTCACAATTGCTCTAATCCTATGTTTTGCTCTAATTTAATTTTTTTTAATTGCAAAGTGCCCCTCACCTAGACCCTGTACCATAGGGTATGTTATTGTTTTAGGATTATACGATGGGGAAAACATTTTTAACTTACTATAGTTTTGTTTTTTTATGTTAGTGGCATAATTACACAGGTTTGTAAATATGTTTCGATTTTGATAAATGATTATTGTTTTTACAGCATTTACTTACAATTCTAAGTTATAAAATTTTGGTGTTTCCTGCTTTTTTTTTTCTTTAAATGTATAATTTCCGATAAAATTTATATAATATATCAAAATTTTGTGTAGATAAAAGTCTAATTCTGCTAATGGTAGCTATTAAATTTGTTAAATTATGTTACTTCCAAAATCTTATACGACAAAAATATTATCGTCATGTCAGTTTCTTATTTTTACATGAACTAATCCACAATTTGCGTAAAATTTAATCTAACAAATTTACCTATTACTATTTAATTCATGACTGAAATTTCAAAATTAACAAAAAAAAATAATTTAAAATCGACTAAATTAAAGTAATAGACTAATGTCAGAACTTATGCATAGCATAGGGACTAATAGAAGAATTTGACCTAATATAATATACAAATATAATAGATCACGAATTGACTTATCTTATATAACTTGGCAAAGCTAAATGCAATGATACGATGTATATACTCTTAGCAATTTTGAAAATAAAAGACGAAAACAAATAGTAAAATATGATACCAAAAGAATAATGTGAACAAAAAATGGATATATGAATATGACAAATTTTGTATAACATTAATTATTAATATGTCAAAGATTATATAAAATCTAAAAATACAATACACAAGTATATAAATAGACGTAACAAAAAAAGAAAAAGAAAAATATAAACGGACTAATTTGCTTACATTACACATATTTATGGGTTAAGCTAAGTTTCTAAAGCTCACTTGATATTTGGTAGACTTTTGAAAAAAAATACGTGAAGTTTTAATCAGAGTTTCAATTATTAATTTACAAATATGATAGAAAAATTCAAGATAGAATATAATATTCATATTTCATATCAGATTGACTTAAGTTTAAGCGTGTATCTGTGATGTTAATATTATACTGGTGAGGATTTTTTATTCTTTTTAGAAAAGTTTGTAAAATGTCATTTGCTCATAATCAATGCACCCCTCAACAAGTTCGGTATGTCTCAGGTGATGGTTTTGCCTCCCGACTCTGCTGAAAGCACAAGTCCATGTAAAGGTGGCTTGAAGAGACACTAAAATTTTTAACAAAGTTGAGAGATAAAACTCTCACCAAGACAACACCAAATTTATTTACGGGTCCGTCAACTCCGGACAAACGAATCAACATATACATTTATCTAGCCCTAACCCGTGAACACCTTTTGCTAACTATAATACAAAAGAGCAAAAAGATTAGCCTTAATTTGATAAAGTTAAGAGACTTAGAAAACAAGCTTTATAAGCACAAATAACTACTCTGATTGTTACACCCTAACCTCTTCCCTTTTGAACAAACGAGAATCTATCTTTTTCCTGTTGTTGTATCAAACGTTAGCAATGGCTACAAGCATCGGCCTAATCCCCATTATAGATAAATTTCATAAAAGTACCCAACTTAAAAATAAATGAATATTTTACCAAAAAAAATGAATAAATAAATATTAGAGACAACTCAAATATATTAAGACAACTCAAATTTTAACTAAATATATCAATTTAATTACATGCTATTTACATGTAAAAAATTAGTAAATTAATCCTAGCAAACCATAGTTACAAATATCACACACACAAAAAAGGAAAAAAAAGAAAAGAAAAAAAAATGGATTATTTTCAATATGGATATGAAAATGACAAAGATCAGTTGCATGGGGATTTTGTGGTAGGATGAAGCATGCTTAATAAACACTACATCATAATTTTTTCTTCAAGCATATCATTACTATATGCAATGGGGCCACCTATAGGTGACCTTTGTTACTAGCAGATCCTTTGGCTCACTATAAATAATCTCTATGAATCTCTGAACTTTCCCATGCAAAACGAGCTAAAAGCTACTTTGAATTTGATAAAAGAAGACAAAGTGGTTTTTAAAATGGCTTTACTCATAGCAGTACTGACCTTAGTTTTGCTTGTGTCGGCGTCAACTTCACCAGCCATTGCTCTTAGCTTGAATCATTATGAGAAAACCTGTCCTGATGTTGAGTCGATAGTTGCAAAAGCAGTCGAGCGTGCCACCATGAAGGATAAGACGGTCCCTGCGGCCCTTCTTCGAATGCATTTTCATGATTGTTTTATAAGGGTAATTTGGTGTGGATTTTAGGGATGTCGGATTCAAAGTTGGGTTTTGATATTGATTTGGGCTTTTTCTTTTCAGGGTTGTGATGCTTCTGTGCTGTTGTACTCAAAGGGAAACAATAAAGCTGAAAAAGATGGGCCTGCAAATCTTTCTTTGCATGGATTTTATGTTATAGAAAATGCAAAGAAAGAAGTCGAAGCAGCGTGTCCTGGTGTAGTCTCGTGTGCTGATATTTTGGCTTTTGCCGCAAGGGATGCTGTCGTGCTAGTAAGACTACACTTTCTTTAGTGTGGATTCTGTATGTGCATTGAATATATGTATGCATAATGATTGATCTAATGGTGTCTATTTGATCAAATTCATGATAGTCTGGAGGTCCTACATGGGAAGTGCCTAAGGGAAGAAAAGATGGTAGAACATCAAAGGCCAGCGAAACTATACAATTACCGGCTCCGACTTTCAGCATATCTCAACTACAACAAAGCTTCTCTCAAAGAGGCCTATCCATGGATGACCTTGTAGCTCTTTCAGGTTAACCGAAATGATAAACTTTATATGTTTTAATTCAACATTATTTAAGTAAAGCAAAAAGGGATTACCTTGTTACTTACAGATGATGCTGTTGCAGGAGGCCACACCATAGGATTTTCCCACTGCTCATCCTTCCAGAAAAGAATCCGCAACTTCAACACAACGCACGACATAGACCCAACAATGCATCCTTCATTTGCAGCAAGCTTAAGGAACGTTTGTCCGATCAAGAACAAGGAAAAGAATGCCGGAGCAACAATGGATCCTTCTTCAACAACTTTCGATAACGCCTACTTCAAGTTGATCCTTCAAGGCAAAACCCTGTTCTCTTCTGACCAAGCCCTGCTCACGAATCCGAAAACCAAAGGTTTGGTATACAAGTTTGCCAGTTCGAAACAGAGTTTTGAGAAAGCTTTCGTAAACTCTATGATCAAAATGAGCAGTCTCAATGGAGGACAAGAAATTAGGAAAGATTGTCATGTTGTAAACTAAGGAATTCATAGATTAGTTATTAGATTCTAAACTATGAGAGCTAGGTAGTTCATCAATGGACTACTACTTTTCCTATTTTCATTGTAGTCTATTAGCCTAATAACTGTGGATTGAGAGAATTTATAGCTGAAGAAGCACAGCTACACTACTGTAATAAACTGAGATATTATGAATATCTTAAGAAACTAGCTTTAATCATAAGAACATACCGATCATCCTCATACAAAAAATTTTCACATTTGAGCTTCAAAGAGTGAAAAATGCAGAAAGCAATTTCGTCCATATCGAAGATAAAAATATAACTGTTCTTGCATCTCTAAGCCTATCATAATTAAAAAAAATGCAAATCAAGAAAATGAGGAAAAATAGCTTATCTTCAAGGTAGGATCTCCATTGATGAACATAGATCAATACGAGCAAGCAAACTTCGTCCATATCGAATCCAAAAATTAAACCGGCATATGCATCGATAACTAGAATACCACGAGAAAAACCTATTATCTACAATTGGCAAGCCATTATCAGCAATTGACTGAACAAAATATTGAAATTGTTAACCGAATAATATTCAAAGTAAGAATGCACATCAGAAATTACTGAAGTAAAGACAGTTCACTGTAAAATGCACGTCAAAAATCTTAAAATGAATGGAAGTGGCTTAAAAAAAAAGTAAAAGATCAGCAGTCTCTGCCGCCGTTGCCGCCATGATCGTCGTCGTGGCCGCGTCTTATATCGCACCTGGTTATGTTTATTCAACGACACTGGAGTTTTTAAAGACTATCAAAACGCTGCGTTTTTGAACGGGCCAAACCGCGACGGGGTAAACGGATTAACGGTCGTGATTAACAAAACGCCTAAAATGATGAACTCACTGATTTTAATCCACGTTGCACTCATGTAATCATTATCTGTTCTCTCCTTATCCGAATTTTATTTATATTATTTATGTTATGGGTTAATTTCATTATAAGTCTTCAAACTATGATCCAGATTTTATCCAAAGCTCCTTCAAACCTTTAAATTGATTTCCAAAATTCAAAATATTTTAATTAAATTCTCAAAGTATTGTAATAAATATAAATTAATTCATACCTTCAAGCTAATCACTTTTTTATGGTAAAAGTATCATGGAGGCTTTTGTATTAAAAGTTAGATTATTTTTTATCCTTCTATTAAAAAATGGGTAAGTTAATCTCTATATAGTAGATCAAAAAACAAATTGGTCCGTTCTGTTAAAAATTCATTTCTTTTGTACTATTAAAAATTGCTCCATAATATATATGGGATGAAATTTGATATGATGAATTTTTTAACAGAATGATCAATTTGCTCTTTGATCTGATGTACATGGATTAATTTATTTTTTTAATAAAGAGACTAAAATGCAATCTAACCCCTAATATAAGAGTCACCAAAATACTTTTACCCACTTTTTGTTGATCTAATTAAAATTTCAAAGTGTAAATCACATCTTTTTGTCAATTTATTTTTTTGAATTATAAGAAGAGAACAAAATCCGAACAATAAACACAACTAATACGACTTGAATCTAAGTCAAAATTGAAGTAATGAACACCCTGACTTTTAGACTATTCACATGAGGTTCATATTTCGTTAGGGCAGCCATTTTGATACTAAGTTGAAAGAAGTATATCCAAACAATTAAAACAATTTGAAAGAAGGGTCTAATTGAAAACTTGGGGACTAATTTAAATTTTAAGTCATGACTTGAGGATGATTAGTGCAATCAACCCTAACCGTATTAACAATTTATTTCACTTTCAAATTGCTTATGTCCAGTTTCTCGAATCGTCGTCATCATCATCAACTCAGTGCTCTAATCTCTGTTTCTCAGCTCACTGAATCTGATGGCGTTCGCTCATTATTTGTTTGCAGTTCCAATGGACACTTCAATTCACCCCAAAATTTCAATTCCCCCTTCCTTTTGTACCACTGAATCCCCATCTTCCTTACCTTTCCCTTCTTTTTCTCCCCCTTTTCCTCCATTGTCTAAAGTTCGAAATCTCTCTATTTTCCCCAGAATCAACAGAGTGGGACACAAAGGTATCTTCTTTTATCATCATTGTTTTTGATTAATTTTAATGGGAATCAATTTTTAATACTGTTTTAAGCTGACAATCGTTGATTCGTTTAATTTTTTTTTTGAGTGAACAGCAAAAGCTGAGCCTCGAGAATCTGAAGTGAATATAGAAGCTGATGCGTTTTCTCATTTCAAGCATTTGCTTCTTCCAATAACTGATAGAAATCCTTATCTTTCTGAAGGAACTAGACAGGTTAATGTCTTGAAGACATAATTTTTTTTTTGAACTCTTCACAATTTCAGAGCATCGATTTTCAATTCTTTCAAACAAGAAATGGGTAAAATCTTTATTTCCTTTTGGGTCCTCATTCTTTGGTTAAAAATGTTTTGTTTTTAGCAGGCTGCTGCAACTACTGCTGCTTTGGCAAAGAAGAATGGAGCTGACATCACTGTTGTGGGTACGTATGTATGATTCATAGGTCTTTACATAAGTTCAATGTTAGATTCAAGCTATCATTTAGCATCTGAGCTTTAGATATTCAGGTTTTCACCATTTTTTAGGTAAAAGTACCCTGTTAGATTGTATATTGCCGCTTTACTCAAAAAATGAGTAAATTAGTCTTTGTACGTTAGATCAAAGAGCAAACTAGCCATTTTGTTAAAAATTCTATCCATTTATACGGTTAAAAACTGGTTCATGAAGTACACGTGGCATGTCATATAAGTTTAAAACAGTATAAACATATGAAATTTTTAACAAAAATGACTGATTTGCTCTTTGGTTTAACATACAGGGATTAATTTGCCAAATTTTTAAGTAGAGGGGCAAAAATGCATTATAACTCTAGTACAGGGGGTGTAAACTGGGTTTGAACTAGTAGTTACTCTTCTGTCTAAAAAAATCCTAGCGCCTCTTTAAATTGAACCAAGAGAAAACAAAGATTAGAGAGAAACAAAAATGAAAATAACAAAGGCTCAGCTGGTTTCCCTGTTTTCATTTGCCACACTAATTCCTACCCTATTGGGTGGTAGTGCTAATATTGTCAAATTTGATGACATCTGGAAGCAACGTGCCAAACAGGCACGGAAGAAGACCCTGGCAGCATACAAACCAAGCCCGGAAAATGTCACCAGTAACCTCAATTACAATGTTAACAAGTAAATCTTATTTATAGCTTTTAATGTTTGAACCTAGGACTTGGCCTATTTGGTCTTTACAGCTACTCTTAGGAAGTGGAGTGTGCATTCAGCTGGGGTGGAATTCCAGCAACCACAACCCTTTCTCGATACCAGTCTGCTTATTATTTAAAGTACTAAGAAATTTATATATGTTCTTTGCTTGCAGTTATCGATGAAAAGCAGAAAGAGTCGTTGCCGGAGCATGAAACTCAATTGGCAAGTGTTCGCTGGCATCTCTCTGAAAGTATGTAGTGTATCTATGCAGTCTTAAATGTTGGTAAAAATCATTATAGAAAATTCAGAATACCTAACATACTTGCTTACATTTATGTGCCTGATACTGCTGTTGACACAACATAATGCTTCAGTCATTGGCTTAAGGCCAAGTAAAATTCACCATGCATATGCATGTACTGTAATTTAAGTTTTAAACCTTAAGGTAGATGCCTAGAATGGCTTATACATAAATGGTCTCTTGGTCATTTTCTAGATCTTCTCCCTGGAATGTTCATCAAAAATCAGTTGTTATTTGGGACAATATGTTAACTATTGGGTAAACTACACTAGTAGTCACCCAATTATTCAATTTTGTCTTTTTTGGTCATCAGTTGCCTAACGGCGGTAGCTTTTAAGATTGGCATAATAGCAGCTTTAGCCCTCAATATTTACACATTGTGTAATTTGGTATTTTTTGTAATTTTGATTTTCTTTGTGACCCTTTCACCTAAAAAGCTAATAAAACAAACTTATTAGCTAAATTTGATTGAAAATGTACAAAAAATTAGAAACACCCAAAAATCCCATATAATACTTTTCATCTTTTCTAATTATTTTAAAATTAACCTTCAATATCACAAAGAAAAGTAATATATATATATATCATGTGTAAATGTTGAGGATTAAATTTTTTTAGAATCAAGACTAAATTGATATAATTTATAAATGTTTAGGGTTAAAATTGTTATTATGTCAATTTTAAAAGCTGTCACCGTTAGTCCATTGTTGACCAAAAAAGACAAAATTGAATAGTTGGTGATCATTTTGTAACTTTTCATAGTTGGGTGACCAAAAAAATAAATTTACTAATGGTTAGGTGATCATTTTTTAACTTTTCATAATTGGGTGACCAAAAACGAATTCACTAATAGTTGGGTGACTACTAGTGTAGTTTACCCTATGTTTAACTATATTATTTGTGTATCATCCTATATGCCTCCGTGATTGGTAACTAAACAAAGTACAGTATATGCATGAAACAAAAGGTTATTGGGCAATTTAACTTATTTCGACACTTCCTTTTCAATGCATCTTTGTGCTAACTGATGTGGGGAAAAAAAAAAACAAACCAGGTGGATTTAAGGAATTCAAGTTGTTGGAGCGACTCGGGGAAGGATCCAAACCTACTGCTATCATCGGTGAAGTTGCCGATGACCTGAATTTGGATCTCGTGGTAATGAGCATGGAGGCCATTCATTCCAAGCACGTTGATGCAAATCTATTGGCTGAGTTCATCCCGTGCCCCGTCCTGCTTTTACCATTGTAAGATCCTATAGCCTTTGGGATTGAAATTGAACTAAAATATGTGTTGCAAATGCCAGTTTTTCTCCTAGGCTTTTGTGATCTTCATGTAATTTGTTCAAAACTTTGCCAATTGATTAGCTGATTATGGTAGTACTAGTCTTTACAAGAGCTTGGGAAATGACAGATTTAGCATTATCCATAAATGATTGAGCTTTTTAGCATAATATGAAGGTTTTCTAAACTTATGAGCAGTGCCTTAATGCTTTTGGTGTTGGCGTTGAGCTAGAAATCTTGCAGTGCCTTATGCTTTAAATATGCCATAGGTCCTTGGAATTTAGTCTCTCTACTTTCCAAATTTGAAAATTCAAGTCCAATTGTTAACTATGTAAGTTTCTTTTGTTGATGTGACATTTTAAAATAAAAAAAATACTCACTTGATTGTAATGTAATTAAAAGAATGACATTATAATAAACTCGAATTTAAGAAAATAATTTTAACAGTTTTGATAGTTGAACTTGAATTTTGATGAAATTTGAAATCTGAAAGTATGGAGATTAAATTTTAAATTTATAAAAAATATATGGACTTATGCCATAGTTTTACCGTGCCTTATTCATGTGGGTAGATTGTTGAATCTTTATCACCATTGAAGCAAATGAGTACACAAGAAGTGAATTGAATTGCCTAATGCTTATAAATTTGATTCGAGTGGATTCAAGTTTTAAAAATATCGAATCAATTTTAATTTAGGTCAATATCCAGTTTAGATTATCCAAGTTTGAGGTAGGTTTGGGTCATTACATGTTTGAATCATGTTGGGTTTTGCTCATTTTGTGTTTTAAACACTATTTTAAGTTTGAATTATTTCAAAGTTCAATTCATTTTTGTTAGGATAAATTTGGGTTTGGGTTAATTAAGTTTAGATTGTTGATATTTTATGATCAAATCGAATTGAATTTATTTGAATTTAAGTCGATCGGATCAAATTTTCAGATTTTACTGATAAATCTGTTATTATACCTTAAATGTATTCATATTTCTCTTTTGAGTACAAGACAGGTTCATTTCATTTTACTTGGGTTGAGTTTAGAAATTAATTTTAGACAATAATTTTTATCTCCCGATTGGCTCAGTTTAACTTAATTTTAAATTAAACTATTTTTAAAATTTAATTATAAAAATATCTAAATATTAATATAAAATTATAAATTTTATTATTTTTTAAATATTAATGTAATCTTTTGAATAAATTGAGTCAATCTCGAGCTTGAAATCATTTATAAAATCAGATCTTGATCAATAACCACCTCTATTAGAAGCACTCTCTATCAATAAATTTAAATTACTTTGAAATGTAATCGAAGCACTCAATTAATTTCTTTTTACAACATTTTCAATATTTGTAAAATTCAAACCAAAACCAATTTCAAGAGTACCAAAATTTATACAGCCATCAAATGTTGGTTTCTAGAAAAAGTTATTGACAATTTGTATATCAAATTATTGTGTCTAATACCAGAAATCGAATCTAACTAAGCACTAAGCCCAAATTCAATGTTCCTTTTCCATTAAAATATATATTATTTAAAAATAATATTAAAAAAAACTTATTGTCAAAATAATTTAATATATTACACATCAAGCAACTAAAAAATTTCAAATGAAAGCTCCCCACCTTCCAAAATATCTTTGGATTCACACTCTTTCTAACTTTGATAACTAATATTTCCCCTTTTGGTATCAGAATTATCTTTTCTTTTTATTCCAAAAATTATCAATGCTTAATAATATCGTGCAAATATCGGATTTTTATTGGTAAAGTTTTTTTTAATAAATTAAGATAAAAATGATATTTTAAATATAGAAATGAAAAAAAAATACTAGATAAAAATTTTAAAAATATATTAGGGTGGGTTTGGATGGACAGTAGTATGCGGTGCGTTTAGCTTATTTTTTTTTCACGTTATAGTATCCAATCTCACTGTCACCGCTGTTTTTACAGTAATCACGGGTAAACGTACCATCCATCATTTTGCTTAAGGCATGAAAGTGGAATTTGATTCTCGGTTGAAATATATATAGTGTAAACAATAATAATAATAATCCTGATTTAATCTTCATTGTGAGTTTATACCACATCATCATTTGATTTTTTAAAAAAAATATTTTTTTACATTTTTTACATTTTGGTTTTTTGGCTTTTATATAAATATTTTAGTAGAATCTAGATTTAATGACCAAATTGAGAAAATTTACCAAATTTAGTGACTAATATGAAAAAACTCAAGGATCAAATTGAAAAATCGTAAAATTCATGAAACTAAATATTGTTTTATCCCAATTTGAAAACAAAAAACCATGTTCTGACAAGCATGAAAATAGGCTATTTTGGCCAATTTCCATATATTCTAGTAGTCAATAATTCTAAGATAAAAATAGGTTATTTTTCCATATACTGATGGTCCCAATCTCACATCATGTGATGTTCTTTCTTCTTTTTCACATTTATCACATCACATTTAATTGAAACCTTTGCATTTATAATTGGAATAAAAAAAACTAAATTTTTCATTTTCTAAATAAATAAAATTCTCTTGAAAGCTAAGTCAACAACCACCTCCATTAAATACAATTAAAAAAATAATTAAAGAGGTTGATTGACATTAACATTATTGTTAGTACAGGACGGTGTAGGTTTAAATACGTTGAAGTGTATTAGTCTCCTATTTAAAAGTTGAGAGAAATTATGGGTAATTCTTTGAGATTGGCTTTGGGCTTTTCAGTGCAGCTTAGGTGGAACGTGAAGATGGTCTCCTTCCGAATTTTTAAGATGATTATTCAAATGTTTATGGTGTCTAATACAATTAACAATTTATTATCTAAACTAGTATGGTTTCTCCTGCTTTGACGGAGGGAAAATTTAAGTTGTAATTTATTGATTAAGTGTTTTTTTAAATAACATTGGTTTGAACATTAAAAATGATAAATTCTATATTAAGTTTTAAAAAAAATATAATTATTAATATTTTGTTAATTATAAAAATTAATTTCACCAATTATTTTAAATATATATATTTTAGGTTGTTACGATTGAAATACACCAAGAGGGTGTGAATTGGTGTTTTTAAAAAAAGTTTTTGTAAAATGAGAAATACAAACGACTCAAGAATTTATAGTGGTTCGGCCTCAATTGCCTACGTCCACTACCTTAGCTTTCCTCAACTAAGGATTTCCCAAATCTACTAGATTTGAACCTTTAAGGGTAAGGTTTAACCTTACAAATCTCTATCTTTTTAAAGGTAAGATAGAACCACTACCTCTTAAGGTTTTCTACCCAAAACCTTAAGTAACACCTCACAAAATAAGAGAAAATAAGAATGAATGAGAATTTACCTCCAAAAGGCAAATGATCAACAAATAAGCACTCTCACACAAAGTTACAACACATGAAAGAATGAATGAAAACTTAACCCACAAATGTGTACAAGAAAAGTTTGCTAGAAGATTGATGAAAGATGGAAAAATAAGTTCTTCAAGGTTAAACACTTGTTTCTTGTCTTTTGTTAAACTTCAATAGAGAGCTTTGACCTTGTATTTAAGTCCTCTAACAACCTTGTAGACATTTGTAGCCGTTAGAAATAAATTAGAGACATTGCAGCCATTAAAACCAGCATTTAATGCAAACAACAGTTTCGTTGTTTCGGTAAAAGTACACTTGTATCAGTAGAATCCTTTACCCAAAGTGACCATTGGAGTCGTTGTATCGGTAGATGCAACCTTGTATCGGTATAACTCTGAGGGTTTCATTTGGTATCGGTAGAACCCCTCAGAGTATCGGCAGGAGTGCAAGGGATGCTGAACTTTAGCTACTGACTTGACTTGTTTCGGTAAAAGCCTTCAAGGTATCAGTAGAAGTCTCAGGCCACAACTTCTTTGCTCTTTGGAGTTTGTTCTACCGGTATAAGTCATGGTTGTATCAGTAGAAGTCAGGCAGGAATCGATACTTTGTCCTGTTCTACTAGTAGAAGTCTGAAGCATTTACAAAGGTTTTTCTACCTTGTGTTTTACCGATACTTTTCCACTAAGTATCGGTAGAAGTCTTCCAGACTTAAAAAAAAGTTATTTCACGGCTTTTTAAGATTTTATTTTGTCCAACGCTTTGAAAATAATTTTAAGGACTTATGAACAAGTTTTGCAAATTTAAGTAGGGATTTTTAATGTACTTTTTGTTATATCAAAATACTTGAAAAACTAAGGCTAACAATCTCCCCATTTTTAATATAACAAAACATTCTGAAAAAAATTTACTAACTCCCATCAAAATTTTAGAAGTTATTTCATTTAAATTTCCAACTTGAAAAAAAATTTGCTTTAAAAGTTACGTTGAAAATTAATTTAAGCAAATTTTATATTTATCTCTCCCTTTTTGTAATATCAAAAAGAACGAAAGCCCCAAAGAAAAACTAAGGAAAGTCATGCACAATACTTGAACCCGAATAAAAAATAAAAATAACACAAGTGAAGAAAAATTATGCATAAAAAAAGATAATAATAAAATGGTAATACTGTTGAACCAATATCAATCAAACATAGTTAAAGTAAAAAAAATATCCTAAAGAAAGCAAATAAGAAAAATAGATATCGTAAGACAAACATCAAACAATTCAAAATATAATCCAACCAAAAAGCATGAAGAACTCAACCAAGAGATGAAGTCCTAATCTTCCGATGGAGGAAATCTAGCGGCCAACTCATGTAACCGCTCGTCGAGTTGATTATAGCGATCATCGATGTGGGTAGTCAATGCATCAAGTCGTGCATTGACTTGCAATGATAGTCCATTGATTGCCTCTAGTAGACGTACGGTGCGCGGAGACGGCGGAGTGAGGAGAGCTGCATGTTCCCCATGTGAAGACGAAGGAGCATCGGAAGAGTGTGGAGCTATCGGTGGAACCGTCGATCCATGAGGTACTGAGGATGGGGGATCAATTTTTCGAACCCAATTCCCTTCGTCATCAAGCTTCCAGTTACAGCTATGTGCGGTCAAGATGCCGATGAAAGAATTAATGGCACGACCGGGGTCTACACTTACGTTAATGCGAAGAGTACAAAAGATATGAGAGAGGAAAGTACTGTAACGTAAGGTTTTGTTGCTAGACACCGGTAACCTAACAATCTCGATAAGATTTAGAAAAATAATGGAAGCTAAGTTTAGGGGAGTGTTGGTTCTAAAGCAATGCCATATCCAATAATCGGTGTGACGAAACCCGGAATGTTTGTTGGTTAGGGCAACTACCCATGTGAAAATAAGGTGTAGGATACAGTCGTGAAGGTCCATGTCGTTGCCTACATAGTCATTTGGTCGAACTAAAGAGTGGTCATAAGGGCCGGTATGACGATCATCACCCTCATTGATGATAGAAAGATACGTGGAGAGGGTGTCGACCGAGATAGTAATCTCTTGGCTCATAGCTGAAGAGATGATAGAGGTAACTAAGTGAGTGTTCGGGTCGTGTTTAAGTTTAGCGTTAGAATAAAACGCCCGAACAAGGTTGTCGTAGCAGGGACCCCTAAGTTGGAGACACTCTAGCCAACCCCAATCGCGAAGTTGATCGAGGTATTTGAATTTAAGGGTGTTGGCTAAAAAGTTAAGATTAATAGGACGAGATATCTGAACAGAACGGGTTGCAAAATAGGTGTTGAATTTTCGAGAGCATCGCTGTCATCGAAACATTCAAATACCAAAGGATGATCTAAAGGATTGGAAGAGGATTCACCTCTAGCACGTTTAGTGGCTGGACGCTTACGGGATGTACGGGGAGGCATTTTAGCTAATGAGGAATTAAACTAAAAGGTGTGAAGGGTTAAAAAAAATTGACCTGCAGAAGAAAATACAAGCAATTTATATCCCCAATAGCAACAGATGCAATTTTGAAATACGAAACAATGATGTTATGGAAAAAATAAAATAAAATAAAATAAAAATAAGTCAGAAAAAAAAATATAGATATAAAATTTGTTTATATATAAAAAAATTCTATATATATATCAGTATATATGTAAAAACAATATATGTAAATAAAAAATAGTATATATATATATATATATAAAGTGTATATAACATTGTATAAGTATAAAACCGTATATAAAAAATATATATGTATAAAATATACAATGTAAAAAAGATATGTATGTAAAAGTACCAATCTAAGTTCTCCTAAAACTAACATTATTTATAGATTTAAAAAAATAAAAAAAATAGGTTTTACTTGGAAAATGGGGAAAAATTGACCTTTTTTGACAAAAATACTTCGTGAGAATGAAGTGGACGCACGTGGGAGACAAGATTTTGTGAAAAAAATGAATGAAAATGGTAGAAGGTAAGGTTGGGAAGTGGGGACCGAAAATGGGGGGTTATGGTTTGAGGAAGAAGATGAGAGGGAAATTTTTTTTTAAAATAGGTTTTCTGTCAAAAAAGAACCGCTGCTGGGTATATAAATGCCCGAAACTACCGATACTTGTACACTTCTACCGATAGAAGTATATAGGTATCGGTAGATGTTTGATTCTACCGATATCTTTAAGAACGCAAAACCAGAAATGTCATATTGGCACAGAACTACCGATACATCCTATATACTACCGAAACAACTATGCAAAAAAATGAAAAATTAAAGAGAAAGAAGTACAATATTACTAAAAAATCAAGTAAAACAAATATATATAGAAGAAGCTTAAGAAGGCATGTTCATTAGTCCTAACTTTCCCCTAATTGTCCAAAATCTCTCGTTATCTAAAGGCTTTGTAAAAATATCGGCTAGTTGATGCAAAGTATCTACAAACTCTAAAGCTATGTCACCTCGTTGCACATGATCTCTAATGAAGTGGTGTCTTATTTTTATATGCTTTGTTCTAGAGTGTTGGATGAGATTTTTGGTTAAGCAAATAGCACTAGTGTTGTCACACCTTATAGGAATGTGATCCATATCAACTCCATAGTCAACTAATTGTTGCTTCATCCAAAGAATTTGAGCACAGCAACTACCTATGGCAATATATTCCGCTTCGGTTGTGGATAAAGCTACACTATTTTGTTTCTATCCAACTTGCAACCACCAAAATCCGCATCGGAGTAAGCATGCAAACTAAAAGATGAATCTTTCGGATACTAAAGTCCTAGGTTTGGAGTGTCCTTAAGGTACCTAAAGATTCTTTTAATGGCTTGTAAATGCGATTCCTTAGGAGATGATTGAAATCTTGAGCATAAACAAACACTAAACATTATATCCGGTCTACTTGCGGTAAGATAAAGCAATGATCCTATCATAGACCTATAAAGTTTAGTATCAACACATTTACCTCCTTCATCTTTATCATGCTTCATTGAAGTACTCATTGGTGTTGATTGAGGCTTCAAGTCCTCCATTTTAAACTTCTTGAGCATTTTCTAGACGTATTTGGCTTGATTAATGAATATACCATTTTGAGTTTGCTTGATTTGGAGCCCCAAAAAGAAGTTGAGCTCACCCATCATACTCATCTCGAATTCACCTTCCATAATCTTAGAAAATTCTTGACAAAGAAGTTCATTAGTAGTACCAAATATAATATCATCTACATAAATTTGTACAACTAAAATGTCTTTGTCTTTAGTTTTTATGAACAAGGTGGTATCAACTTTGTCTCTTCTAAAGCCATTTTCAATTAAAAATTTGGAAAGCCTTTCATACCAAGCCCTAGGAGCTTGCTTTTAAACCATATAGAGCTTTAGACAATTTGAAAACATGATTTGGAAAATATGGATTTTCAAAATCGAGAGGTTGTTCAACATAAACTTCTTCATTTATAAGAACATTTAAAAATGCACTTTTGACATCCATTTGGAAAAGTTTGAAGTTGTTTGAACATGCAAAGGCTAATAACATCCTAATTGCTTCTAACCTAGCTACCGGTGCATAAGTTTCATCATAGTCTATACCTTCCTCTTGGCTATATCCTTTGGCAACTAATCTAGCCTTGTGTCTAACAATATTACCATTTTCATCAAGTTTATTTCTAAATACCCATTTAGTTCCTATAGTTGCATGATCACTAGGTCTATCAACAAGATTCCATACTTGATTCCTTTCAAATTGATTTAGTTCTTCTTGCATAGCTATTATCCAAAATTCATCACTTAAAGCATCATCAATGTTCTTAGGGTCTATGCAAGAAATGAAAGCAACATAATTACAAGTATTTCTAATTGAAGATCTAGTGATTACCCTTTTAGATGGATCGCTAATGATGTGTCCATCCTTAACATATGAAAGCTCTCTTAGGTGGTTAGATTCTCTTTCAATATGAGTTGGTTCTTGAAGTTCATCAATTTTGAGTTTTTGAATCGATTCATTCATGCCTTGATCTTCATGTGATGCTTGATTTTGCTCAATTTGATAAATTTCTACATCATCAAAATCAATAGATTCCTTTCTAAAAGGAGAATTAGATTCATCAAAAATAACATGTATAGACTCTTCCATAACAAGGGTTCTCTTGTTAAAAATTCTATAAGCTTTAGAATGAGTGAAATATCCAAGAAAAATACCTTCATCACTTTTGGCATCAAATTTTCCTAAATTTTCTTTTCCATTATTTAAAACAAAACATTTACAACTAAAAGGATGAAAATGGCTTATGTTAGACTTTCTTCCTTTAAAAAGTTCATAAGGAGTTTTCTTCAAAATAGACCTAACCATAGTTCTATTTATAATATAGCAATAAGTATTTATGGCTTTAGCCCAAAAATATTTTGGCAAATTATTTTCACATAACATGATTTTAGCCATTTCCTTTAAAGTCCTATTTTTCCTTTCAACAACTCCATTTTGTTGAGGAGTTCTAGGTGCCGAAAAGTTGTGATTAATACCATGTTCATTACAAAAACTATCAAAGCCAAGGTTTTCAAATTCTTTTCCATGATCACTTCTTACACTTGAAATTGAATATCCCACTTGGTTATGAATCATTTTACAAAAAATAATAAATTTTTCTAAAGCTTCATCTTTTGAAAACAAAAAGAAAACCCATGTATATCTAGAATAGTCATCAACAATAACAAATCCATATTGTTTACCTCCTAAACTCATAGTTCTAGTTGGTCCAAAAAGATCAATATGAATAAGTTGGATTACTTTAGATGTAGAAACTATATCTTTAGATTTAAAAGATGCACTCTTATGTTTACCTTTAGCACATGCATCACATATTTTATTAAAGTCAATAGAAAATTTAGGCATGCGAACAATAAGTTCATTTTTAATAAGCTTTGAAATAACACTCATGCTTGCATGACCTAATCTTCTATGCCATAACCAACACATATTTTTATTATTAGCCACAAAGCAAACATTAGAGGAAGATATGTCATCAAAATGCACCATAAAAATATTACCTACTCTATGTCCTACAAAAAGAATTTTATTATTTACAATATCTACAACTTTGCATCCATTAGACTCAAATATTACTTTGAACCCCTTGTCACAAAGTTGACTAATACTAAGGAGGTTATGCTTAAGACCATTGACATAAAGCACATTTTTAATAAGAATGGAAGAATTTATACCTATAGAACCAATACCTTCAATAAGTCCCTTGGAGTTATCACCAAATGAAACTTCTCCTCCATACTTTGATGTTAGTTCCATGAAATGGCTTTTGTCACCGGTCATGTGTGTAGAGCATTCACTATCAAGGTACCATGAGTTCTTCTTAGAGTTGCTTGCCTTGAAGCAATGCTCTTCCTCCTACAAACACAAAGTTAAACTTTGGATTTTGGTACCCAAACTTTCTTGGGTCCATTAGCATTAGTCCTAACAATTTTTGTTCCCTTAGAAATCCACTTCTTTAAAGCTTCCTCATTTTGAGGTGTGTTTAATCCTTTTGGAATCCACACACTCTTAGTGAGTTTACTTCTATATATGAGTTTCCTTAAAGAACAAACTTGCCTATCATGTCCTTTTTTATGACAATGAGTGCATACAAGTGAGGCATCATAAATATAGCTTGGTTTCTTAAAGAAATTTTTAAATTTAGTTTCTTTTTGTAAATTTACAAAACCTAAGCCACTCTTATCAAATAAAACTCTTTGAGATTAAATCATATCATTTAACTTTTGTTGCCCCATTTGAAACATAGAAAATGAATTTTGCAAGTTTTCATTCTTTAAAATTAAATCATCAATTTGAGCTTGCATATCATTAAATTTCTTTTCCATCTCCTCTTTAACTATGATTAGAGACTTATTTTCCTCCTTAAGTTTTGAAATTATTTTCTTATGTTTGGAGTTCATAGTCTCAAAATCTATAGTCAATTCATCGAATGCATCTTGTAACTCTTCAAAAGTATATTCATTTAATTCACTAGAGTTTGGAGTTACCTTTTGTTCTTCAATAGTCATAAGGCATAGTTGGGCAACTTCATTTTCTTCCTCCTCATCGGATGAGTCACTATCACCCTAAGTTGCCATCATGGCTTTCTTCTTTTGTTTTGATGCCCCTTTCTTCTTCAATTGTGGATAATTAAATTTGATATGACCCGGCTTTTTGCACTCATAGCAAATGATTGGGTCCTTTTCCTTTTTGCTTGATTCACCCTTGATGATGTCTTTGTTGAATTTCATGAATCTTTTGAATTTCCTTGTCAACATAGCCATCTCTTCCTCATCATCATCATTGGAATCTTCATCCTTCTCACTAGTTGTCGATTTGAAGGCAACTCCCACTTTCTTTGCCACTTCTTTTGGCACTTCATTGGTTACTTTTGTATGGTGGTTGATCTTCATCTCGTATGTCAACAAGGAACCAATAAACTCATCAAGGGAGAGTAAATTGAGATCTTTTGAATTTTCTATTGTCGTTACTTTTGGCTCCCAAGATGTTGGAAAACTATTCAACATCTTTTTCACCTTCTCTTTGTTAAGATAGACCTTTCCAAGAGCTTTAAAACCATTGATAATGTTGGTGAAGCGATCGGACATCTCTTTGATTCCTTCATCCGATTTTGCCTTAAATAATTCATAATCAAGGGTGAGAAGACTTATCTTTGATTCCTTGACTCTATTTGTTCCTTCTTAGGTGACCCCAAGTTTGTCCTATATTTTTTTGGCATTGTTGCATAAGGTGACTCTATTGTACTCACTTGAACTAAGAGCACAAAATAGAGTGTGCATGACCTTTGCATTCAATTGCACCAACTTGATATCGTGATCATCCCATTCATCCTCTTCTTTTGGAATGACTACACCTTCGACCTTCTTCATTGGAATGGGCCGTCCAAACTTCATAGTCATTGGCTTGGATGAATAACTCCATTCTTGTTCTCCAATAAGAGTAGTTAGTTCCGTTGAATAGAGGAGGCCTCACGGTAGAATGCCCTTCTCCCACTATGATGGAATTTTGCTCCGATGCCATGAAGCACATCTCTTGACTTGTGATCTCTATTTTGGATAACTTTCGGATCTTTTCTCTTGGTTGTAAGATCGTTTTTAGAGTACTAGCTCTGATACCAATTGTTATGATCGAAATACACCAAGAGGGGGATGAATTGGTGTTTTTAAAAAAAGTTTTGGTAAAATGAGAAATACAAATGACTCAAGAATTTATAGTGGTTCGACCTCAATTGCCTACGCCCACTACCTTAGCTTTCCTCAACAAAGGATTTCTCAAATCCATTAGATTTGAACCTTTAAGGGCAATGTTTAACCTTACAAATCTCTATCTTTTTAAAGGTAAGATAGAACCACTACCCCTTAAAGTTTTCTACCGAAAACCTTAAGTAACACCTCACAAAATAAGAGAAAATAAGAATGAATGAGAATGTACCTCCAAAAGACAAATGATCAACAAATAAGCACTCTCACACAAAGTTACAACACTTGAAAGAATGAATGAAAACTTAACCCACAAGTGTGTACAAGAAAAGTTTGCTAGAAGATTGATGAAAGATGGAAAAATAAGTTCTTCAAAGTTAAGCACTTGTTTCTTGTCTTTTGTTAAACTTCAATAGGGAGCTTTGACCTTGTATTTAAGTCCTCTAACAACCTTGTGGACGTTTGTAGCCGTTAGAAATAAATTAGAGACGTTGCAGCCATTAAAACCAACATTTAATGCAGACAGCAGCTTCGTTGTTCCGGTAGAAGTACACTTGTATCGATAGAATCTTTTAAGTGACCGTTGAAGTCGTTGTATCAGATGCAACCTTGTATCGGTATAACTCTGAAGGTTTTATTTGGTATCGGTAGAACCCATCAAAGTATCGGTAGGAGTGCAGGGGATGCTGAACTTTAGCTACTGACTTGACTTGTTTTGGTAGAAGCCTTCAAGGTATCGGTAGAAGTCTCAGGCCACAACTTCTTTGCTCTTTGGAGTTTGTTCTATCGGTAGAAGTCAGGCAGGAATCGGTAGTTTGTCCTGTTCTACCGGTAGAAGTCTGAAGCATTTACAAAGGTTTTTCTACCTTGTGTTCTACTGATACTTTTCCACTAAGTATCGGTAGAAGTCTTCCAGACTTAAAAAAAAAAGTTATTTTAAGGCTTTTTAAGATTTTATTTTGTCCAACACTTTGAAAATAATTTTAAGGACTTATGAACAAGTTTTGCAAATTTAAGTAGAGATTTTTAATGTACTTTTTGTTATATCAAAATACTTGAAAAACTAGGGCTAACATAGGTGAACGTGAACACTTGATATTCTTACTCCATCACCATGACAATATGTTTTGTTGGGGAAGTTAACTTGCTTTAGCAAGTCTTTGAATCAGAGGTTTTGTCTTTCGATTTTACAAAGAGCTCTAGACATGTTCACACAGTGAGAATGTCTCGTCCACCAAGAAAATGTGAGCATTTGGAATTGGTACAGTTCGAACTCATATCCTTATATGATATTAGTGGGTATGAATGGTACCACTTGTCATCCATTGATTCTCGACAAATAACATTTAAAAAAATTCTCTCAAAGCGAGTACCTTCCCTCTATATATTTAAATATTTTTATTTATACTTCAATGTCTTAAAAAGTAAAACAGTATAATTTGACATATGACACAAAAACGACATAAAATGACAAATAATAATAATATCATAAAAGTACATACAAAATAAATCTAACGAGTAGACTCATCACAAAAGAAGAGAAAAAAGAATGCATTTTTGTATTTTTAAAATCATGTTAATTTCATATGATTTTTTGAGTATTCGTCATGTCTGTTTTACAAATCATGTTCAAGATTCGTAATTGTTTTTCTTAATAAAATCGTCTCTAAAATTAGTATTTATGTTTCTCCTTAAAAATTTTACATGTCAATAATTCATTTTATATATATTTTGTCATATTCATAAATTCGTGTTTTAATTATTTTTTCATATGATATTTCCATGTAGCTCATTGTAATTTTATTTTACATAATATATCTTTATTATTCAGGTTTAATTCTAAACTAATTTATATAAATTAGTAAAATTTAAATAGTAATTATTTAATATAATAAAACTTAAAATTAGTTACATTTTCAAAAATTTTTAATGCAAAGTTTTGTATATTATCAAACCAAAATATAAGTCAATATTAAGTTGAGAAATATTAAAACGACTAAAATGATTTATATATGCAAACTATGACTAAAAGTAAAATGACGTTGTATTGAGTATGTAATAGGGTTAATTTACTATTTGGTATATGAGTTATGCTTCAATGTTTAGTTTGGTACTTAAGTTTCTTTTTTGTTTCAATTTGGCACTTGAGTTTGGCTAAAATTTCGATTTCATACCTAGACCAAACAATATCATTATGCTGTAATGAATATTTGACATGTGTTCTCTAGTATAAAAAATATAAGTACTTAATTGGAATAGGAAAAAAACTCAAGTATCAAATTGAAAATTGAAGCCAAACTTGTGTACTTAAATGAGACAAAGAAAAGAGTATCAAATTGAAAAAAAAAACTACCAATATGAATATTAAAGTCAAACTCGTGTACCAAATTGAGAAAAAAAATTGAGACATGAATTAAAGAAAGTTAAAATATGCTGTTTGCACTTTTCATACATTTGAAACTTAGTTTCTCAACTTTTTTTATTTTAAAAATTTAGTCCCTTTACTTTCAAATTTCAAAATCCAAGTTTAATTATTGACAAAAAAAAAACCACTTGATAGTCCTGTAAAAGAAAATTGTAATGAACATGAATTAAACAAAAAAAAATAATTGTATTAATAATTAGATTTACATTTTTAAATTTAAAAGGAAAGAGATTAATCCGTTTGAAATAAAAATAAAATGATTAAATTGCAAATGTACGAAAAATTTAGGGAATTGAAACAAATTTTAACCATTAAAGAATTACATAACAGAATTTTACGACAAATCAAATTAGGAAAGCACAGTGCAAACGAACTCTAATTGGATTTTTACAGCAGTAAAATTACTTGGTTTCAACAATAAATAACCCCTGGATCGAGGGCAATATAGTAAATTCAGAACAATATAACCCAAAGCCAAAAAACCGAATAGTTGGAAACCTCCAATTTAAAATTCTCACTTATTTCCGTCTCCAAATTTTGTTTCAATATTTATTTTACTTTATTTTGTTGTTTTTTAATCAAATTTTTATTCTCCGTTTTCCGGTGTTTTTCTCCGTCGCCGGTCAACTCGTAGATAGGGAAAAAGGGGGGTTGATACGATTTTGTTCTTAATTGGGGGGGGGGGGCGGGGGGCGGGGTTTGCTATGGCTGCAAATATTGATACGGTTAATTTCAATACCTCCGTTGCAGTGGCAGCTGTTAATCACTCTGCTAGTAGCCCTAACCAATCACATCGTGCCACGACAGAGGATTCTCCGCCCTGGTCTGAAATCGTCCTCCGCCGCGAATCCGACCCGACTGCGGGTAGTCCATTAACGCATTCGTCCTCTTCGTCGCCGCCATCGTCAGCGGCGGTATTCGAGCCGTCTGTTACGACGGAGTTCGGAGAGGGAGGTGTCGAGAATGCGGGTGCTGGGCCAAACGGCAATGCTGGTAAGAGGACCGCTTGGAACAAACCTTCTAACGGCGGTTCCGAGATTGGGGTCGTTATGGGGGCCGACACGTGGCCTGCTTTGTCTCCGTCCGCACTTAGGATTCCTCCCAAATCTTCTTCAGAGTCACCCAGAGCTTCATTGGATGGATCATTGTCTTCTCCTTCTGTTGTCCCCGTTTCTCAGGTTTTTTTTACCAGAAATTTAAGCCCTTCTTTATTAATTTCTATTTAATCGTTACCATTTCAAGTGTATTTATTACCAACTGTTAGATTAGCTGAAATAGATTAAATTAACTGTTTGATAAGCAAGATATTAAATTCTAAAAATCTGAATTGCCCAGAAATGCAAAGAATCTTGAATTTTCATTCTAGCTGTATGATTTACTTGAATTATGTTTCATTTGATGGAATCTGTATAGTGGACGTTGTATGAAACTATGAGTATAGGAAGTATTTAGAGATTCACTTGCTCAGAGATGTACATGATGTAATTTTGTTTTTGGAGGTTACATTTCTTGATGGTTTTGTTATGTTTACCTAATTGTAGGGGAGTGGAAGTGCACCACCATCATCAGCTTCACAGAAACCAGTCAGCAACAGCGCAAAGTCAAATTCAAATTCGACTCCAAACCATAACACTCCTGCACGGCAGAGGTCAATGAAACGAAATAGTAATAACTCAGCATCTAATGGTGGTCTCTCACAGGCACCGCCTCAAGGTCCTGTGATTGAATCACCTGTTAATAGCCCTTCTTCTAGGGACCACGTACAGAGAAGTGGTTTTGTATCACAGTCTCATACTGGTGGTAATGATCAGCCACACCCACAGAATTCATTCAGACAACGTAATGGTGGTCCACATCCACGAGGAGATGGTTCTCACCATCAGAATTTTGGAGGAAGGCGCAATCAAGATCATGGAAATCATGAGTGGAATGGTCGAAGTTTTAGTAACAGGGATGGTCATATGCAGTCAAGAGTTGCTCCTAGGTTAATGAGGCATCCGCCACCACCTCCACTGCCTAATACTTTACCTTTTATTGCACACACTCCTATGCGGCCTTTTGGCTCCCCAATGGGGTATCCTGGTAAGCCGTACTTTTGCTTTTGTTGCTCTTTTGGGTTAAGGATGAGTGGCCTTCCTAATCTCTTTACCTCCTTTCAGATTTGACATCTCTTTATGTTGTCCCGGCTGCTCCTCCAGAGTCACTTAGAGGTTTGCCATTTGTTGCACCAATGCCCCCAATGTTTTTCCCACCCCCAGAGCCTCTTGACAATCAGTTGCATGCTAGAATAGTGAATCAGATAGATTATTATTTCAGGTATGAATTGTTTGCATGATGACTTAGGTCAACTTAGTTAATTCAGTGGCCATATATTGGTATTTGAGTTCACTCACGCTGTTAACTGCCTGTTTCATTGTTGCAGTAATGAAAATCTAATTAAGGATACCTACTTGAGGCAAAACATGGATGACCAGGGCTGGGTTCCTATTAAATTAATAGCTGGCTTCAAAAAGGTGAGTATTTTTGTGAATTTGGAGCTAGTTTCTTATGTCTGATTGTGAAGTTCTTATGTTTAGAGCATTTTCATGAAGATTGCTTCACATTATGCAAGTTCATAACACCTATGCGTACTGGACTCATCTTTAATTCTATTGTGACAAGTTTATGTGGTCACCATTAAAAAGAAACCTATTTTAATTGAAGATTTCGAAAGAAGAAAAATATATAAATATGCACGTTAATACACTAGTTTAGTAATAATAGAAAATACATGATGATTGCTATGTAAAATCTGTTACTTAAGATTGTCAGAGAGGAGCTTTTTCTGAAACAGAAAGGAATGAGGGGGAAAAGAAAGATATCAGAATAGTAAAGCCAGCACCCGCATTCACTATAGCACAGATGTGAGTGAGATATTTCCTCGCATGTTAATACACCGTAAAATAGTGATGTGTCAGCTCTGCATTTTAAACAAATTGGAAACAGTTGAAACCTCTGGAATTTTGCTTTGTCGAAATTAAATTTTGAGAAATACTCTACTACTAGATTTTCAAGCTATTTTTCTATTCCCAAGAAAATAAATGAAATTCCCACGAATCCAGAAACCTGATCTTCACTTTCACACTTAGTTGAGCTAGCATATGGATGTTTCTTGTACTTCTAACATAAGTATTCCTACTTGTTAATAAAACATAACTATTCCTACTTGTTAATAAAACACTGTTGGAAACTTTAAAGTATGGATTTGCTTGACAATTATTTATGAGAAATGTTATTGGTCATTGCTCTTTTTGGGAAGACAATTCCACTGGACAGAAACTTGTCTTGCTGCAATTGTCTACATAATTTTAATTAATATTTGTGTGTTTGTGTGTTTGTTTGCTAATTATTTTTCCTATAATTGCTGTTATTTTTCATGGACTTTGTTTTGGTCTTGGCTGTTTTTGTTCTATTATGTTGTACTTTTCTTGTGGTCATAAAGAAAACGTAGTTCCAATGAATTTATATGTGACTAAATCGTTCCAATGAATTTATATAGTGACTAAATCATTTTGTCAAAGTCTTGGTGCTATGTTCTTGCAACTTGCGTTCTGCGTTCTGGATGTACTTCTAAATTTTGAGATTTATAACCCTTTTGTTGTATAGCATGTTAGGTCTCCATCATTAACTATTTACATGCCTCAATGCTGAAGAAATTGCTATTTCTCATACCATCATATTGTTTGTATATTTATAGAATAGATTAGCATGCTATGAATGCATGTTCCTATTGTTATTTGTATTGCTATGTATGGATATCCTCCTGCTGATTTACACACACTCTCCAACTCCAGTGGTATCTGGTTGAAGTAGTTTATCCCTTTTTAGAGATATTTAACTTATAAGCATCTGCATGTATTACTTATGGCGAGGTGCATTGTAGTACTTCCATTTGCTTGTTCTTCAATTGGTAGGGTATAAGTTCCCTTTTTTCGCTCTTTAATTATTATTGTTAATGAAGAACTGGGGATAATACCAAGCACTCTACTTTCAATATCATGCATGACCAACTTAATTAAAAGAAAATTTTGCATTTTTTGTAGATTTACTAGATCAATCTTTTGTGTTTATTATCATAATTTAAAAGGGTAAGCTTATTTTACACTCATACAAAATAGCACACACTTCACTCAGGAAAGTGCTTTTTTGTACATTGTGCCTCAGGCAATATAAGGGTTCACAAGTGTCTAGAGTGCTACTTGCACCCTTGACAATATTGGTTCGAAGCTTGTAGTACGCTCATGCTTCTCCTAAAGCATTTTTTTAAAAAGCTTGTTGTGGATAGGCAACATATTCTATGGCTCCTCCTTTTCAGGTTTCACTTTTGACTGATAATATTCAGCTTATAACGGATGCTCTGCAAAGGTCAACGGTCGTGGAAGTGCAGGTACCTCTATATAATGAAAATCTGGGGATATATGTTCATTGTTTTGATCAATAACGAAATGCTAGTCTTATCAAACATAAAGAAATGCATGCCTCTTATTGTTCATGCATGCTGGTATGGTTTGCTTTGATCACCTTTGGTTTCACATTTTAGGGTGATAAAGTAAGGAAGCGGATCGAGTGGATGCGATGGATAATGCCACCTTCTGTTCAGTTCCCTACCATTTCTGGTCAGGATACGCTGGCTGCTCGTATTCAGAATATTTCATTGGAGCAGAGAACCACAAACCAGAGTGGTACAACTAACCTAGAAGATACTAATGCCAGTGGACTGTCAGGTAGAGCATTGTCGGGAGACTTCAATAATCAGTCACAGCAACT
Source organism: Gossypioides kirkii (assembly GCA_005610355.1). Taxonomy (NCBI): domain Eukaryota; kingdom Viridiplantae; phylum Streptophyta; class Magnoliopsida; order Malvales; family Malvaceae; genus Gossypioides; species Gossypioides kirkii. Next base: position 39,890,514 of record CP032248.1, read on the forward strand.
CAGCAGTGAAGAAACAGCTGTCGGTGCTCAGGCTGGTCCGGCAAGTAATTCAACTTAAGCAAAACGTGTCGTTGCTTGCTGAAAAAGTTCCTGGAAAGATAGAGCAGAGAATGATTTTGACACCATGGGTTATTATTTTGCCTTGCTTGAGGATGTTGGCTTTTGACTTGTTGCGACGAAATCCGGTTTTAATACAGTTTTTCTCGCGACTTGTTGCGATGAAATATGGTTTTTCTCGCGACTTGTTGCGACGAAATATGGTTTTTCTCGTGACTTGTTGGGAAATGAAATACGATTTTCTTGTACGGGAAATTAGAGGAAACTTTACGAGAAGAAAACAAAAACACCTTTCGGAAAAAAAAAGAAAAAAAAAACTTTTGGACTCGAGCTAGTAGGACGAAATTTTCGTGGCTTTAATGAGTTGTTTTCTATTTTCTTCCGCCCATTGGAATGTTGGGTTTTGCTTTGCTTGGTGTGGTTGGTGTTTAAATATGGTGAATTTTTATTTTTCATTTGAAAAAAAAATTATTTGGGGTTTTTATAGCTCTCCAATTGCAAGTGTGAAAGCAAAAAAGAAATGAATGAATACAAGGAAAGTGCTTTTATTGAATTAATGTCCACATTGCAAGATGATGAAAAGAGAATTGTGCTTTACATTTTATATGTACTTACATTGGTTTTCTTTCAAACGATTCATTTTATTTCAATTTATTAAAAAAATATTTTTTAAATAATTTAGAACGGTTTTAAAGTTTTTTTCGTAAATATTTTTTAAGAATAAATAAAAAAATAAGCTACTTACAGAATTATCAGTATAAAATATATATATATAATTTATTTAATGTGTTTTAAATGCATTCCACTTTAAATTTAATGTTAACTCACAAGTTGAGTAAAAGATTGATTGATACTTTTAGAAACCAATTAAAAATTTATATAATATTTTAAAGACATATGTTAAAATTAATTCTATTTTACATAATCAAATCAATTACAGAGGATAAAAACTGGTGAAACAATCATGGAAATATTTGTATTAAGAGTTTTTTTTTAATATATTAGTGTTATTACATGGTAGTATCTGTTCATACTTTTTTAACCCTTTGACAACACACACACACCTTGCACGCATAGGCGCTCGAACTCGGAACCCCTAGGATGAACAACATCCTCTTTTCTACTGGAATCACTTGTATTAAGAGTTAAATTGTATTTTTTATTAAAAATAAATAAATTAATTTTTATACATTAAATCAAAGAGCAAATTAATTTTTTTAGTTAAAATTTCCATCCATTTCTATAATGGAAAACAACATGATTGACAAAATAACCAAGTAATTACATATAACGTCCCACATACACCTCACGTCAATGTAAAGAGTCCAGTTTTTAACAATAGAAATAAATGAAAATTTTAATAGAAAAATTAATTTGCTCCTTAATCTAATGTACAGGGATTGATTTGTTCATTTTTTAGTAAAAGGTGCAATATTCAATCCAACTCTTAGTATAAGGGTCTCTATAGTAGTTTTACCAAATAAATTATATTATTGAAAAAAGGATTTATTCTCATCATTACGTGTCTTATTTCTATTGGATTCAAACCAAGGGTAGCCCTGAATTAAGAAACTACGTAACTGAATTTTACCGCCAGTCAAACAAGGAAACCAAGTGAAAAACCCTAATTAGATTTTTACAGCAGTAAATTATTCTATTTCAGCACCGAATTGACCAAAACATCCCCTAAATAGAGGGCAATATAGTAAAACCGGAACAGTATACCAAGCCAAAAATGAAAAAAACCCAACAGTTAAGCAAGGACCTGGTTGAAATAACATTAAAATAAAAAATACGCACAAAAAAATATATTTAAAAAAGAAAAAAAGTGAGAAAGAAAAAACAGAAAGAAAGAGAGAAGCAGAGGTTACAGCGCCTCCATCGCTGCTCTTCTTCTTCGATCGAATTATCGAATCCCTAATTTTTTTATTTTTGGAAAAAAAGTACTAAATTTTTGCAATTTTGGAGCATCGAATACTTCAACTCTCACTCTTTCTCGTCTCGAATTTTGTTTGATTTCTTTTTTTTTTTTTTTTAATTTTTGGATCAAAATTTTGTTCGATTTTTTTCAGCGATTTTCTCCGTCGATCAACTCATCGATAAAGGGAAAGAAAAAGGGGAAAATCAGATTTTTGTTTTAATTGGGGTTTTGCTATGGCTGCAAATATTAATACGGCTAATTTCAATACCTCTTCAGCTTCAGTGACAACTGGTAATCATTCTCCCAGTAGCCCTAAACAATCACATCGCGCTTCGAGGGCGGGTTCTTCGACTAGGACTGGAATCGGTCGTCGAGAACCCGACCCGATCGCGGGTGTTCCGTTATCGCCTTCGTCTTCTTCGTCGTCGCAACCGCCATTGCCACCTGTTGTGGCGGTAGTTGAGGAGGAAGGCGGGGAGAATGCGGGTTCTGGGTCTAATGGAAATGCGGGTAAGAGGCCCGCTTGGAACAAACCTTCTAACGGTGATGCCGAGATTGCGGCCGTCATGGGGACCCAAAAGTGGCCTGCTCTGTCTGATTCCGCTAAGGCTTCTCCCAAATCCTCTTCAGATTCACCCAGAGCTTCATTGGATGGATCATCATCTTCTCCTTCTGTTGTCCCCGTTTCTCAGGTTTGTTTTCCTAAAATTTAAGACCTTTTTTTTATTAATTTCAATTTAATCGCTACCATTTCTAGTTTATTTATTTCCATCTGTTAAAATAGCTGAAATTAACTGTTTTAACTGAACCAAATTAATTAACCAAAGGATCAAATGAATCTTGAATCGTTGATCCAGCTGTAGTGTTACTTGAATTGTATTTCATTTAATGGAATCTGTATAATGTTCTTTGCATGAATATAGGAAGTATTTAGAGATTCACTTGCTCAAATTTATATATGATGTAATTTTGTTTTCTTGGAGGTTACTTATCTGGATGGTTTTGTTATACTTAGCAATCTGTAATTTGTAGGTGAGTGGAAGTGCGTCATCATCTTCCACTTTGCAGAAACCAAGCAGCAACAGTGCAAACTCAAATTTGAATTTGACTCCGAACCATGCACCTACACGCCAAAGGTCAATGAAGCGTCATAGTAATAACTCAGCATCTAATGGCAGTCTCTCACAGCCTCCACCTCAAGGTCCTATTGTTGAATCACCTGTTAATAGCCCTTCTTCTAGGGACCAGACGCAGAGAAGTGGATTTGTATCACATTCTCATACTGGTAGTAATGATCACCAACACGCACGGACTTCATTCAGACAACGTAATGGTGGTCCACATCCACGAGGAGAGGGTTCTCACCATCAAAATTTTGGAGGAAGGCGCAATCAAGATCATGGAAATCATGAGTGGAATGGTCGAAATTTTAATAACAGGGATGGGCACATGCAGCCAAGAGTTGCTCCTAGGTTAATGAGGCATCCCCCCCCACCTCCTCTGCCTAATACTTTACCTTTTATTGCTCACACTCCTATGCGGCCTTTTGGCACCCCAATGGGGTATCCTGGTAAGCTGTTCTTTCACTATTGTTGTTGCTTTTTGGGGGGTTAAGGATGAGTGGCATTCTGAGTTTACTGTAATCTCTCTACCTCCTTTCAGAATTGGCATCTCTTTATATGGTCCCAGCTGCTCCTCCAGAGTCACTTAGAGGTTTGCCATTTGTTGCACCAATGTCCCCAATGTTTTTCCCAAGCCCAGAGCCTCATGACAATCAGTTGCATGCTAGTATAGTGAATCAGATAGATTATTATTTCAGGTAATGCTTTGTTTGCATGATGACTTTGGTCAATTTTGTTAATTCAGTGGGCATATCTTGGTATTGGTGTCACCGACAAAGCTAATTGCCTGTTTCGATGATGCAGTAATGAAAATCTAATTAAGGATACCTACTTGAGGCAGAACATGGATGACCAGGGCTGGGTTCCTATTAAATTAATAGCCGGCTTCAAAAAGGTGAGTTTTTTTGAGAATGTGGAGCTAGCTTCATGCCTGATTGTGTAGTTCCTGTGCTCAGAGCTAGTTTCATCTGTTAGCGATATGCATGTTTATAACATCTGCACCTGCTGGACTTATCTGTTATATTATTGAGGCAAGTTATGCGGTTATCATTAAAAGCAAACCTATTTTAATTGAAGTTTATGCGGTTGTCATTTGTGCGTTTTAAGAGAATTTCAAAGCTGTGAAACCTGTGGAAATTTTCACTGTTCAGGTTTTGTCAATTTTTTCTAGAAATTAAAATTCGAGAAACACTTAACCATATTTTTCTAATTCCAAGAACATAAAGTTAAATTCAAAGAATTGAGAAACCTAGTCTTCAGTTTCACACCTTCTGCTATTTGTACTATTTCATGAATATTTCTTGGTACTTTTAGCATAACATACCTACTCATTAATAAAATACTCTTTGAAACTTTAAGATACATTTATTGGCGATTATTTGTGAGAACTATTATTGGCACTTGCATTTTTGGCAAGATAATTCCGATGAACATATACTTATCTAAATACAATTGTCTATACAATGGTAAATAACCTTTTTGTGTTTTATTTTGTTCTAGATATGTTTCCTACAATTACTGTTATTGCTGGCTCAATCTTTTTTACTTTGTCTTGGGTGTTCTTGTTTTATCATGTTTTCCTTTTATTGTGGTCATAAAGAAAATCTATTTCCAAAGAATTTATATTCAGTTACCAGATTACTTTGGCTAAGCCTTTCTATATGGATTTGTGTTATTTTCTTGCAACTTGCTTTCTAGATGTTCTTTTAAATTTTGGTATAACCCTTTTGTTTAAGTTGCAAAACTATACTTTGGCATGTTATGTATCCTTCACTAACTCTTTATAGGCCCACGATGCTGAAGAAATCTTTATCTCTTATTCTATATTCTTTTGGTATACTTATAGATTAATTGGTATGCTATCAGTGCATGTTCATACAGCTAGTGGATTAATATCTATGTTGCTATACCCTTCTGATGTACGCACGCATACATCCACCTATTAGATCCTGGTTGAAGATTATCCTCTTAAGAAATATTTAACCTTTAAGCATCTGCCTATATACTTACGTTGAGGAACACTGTAGTCCTTCCGTATGCTTCTTCTCCAACTTGTTCAAATTGTAAGGTATAAGTTTATAAGTTCTTTTTAACTATTATTGTTAATGATAAGCTGGTTCAAGCTCAAATCGCAATGAGCTTGTGCTTTTAGTTTTTGTGTAATAATGGGTATTGATAAATAGCATACTCTTTACTTAACCATTTACTTAGCGTTTCTAATTTGCTAGTTAATTTTTTTGCTTTTCTTTTGGAAACTTACCCATCTCATCATTCCATCCCATCCTGTATAGGAGCTATCCCAAATTAGGATGATCATATCACCAAACCACTACAAAAGATAATATCCCACTCTTTCCTCCCTGATCTTAGTACAAATCCTTCTTAATATTTGCATATCATCTGCACTTATCTCTTTTATACGCATGTTGCTTGTTAGCCAACATTACGAATCATTTAGCAAACTAGTTGTGGTAGTCTCTTATTGCATTTTTTCACTTTAAGCAACCCAACCTTGGTCCTATGAATAACATTTCCATTAATCTCTCTTTTCTTTCTAAATTATTACCCTAAGGTGCTTAAAGCACTTTGTTACTAATATCACTTAACCATTTAGTGTAATAAATTCTTGAATGCCATTCCTTATCTTATGAAATGTACATTCTGTATGCTTGGTTGTCAATCTGTGCAATGTACACCCAGACCTTTAGTGTTTGTCTCAACAACTCTGATATGCTATTAACCACTTTAGTTTCGTCAGCCTATACACGCTGTTTTCTGGTAACAGACACAAATGCATTTTCATCTTGAATTTCTTTTGATGTCTCATCCATTACTCTGGCAAAAAGAAACGGAATCAACCTGGTGTTTGATGCAGCCATTTTGTAATCTGTACTTCATCTTTTAATCAACCACAAGTTCTTATGTTTACAATTTCTCCATAATTACCTCTGTACACTATCATATTTGACTGCGTTCTTGTTCGAAACACATCAAAGAAAGTCGCTAGGTACTCTGTCATATGCTTTCTCTAAATCAACAAGTTCTTTTGTTTGTAATCACTCCATGCATATCCCATTATAAGGGCATATTTGAGAGGGATTGTGTTCTTGTCTAAAGCACATAAAAGTTCATCGCCTTGGGGCTCATGAATTCAAACTAATTTTCCACAATCTTAGCATGTTGTCGTAAATGTTACTCGATGGCTTTTTCCCAGTTTTTCATATTATGACTCATAAGTTTTATTGGAATGATCATATCACATTTGAACCTTTTGCCTAAGGTATAACACAGTGCATGTTAGGAGATCTATTATGATTTTCTTGAGATTTGCATCTGATTTTTATTTCTTAAAATTCCCTTGTTAGTTTAAATAAACTTTCCTTATAAATTAGTATAATTAGCTTTCTTATCTTCTTTTCCTTGATAGAACATGAAATTGTGGTATTGCATCTTGGTTTTTTTAATTGTAAACCTCTATTTAAGAGGAAAATTATTAATGAATAAAATGAGTTGAAAGTTGAACGTTTCAGTAAATCCATTCCAACGTATGCAACTCCCTTAGAGTTCCACAACCATATGCAAAAATTGGAATAAGGGAAAACCTTCCTTCAAATCTGATTTCTCTAGTAATTATATGGTGATTTGATCCCAGACTCGGGACCGTAACAGTGCATCATCATCCTCTGGATGTTAGTCCTATATATAGTAGTGATCTACCATCATCCTCTGGAAGTCGAGCATTTGTGATTATGTCATTTCTTTCAGGTCAGGTAGTGAGCATCATTTTCTAGGTTTTGCGCCTTTTTGTCGAATAACAAAGAGCTTCAAACCTAAAAAAACATAGAGCGTCAAGTCCCTATAGCCAAGACCATTTGATTAGCCACTCACTTGATGCACCTAGGCATGTTGTTTTGTAAGGCAATATTCATAAAAAATGTCTACATGGTTGAAATTCTCTTTGCTAGTAAAAATTGGGATAATATCAACCTCTCTACTTCACAGTATTTGAGTATTCTACAAGAAGCATTGGCAAGGAGTGCATATTGACCTACATAATTAAAAGAAAAAGATTGCATGTTTGTAGATATGCCAAATCAATTTTGTGTTTTTAATCATAATTATAAATCTTAAGCTTATTTTACAGGCATGCCACATAAGACACTTCACTCAGGAAAGTGCTTTTTTTTTGCACTTCGTGCATCTTGCGCCCTTAACAACATTAGTTTAGAAATTTGCTGTTGGATAAGCTTGTAGTGATTTTGCTTTCCCAAAGCAATTTTCTTTTCTAAATTTTAATGCTTGCTGTACAAACGCGGCATATTTTCTATGGCTTCTCCTTTTCAGGTTTCACTTTTGACTGATAATATTCAGCTGATAACGGATGCTCTGCAAAGTTCAACAGTTGTGGAAGTGCAGGTACTTTCTATATTTGATAATCTTGGGATATATGTTTTATCAATATTGAAATGCCTGGGCTTATCAACCATCAAGACTTGCATGCCTCTTATATTTTATGCTTAATTAATGGTTTTGTTGGAACATAAGACTAAAATGATGTGGTATGGTTTGCTTTGATCACTTTTGCTTTCACATTTTAGGGTGACAAAGTAAGGAAGCGGATCGATTGGATGCGATGGATAATGCCGTCTTCTGTTCAGTTCCCAACCATGTCTGGTCAGGATACACTGGCAGCTCGTGTTCAGAATATTTCATTGGATCAGAGAACTGCAAACCAGAGTGGTGCAAGTAACCCTGAAGATTCTGATGCTGGTAGACCATCATATGGGGACTTCAGTAATCAGCCTCAGCTATTCAACAATGAGGGATCAACCGTCGGTGCTCATGGTGGGCCAGCAAGTAATTAAAACTGAGCAGAATCTGTCGACGTACGTTTTTCTTGCTAAAAGTTCCTGGAAGATAAAGAGTAGAGAATGATTTTGACGCCATGGATTATTATTTGCCTCTCTTGAAGGTACTGGTTTTTTAACTTTGCTACGATGAATCGCTATTTCTCGTACAGCAAATTTGCCGAATTGTTTTTCTTTGTTCTTTTCTTTTTCTACAAATGGGGATGCTGGATTTTCTTTAACTATTTGTTATTGGTGATGTTGGTGTTTAAATCCGGGGAATTTCGATTTTTATTTTCGAGAAAACATATAAGAATATCTTTGGAGGGCTTTGATAGCCTCTGGTTGCAGGGGTGAAAAAAAAAAAGAATACATTCTTGGATTGAGGTCAATGGAGAAAATGGCTCCTGCAGCTGTGGCTGCAACAGCTACTACTGCTATTATTCATGCCTACAAAAGCTTCTTTTTTTATTACCTTTCGAGGCTTATATCATTTACCAAGAACTGCACTTTATATTATTTATTTATGTACTTATTTATACACTATTATTATATTTGCTACTTGCGTCTGCTTCATAAAAGATTGCCCTTCGTTTGTGTGACAATCCTTTGAAAACAACCATATCTTACACCCGGTTCTTGTTGTATGGTTTCAAGTTTTGGAGCTTGTGGTACTCTTGACTGGCTCTCAGAATAATTTTTCTTTATTATTTGTGGTATTAATATTATATTCTTTTTCATTTAGATGAGAATAATAGGGTACTATTAATACACATATCTAAAACTTTTTAGGTCTAAGTAGCTCCATACTTGAGTAAACATCTTGTGGATGGAGAAAACAATTTTAGTAGACTAGGGTTTTGATTTGGTTTAATTTTGGATTTAGTTGGGGTTTTATATGCTCAAATTATTCAAAGTATCATGGAAGTTCTTATATGAGAAATTAGTTAGATTGTATTTTATCTCGATATTAAAAAAAAAAAAGAGTAAAGGAGTCTTTAATTTTTATATGTTAAATCAAAAAATAAATTGTTTTTTTTAAAAGATTTTTATCTATTTTTACTGTTAAAAATTGACATATTTGACAAAATTATCAAATAATTATATGTGGCATGTCTTGTGCATTTCATGTTGACATACATAGATTAGCTTTTAAAATTTTAACGGAATGTTTAATTTGTTTTTTAGTTTAATATATAAAAAATTAATTTGTTGAATTTTTTTAGTAGGGGTGAAATACAATGTGATGTGTTGTCTTTTTGAAAAGGGTGTCATTCGAAAATGGCTTGAAGGCATGGTAGTAGAATCACATTTATTCCTTGGGCACTTGTGTAAGTAACAGTATCATTTTATTTGCTAAAAGAAAACATTCGTTAATGATAATAAAAGTGACACACGATATGCTAAGCTTGGGGAATGGTTCATTTTATAGGCGAAGATTTACCCGATTTGTATTAGGATATAACATATATAGCAAAAAGAAGAAAAAACAAAGAGTAGCACCAACAATTTAGGGTACATGCATACATGTTTAATTGGTGAAAGAACATAAAACAACACCCCACCCCTATTGATTTGGGGCAAAAAATGTTAGTTCCCATTCAAAGGGGTCCTTTCCTTTAGGGTTGTTCTTTTTTTTTTTTTTTTTTTTGTTTTTTCAAGGTACACTCTTCCCTCTTGATTAAATCATGTCTCGTTGCATGAGCCCTTGTTGTGGGTTCAATGCCAACATCCAATGGTTAAACACACACACCACACCCTTCACCAATGCTGAAAGAATAAGAATCAGAATATGATTGATAACGTTTCTCTGTGCTTTCTGTGGGAAACTCAAAATATTATATATAGAGAAAGCAGTCGTGTCTCAATCAAATCAGGGGCCCCCCTATACTCTAAACAACAACAACCCCCCCCCCCCCCCAATGTTTAACAGAGGTTCTATCATAGTAAGTATACGGTAATTTGGGAGATTGAATGCAGACAAAGTTGTTGATGAGAGAGCAGTGCAATGGTTTGGTGCTAGGGGCTCAAACAAGGGTTTAAACAATTAATTTAGGGTTATGGTGTAGTGATATGGTGATTGATCGAAAATTTAATTTTCGCTAATGAAAATGAATATTTTATGTTCAGTTTATAGTTAATAATTTAGGGTTTTCTTGAAATAATTATTTTTTATCTCACATTACAATATTTAATTTTATCGTCATCGTTATTTTTATACTAACAGAAAGTGAACATACTTAATCGCTATTGTTATCGATGATGAATACCTAATTATAAAATATACGGTGATTGTGGTGTAAGCAAAAATAACCATTAAATTACGGTTTAAACAAAATATAAACAACGAAAAAAACAAATATAAATACCTTCAGTCATTGTCTGAACTAAAATGTCAAAATTAGAACATTAAACACCACTTATCGAGCGCGTCAAATAATCAACAAGAGTATCGTATTTAGCTATACAAAACACGAACATAGATTAATTTGATACTTTTACTTTTGAATAAGATAAAATGTAATTTAATTTTTAGTACAGAAATATTCATAATACTTTTACTTTCAAATTTAAATTTTATCAAAATTTTATAATTTACTTTCATATCTGAATTTGATAAATTGAATTTAAATACCATAAAAGTTTAACGACGTCTAAAATTACCCTTAATCAATAAATGTTTAGAGTCATGTATTAATGCGATGAAATAGATATTTTCTTTTTTTCTGGCAATGAAATCCAACGCATCTTACTTCCTACCCTAACCAAACTTTTGATCAGAAATCAGAATTTGGGTAAATATGGCCATTAAAATTTGGGTAAACATAATCTATTTTATTTGATTCAAATTACATTTTATTTATTTATATTTAAAATATTACATTTTAATCATTTACGTTATTATTTTGTTACGAAATAATTATTTTAACATTAAATTCTATTATCTTCTTAATTATAATATTACCTGTCAATTCAAATAAATTTTAAATATAGAATTAAAAAAATTAATTATAATTAATTGATTAAATTTATTTCTTAAATTTTAAAGTCATACAAGATTGGACCCACAAAGGTAGACTCTGAGAACAAAGTCATTTCGTCTTCCTTCAAGCTCTGAGCTTTTGCAGATAATGATGGGATGGGACCAATTTCCTTTTTCGTTTTAATAAAAATCTTTTTTTCTTTTAATTTTTGAGTTATTGTAAATCTATTCAAATTTAAATTAATTTTAAATTCAAATAACTCAAATTATAAATTAATATAAATATTTTTAGAATTTACAATAGTTTTAAAATTATGTAATTTAGTCTCTGAAAATTATAAAATTTAAAAATTATTAGAAAATATTTTATCTAAAATTTATTAATTTTTTTAAAAATATATAAAGTGCTAATTTTTTTAAAAAATTTAAAAAGATAATTTTAAGGACTTAAACAAATAAATTATAAAATAAGTTTGTGATACTAATTATTTTTTCCTTTATTTAATTTTAAAAGAATTAAAAATAAAAAATAAATTAAATAAAAAATCAACAATTAGACTCACTTAAATCAGTTTCATTCCATTCCATTCAAAATGCTCCCCTAAATAAAATAATAATGGAAAAATGGGGTTTAAATCCCCAAGAAAAGTAAGTGGAAAAGGGAAGAAGGGACTGATAGCAGCATATTATCCTATGAACAAAACAGGTGTCCATATCTCAGAGAGTTGAGAGAATCTCTTCAGAAACTGATGTTGATGATGTTGGTCATGAATCACCATCATTTCTCAACCTATTCTTTCATCCCCGTACGATTATCTGAATTTGGTAAATTTTTTAGGCTAAACTATAATTAAAATCGTAAATTATAGTGATTGAGTTATTCGAGAATTTTTATTTTTATCATTCGACTGTTTAAATGGTTGTTATATAACTTTTTTCCTATTTATATTGTTTGTATAAATCAAAAAAATTTATTCACATTCTCTTTTAAAGTTTAGTTTCTTTTTTCTTCGTGAAATAATTTTTAATATCAAGAATTCACGAATTAAAATTCAAATAATTTTTTTTTTGATCTTTAATACTAACCATCATATTGACTTTCATCTTTAGAATGTTACTATACTCATCGATGGGTATCGATCATCAAATTGTCATTTAGAGATCTCTAACCAAACTCTAAAAAAATTGAATAACCAAAATGTAAACTCCTGGCAAATAATAATATATAAAATTGCATAAAATATGAAAGCGCTGGGTGTAATGTTAAGTCATATTGTGTTTTAGCTTAAAAAATATATTATTAGGAAGGATAAGGACTAATCTCGAAAATTTTAATTTTTATAAACAAAACGTGTATGGTAAGTTAAAATTTACATAAAATATAATCTATCCAAGTTTCCTAGACTATTAATAAGTTTACTTTTTGATCATTTAACTATAAAAAGATACAAAATATCATTGAACTATTTGAAAATTTTCGTTTAAATCATTAGACTGTTAAAATCATTGTTATATGGCCTTTTCGATTCACACCAATCAAAAGCTTTCTTTCTCCTTTTCTTCTACAGTTTAATTATTTTCATGAAACAACTTTGAATGTCACGAATCTATGAACCAAAATCCAAATAACTTTCTTATTCGATCTCCAACAGTGATCGTCAGATTGACTTGGATCTACTGTATGTTCTTCTACTATCAAAGGACATTGATTTGTTATACCAATCATCGAATCATTGCTTGAAGCTCACTAATCGAACTTTAAAAAAAAAACATAATAAGCCAATGACTCAAAAAAAACTTTTAAACAATTCAATAATTTATATGAAAATTTTTAAATAATTCAGTGATTATTTTATAATTTTTAAACTTAAATAAATAAAACTTAATGTTACTACTGAGTTAAGTTAATATAGTTTAGTCAAATATAAAACTATTGTATTTACCTCTCTTTTCAGTGTAGTGAATATATATATATATATAAAAATAAAAAAGGAGTCCACATTAGTCCTGCAACAACAGAAACTTCCAATGGCCAAAGGTGATATTAAACAGTCCCTTCCCCTATGGCACGTGGCTCAAATGTACTCTACCCTTCCCCTATGAATAATCACCACCATTAAAACACACCCAAAAACCAACCATCACCATAGCCATCACCGTTAAAGCTTACCTCTCTTACAGTACTATATCACTTTTGTCGCCACCACTGATGTGGTCACCATCCAATAAACCCCAAGTAACTCCATTGAAACCATCTTCTCCTTCACCTCCCCATAGACCTAAAACCATGGAAGAAGTCTGGAACGACATCACCCTCGCTTCATTACACGACCACCACTCTTCTTCTTCTTCAAGAGAACCCTTTTCATCCAATCCTCATCTCATTCTCCAAGATTTTCTCGCCGCCAGGTCTGATCCACCACCACCGCAGCAGCAGGCCAATGGTGGTGGTGATAACAATACTATGCTTTATGGGTCACCTTTGCCACCTCCAGCCACTGTTTTAAGCTTAAATTCAGGTCCAGGCTTTGATTTCCTCGATAACCCTCGTTTACAAAGCAGTCCTATTTCAACTTTGCCTACTTTCAATTCCCCATTCGAAGCTCTGGCTTCGTCGACCACCTTTGGTAAAAAAAGGACCCAAGATTCCGAAAACAGTTCCGGCGATCGCCGGCATAAACGTATGATTAAGAACCGTGAATCCGCTGCTCGATCAAGAGCTAGAAAACAGGTACTGTCATTTCATTACATTTATTTCCCCTATTTTTTGTCTGAAAATTCATTTTTTTTGCAGGCTTACACAAATGAGCTAGAACTTGAAGTTGCTCATCTTATGGAAGAAAATGCAAAACTCAGAAGGCAACAAGAACAGGTATTAAAAAAAAATACCCAACATTTAAAAACATGTTCAGACCCTGTATATGTTTGGTTTTTAGTCCCTTAAGAACTAAAACATGTTTTCTTGGGGTTTCTTTTTTCATCTTTCATGTTCATGCAGTTACGAGTAGCAGCTACTGCTCAACTTTCCAGAAAACGAATGCTTCAACGAACATCAACAGCTCCATTTTAAGCTAAAAAAAAAACATATCCAAGGACCAATCTCTTTGCTTTGTTTTTTTAACCAAAATCCCCTCTTTTTCAGTAGCCAGGGGAAGGGGGTGTATGTGCTTTAAGCTAGAAAAGGAATGAACTTGTATAGGGTTTTTTGGGGGAGGGTTGAAATGGCTATATTTCAAAGAGTTATGGCTAACAAATGCAAAAAAAGATGGTATATTTAAGGTAATATGCAAAAGAACTTTGATGGTGGTGATGGGTCTTTTTGTTGTTGCTTCTATCTTTTCTTAAATCAAGACTATTCATCTTTTTTGTACACTTTCTCATGCAACACATTTTTCTAGTGGGGACTTGTTTGTTGAAATTTGGTGATTTAACCCCAAATATAAATGCTTACTACTAGTAGTAAAACACTTATCAATCAATGGGGGACCCAAAAAGAAGTAAAAGTTCTCTACCTCTCATTAAAATTCCAATTCCTTATATGGTCCTCTCTACACTTCTTTTTTTCTTCGATAAAGAAGGGATTTTTTAGGTTCAAATGTACCCTTTGCCTATTCAAATTTTAGTATGCTATTGACTTTCTGCTTTTTCAAATTTGGTACAAATAATTACGCGACTACATTATTAAGCATATATTAATGTATTGAAAAATTATTGCTATATCCCAACAATAAATCACGCATTGAATTTGGGGCTCTTCAAAGTAGCTCTTTAAAGTCAAGTAATCTTGAGACATCATTAGGGGTTTATTTTGTCATTCGATCGATAATTTTGTTTAAGAAATCGAATTTTTCGATTTCGAGTTAGCAACTGATGAATTAGGAGCAATTCCATCATTTTATTATTAGCAGTGTCACCGGATCTATTTGTCTAAAATTTAATTATTGGTGTAACCTTCTTTTGGTAGAAATAATTACGCAATTACATTATTAAGTATATATTAAGGTATTGAAGAATTATTGATATCCTCCAACAATAAATCACGCATCGAAAGTAGAATAATCTTGAGACTTGGGAGCATATTTTGCCATTTAGTCGATAACTTTGTTTAGAGAATTTAGAATATGACGAAATTGGATTTTACAATTTTTGGTTAGCTATTGATGAATTAAGCACAATTCCATTATTTTACTACTAACGACGCCACTAGATAAAATGGTTTCCACTAGAAGTACATTATCACACTCAATATCTATTTATCTAAAATTCTTTTCCTAAGCTATGAGCAATCTTTTTAAAACCGCTTCAACTCTAAAAATTGAACCCTTGTCAATCCTCATCAAAAAGTCACATAATTAATTTGCATCAGAGTCCCTGAACACTCCTTCAATAAAAGCAGTAAAAGCATTAGTGTGACCTTTTAAAATAATAAAATACTCCTTTGATATTCATGTAATTAAAAAAATAATATTATAATAAATTTAAATTTAACAAAATAAATTTTAATTGTGTTAATGTAAAAACTTTAATTTTAAAATGTAAAAAATTTTTAAAAAAATTTGTAGCGTCTTTTTTTAATTTTGAAGTTTTTTATTTGATAATCATGTTGAATCTCGATTAAATTAGATATTATTTTTATTTTTATCCCATAAGTGAATGACAACTTTATTATTCATGTGGGTATAATTTGATTGTTAATCTCTTTTGTGAATAAATTATCATTCCATATCTTTTTTATAGTACATTACTTAAACAGTGACAAAGTCTTGGGTTTCAAGTGGCAAGTTATGGTCCTTGGAATCACATATATTGTGTACATTTTATCATAAGAAAATATTAAAATATTTTTCCTTTGTACTCTTTTTGGAGATTAGGAAAAAGTGAGAATGAAAAAGTTTATATCGATTTAAAGTTAGAATATGTCGTAGCATTTATAAATTATTCAATAAATGTCATAGAGTTAATAAGTACACATTTAAATTATATTGACTACTAGCAATGACGTCGACACCAAGGGGTAGCAGGAAGGGCTTTTCATAAATAACAAAAATATCATTATGATCTTTTTACACCTCTAAAACTAAAGTTATTTTAATAGTAAAATTTATACTTTTATCCTCTCAAATAATTTTTTTGTTTTGTTCCTTTTAAATTTTAAATTTTTAACTTTTCCCCCTAAAATAAATTTATGGCTTTATCCCTGACTACATAAAGTATTTCAAAAAAACATTCCATATCACTTAGATTAGCCTCTGGGTTTTTACTTATAAGTCATAATTAATTATTAGATTTGTAAGAGTTAATAAAAAAAGGAAGGGTTCGCGCCAACAAAAAGCCAACTAACCGTTACATGCATTGATATCTTTAAGAACAATATATATATATATATATATTTTTTTTTTTGAATAATTTTATTATAGGTTCTGATCATATCTACTCTTTTTAACACAAAGCTTAGAACTACCCATAATCCCTCTTCAACTCATAAATAGGAGGATAATGCGTTTTAATGCATTCAAACTCACACCTTCCTACACTAGCAACAATATCATGCCAATTGAGCTAAGACTCAATCGGCTTAACCCATAAATAACAGGATAATACTCTTCAGCGCACTCAAACTCACACCCTTCTACATTGACAACATATCATGCTAATTAAACTAAAGACTCAATCAACTTAAGAACAATATCTTACATGCCCCAAACATTATTTATTTTTTATAACAACTAGTACTTTTTTTTTAATTTTTTTTTCATCCCTATACTTTATAAATATGTATGTATTTGGCAAAAGATATATGCTATATGAAACCTAACTAACCTCTAAGAGTGTTGGAATAAGGCTATTTTTGGGGTTGTTCTTGACTCAATGTAGAGTTATACATTTTCCCCCTTTTTAAGTCCAAAAAAGGGAGGAAGGCATTGGTAATTGGGGAGCTGTCCCTTCCATTGCATGCTAAAGTTATTACAAAATTGATTCACTTTAGGTGGCCTAGGAACTAGGAACTAGGTTTATGTGAAGGTGGGTTATGTTGTGTGTGTCTCCAATGTATTTTTAATATATGTATATATATATATATTTCATCAATTTCCACTTGGGGAGAAGAGTTGCCCAAAAGTAATGTACCTCAAATATATAATTATAAGTTTTTTACTATTTCTAAACATGTAATAATCTTGTACAAGACATTGGATGAAAGGTAGGAGACAAGAGAAAGAGGTAAATAATAGCATTGGTGACCACTAAAATGGTAAAATTGTTTATAAATTTCTTATAAATTTATGAAATTGTAAATTAGTATAATGTTACAATTCTTTTGGTTTATTTTTTGTTATCTAATTATAAAAAATTACAAATGATTGTTTAATTATTTAGTTTTTTTTTGTCACCAACCATTAAATGACTGATGGAAAAATGACGTGGTAGTTTTTAAAATTGTCATAATAAAAACTTTAACCATCAATATTGTGCAATTTGGTCTTTCTTTTTTCAATTTTGTTTTATCTTTGTGACCTTTTCACTTAAAGCACTAAAAAAATTTATCAACTAAATTTGATCGAAAATATACCAAAAATTGAAACACTAAAAAATTCAAGATAATTAAATTTCATCTTTTATCATTCTTTGAAATTAACCCTTAATGTCATAAAAAAATAAAATTGTAAAAAAAAATCAAATTACAAAATGTATAACTATTGAGCGTTAAATTTTTTTTTGAAATCAAAGCTAAATTGACATACTTTACAATGTTGAGGGCTAAAGTTATAATTATTCAAATCCTCTCACTTTTCAAACTGATATTTGAGTCTGGACGAATAACTCAATCCATAATAAATTAAAATCAAAATTAGGGATGAGTAAAATCCGATTCGATTTGAAAAACTCAATAAAAAATTTAAATTTTGAATTAAATAGTTCGAGTTATTTGAGTTAATTGAGTTATTCGAATCAACTCGAATAAAAAATTAAGCTTTTCAGTTTAACTCGGATACAAATTACACAATTCGAGTTATCCAAAAATCCGAATAAGAAAATGTAAAACTACGTCGTTTGATAAATGTTTACCCTTTCTAAAGTTAAAAGTCAAAACCATTAAGTTAAAAGGTAAAATTATGTCATTTTGATAAATGTTTAACTATTAAGTTAAAAGTCAAAACCATTATATTGTTTATATAGTTAAATAATCTTATACTTAGTTTACTAGTTAAATAATTGGCCCATATAAACGCAACATTGAGTATAAATAATAGGATTCGTTAACTCGACTCGACTCGATTTAAAATTTTTTGACTCGATTCAATTCGATTCGAAAAAATTTTAAATTGAATTCGGTTGCAAAAATAAGATTCGTCAACTCAGCTAACTCGAAATTTTTTGACTCGATTCGATCGAATACTCACCCCTAATCAAAATACACTAAAAAAAATTATGTTCAAAGCTTGTATGACTCAATTCTTTTTTCTCTCTCTTTAGGGCCCAAAAACCACCTCAAACTAGACCTAATTGTAATTACAATCAACAATTTTCTGTAGCCCCAAAATAAGAACTTCATTTCACTTAGCTTTATTAATCCACTCATTTCCTACTATTTTCCTTAATTTCTCTTATTCCTCTTTCCATATACTAACCTTTTCCTTACTTCCTCTTAAATGACATTCTAAGATGAAAATCAACTAATCAGATTCAGCATTAAACAACAATATTAAACTATACCCAATGTGATTAAACTATTAGTAAATTTATGTTTTAGTCATTTAGCTTTAAAAAGTTACAAAATAATCATTAAACTATTCGAAAGTTTTTATTTAAGTTATTGAATTGTTAAAACCGCTGTTGTTTGTTTGCACCACCTACATCAATCGAAAGCTTTTATTTACACTTTTATTTTTCAAATCAATCTCTTTTATGAAACAACTTTGAAAACCATAAATTTGTGAACTAAAATTTAAATAATTTTCTTCTCCAATATTTAACATTGACTATCAAATCAACGTGGATCTAAGTATGTTCTTATACTCACCGATGTGCACTAATCCACTATACCGTCATTGAGTTGATGCTTAAAACTCACTAGCTGAATCTTTTTTAAAAAAAAAAAATTTACCAATCTAGTGACTTAAATAAATTTTTTTAAATAGTTCAGTTATTTAAATAAAAACTCATGAATAATTCATCAATTATTTTGTAACTTTTTGAAGTTGAATAACCTAACTTAAACCTATCAATAATTTAATAACGTTAAGTGTAGTTTACTCAAAAGAAAATTTACACTCCAAAAAAAGAATGTGAGTTTGAACTCTAAAAACGATATTATTTAAAGAAACAAATCCGAATTCCAAACATAAACCATGGAACAAAACATGTATGCATTGAAATGAAATTTTATACAAAACAATAAAACATTTCAACATCAAATTTTAACAATAATTCCATTGTCGTCTGGTGCTTAGAATCTTTGGCTTCCAGGAGAGCCTGGTTTAATTCCCGGCAAAGGAATTTTATTTTCCGGCTAGAATCCGGCTATATGAAAAGATGAAAACCATATCATCATCTCTTCAGTGAAAGCTTCCCTTCTATGAAACATAAACCTATCTTCCTCCCCCATTGAAAACCTGCATACTGGACAATTCTTCTTACATGTATCCACCCACTTATCCACACAAACCCTATGAAACTCATGGAAACATGGCAACACCCTTGTTTCTTCCCCTTCTTCCATGCTTGATAAACATACACAACATGTTTCACCTTCTGTTGATCCCTGCAAGTAGCTGCTGCTGCTGCTGCTGCCCATTGCTGTCCCCTCCATCACCACCACATAGCCAGCCGCCGCGGGTGGTGGTGGTGTTGCTTCTTTTGATCTTTTCCCTTCATCACTTACTGATCTTCTTACACCAACAAGGGTGTAAATGAAGGTTACCAGCTTGTTGAGAACCATTTTGGTTTTGGTTTTTTTGGCAGCAATGGAGGGGGTGATCCATATACCATGTTTATGAGTTGCCTTCCTCCTAGCTTGATCATCATCGGTTGTTTCGTTTGCTTGGATTGAAAGGGTTGTTGGCTTTGGGATGAACCGATTTTGAGGGTTTAACCCCAAGCGGTTGCACCTAAACCAAGAGTGTTACATATGACCTTTTATTCTTTATTTTATTTTTATTTTTTATTGTTAAAGTAAACTGAGGTTTGATTGAAGAAAACCAGTACAGAATTATAAACAGTCGGAAACCAAAACAAAGTGAAAACAACAAGCCCAAAAAGAAACCCTAAAAACCCAAAAGTAAAGCCCAGAAAGAAACAGCCCCCATAGCAAGCGTCAAAGATGAGCCACGAGCCAGCCAAAATATGAGACTCGAGAAGCAGAGTAGGCCAATAATCCAGCAGAGACGATCCAACTCCCCCTACCCCCGTAGATCCAGTAACCCTTCAGCTTCGCCCACCTCCCACTCCAGCCCGCGAACCAGATCTCCGCTAAAAGACAATGCCTCGCCCACGCTCATCCATTCGATCACGATCCACCGCCGCCGCAGCAACAGCAGGCACCCCACCCGCCTGGTAAGAGTGACACCCACCTTCAATAACATGCTTCAATGACGGTAATCAAATTGAGTTGGAGAAGAACGTATCAAAACAAAGTCCCAAATGAATGGAAACGATGTCCATTCGTGAACTCCTTCGTTTTCGATCCACCATCTTCACTAGACCCAACCGATTTCACTCGCCGTTTTATTCGACTGAGTCCAAACCGCTCACTTCGATCCTCGATTCGTGTCGTGATATAAAGCAACTGTTTCAAATCCAAGCTCGATTGATAACTTCGGGTCTATTCCAAAACCCATTTTGGGTAGACAGGGTTTTGATCCATTCTTCCAAGTTCAGCAACATTGATTATACCGTTTCGATTCTACGATGCATTGAAAATCCGGGTACTTTCCGTGTTAATTCAGTTATCAGAGCTTACAGTTTTAGTTCTTTACACCATCAAGCTGTGGTTTTTTACTTTCAAATGCGAGCTAATGGTTGCTTTGTTCCTAATAGCTATACTTTTGTGCCGCTTTTAAGCACTTGTTCGAAATTGGGTTGCTTTAAATCTGCACGGAAGTGTCATGGCCAAGCAGTTAAATTTGGGGTAGTCAATAGATTGCCAATACAGAACTCTTTGATTCATATGTATGGTTGTTGTGGGGTTCTTCAGTTTGCCATCGATGTGTTAGTTGAAATGTCCCAAAGAGATGTTGCCTCATGGAACTCTTTTATTAATGTGTGTATTAAAGTTTGGAATTTGGGTTTGGCTCACCAACTGTTCGATAAATTGCCTAAGAAGAATGTGGTTTCTTGGAATATTATGATTAAAGGGTATTTAAAAGCTGGGAATCCGGGTTGTGCATTGAAGTTGTTTAGGCAAATGGTGAAAACGGGATTAATGGGGAACGAGAAGACTGTGGCTAGTGTACTTAGTGCTTGTTCTAAGTCAGCTAGATTAAAGGAAGGAAGATCAGTTCATGGATTTTTAATCAAGAACAGCATGGAGTCTAATATAATAATAGATACAGCTTTGGTTAATTTGTATTGTAACTGCCAGAAAGTAGGATTAGCTCGTAGGTTGTTCGACAAGATCAGAAATAGGAACCGAGTTTGTTGGAATGCAATGATTTTAGGGCACTGCATTCATGGAAATCCCAAAGATGGACTAAAATTGTTCGCCGATATGCTGGAAGAAACAGCCATTTCTCCCGACGAAATCACTTTTGTCGGCGTTCTATGTGCTTGTGCTCGTGCAGGATCGGTACCAGATGGCAGAAACTATTTCCACCAAATGATCAACAAATTCGGTATAAAACCAAACTTTGCTCATCATTGGTGCATGGCGAATCTTTACGTTGGCGCCCAACTTTTCCAAGAGGCAGAAGACATCCTAAGGCAAATGCCGGATAGTGCCGAGGACATATCATCTGATTCAGTTCTTTGGGCTATCTTGCTCAGCTCATGCCGGTTTAGGGAAGGCATAACTGTTGGGGAAAGAATAGCAACATCATTGATTGCAAAAGAGCCTAAAAACTTCACATATTATCAGTTATTGTTGAATGTGTATGCTGTGGCAGGGCAATGGGAGGATGTTGCTAAAGTGAAACAGATAATGAAGGAAAAAGGGATTGAAAGAGTTGCAGGGTGTAATCTTTTAGATTTAAAGAACATTGTTCATAATTTAAAAGTGAGTGAACAATGGAGGGAGGGCATGGATCAAAGGGATGTTAAGCTCGCTGAAAGCTAGTTTTACACTATTGGTTGAGAACATGATTCAATGTTTTTGATGGGGGATTTTGTGTAAATTTTTTTTCTTCTTGGATTTACTTGAAATAATTGATTTTTCATTGATACAAATGCTGTGCTTGATGAGGTGGAAAAGTGAAGGAATGGGAAGAAAGAAAGAAAAAGTAGAAAGAATATGAATTTTGAGCGTGTTTGGGAATAAAGTGAGAGAAGAAAAAAGAAAGATAATTTTACATGTTAGTTCAAATTATGAAACTTTTTTATAAAAAATTTCTTTTTTATTTTTCACCTTTTTCCAAAGTAATAGACGGAAAAAAATTATTTCTTATTTCCGTTTCTTATTTTTCATTTTTTCAAATGCCTTTTTTTCTTTCTATTTTTTCATCTTTTATGTCAAGCACATTATGATCCTTTTCAAGTTGAGCCTTTAATGTCCAAATTTTCACCAAGTGAAAAAGCTTCTATTTACAAGTCTGCAAAAGGTACCTCTAGATAATTATATTGAAATTTAGTCTATAACCTTATATTTTTAAGAATTTTAAAAATTAAGTTTAATTATTAATTTTATTAAGTTCAAGTTTACTTTAAATTATTTTGTTAGTTACTTGCTATCAAATGCGTAGTTTCTTTTTTCATTTTAAAATGACACCTCAAAAAATTTAATAATATTAATAATTGAATTACAATAATTTTTAAAAATCTAAATTTCAAATTTGAAAAAATATAAAAACTTAAGACATGAAATCCCTACTAATTAAAGGTAAAGTCTGAGTGAACAGAATTCGATTTAATAGACTTAAGCGATAGTTTTCAACTAAGAATTATGAATGATCATAACTTGACAAACTTAAAACACTTGTGCTCATGGTATGATGAGGTAAAATCAATTTCATCAACTTAAACTATCGGTTGAGACCTAAATCAGTCGGTTAAGTCGATTAAAATATGACCTATAACTTGGGCATATAGCAATAGATGGATAGTAAATGGCAAGCATAATTTAGACAACCATTCTCATTCATATCACAGACCACCATTAAAGGACATTACTTGGATACAACAGACTGGTTTTTAGTAAAGTTCTTTAAGACAGACCAAGAACATAGAAGAAGACACTTTGAAGAGTTTCAAAAGAGCTCACAGAATATCCAAAAATACAGATGAAAAGTCAGAGCAACAAACTACATTTTTATATATAGAGAAGTTTGATACAATTGAACCGGCAGTCGAAATTGACTGACATGACCTTCATTCGAATGCCCACTGGTTCTCCCGACGAACCTCTTCTTCCTCTTCTGGGGTGAAGTCGTTCTTGATGTTGAAAGTCTTCCTGATCTCTTCGGGAGTTTTTCCCTTGATCATGTCAGCAACAGTTTGGCAAGTAAGATCCAGCAAACCCTTGATGTTCAAATAGTTTGCTGCCTGCAAATAGTAAGGTATAAAGATCACATGTAATTTTCAAGGGTTTTTTTCAACAAAATGGATAGTGAAATTTAGACATAAGTAGGCTTGTAATTTAACATTGGTGCTTGCAAGCTGAGTTCAACTTGGAAAAACTCAAACTCTATTAGGTAATTATCAAGCCAAGGAGCTCAAGCTCTCAATAGAGCCAAATTCAAGCTTCGTAATACTTGGCTCAAACAGCTCCGAGCCTTATCAAGCTCATGCATACATACAAGCTTAATCAAGCTCAGGCTCAAGCTCAAGTAGGAATGCATATGAAACACTCGTGCTCCCAAGCTACTTGAGTTGGACTCAAACCAAATTTGAACTCAATTAGGTAAGTATCAGGCCGAGGAGCTCGAGCAATCAATCGAGCCAAATTCAAGCTCATTAATATTCAGCTTGAACAACTCAAAAGCCTCATCAAGCTTTTCATTTAATAATATTTATATTACTAAATTTTAGTAATTGCACTTAATATATATTATTAACCCTCGATTCAGTTATTGAGCCCAGCTCAAGCTTGAATACATACAAGCTTAATCAAGCTCGAGTTTGAGCTTGGGTACAAAAATTGATATACGAGTTTGATCAAACTTGAGCTCAAATAGCTTGATTATATTGAACCAAGCTCGAGCTTGACTGTATTAGGACTCAGCTCGGCCTGATTACAACCTCATGAGCAACAATTATTCATTAGTTCTGCAATGCAACAAGCAGGCATCACCTACATAACAATTCTCTATTGCAAACATATGCACAATCTCAAACACAGCTGTATTGAAAACTTCAATCTTCATGCTGGGGTTTCTTGCTTATTGCTATTTGTTAGGCAAGGCATTATCAAAGAATCAATCTTTTTCATCTTAATGAAAATCACAAATTAGGCTTTTGCTTGTCAAGTGAAACAAGACATTTAAATCAAGAGAGAACAAAGCCAAAAAAAAAATGATAATTATACCAGGGCCACAAGCTTTACTTTACTTATGCAATGGCTTGTTTCTTCAAATTTACGACATATCTACGACGATGCTACATTCTTAATCATCAACGAAATAAAAAAACCAACAAATCACCAAAAATTGAACACATTGAAACGAAATTATGCATTATATACACAAAACCAACCCGAATTTTTCCAAATTTCACCTATCCCCAATTTCAAAACCCTAGCCTAACCACGAACAAAATATAAGCATATAATTAAAACAACAAATAAAAACAAAGGGAAAAAGAGAATAAGAGGTACTGACCAGAATGAGATCAAAGAGAGTGGCTTGATCGACCTTCACAAAGTCAGCGTCCCAACTCTTGAGCTCGTCATCGGCAGATCGATCGTCGGTCTTAGGAGCCTCGACGTGTTTCTTGCAGTACTCAATCACCTTCGCTAAGATCTTGCTCGTAACATTAGGCAACGGTATTCCGTTATCGGCGCAATCGTCCTCGATCATATGCTTAATCGTCTGCGATTCCAACGCCACCGCTTCATCAACCTCGAACGATTCGCCGTCCGAGCTCTTAAGGGTGATCTTCCTCCCCGAAGACGACATTTTTCGCTACCGAATTCTCAAAAAAGATTAGAGAACGGGAATTAAATAATCAAGGGATTTTTTTCTTATTGACAATAAATTAGGGATTTTTATAGAGGATGGGTGAGGGGTGGTATTGGGATTGGGTTCGGTTTTTTTGTGGAACGGTTGTGATTGGAGACGTGGCGTCAAGTTGTTGTTTTGGATTCTCATCGAACCATTACATTGTCGACACGTGTAAACAATAGAAAAAGTATTTTCAAGGTTTTAATTTGGGTTAATTCGTTAAGCATCCCAAAAGTTCTCCTATGATTCTAGATTGGTGTTCTCCAAACTTCGAATCATTTTTAATTGAGTCCTTAATTTATATCAGTATTGTATCAATCATATCTTTCTATTAGTCTAATTGTCAATTTAGTATTAAATGCTAGCAATGGCGTACCTAGGGGGGCTAGTAGGAGCCTCGGCCCTCCTAAAATGATATTTTTTTTATTTAATCCCTTTAAATTTTTAAAAATTTTAAATTAATAAAAGTAAAATTACATTTTGACCCCTCTTAAAAATGATAAAAAATTAATTTAATTCTTTAAAAATTATAAAGATATAGGCTATTAAAATGATGAAATTATATTTTTATTATCATAAAAATTACAATTTAATTTCTACCCCTTAAAAACTTTTCTGACTTCGCCTCTAAATGTTAATTTGATTCTGATAGAGTATATTTAAAACATATAAGTCAATTTGTAAACATGTGTGTATTTATTGTATATGTAACTTGGATTTGACTTATTTTTAAAAAAATAAAACTTAAGTCACGATTTAGCCCTTGAATTATATTTTATTTACCTCGCTTAAGTACTTGAATAATTATCCTCCTCATAGTTTAACCCCCCTTGGCACGTTCTCATTTGAAGTTGATAACTTTTGGAGCAAAATGGGATGAAATTGATAGTTCATGTACTAAGGTGAGACAAAAAAGTTACTAAAATAAGAAATCAAATATAGCTCAAAAGCTAAATCATATGTTTTAAAATATAATTTTTCACTTTTGAACTCAAATTTAAATGATTAAATTAATAAAAGTATTTAATTATTGATATTTTTAAGACTCAATTAGAATATTTTAAAATTTAGAATTCAATTCATTTTAATTGAAAATGAGTCATATTTTGTATACAAATTAAAGAATATTATTTGGACACAATTTGTGTAATAAATGTTTATAACTTAAAGACATCATTCTCATTTCAACTAAATATTTAAATATAAATTTTTTCCACATGATGAATCTATAATATATATAAAGCTCGTGATTAAACTAATATCAACAATACATATGTTTACAAGTCAAATTATTTATCCAATATTGAAAACTCGTTTAAAATTTGAAAGGATTGGGACAAAAAATATTATGCCTGAAGAATGGGTTTAGACAAAAAAAAAATCATATTTAAAATATGAAATAGACTTGAGCTTAACACTCAAAACCCTGAGTCCAACTCAACCTAACTTGCTTTTTAAATTTATAATATTTTATATTATGTCATTTTTATATATTACATAATATAATGATTTATATCATATAAAAAATAAATCCATGATAATATATAATACGATTATAATGTAAATATTAAAAATTTTAAATTGATTACATATAGAAGTATAATAAATAAAAACATATATAAAAAATTGAAATAAATATAAATAAATATTTTAAAAATTTCTTAAAAAAAAATGAGTGGACTTAAAACGAGCTTGAATTAACCATTTACAAATATAGGTATGCCTAAACAAAATTTTAAGGTGGATTAAACTTGAACAAACATAATTTATAAATACCATGCTTAAAACCGATCTCTAATAACAAATCAATCGAGTACCACCTCAATTAACAAATTTCTAAAATACTCCTTTACATACGAAGTAATCTACTTTCTTTCATGCCTTTTGGTTTTGCATTATGTTGTTCATAAATAAGTGCAAATGTTGAAACAATAAAGGCTAAAGCCAGTTATTATTCAATTAAAAAAACAAAGAGAAAGAATCCAATGTGTTGACTTAATAATTATAGTGTTCACTGTTTCAAACGTGATTTGAATTTGAGTTATACTAGTCGCTCAGTTGACATTTTAAACAAGACTCATTTCAACAGAATCACTTTGTCATTACACCACGGTTGACTTTGAAATTTGATTTTTTCACCATCCAAAAATATAAGCTTGAGGCTTGTTCAACTGCACTACTTTCAGTTCATCAATTTGTTCTTTCATCTCTAAAGAAAAACACTACAAAACTTGATCCAAAACTATACTAAATGAAAATCAGTTTCTCATACAACAACATGTGCTCAATCTCCAATGATAATTTCACTAATTTACATACAAATACAAATATATATATATATATATATATATATGTAGGTTCAAAGAGAAATGCAATCTTTTAGTAAAGGTTCAATTTGATAAGTGGCAACTAGAGTTACCTTCTATGTTCAGCTTTTATACAAACCTCCCAAGAAAATATGCCTTTTTAGTACTTTTTTAACTCATGATTCCATAAACTGTGATGGTGGAGGGCTTGTTTTAGTCTTCTCAGGACCTGCAAATTCATATGATTGGTTTAAGGTTATGGCATGAAGAACCGTACCGCAAAAATACATGCATCGTGCGATGATCGAGTTTTTAGAGGGGAAAAATGTGATTTCCGCGTGATTGTTAGGTTCTTAGTACGATATATAGGAGAAGTACCGTAAATCCCTCGAATCTCTACTTCTCGCCATTCTTGAACGAGGGCACAACAACAGCACATCAAATGAGAGAGGAAATCATCGACAAATCCACCCTGCCAAAGGAAGAAACGCATAAACGTTTTAAGGGTGCTGAAATTTGAGTGACATTGAGACTTATTGTGGAGTGTGAACAATAGAAGTAAAGATAAATGGCCGAGGATCATATGATGTTAGCAAGTAAAAATACCAAAGGAGCCCTTATATTAGGAGCTAGATTGCATTTTGCTCTCTATTAAAAAAAAGGGCAAACTAATCCCTGTACGTTAGATCAAAAAACAAACTAGTCCTCTTGTTAAAATTTCACTCATTTCTAGTGTTAAAAATTGATCCTTGTACATGATGAGGTACTCGTGATGTGTCACGTGTAGTTGTCTGATTATTCTGTCAACTACACCAAATTTTAACAGTAGAAATAGATGAAATTTTTAATAGAAAAAATCAGTTTGCTTTTTAATCGAACGTACAAGAATAAATTTGCCCATTTTCTGAGTAAACGGAGCAGAGTGCAATCTAACTCCTAATATAAAGGACTCCTTGATACTTTTACCAATGTCAGCATGTTTTGGTCATTATATTGATTTATGGATACGGCTAGCCATATGCTTCTGATAACTACAACTAATAGAAGATGACATTTGGCTTAATCACGGTATATCGTATGATAAGTAATGGGGCCAAGGCAACAGAACCGAACCATATTCGTCCATGGAACATAAAAATAGCAGAAAACTAGCAATTCAAGGTTTTATATTTTAAACAAGTAGATTACTCCTTTAATGGCAGAGAGAATACCGTAATGTTCAACGCCTTGCGAAGCTTCCTTCTAACGCAGCAAGTGTAGCAACAGCACGACAATATCAATGAATATGCCATTAATTCGTTGCATGCTTCAGCGGAAGCTGCAGGAGTTTTGGTGTAAGTTTTGAAAACCAAAGCAATACCAAAAACCAAAAACAGAATTTTAAAGGTGTTGCAATCAATATAAGGTTTGTGAATAGCAAGCCTACACCAGGTAAAATCCTAAGCAATATAGACCAAATTCGTGTACAAATGAAAATCTATGGACCAGACAGATTATCACCCGAGCTATAATGAAACAACCTAGTAATAAAATATGATTCAGAAATACTTACACATATGCCTGTTTTTTGCAACGGTAGCAATCTTTGAAAACGTACCACAAGGATAAAAGAATGTCTTTATACCTGCAATAAGAAATGAGGTGTAGGAGACCAGATGATCAGAAAAACAGAAGGTCAGTTCCACCTATAACTGTCCTAGAAATCTTACAAAAGATCATTCCGAGCATAGAAAGAAGACATTTAACGCAATAACGGGGCAACAATGACATAAAAAAGGACTTACACAGAGATGGTTCCGAGCAACAACCGAGCAAATCAGCATTCCATTCTTCATACTGATGTGAACCTCTAAAGGAGAGTAGATCATGTCCTGATGAAACCGAAGAAGTGTTTCTGAAAACACATGACAAACTTTAGAAACTGTACTTAGCTTCAAGTACTCGAAATGCATAAACTATGAATGCATATTCTAAGGGACCAAAACAGAAATAAATGCCAAATACATTGTACAAGGAAAAACAACCTTGAAGTCATGCGAGAATCAGATTTCTTAGGAGAGTTATCATTGTACGAATGACCTTTTTCATTATCAACATCTGGGTAATCACACTCCACTTTCTTAGACACTTTCGGGGATGAACTCTTATCAGGAATAGAAGCAGCAACTTCTGTTACATCAAGCAAATGCTGGATTACTTCACACTGCTTCACATCGTAATTAGCTTGCGAACGTTGTAGCTCCAATCGAAGCTTTTCATTTTCCTTTTGCAGTGCTTCATTAAAACGCATGTTCGGGTATGAACAAGAAAGAGTTTTTTTCAAGATCATGGTATCATTTTCCGAGGGTTCGGGTTTCATTATCACATCTTGCACCCTTCTATCCTCTTCATCTAATGTGTACTCATGTTGATCTTTCTCGATAACTTCGAGTCTCTCCTGCATGATAAACATTCAAATAAATATAGCAAATACCTACTACTCATAGCACTTCATTGAAGTTACTCAAGCCATGTATATATATATTAACACATTTTCGAGATTAGTCGATGCCCTGACTCGATAACTTCAAGTCTCACCTGCAGGTTAAACATTCAAAATAAATATGGCAAATACCAACTACTCATAGCACTTCATTGAAGTTACTCAAGCCATGTATATATATATGGATAAACTTATTAACAAATTTTCGAGATTAGTCAATGCCCTGACTTGATAAACTTCGAGTCTCTCCTGCAGGTTAAACATTCAAAATAAATATGGCAAATACCAACTACTCATAGCACTTCATTGAAGTTAATCAAGCCATATATAATGTATATATGCATAAACTTATTAACACATATGCCCTGACTCGAAGTCTGCAGGTTAAGCATTCAAATAAATATGGCAAATACCAACTACTCATAGCACTTCATTGAAGTTAATCAAGCTATATATATATATGTGCATAAACTTGTTAACATATTTTCGAGATTAGTCGATACCCTGACTCGAGCATTATCAACAAGAGTGATAAGAGGAACGATCTTCAAATACCGGTCGATTTCGCTCTGTGCCTTCCTAAACTGATAAACAATGTTCCACCCCATTGCCAAAACATACAAATAGCTTCTCTCTTGACAACTATTCACCAAAATGTAAGACCTCCTCAATGCATCCTCGAGCTGCTCCAATGGCTCCCTCGTCTCAGGGTACTTCTTAAGCTCCGAGATCTTGAGCTGCTCCAACAAGTTACCGATCAACTTAAGATGCTGAGCGAATTGCCGGCAACTCTTCTTATGCATTCGAGCCGTGCTCGCCGCTTTAACTATCATGGCTATTAACCGCACCGCATCAAAGCCGGCGAGCTGTGCTACGTTCGCAATTTCTCCGATATGTTCCCACGATGCCATCTTTTCTTCTCAAACTTAAAACCTGCATTATTTATTATATCATTGCAGAGTCAAAATTGAGGTTAATGAACAGTAATTTAAGAACCCAAAAAGGAAAAAAAAAACCATGAAAAAAGCTTGATCGAGGAGATTATTTTATTGTTTTTTCACCTGTTTTAAGCTAAAAATTTCAGTGTTTCACCATTAACAAGAGCTTTAAAGTTTCCTTTTGGTTTCACCACTTGCATTGCCGACCAAACCCCATAGCCGATTTGTTAATGGAAAGTGACGATTACGTTGATGAAACTTGAGAAGAAATAGATTCTATGGGTTTCAAGCAGGAATCAAAAGCTTCTTCACAGGATCTATACAGAAAATTAAATAATCACTCAAGATCCTCCACTTTTTAAAAGCTAAAAACAGCTCAAAAAATAAAATAGGAACTCAGTTTGTAACTAGGAGATTACCCATCAAACTTCTTCAACAAGAAAAAAGAGACAAAACCCAAAAAAGAAAAAGAAAATCCCAAAATGCAAATAACATTTGTTTGAGAGAATCTCTGAGTGAGAGCTCTTTTACAGCAAATAACAAAAAGAAAATGCACTAATGGTAGTGAGACACTCACCTACTCTTCAGAAATTTTTTTTCTCTTATTTCTATGCTTAAAGTGATTCTTCTTTCTTTTTTTAACCTTTTTTGTTTACAATCTTCAAGAAAGTTTTTTCAATAGAAGGAGAGCATTGAATTCAGAAATTTAAGAGGCATTGCTTTGCGCAAAACGAAGAACTTCACCACTCTTCTTCTTCATCGTCTTCTTTAGTGAGCAAAGCTCAAAAAAAGATAGTTTATTTCTCTTTCTTACAATCTTTATTATGGTGGTTTCTTTTACAGTATTCGGTGTTGTTTGTTTGTGGTGCAGAGAGAGTCTCCACCATTGGCGATGACAGCACGAGCTTTGAGTTTTGTTACTTTGCAATGGAGGCCAGGTGGGTTAAAAAATTTTAAAGTGCGAAAATGTCCCTGGTTCTTTTACTTCATTTACGGAAAATGCCAGCGAATTTCACGGACGGTAAAGTCCGCAGTAAATATTTATTTTTTGAAGGTTGACTCTCGCTTATTTAACAGAGATGGTGATGGTTACGTTGAGTTTGGATAGCTGGTATATTTATTTATGATAAGTGTAAAAATTATAATAATGATGAAATTAAATATTGTAACGTGAGATAAAAAATAAGTTAAACATATTACATCGTATCCCATCTTTCATTCAAATTTATCCGAGTTGAATTATATTTTCTCACTTACTAAAAATAATAGTCAAATCAATCCTTATATATTAGATTAAAAAATAAATTGATAATTTTTGTTAAAATTTTTATTTATTTGTATTATTAAAAACTGACATGATTTATAAAATAATCAAACAATGATGTGACGTACCTTATGTTGACTTATAAAGACCAATTTTAACGATAAAAATGAATGAATTTTGTAAAGAATTATTGGTTTGCTCTTTAATCTAATATATATATATATATATGAATTAATTTGTTTATTTTTTAAGTATAAAAGGTAAAATACAATCTGGCTCATAATACAAAGGTCTCCATGAGCCTTTACCGTTTTTATATTGGATGAATATTTTTTGGTTAAATGGATGAATTTTTTTTTGAAGCAAAAAAATTGGATGAGTATTATTATTTGTGTATACAATATATTTACATAAAATAATATTATTATCAACAATGGTGTCAATAATTTATTATACTTCAATTTTTTTAACAATCTTATTATATATTCTGATTACATTTATTTTTTTAATACAATATTTAAAACTATTTAAAGTTTTTTCTCAATTCATAAATAAGAGTATAATACATTTTAGTACATTTGAACCTATATCTTTCTGCATTGATAATAATATCCATACCAATCAAATTAAAATTCAATTAAAGTGCTTATGATACTTGAATTAAACCAACATATCTTATACAAAATTATACAAAATCAAAATTTCAGAGATTCTACTTGCAAAGATAACGGGTCTACACTGTAACACGTGGTCAAATAATTAAAGGACACCAACTCCAGCTGGCAATCATGGACCGCTTGCTCGCTCTTGCTTTTTCGGTTCACCTTAACACATGCTCTCATCATCTATACCCTTAATTTGCTTTTACTGCCTTAATTAACAACAGCCGCCCCTACCATAATTAAGTTCAACCGAGTTATTTTAAATATAAGAATTTCCAATTAAACGGGTTAAGCATCAAATAAGTTTTTTTTTGTCCAAGGCTCAAATTAAAAAAAAAACTTTTATTGTTTTGCCACTATTTTACTATTATTCTGTTATTGTATTGTTACTATTTTATCGTTATTATTTAGATATTATATAACTCTTGTAGTATTATTACTTTTGTTATTATTTTTTAAATATATTTATTTGTTGAAAAACTTTTATTTTAATATTTTTAATATATTTAATGTATTATATTTTTTAAAATTTATTTTATAAAAAAATTAATACGAACAAATTGAACCTAATTTAAATAAAATTTTAAACCTATTTTCGAACTAGATCTAAACCTAGATATTTACCTCAACCTAACCTAAACCCAACTCGACCATCATCGACTCTAAAAGTTTTTTTTTTTTTTGATAAAAACAGGCCAAAGGCCACAACTTCATGTTATTAAAGAGAATCCGAAATTACAATAAGAAATTCCAAATCAACAGACACATCCCAGTACTGTCTAAGTGCTAACTCACTTAATTTGACAGCCACTTTATTACAATTACGAGGGACCCACCTAATTTTAATGTAATCAAAATGCTTCAGCATTTCTTACAATTTCTTACAAAGCCAGTCAAAGTAATGTCATCCCTCCCATTTTTGTAAATGTTATCCTTTTTTAATGTAAAATGTAAAAGTAAAGGGGTTTTTTTTTCTAATATGGTAAGGGATAATAGCGTAATTAGGGCTTTAACTAAAAAAAAATCGGGGAAGAGACAAGCATATTCTAGAATGAACAACCGTTCTTGAGACTGCCAAATCCCATGTGGACCCATTAATGGTACGACAGTGACAGTGCCTCACATGCCCTCCATTTGCACATGTCTTCTTTTCCCCCTTATGCTACTCGCTCTCCTCTCCCTTGTTCTACCGTTTTCTTTCATGGTAGCTCCATGTTTAAACAACATTTCATTATGGTTTTGAAATTAGGGTCCAATTAAATATAGTGATGAGCTGAGTCAACCGCACAGTCCGTCCAAAAAATGTTTAAATAAAGTTTAAAATTCAATTTTTTTATAAGTCGAGTTTTGAATAAATTTTTTTTATTAGAATCGAATCCGAATAAAATATATTATGTTATAAAAAATATTATATTAATTATTTATGTTAAATAATAATGATACATGTTTATATTATATTAAATTATTAATTTAATAACAATTAAATTTATTATCTAAACTTAAAAAAACTCCTGAAGTAAAACAAAATGATTTTTTTATGCAAAAACCAATTTAAATTGTATATTTAAATAGTTTATTTGAATTTAAAATTCAACAAAATAAAATTTAAATAAATATTGAAATTGGAAATTTATTTATTTTCAACAGTAACTAAAATCATAGCCTATTTAAGGTCATTATTGTTTGTATGCACAAAAACCAAAAGGGGGAAAAGGAGAACAGAAATGAAGTTTTTTTTTTTTAAATTATAATTTCTGCCCATAAATTGATAAAAACATGAATATGATGGCACCATTTTGCTGAATTAAGGAGAATGTATGGTCAGGTGATGGAAACACAATTGACATTCTTCCCCCACAAATATAAGCATTTTAAAGCAGTTGCCTTTATGTAAAAAGTTTCATAAATATGATTTGTCTATTTTCCAAGCAATCACAATCAAATATAATTTTTTATAAATAATTTTATTATAAATATTGATCATATTTATTCTTTTTGACACAATACTTAAAATTACTTATAGTCCTTCTTCAACCCATAAATAAGAGGATAATGTATTTTAACGCACTTGAACCCATAACCTCCTGCATTGACAACAATGCTCATGCCAATCGAGCTAAGACTCAATCGGCAATTACAAACATAGTTGACATTACAGATAAATCTCAAAATTATACATGAACTTTGATTTAATATGCAATTGTATACATGAACTTTAATTTGATGCAATTATACACGTGAAATTCTAATTGTGATTCAAATATATACTTGAAACTTTAATTTTGATTTAACAATTCACATTTAAAGAAATAAATATATCAATTTATTTTTATATTAGATAAATATAATTATTTTTGTATGCAATATCTAAACATAAAATGATGTTATACCAATAATTGTGTTAATAATTCACAATAATTGGATCAAATTAACATTTCATGTATAAAATTACACAAAGTTAAATTCATATATACAATTACACATTAAACCATAGTTCATGTATAGTTTTGAGATTTACCCGTTAATGTTACAAAGTACAAAATTAATAATTGAAATATATTAAATAAAGTTCATGCATGATAAGTTTTAAATTAGAATAAATATAAATTTAGGGGTGTAACAAAAATTGTAAATTTTGAGTAGGGTAAAATACAATTTTTTGACTTATATTTTGTTTTTATTTTTAGAGGGACTAACACTAAAATTTTACCTTTGGGAAAGGTCATGGCCTATACCCTAATCCTAGCACTACCTCTAATTGTATTAAAATTGCATCTTGGATTTTAAAAAGTAAAATTATACTATTAGTCCTTATTTTAAAAAATTAAATTCTATTTTTTAAAATTAAATATTAATTTCAGTGCTTTCTTTAATAAAATATGTGTCTTTTTTCTACGCACCTAACATAGGTATCATATTCGAAACTAATTAGTAGTTCACGTGTAATTAGGATTGCAACTCATTTTTTGTCTGCTTTTTTATTTAATTTAATTTAATATAAACAATTGAATTGTATAAATTCTTTGATTAGGTTTGTGTACTTATCAAAGTTAAATTAGATTTTCAAAATTGATTGTTTTATTGGTGTTGAAGTAGGGGTCAAGTCAGAATTTTTTTTGAAGGTTTAAAATTAAATTGTATATTTTTATTACGTACCATTTTAATATTTTATATCTTTATATTTTTTAAATGATTAGATTAATTTTTTATCATTTTTGAAGGGATTAAAAATATATTTTTATTAATATTAATTTAAAATTTTATAAACTACAAAATTTAAATAAAAATATATATATTTTAAGGCCGAATATTTTAATGTAACTTACTCGAATCGATAATGATTGTGCAAAATTCAAGTTTGTTTGAACCTTTTACCGAACTTAGATATTTTTCAAACGTAAATATCTAATCTACGTATTAATGGATGATGGCCATTCATGCTTGAATATCTACAAGCCTTTGACACCCAATTTAGGGTTGAGGAATGATCCATAAACAATAAATAATAATATTGAATTTAAAGTAAGATTTGGTGTTTGAGCTGAAGAGAGCTGTAGAGACATAATTCGGTTCGATTTTGAATTTAATTGATATTTAATGTGATTATAAAATATTAAAAAAAATTACGAAACAAAATGTTTTTTGAGTAGAAATTGTTGATATAATAGAAAAATGTGACAGTTAAGACGGTTTACCTAGAAAGTAAAAAATCGTAAGAGAGCTAATATAATCAAAGTGTAGCAATCAAGGGAGTATTGTGGAAAGACTAGAGTAAAAGATAAATGTGAGCTTCTTTTTTTTGAAATAGAATGTGTATTGGTTGCCCCATAAACTATAAGAGGGTTCTTTCTAGTATTTCTTAAAGTGCTATGTGTTGCTCATATATTGGTTTCGTACTCACTACAAATTAATTAATTTATAGGTTTTTTGTTATCGTAAATTATTTTAGACATATCTTTTATACGAACTAACATGTTTGGAGAATAAATATATGTGACATGTGAACAATAAACATTCTATTTATATAATAAGAGCAATTTCGATAGTTCAATTTTGTGAAATCTATTGAAAGTTTTCATCTATTACAAAAAAAAGTTACACACATCCCACATCCTTTAAATACACTTATTAAATAATGTTTATATAATGTTAGTTAATTATTTTAATATTGGATCAAAACAGATAATGTAGAGGTTAAAAAATGTTGGCGCATATTAAAATGGGGTACACAAATTCAGCAGCAGCGTTATTGCCAAACCACGTCAAGTCGTGTCTCGTGGGTGGTCATACTTTTGGAGTTGCTGCCCCTCAACAAAGCTGTCTTTGTCGTTGCATCTATCACAATTTGTCTTTCAAACAACTATTTTTCGATTCTTTTAAGAGCAACAAATGAATGTACCCGTGATGTTATGCTGTATTTATCAAATTAGACAGGTGGGATTAATTTTGTTTTGGGTTATTTTCAGTTTTAAGGATGGTTTTTGGATTATTTTTTTTGAATTATTCGAAATTCAAGTTATTACATGTTTAGGGTTACAATGTAGGAGAAGGTGGTCTGTGGCAATTCAATCATATGTGTTTGAAGAGCCACTACTCTTTAGTGTCACGGACCGAGATTCAGAGCCTATGATCAAAGCACAAAGAGAGTCCCATGCAGGCTTATCTATTAAATGGGGGTTCATTTGACCTACTTGATCTGACCCGATTCGAAGAACAAATGATGAAACTCATATACTCGAAGCTTTTGCAGCCCAATAAAACAATTATGGTAAATTAGGACTATTTTGGTAAATAGGAAAAAATAGAAAAAGTAATGTAATAATATTTGATTTTGTAATCTTGGGATTATAAAAATGCCTTAATCGTAGATAGGCTTCAATCTCGTCAGCTGATGTAACTCAATTACTACCATCAGTTTTGGGAGAGCTCAACTGTAAATAAAGAGCCTTCTCTCATTTGTGATCATCCATTGTATTTCATTCTTTAGTAGTGAATACTAAATTGAGAGCATTTACTCAAACACCTTGTGTGCATTACTTTTTCTGTGACTATTATGCTCTTTCGTGTTTCTTTTGTTTTTGAGATTGCTTCCACTATATTTTAGATGCCTTAGAGGAATTCTGTGGGAATCCTCATTTTGTGAGGGTTTGGTTGACTTAGGTACATTCAAAGCGAAAAAATCGTCTAAGACCGCACGGATTGTGAGAAGAAAGGTCTAGCCCCGTAACACTAGTTAGTAAGCTTGATGGGTTATGGTAAAAGGCAAATGCCAAAGAAAAGGTATGGAACTAAAATTGAATTATAAATTCTCTGAGGGATCAAATATAATTTACAAATTTCCAATGGACCTTAAAAGTAATTTTACTATTTTAAGAGGAAAAAAGGTTCTGTCTCCCCTTGCATTCTCCTTTGATTATGGTACCTCTTAGACAAGTGCCATCTATGACTATGAATGGTGATGTCTATAAGTTGGCTTGAGTAAATTAAGAGCAAAATGAATGTACCTAATTGTAGGTTACATTTATCAATTGGATGGATCGAAGGGAGTATCTAGGGATTGGTAGGGGACTCGATTATGTTAAAACGAAAAAATTTTCACTTTTAAGTCTTTTAAAATTATAAATTAATAAAGGTAAAATTACACTTTGACCCGCTAAAAATGATAAAAAAATTTAATCATTTAAAATTTATAAAAATATAAATTATTTAAATAATAAAATTATATTTTTACTATCATAAAAATTAAAATTTTATCTCGACTCCTAAACAATTTTTTTAACTTTGCTCTTGGACGGGTCAAATTAATTAAACGTAGCTATAAGTTTATTTGACCCAATGGTTGAATTATGAAATCCAATAATACATAGTCGGCCCAAATATTGGGTTACTTTGCATAAGATCATTGGGATATTCATGGAGATTTGGACCGACAAAACAGAGACCAAAGAACAGCTTGAGAAAAGGAAAGCGGGCCCATTAAAATATATCTACTCGGGATGCATTCGAGAGAGAATCGAGTTTGAAAAGTTTGGGGCTTTATTTGAGCTCAATAGAACATTAAATTTAAGTCTGTTCGAATTGTGACAAATTTGAGTTACTCAAGATTGATTGGGCTTGTTTGTTAATATTTGTACTCAAGTTTGATTAAATTTGTTTTTACTTTTTTATATATAACAATTGTAGAAATATAATTACGTAATATTAAAAAGTTAAAAAAGAAAAGTTTGATCAAATTATATATAATTACACTCAAATTCAACTTAATTGATAGTTCAAACTTTACTCGATAATTATCAAATAGAATTTGAGTTTATTCTGGTCAAACTCAATCAAATTTCAATAAATAATCTTGATTCTAAATATTCCATTTTATTAATATATGAGTTATTTTTTTAAATTTATTTCGATTCAATACTTATCATATGCGAGTATTATTCATATTTATTTTGATTGAAGTTCATATATATATATATATATATATATATATATTAAATTTTAATTTACTGTATATTATAATAATTTATTATAATTATAATTATTTGAATGTATGGATTGTAATTATAATTTTTTTTAAATGTACTTATTTATTAATATTTTTATTTTGTTTTTGTTTTTGAATATTTAATTTTAAAATTGAAAAAGAAAAACTTAAATTAGCCGCTCACATGTTGGAAATGATAGGAGTTACGCGCGGCCTTCGGCACCTATTAAATAACTAAGCATTGGATTCCATTTTAATTGAAGAAAAAATGGGTTTATGAAATAATAGTCACGATTTGACTAAAAAAGGCTTATTTGCAAATTTAATCCCTAAATTGTATCCATTTCTCGATTCAATATTACAATGTTGTTTTTTCTCAATTTGATTTTTTAAATAATGCAATATATGCAACATTTTATTAAGCAATCAAATCGTGCCTTTTTTTAGAATATTTCAATTACATACAATATAAATAGTTAGAATTGTTTTTTTGAATATACTAGTGTGATTATATGATAGTATCTGTTCATACTTTTTTAACCCTTTGACAACGCACACACACTTTGCACACACAAATGCTCGAACCCAGGACCCCTAAGATGAACAACATCCTCTTTTCAATTGGAGCCACTTGTTGGGTTCATAAATAGTTAGAATCTTACAATTACAAATAAAATATAATCATAAGTATAGTATAAGTAAAAATATATGTTTGTATAAAGCACAGTGACTGAAGAATCAAAATTGGACCAAATCGACACATGACATGTACACAAGGTGGGACGGAGATTCACACATCGCAATTGTACATGATGAGATTTTAATTTAAGTCTTAAAGATTTGGGACATCCGTCTTTACAATCAAGCCAAGGCCTTGTTTTTTTCATATTCTTCACCCGAATAATAAAATTAAATTATGATAAATTAGCATATTAACAATTTATATACGATAAATTTGCGAAACATAACAGTTTAAGTACATGTATTTATCAACAAATGAACTAGCTTCTCATTTTTTTGTAAAATACGAGAATTAAATTATGATAAATTAAAGTAAAAGGACTACTTTATCAATTATAATAAATTAGAGGAATGAAATTTAAATTTGACCTTTCTAAATATAGAAACTGTTCTTGAAAAACTTGGCGGGAAATTAAGAGAATTTCAAATAAAGAGCAAACCCTAGCGGCCCCATCTCTTCCCTCTAACTCGCAGTTTCTCTCTCTAAAAGCACGCTTAGACCTACTCTCACACTAAAATTTCCGCTTTTATGAAATTTCGCTCTCTCAATTTTTTTTTGTTCCTATTTTTTCACACGGAAATATTTGCTAATTTAAGATTGGTAAGTTTATCTGTTTGCTCGATTTTTATTTTTTTTGAATATTTAGGATGTTTTCCCTTCGATGTCATTTTCATGATGAAGTTCTGACTGTTTTTCGTTTTGTTGTTTATTCAGCTTTTTGGAATTTGCAGTGGAGATCAATTGAGCACGATTTGGAAATAATCATGTGAGTTCTGTTTGTTTAGCAATATTTTTCAATATTTAGGCTTCGTTTTCTTTTCTTTTCTTTTTTTTTTTTGATTGATGAAGTTCTTACTGCTTTTCTTTTGGCTGATTTGTTTCCAGTTTTGGAATTTGCATCGGTGATCAGTTGAACACGATTTGGAAATAATCATGTGAGTTTTGTTTTATTTAGCTACTTTATTTTTTTTCTCCTTCGGCTTCGTTTTCTTATTTTTGATTGATGAAGTTCTTACTGTTTCTCATTCGGCTGATTTATTTCTAGTTTTGGAATTGCGGCGGAGATCAATCGAGGACGATTTCAACATAATAATGTGAGTTTTGTTTACTTAGAAATTTTGAGCTTCTTTTTTCTGATACTTTTCTTAAGCCTTATTTTGCATCTATGATTTTTCTGAGTCGAAGTAAAAGAACTAAGTTCTGTTATATTATGAATGGAGAATTATGATTTTTCTTTCATTTGAATGTCAGGTTTTAGAATTTCAATTCATGGCTCTTCGTTATAAGGTGTGATTACTCAAACACTAGGTTTACATCAGTGGGAAAAAATAGTATATAGTTGAGGGACAGCTTAGAATACAAGGAAAATAATAAGAAAAGAGAAAAAAAAAAAGCATGGGAAAAGAGTCTCCGATCGATAGGGAATCAAAAACAGCAAGAAAGAACAAGCGATTAAAGAGCTCGAGCAGTAAGTATCTGAAACCAGGTACACTTGCTCATCTTCGATACAATAAAGCTTCGGCCTCCAAGTTTTGTACCGATCTTGGGAAGAAAAGGGTTGCAGTGGATACCAAGAAAGCAGAGGATGATAATGTTTTGATGGAAAATAAGGTTATTGAGGAAAGCCCTTTGATGTTATCGCCAGTGAATTTTCATAAGCAGAATGGTTTGGTGCGGACTCCGAAGACGCCTCGGCCTGAAAACTTTGAATCAGAGTCAAGGCTCGAGTCTCTTCCTATGGATTTACTGGTATTTATTTGCACCCTTTTGTTAATCTGTTTGTATGATATGGCCTTAAAATGCTTTACAGCTGCTTCATTCAATATAGTGATGATTATGGTTGTATATAGATTCTATTTAACATTACAAGGTTAAAAATTTTTTAGGCCATTGATTTAGATGCTGCAGAATTCTCCAAGTTATTGCTATATATTCATCTTAGTCATGTCTATGATCTTTATTTGTCGGTGGCATTCATGATGGGCATCCTTCAGAAATCATGTTCATGTTAATAACTTTTTGTTGGCTTTGCTTCCATTCCTTTACCTAGTGATACCTGTTATTCATTGTTATAATATGCATGATAGAAAGTGGACTTTAACAGAAGCAGAATTCCTTTAATCACATAAGTTTTCTATTTAATCTTTAACCTTCTTTTGGAGTTTTTTTTTCTTTATACAGCCAGCCCTCTCTATAATAGCCATCTGCTATAGTAGTATTTTGTTATAGCAGCCAAGTTTCTAGTAGAACCGATTTTTTATTTATAAAAGCAACCGCAATAATTATAAAGAACATTCTTTAATAATAAGATATTGTTTAAAATTTCAAGTAGGCTATTTTTATAAGCAAGTCTATTAATTATAATTTATTATATAAACTTATTTGAATTAAAGTATTATTTCAATTAAATGTCTAAATTTCACATGAAAAATCTATTAATTATGTTTTATTAAATAAAAATAGTCTTCAATGAGTAGAATTAAAGATATCAATTCAATAAATTATTAATTTCCTAATTAAATATTCTATTATTAATTTGGAACATCATATAAACTTATAAATTGGTTCTTGAATTTAATAACTCAAGA
Organism: Gossypioides kirkii; assembly: GCA_005610355.1. Taxonomy (NCBI): domain Eukaryota; kingdom Viridiplantae; phylum Streptophyta; class Magnoliopsida; order Malvales; family Malvaceae; genus Gossypioides; species Gossypioides kirkii. Next base: position 39,933,212 of record CP032248.1, read on the forward strand.
TAAATTAGTTAATTTAATTTGATAACTTGTACTAATTAATTGAACTTGTTAGATTTATGAATTTTATAATAGTTATGTGAAATGATGTAAAATCAAAGATGCATAAAAGCAACAACACATGTACTTGCTATATATATTTTTTATTTTTGTTGATTTTATCCACTCTTTTTTGAACAAAATTCTCACTTTTTTTCATTTGATGAAAATTCACTATACGAATTCTATGGTAGGTTTACAATAATTATCATGTTATTATAGATGTATAACAACCACCTCTTTATAAAAAGGCAAAATCTTGGCATACAAATGGAGTTTTTATAGAGAGGGTTGATTGTATTATCATTTTTTGCTATGTGCTTTGAAAACCAATCTTTTGGGTATATGATCAATGGCACTCTGTGCTGACATATCAATTGCAAAATATTGTTTGGTTACATGGATATAAATCGAGGTTAATCTGCATGTTTTTCGATATGTTTTTGCACAAATTCTTCATGGTTGACTGTGATATGATATCTGTAAAAGATACTATGGATGCATGTTTATATAGCTTCTGCACGAAGGAACATTGCAACCAAAATCTTGATTTCCAGGTGTGAAATTACTTTATATGCATCCCTCTTTTACTTTGCAAGATTGAAACTGCTTGCTGTCTATTATTTGGATATCTGCCCCTTTTCCCCTGAAAACTGATTCCAATCTTTTTCTTTTTGGAAATATTAAGGTTAAAATACTTTGTCACTTGCACCATGACCAGCTGAGGGCTGTTTTTCATGTTTCTCAAAGGATAAGAAAAGCTGTAAGATATCTCTCTCCCTTTGAATGCATGTTCGTTGTAGGATTAGTTCAACATTGCTGTTAGGGTTCAAAAGTTCTTTTGAAAAGCACCTATCAGCCGTTGGATGGCAGAAGGTTTTTGTTCAACGTTGCTTTTGCTTCAAAAAGTTCTTTTGGACCGTCAAAAGCAACGCTAAAGACACTTTTAGCATACGAATCATATTATATAACCATTAATGTTTATTGGTTTCAGGTTTCCCAGGCAAGACAGTTTCACTTCAATTACACAACACCTGATCGTTCAAGGCAAGAGGTGCTTAGCACAATGACACCAAGGCCTACCGATCACTGGCCCTTTATGAGGTAAGCATGCGTCTATAATGTTTAAGCCCTCAACAAAAGATTCCATAAAAATCGAAAGACAAGAAAAGCTTTAAAATATCTCTCCCCCTATGCATGCATGTTCTTTTTAGGATTAGTTTGGCACGACTGTAACGCACTTAGCAGCCAAAAGTCCTTCGGATGCAAAAGCCTTTTGTTTAACATTGCTTTTGCTGTAAAAAAGTGTCAATCCTGGACACACCATTAGTGCATGAATCATATTACATAACCATTTTTGTTTCTTGACGTTTTGGGGGTTGTTTCCAGCAAGGGAGAAGGCCAAGGTATTATGTTAAAAAGCCCACACACTCCAAAAGCTCCACGACACGGTCCACGGCCACCTTCTCGTGTTAAAGTCACCGAGTTGAGGCAAATCGCTGCAGTGCTCTTTCAAGATTCTGCATTCCCTTCGAGATGCATGGTACCCTCTACTCTCCCTAAACCATTATGCAAATCTTTGGCTTCGAATCGGGTTTTATTTTACGAAGATGAGTTATGCCAAGCTGTTGCTCAAAATAAGCTTCGTTGATATATTCCCCAGTGTTTAAAAAATATCATAAAGCTGGATTCCACTTGTATATACTTATATTTTTTGCCCATTTGTATATAGGAGATTATAGTCAATAGAGTCAGAGAAGTATCAGGTATGAGGTTTTGTAAGCTTTGCTTGGGGAGTATCAGGTTATATATATATGAAATTTTATATGAATCTTATATGCACTAAGAGTTTGAAGATTTTAGAGGATAAATGTGGTTTTCTTTCATAATAATAGGCCATGTACTGATTGCTTGTATATCTTATATATATATGCTTTGAAAGTTGGAAAGTTTTATTGGTTGCCATTTTGTGTTAGATTTGTTGCCGACAGTCCTCCACTGATAATAAAGGAAGACTGACATAGGATATTTGCTGATTAGTGCAAAGGGTTAATGTAATTTTTGTTCATTTTCCTATTTGAATTTGAAAGTTTTTCTTTTTGGTCCATGAAAGTGGATTTCATAAAGCTTCATACTTTGAAAGGTAAAAAGTACCATGAGGATTATTGTATTAAAAGTTAAATTGTATTGTCATTTCTACTAAAAAAATAGGTAAATTGGTCCTTGTATTTTAGATAAAAATCAAACTAGTTCATTTGTTAAAAAATTAATCTATTTCTACAATTAAATTTTGGTGTTTGTACCTCAAAATGAGATGCACGTGTTACATCATGTGTAATTATCTGCTTATTTGGTTAGTCATATAAGTTTTTAATAATAAAAGTAAATGAAATTTTTAACAAAAATAATTAGTTTATTTTTTGATATAATGTAAAAGAATAATTTACTTATTTTTGAAATTGAGGGAGTAAAATGCAATTTGATTTTATTTTTACTCACTTAGAGATTGTGATATGTTATTACTTAAAATTTTTTAAATTTTATAGAAATTTTTTATTTTCAATTATGTACAATTTAAAGTGTCACATCTTTGCACTTTTATGGAATTTAGTTGTCATATTTAAGTATCAAAATGGATAAAAACAAGTATAGGTACAAAGGTGGGTTTACTTACCAAGTTTAGAGCAAAAGATTACACTAACCTTAAAGTAACACAATTGAGTTTGCATGATGTATTTGGTGAAAGTAGACATCAATTTTAACTCGAATTTTGAATTTTGTGTGTTAGTATGATGATAGTACAGGTGTGATTTGATTTTGAATTGTATTAATCACTTTGTTATTAATGTTTTGTCCTCTTATAATTAAAAAGGAAACTTAAATTTTAAATTTACTTTGATAAACTTAATTGTAAACTTGACTTTATTTGATCGGACAATTCTAATTCGGAATAAATAAAACTTGAATAATTAAGAATATTTAAAATTAAAATATTAAAATGACTCAAAATTGAAATTGATTCAATTCTAAAATATTTCAAATTCAAAATTAATTTAAATTGAAATAATTCAAAAACTTTAAAATTTTAATTTATCTAATTAAATTTGATTAAAAAAATTTACCATCTTAAACTTAATTCACTCAAATTTAAATCAATCCGATCTCAAATTTTTACTTAACGAATTTGTGTTATTAAGTATGATAAATAACTTCGTCGGAGTAGCATTTATAGTTGGCTTAGCAGATAGCTCAATACACGTGTCTCAATGTAATGGCATTGATTGTTAGTTTGTTGATTACTACTCATTGTACTGTTTATATATTATGAGGAATGAATTACAGTCTTGCCACTCTATATAATCCTAATTGTTTTTACATTAAGATTCAAATATAGTAATTATTCACACATTAATTCTTGAGTTTTCAAGAAAATATTAGCTACTAATTTGATAAAGAAAATTTAAACCCTAATATTATACAATTGGTAAGTTCAAAGTCTAACTTTAATAAAAAAATTATATCTCGATGTAAGAATAATTACCAAATTTAATATTTTTTAACATTAATTTCATTATAGATTCTTTATCATATCTGCTCTTTTTTACACAATGTATAAAATTACCTATAATCTTTTTTCAAATTTTAAATAAGAAGATAATGCATTTCAACGCACTCAAATTCATGTCGTTCTATATCGACAGCATCACTAATATCAATATTCAATGGACAAATTTAAGATTTAAATTAAATTGAATCCACTAGAATTAACATAATCCAACAAAACTCAATCCAACTCACCCCATTTGCAATTGTATGGTCCGCCAAGCTTGAAAAGAGATTTGATGAGATATGTTAAAGAACGGCGGTGGAAGACTTTTATTTTTGGACCAACTCTCCAATCTTCCAATCAACCCTTTTTGAATAACAATCGACCCTCAGCTATTATTCTCTCATGTAGTACTATTGTCATGGGGGATAAATAGATTTCTTCGTTAATCGGATGGGGTCAATTTGAGAGTAAATTTATAATAATAATAATAATAATAATAATAATAATAATAATAATATCTCTATTTTTAAATAGTAAAATAAGTTGAGTCGAGTGAAACTAATTCGAAGTTGAAAAATATCATACTTTTGATAAAGAGAATGCTATTTATTTGTCCACGGATAAAATCTGTTCAAATTATCAATAGATTATTAATAAATTCAACTCTTCATTAATAACACAAGGGAGTAATGGTTAAGTTATTTGTTGACACTCGAAATATTATAGTTTAAATTTTGTTATTGTCATCTCCTCTCTTAATTTATAATATGTACTAAAAAAGAACGAAAAATAAATTCGACTCTTTTTCTTTTTTTCAAGTTATTTCTTTTTGAATAATTAAGTTAAGGGATAATATATAATTTCGCCCTTGAACTTGTCCATTTGTATCTAGTGATGGAGCCAAAAATTTATTTTAGGGGAGGGATGGAATTAAATTGTATATTTTTACGATAGTAAAAATGCAATTTCATCATTTTAATAGTCTATATCTTTATAATTTTTAAAGGGTTAAATCAATTTCATTTTTGGGGAGCAAAATGTAATTTTATCATTACTAATTTACAATTTTACAAATTATAAAGGGCTTAAAATATAAATTTATCATTTTAGGAGGCCATGCCTCCGGGTCTCTACTACGCTCCGCCACTGTTTGCATCTAATTGGTCTCTAAATTCTTTTTTACCTAGTTGTTCCCTGAATTTGTATTGCATCAGCCAGGTTGGTACTTCCACACTAGCACCGTTAGTTTCTGCTAATGTGATACAATTAGATTGGGTAGTAATACCAATATGTCAGCAGAAACTAATGATGTTAGTGTGGAGGTACCAACTTGATTGATGAAATACAAATGAATAGGTTTAGGGGCCAAATTATATCTTATCCCTTAACCTAACATACAAGTAATGGACAGTCAAAGAAATTGAATACTCGAAAATGTTGGTCCCTCCCTTAGGAATTAAACCTAATGGTACGACTTTTGGTGATGGGTAGAAGGATAATGTAGCTCTACAATGAAAGTAGTTATATTTCAATGTCGAATTTAATGAAATAATAAATACAAGAGACACAATCAAAATAGGATAATGCTGTTTACACTTTCCACGAAAAATATCTTACACCTCTTCAAATTTATTACTCAATTTGGTATTAGTATGCTCGTATCGATCAGCACAGATAATAAACTAAAATCTTAACTTATATTTTTCATTTCGATTTCCACCAATTATATCAGTGTGTTTCACCTCATTCTGCTCCTACTACGTCACTAATAAATTTGAATAAGCCTAAAGCCACAATTATACCTTACTTGTTATTAATTATGCATGTGGTTGATGTTTTCTTTATTACAAGAAGAGAGAAAAAAAAAAAGAGTAGTGAAAACAACTCAGAATTCATTGAGATTAAGCTCTAAATTTAATGTCAATCAAGTTGAATTTACCAGCAATATGATTGATTCGATTACACTCTGAATTTAACGTCAGTCAACTTGAATTTACCAGCAGCAACACGGTTGACTCGTAAATTACAGTCCAATTTGTTTTCTTTTATAAATGGTAAATTCAAAAAAATTTTTTGATATTCATATCGATTATGATGGATACAAGTATCTTGTAAGCCTTCTCAGATGGATGGTAACCATCCCAAAAAACATATTTTGAGGCATCTGGGCATGAAAGAGGGATGCTTGTGGGGTTGCAAAAAATACTAGCTTCTATTAGTCCAGTGCCACAGCATCCTTTTATTGCTACTTCAAAACCTGAATTCAAAAAAAAAAAAAAAAAGAGTTAATTTTATCGTTTCGATTTTAAATTTTCAAATATTTTGGTTCAGTTTTTAAAGTACCAATATTTTATCAATTAGGTGTTTCTGTTAGGCTATTGATCCAGGGAGGTGTTAAATGTTAGTTTGGACATATGTGATGGATATTTAAAACATATGGATTAAATTGTAAACTCGTGTACTTACCACACAAGCAACTTGAGTTTGATGTGTTAAAAAAGATTAAAGAAATTTAGATGGGTTGTTTTTTTTAAGGTAAAGCAATATTTAGTCCCTATTCTTGGATTCTGTTAAAGTGTAATGATGTGACATTTTAAAATTGTACCACGTTATTATTTAAAAATTTTAAAAAATTATATGAAATCTAAAAAGTACAAAAAACTATAAAAAATTATATTCTTTCTAAAATAATTATAGCTGATGATGTGGTGCAATTTCAGAGTATCGCATCATTATACCTTAACGAATCCAAATATAGGGACCAAATTGTGAACAATTATCAAAGTCAATGACTAAATGTTACTCTATCGATCTACATGCTTTAAATATGTTTTACCTAAGGATGACAATGGAGCGGGACGGGGGTCGATATTACTAAATCCATCACTGCTTCACAATTAGCATGCTCTACTCCACCACCCAGCACACTCCACTATAGATGTATAATTTTAAAAGTCATTACCACCTCCATTGATGTTGAATAGATTCATCCCCACTATGCCCCACCCCACTCCGTTTGAATTTAATTTTTTGCTACTTATTTTTAATATTTTCAATCTTTTTAAATTCAAGTAAATATTTAAACATAATTTTTCAAAAAAATATTTAAACATAAAATATATGATTTTTTTTTCTATATTAAGTTATTATGATTGATCCCTTTTAATAGCTTATATATATAATGATAAAATGATAATTTCATATAATGGAGCGGGTTGGCTCGGAGCAAACAATTATCATAATCGCTCCATACCCACTATTCAAAATAAAAAATCTACCCGCCTTGCTCAGCATCCATTTTTCAAAAAGAAAAATTTGTTCCGTTTAGAGCAAATCAATTTAAAAACCATTGAACAGTTTGAGTTTTGCCTTCTCTAGTTTTACCTAATATTTGAGATAGTATTCAACACTAAAACTAACAATTAGGCTGACAAAAGGACACAACACCGTACTGATACTTTAAGGACTAAATTAAAATATTTTAAAGTTCGAAATCGATTTAAAACTCAAACCATAGTTTGAAGACATAAAGTGAAAATAACCTTAGGAATGAGAGAGAAATTTTACCATATTTTGCAGGGTTTTGGATGAGGGAAAGAAGAGGATAGTAAATGTCAAGAAAGATGATCTTTGTGTCAGGCAAAGTGTAAACGGCTTTAAGAGAATCTATCACACCAGAGAGCTTGGCATTGTAGGCAATTGCCAATTGGTTCTCAGCCTCATAACAATCCCTGTTTTTGCCTCCACCTATGGTTCTTTGAGATGGCACACACCCTATTGGTGGCAACCCCAACAACCCTATTCTTCTTGCTCCTAATCCATATAAGTCCTGCAACATAAACTCCCCATGGTTTTAGCTTCAAAATTTTGGCCCCTAGCTCATACAATCAAAGCTTAAAACTTCATGTATGTATGTATGTATGTATGTATGTATGTATGTATGCAGGTCCTGCAAGATTTTCCCATGGTTTTAGCTTCAGATTTTTTGCCCCTAGCTCATACAATTAAAGCTTAAGACTTGATGTATGTATGTAGGTCTTGCATATGCAGGTCCTGCAAGATTTCCCATGGTTTTAGCTTCAAAATTTTGGCCCCTAGATCATACAATTAAAGCTTAAGACTTGATGTATGTATGTAGGTCTTGCATATGCAGGCCCTGCAAGAATTTCCCCTGGTTTTAGCTTCAAATTTTTTGCCCCTAGCTCATACAATCAAAGCTTATAACTTCATGTATGCATGTATGTATGCAGGTCTTGCATATGCAGGTTCTGCAAGATTTTCCCATGCTTTTAGCTTCAGATTTTTGGCCCCTAGCTCATAAAATCAAAGCTTAAAACTTCATGTATGTATGCATGTATGTATGCAGGTCCTGCAATATTTTCCCATGGTTTTAGCTTCACATTTAATGCCTCTGGCTCATACAACCAAAGCTTAAAACTTCATATGTATGTATGTACCTGCAAGAACTGGTTAGCATAGCGGGCGTTGAACTCTGCATACGCATTGATATCATAATGAGGTCGCCTGAAGGGAGTGGAAAAATAAGTATTTGAAATATCATTACTGCCAGTACACACTATATATATAGCTTTTGAAATTATAGTTGCAGCTCTCTCTTCACTCACTGCTCCTTTTATCTTCTTTAAACATTCCTTGAACAGCTCTAACTGACCCGACATCGGTATTACATTCTGCAAACATCAAATTACAATGAGATCCATACGTATACCAACATGCACATGCACATGTACGTGTGTATGTATATACCGCGGTTTTTGCAGTGAGAGGATCATATCCTGCAGCACCGGAGGCAAAGCTAACACCAGTAAGGAGATCTTGTAGCTGTGTTTTTGGATCAAGATAAGCAGGTACCAATCCCTTAACACCAAATTCTTCAGCTGCAAATGGAAATATTTATTTTTTAGTCCTTGACAATTGTAAACATTAAACTGTAAAAGTACCATGGAGGCCCTTATATTAGGGGTTTGATTGAATTTTGCTCCATCTATTCAAAAAATGGGCAAATTAGTTCTTATACATTAGATCAAAGAGCAAACTGGTCATTTTTACGGCTATAAATTGGTCCATGTAATTAAGCACGTGTAACAATATGGTTATTCCGTCAGTCATACCAGTTTTAAACAATAAAAATAAATGCAATTTTTAATAGAAAAGACCAATTTGCTCCTTAGTCTAACATACAAGGACTACTCTGCCCTTTTTTTTTTTGAATAAAGGGGTAAAATGTGATTTGACTCTTAGTACAATGGCCTCTACGGTACTTTTACCAACACTAAACACATACAAATGCAAATCAGGGTATTATTTGGATATTGTCGATGGTTGGCCGGTTTCTTCGAATTGTCGTTTGTTGGACTACCTAATCGAACTCCCCAACAATTGAATGTATTGTCCCCTGGGACAAAACCCTCCCCAAGGAACAATAATTTCGATCGTTAGGGGTCAAGTCAACTATCTAACCGACGACACTTCAAAGACTTTTCTCAAAGGAACCAACCAACCCTCAATAAATATACTTGTTTTTACCTATAAGATCAGAAGGAACCTTGCCATTTGAGAACCGTCCAGTCGGTCCGCCTTTGAAATCTCGACCGTAAGGTAAGAAATTGCCTTTAGCTATAGTTGGGAGATTGTTGTTGTTACCTGGATCAACAATTGAATCGCCAAACACAAAAATTGCAGGTACAGTTTCATTGTTAGGCAATACCACAGCTGCTTCATTTACATGACAATTTAGAACCATAAAAAGGAACAAGATGATCATGGTCCAAAAACATGTTTGAAATTGAGATAAAAACCCCATTGTTTTTCTCTATTTTGTGGTTACATAATCTCAGTTCTGAATTTATAGAGGCAAATTCTATGTTCAAAAAAAAAAAAAAAGAAATTGTCAATGTGGCAATCATTTCTTAGCTTGCTTATATGCTGTCATGGTAGTTGTACATAATAATGTGATCTCATTTATTACAAAATACCATCTGCAAAATTATGGAAGATATTTTTTTTAATATCCTTTTAGCTTTTACCTCTATTTGCTTCCATAATTATGGAAAATGTAATTATAATGGATTCCATCTAGGCCCGGTCCTGAAGTCGTCCAGAGATGCGATCGTCCAGGATCGAAAGTAAAAAGGGTTCAATTTTTTTTTAATTTTTAAGGAGTTCAATTTTTTTTTTTTTTTTAGTTTTTAAGGGCTCAAATTTTTTTTTACCAACTTTTAAGATACCCAAATTTTTTTCTAACTTTTATTATTTTATCTAGAGCCCCAAAAATGTCAAGAACGGGCCTAATTCCACCAAGTTCTAAGCTTGGATTTAAGTGTTATAAGGGCGAATTCACGGCGAGAATTAAATTATATATTTTTATGATAGTAAAAATGTAATTTCGTTATTTTAATAATTCATATCTTTATAATTTTTAGAGGATTAGATCAATTTTTTATCATTCTTTAAGGAGGCCAGAATGTAATTTTACCATTATTAATTTAAATTTTTATAAATTATAGAGAGCTTAAATGGATTTTTTTTTTATTTTAAGGGGGTTGGGGCCCTGTCATTCCTCCTAAATTCACCCTTGGGCGAAGTTAGAAATTTGCTTTAAGGGCTAGAAATGAATCATAAACTTTAGGGGATCAAAATATGATTTTATTATTATACTAATTTGTAATTTCATAAAATTTAAAGAAGTTAAAGACATATTTACCATTTTGAAGAGGTCAAGACCATTGCTTACTCTCTTATCTACGCCCGTGTATGAGTATGGAGCAGGGGATTGACTCGTTAAATTTTGTGAAATCATATGTTAGAATATAATAAGATTGCACTTCGATATAAAAAATAATAAAATTTTAATTTAATCTTTTAAAAATTATAAAGCTATAAACTAATAAAATAATAAAATTATATTTTAACTCTCATAAAAATATATAATTTAATTTTAACTTTTTTAAAAAGAACTTTAATTTCACCTTTGATATAGAAGATTTTTAGATGTTTCATCTCTATAACTACGCTTCGAACATGAATATTTCACAAAAAATAAGAGAGTATTATGTTGAAGTAGGGGACAGGGTGTTATTTGTCAATGTCTAAATAGCAACTTTATATTCATTTAGAAACATCAACCAATAATAATAATAGCATTAAATTCAACCCCCAACCAAGCAAATTAATATAAATTAATAAGTAGGGGATTTTGTGGTTCAATAATAATAATAATAATTATTATTATAATAATAATTATTATTAATTTTTAAGTTGAGTTGGTCCTATGGATTAATTAGACACAAATTTAGTTAGAAAATTAAAATTTATTTTTAAAAAACAAATATTATTATTGGGAGTTTTTGTCTTTTTTATAACTTCATATAAAATCTTAAAAAAAAGTAATTTAGATGTAACACCTAAATCCGAACTAGACGGAACGATCAAGTTAAGAATGTCACATCATCATCACAGAGAATATCACTTAACAATAAAGAAACAATTTATGTCTGAATCAAAACATAAACATTACGAATTCAAAAATACAAACCTACACACCAAATTAGAAATGCATACATATATCCTAATAATCCTAGACTTAAAAAGTAAGATATAGCATACTAACAATCACAATTAAAAGTCATTAAATAGTCCTAAAGATGATCGAGTCACTCGTCCACCAGCAGTCAAGTCTAAGAAGATCCTGAAATTCCAGTAAATGAGTTAATGCAACATAAAGTGAATCTTCACACTTTCTATATACAAAACTATAGTAATAACCACTATAGTTCAGATAAAGTGTTCAGTAGCTTCAGTCAGACTGATAACAGTTTTATAGTTCCTTTATACAGTTAACAGTCATAGAGATGAATCCAGATCATATACAATTACAGATACAGATATTATTATGCAATCCTAACCCTGCACACCATCTCCGTTTAGCCCAACACACCAATATCCAACCCTACACACCATAGACTGTCGATCTGACATATTGCAGTGTTCACATTTTCACTGCCAGATCAGTTATAATTTCAAGTGATTTGATCACTGATTCAGTTCAGATACTTAAAAATCAGATTTCAACATGCTTAATAATTATCATAGTTCAATTTTATGGGCAACATACGGTCGCTCTATACAGTATTTTCGAACCAAAACATGGTCTACACGGCCTAGCACACGACCATGTGCTGGCCCGTGAGTGACACACGGCCTGTCACACGCTTGTGTGTCCCCTGTACCTTAATTCACAAAACAATATGCACACACGGTTTGGCACACGCCCGTGTGTCTTCTGTAGCTTATTTTACAAAAAAGTATGTACACACGATCTAGCACACACCCATGTGTCTCCTGAAGCTTATTTATATGGCACACAGCCTGGACACTCGCCCGTGTGCCTTCGAACAGGCTTGTTTCTGGTGAAAAACGCAAAAAAGTGACAGAAGGTTGAAAGGGGTTTTGACACCCTCCCCTTTACGGAGTTGGTACTAAGCGTTCCTGCCCTATTCGAAGCCTAAACAGGGAATTATTTAACCAAATAAACAACAATTCAATAATCCGTTAACTACACTCAAATCACTTCGTCGAAACTTCAACGTAAGTTCCCAATTCAATTCGAGAATGTGCTTACCTTTGCACAACATCGAAATCACCGAGCTAACGCTCTGGAAATCTTAACGGTATGATCCTCGCCTAAAGAAAACCATTCCCACTTATAAACAACAAATTCGACATAATTCAAGAATAAGCAACTCCTTAAAAACTTCTAGAACCACTTTGCGAAATTCAATAGAACTTACGTAACAGAGCCCCAATTCGCAGAATAGCAAGACAGATGAACACTTCGATGAGATTTCAGAATAATTGAACAGAAAAATTTCCCCAATTTAAGAAAGATTCCACAGTAGAACACAAAGAACAAAAAGAAGTAAAAGAAAGGAAAACAAACGAATAAAAACTAAAGAGGAAACCATTTAATTTAACTTCTATTTTAAAAGAGGAATGCAAATAAAAAAATATACTAATCGCGTACGCAAAGAATTAAACACATGACCCAAGAATAAATAAATGCTTAATCATTGAACCATTACGTTTATCATTGAAACAATATCGTACAGAACTCAATTTATGTCACGACTTCAAAATTTACAGTTCAGAGAATAAAATATAGAAGTTCAGAAATGCGACTCAAACCTCAAATCTCAAATAAGCAAACATAACACTAACCACAAAAACACAAACAGATTCGTTTACAGAACTCGCATAGAAAAATTTAAAATTTTGGGACATTATATTAAATCTTAAATAAATTTTAAAAAATAACTTACAAGCCCCGATTTTATCATTTCATACAAAGCTTAATTGATTTTTTACATAATTTATTATATAAATATAATTAGTGCTAATTATATTGTCCAAATGTAACTTCAGTTGCAACTCAGCTTGCACTGGTTGGCAATATAACTTGTTATATGTGGTTGACATATTTTAATCGAACTCTAAAAGAAAATTTTTGAAAATTTTTAACACCAGCTTATTAAAATCAAACCAGAAATGAATCTAGAAGGAATAAGCACGGCTTGACCCTATAATAAAAGTTAATATATGATAAAATTATATTCAAATATTAATTTGTTTTTATTTAATCCCTTCAAAATGTAATAAAATTATAAATTAATATAAAATAAAATTACACATCCACCTTACGAAAAAAATTATTTAATAATAAATATACTAACCAAAATATAAAATCTTTCACCAATCATTATGATTTTAGATGTCAATAAATATCCATAAATATAAAATTAGACACATCAACTAACTTGATTTGGACTAAACTGTACAAAAGACCAACATTGATGTAGTAAAAAAAAATTCACATTTCCAATACATAAAAGAAAGCTTTCTTAAGATTCCATTTTGTCAGATAGTAATCTCAAACTTGTTATTTTTATCATAACATTTAGTAACCTCAAACTTGTACTTAGTGAGTTTATTATAGGTTAATTTAATCTATATAACATTAAAATGAATTATATAAGCTCAAATTGTAACAAAGTTAACATTTATTGTTGGGAATTGATCTGTATAAACAATGACCTAGAGAGTTAGAGAAAATCAAATACACAAATATTTACGTGTAAACATTTCTCAAATGAAGAGGATAAAAAATCATTGACAAAAGGAAGCTTCACTTAATGAGAAAGTAATTTGAAAAATACAAGAGGGAGACAACAAAAAATAAACCCTAAACCTTGAATACAAAACCCTCTTACTTTAAACACAAAATTCTCTTAAAGTTTTGTCAAAGTTATTTCTTAATTGTGTTGAATTTTTCATCATCTTTTCTAGGATTACTAAAGGCCCTTTTATAGGTCAAATTCGGATGTCAAATATTACTAAAATATCTTATATTAATTAGAGTTTGATTGGGGAAAATAATTAGAGTTTAATTAAGAGAATAAACCCAATTTTTGTGGAAACACGTCGCCATGTCGTGATGTCGTATGTCGCCTCGTCGAGACGTCGACTCTTCCTCGTGGTGACGTCAATTCTGTTTTGCTCGAAAATACGAGACACACTCCACATTTATTGTATAAAAATATCTTGAAAATTATTTTTTTCAATTGTAGTTCAATCTTAAACAAAAGGTTTCATTTATAGAATCATGAAAACTTTAAAAAAAATTAACTCTGCTAAACAATATATGGTATTTTTTACACAATAAATATTAATTTTATTTCAACTCGATCTTATTTAGTTCTTTTTAATAGTATAAGGATTAAATTGATCTATTTAATAATAGAGAGAATAACTTGATTAAATCCCTATAATAGAGAGATCTCTTATATACATTCATATTTTATTATATCTTACTAATGGACGTTGAGTCGAATGGTAAAAAGCTTGGTACCATTAAGCAAAATCTCGAGCTCGAGTCATATAGATGGAGGAAACAATGCTAAGAAAATTTATCCCATTTAAAAATTTAACTTAAATCGAGTCTAAATTTAATCGAATCCAATGTAATTACTAAATGTTAAAAGATGTGATGAATATATGTCCTAATTGATTGGACCTTAAATCCATTAACATTTTTCCCCTTAGTATTACTCAAAACCCAACCCAGTTATAGAAGTTGGACCATACTAAGCGAGAGTGAAGCACCATAGCAGAAATTAAGATGAGATTCTAACTCTATACGAAGCTGGATCAAACATTAATTATCAAGCTTGAGACATTATGAAAATATTCAAAGTTGATTAAAGCTCATTCATCAAATTTTATACTTAAAACTCGATTGTATTTAAGTTTGAGTTCATTCATATTTCAAGTTTTTCCGTTTTTTATTAAAATAATATAAAAAATTAATTAATTATGAAAATGGTATAAGACCTAAATCATTTACAAAAATGAAATGCTTTTTATAGTAATATTGGGTGCCACCTACTTATCACGCGACACCAGTATGAAATTTTTAAAAATACATATATTTTTGATTTTATACATAATAAAAAAATACATATTACAAAAAAATTTATGGTGCCGCTTTACATATTGAACAGACCAACTTGATTTTTATAAAAATAATAAAAGCCTATCAAGTAAAAAAAAAAGGTTGAAAAGTAAAAAGAGTCAAACTCTCTCTCTTTTTTTCTTCTTGGGTTTGATATTGCATATGTTATATTTTAAAAAAAATCAAATCGGACTGCCAACATATTAGGTGATACCATAATTTTGTTGTACCATGTATTTTTTATTGTGTACAAAATCGAAAATAGATATATTTTAAAAAAAATTATAGTGGTACCGTCAATATGTTAAATGATACCATTTAAAAATTATTTTTTTCTCCTCCTAAAAATGGCTAACATATGATTGGGTTGAACTTAGAGTGGTGCTGTCTGAAAGTTTGGCGGCATCCAATGTTATGGTAAAAAACACATCATTTTTATAATTAATTAATTTTTTATATTATTTTGATAAAAAAAGTTCTTCCTATATAATAAATGTTAAAAATGTAATTTCAAAATACAAAAATATATCAAAATGAAAAGCTCGATTAAGTTTGCTAATCATTCCAACAAAATATTATGATATTGAAATTCGACTTCAAACTATTTTAACTCGAGCTTAACTCGTCAATTATTAAATCAAATTCAATTTTTTTTTTCAAACCAAACTTGAATAGTTTGCAAACATTTACACAACTATAAATTTCAACTAAAATCGAAATCAAATTGAATTCATATAGTAAATAAGAACAAATTCTCTTGCATTGCTGGAGTTTAATAGAGATTCAAGACTCTCTTAAAATAATAAAATTTTAATTTAAGCCCTTTATAATTTATAAAATTTTAAATTAGTAATGTTAAAATTATACTTTGACCCCAAAAATGATAAAAATTTGATTTAACTTTTTAAAACTTTAAAACTATAAATTATTAAAATGATAAAATTACGTATTTACTATCATAAATATATAATGGGTAAACTACAAAAATAGTGTGTCATATTACATTTTAGTCACTTATGTTTGAAATGTTATTTTTTTTTTGTGATAAAAGAAGACACAAACTACCTAAACTTTATAGGTTATCAGTGCTACTTCGTTGACCTGAAATGTTACGTTTTAGTAACTTATGTTATTGTTTTATTATGAAGCGGTCACCCTGCCGTTAAGCTTCGTTACCTCCCTAACGACAATCTTACGTAACAGTCTAAATGAGTTTTAAATGCCAACTTGAATATCCAACTGAGACGAGAATAAATTTTTAATTAAATAAATTTAATTAATTAAAAATTTTGAATTAATTACATGAAAAAAATATAGTTCTTTTTTTTATTTTAATTTATTTTTTCATTTTGACTGAAAAATTATTATCATGCTGCTTGGACATTCAAGTTAACATTTTAAACCAATTTGAACTGTCACGTAGGATTACCGTTAGGGAGATAACGGAACTTAATGGAAGAGTGACTACTTAGTAACGAAACAATAACACAAGTGACTAAAACGTAACCTGTCAAATATAAATAATTAAAATATAATGAGAGAAACAAAAATCACTGTTTTTATAGTTTATTCGGCGATGGGGATGGTGATGGGGTCGGACAACTTTACCCAAAAATAAACATCTACTTCATTCAATATTATAAGTAAAGGTAATCAATTCATATTGATAAACTAGAAAGTTCCAAATCTGCTGATTAAGTTTACAGAGTCCTGTGGCTAAACTTTTATATATAGTAACATGGTGGCTCTAAAGGCAACCGAAGTAACCAGAAGATCCCAGCTTCATCTCTCTTCTCATAATCAATCATAAGCCCCAGTTTCCATTAACCACCTCAACAAAACCATATCTTCCACTACAAATTTAAGCACACATCGTAAATTTTTAGCATTTAAATGCTTTAATGGGTTTCCTTGATTCTGTCTTTGAATTCTTCGACTGTGATTGGCCAAGCCATAAAAAGCTCAAAAAGAAGCAACTCCAGGTCTGCAATGGCGATTCAACTTCAACTTTCCACTTCTTCTTTTTTTTTTTTTTAATCTTTTTGGGTTAAAATATTCGGTTTTTTGCAGACGGTGGAGATAAAAGTGAAGATGGACTGCGAAGGATGCGAAAGGAAGGTGAAGAAATCAGTGCAAGGCATGAAAGGGGTGACGCAAGTGGAGGTGAACCCTAAACAAAGCAAGCTCACGGTGGTGGGTTACGTGGATCCCGATAAGGTATTAGAACGGGTCAGGCATCGGACGGGGAAGAAGGTGGAGTTTTGGCCTTACGTGCCTTACGATGTGGTGCCGCACCCTTACGCACCGGGGGCGTATGATAAGAAAGCGCCGCCTGGATATGTGCGGAATGTGGTCGGAGACCCTCAGGCCGGTGAGTTGGCCAGGGCTACCTCGTTTGAAGTGAAGTACACTACCGCGTTTAGCGATGAGAACCCAAATGCTTGTGTCATCATGTGAAAAATTATGAACCTCACCATTGTATATGGTTGTGCTTTTTTTTAATCTTTGTGCATTATTATTAGTGTGCTTTTCATTTGTTAAAAAAATATATTTTTGGTATATTTTATTATTATCGATACAAAGTTGAGATTTTGGTTATTTGTGATGGTTTATACGATGGATAAAAAGTCGTAAAAGATAGTACGTTCGGGTTTTTTAACAGGGATGGAAATGGAGCGGGATGAAGGCGAATATTGCTAAATCTACTATTGTTTTATAGTTGGTACGTCATGTTTTACCACCTGTTTTGTTTCATTATGGACGTATAATCTTGAAAATCAGTATCACTTTCATGAATATTGGATACATCCATCCTGCTCAGTCCACTCCACTCCGTTAATTTAATTAATTTTTAATATTTTCAATCTTTTAAAGTTCAGTAAACATTTAAACATAATTCTCCAAAAAAATATCTAAGCATAAAATATGGATTTTTTATATTACATTTTTACCCTTTTAATAGTTTATATATATAAGGATAAAATGATAGTTTCATATAGTGGAGTGAGTCGGGGTGGGGCAAGCAATTACAATAACCGTTTCATACCCACTATCAAGAAGAAAAAATCTATCCTACCTTACCCCACATCCACTTTTCAAAAAAAAATCCACTCGAATTCGAAGCAGATTGATTCAAAATCCATCAAACAGTTTAAGCTTTGTCATCCCTAATCTTAAATAGATCTTATAAAGGGTGTTGCCAATCTTTCTCATTTCTCATCACATTATGAGTCATTTTCTATTAGTTTTGTACTCGTTAATGCTTAGTTGACCTATTGAGTTTTTTACTTGTAGATATAAGTTATCATGTCAAGACAATGAATAAATGTAATATACGGATGGCAGACATTTATTCTTGTCACGAGTGGTCCCATAGCATGTGCTTGTCATATTATAGGTTCGCGAGGTAAAGGGCTTGAAAAGTCTTGATCTCACAACTTCTTTAGCAACTTCTACCTCGCAAGCCTATAGCATGGATTAGTGACATCTAAAGGTAGAGGAATTAAGCTATGTCAAATTAAAGTCACAGAGTGTAGTCCTACAATATGTGCTTGTCATATTATAGGTTCATGAGGTAAAGGGCTTGCAAAGTTTTGGCCTCACAACTTCTTTACTAGCTTGTAACTCGCAAGCCTATAACATAGATTAGTGACATCTAAAAGCGGAGAAATTAAGTTATGTCAAATTAAAGTGTAAAGATTAAATATCAAATTTGAGCATAGTAAAGTGATCATGATCTTATTTGGACCTTTAATTTTGCATACAACTTGTTATATTGACAAGTTATTACAATACAACACATGAAAAGTTTGGATCCACAAGATCCAAAACACTCGACATAACCAATTGTATACAAGAGAACAAATCAATTAGTACGACAAGTAGTTATTAACTGCATTGTTAGAAAGTGTTATGTTGCTCAACCAATAAACTGATCACTAGTTAGACCGACACACCAACAATATCAATAAAATACAAAGACAAATAACAACAAAAATCGAACATTCTGAAATATCATAGATATTTGAAGTACAGCTTCCTCTCTTTAAACTCCTCACTAATTGTATTTAAAGCTCAAGTTCCTTGCTTTCTTTTTCTACCACATTTTTGTTGGATTAATTATTGTTTGAAAACACAAATTTTTACACGCTCTTATTTAATTACCATGAAAAAAACTAACTAAACTAAGGTTGATTCAATAAATGCAGCTAAAACATTATATAAAATAATATAAACAAATAATAGGACATTTTAAAAATATATAAATTATTTAAAAATTATAATATGAAAATAATGTAAATATATGAAATATTTTATCTAAGTCGGTGCAAAGAGGAACAAGAAGTCTTATACAAATACCCGTACAATTTCGGTAGGAAAAAAGATTAGTTTCTCACTTGTTTCCAAACAACCTCTTAAAACGCTTTACAAAAAGACGCCGTCGTTTCATCACTAATTTCCCTAAAGAAGGGTCAAATCCCCTATAAATACCCCTCTTGGCCTTTCGTCTTACGTTTTGGATCCAAAAATCCTCTCCTTCTCTCTACGATTAGATCTAGAAAAGAGCGTCTTCTCTCTTCAAACCCTAATCTGAGAATCGCCCCTCTTTTGATTAGCTTTTTTCTTTTTCAAATATTTTTCGTTTTTTGGCGGGATAAATTCGGGTTTTCCTTAATATCGCCCAAAGATTTTAAAGCTACAAATTTTTAATTTTTTTTCGTTTCTTGATCCGATCCCGATCTTATTCGACCTAGGGTTTCGTTTTTTCGTTTGTTGTTGTTGTTGGTGAATCAACAGATGTCTCGGTGTTTTCCGTATCCTCCACCGGGGTACGTAAAGAACGGAATCCGCGATGAGGCACTGATTGAATCGATTAAGGTTTGTTGAGCAAAATCCCCCAATCGGGTTCAATGTATTGTTGGGTTTTTTACCCCTTTTTGCTCGACTACTACTGCTGTGTAATTCGCTTCCCTCGGTAGCTTTGCTTTTTGATTGTATAGCAAAAGGACCAGAAAGTTTGTATCAGAGAGTTCTAATTCCTGATTAAGATGTTTACTGTTATGTTATGGATATGAAAGCTGTAAAAAGATTGTATAAATGATCGAGAGAAATTTCTTATGTAACCGTTCCCTTAGCGCCCTGGCTGTGTTTTGGTTTTCTGGGCTTCTTGTAAAATAAACGAAGATCTTTTAGCGAGTTAAGGTTTAACTATTGAGAAAGTGAACCCAAATTATTCAAGAAACAAAGTGATGCTGATTGTTTATTAATAGTTCAGTATCAATAAAGGCCTGTGAATGTGTAATGAAGTATATTTATATGTGGGCTTGCAATTGTATGAAAGTTCTATTGAAGGTTAAATTTGAAACTGTGAAGATATAAGCTAGAATTTAGTGAAATTGTGTTTTGCCCATGGTGGACTGTTGCTTGAAAATGAAACCTAGCTTGTACTAAAGCTGCATGTAAATTTGAACTGGAGAGTTGAACAAAAAATCATGCAAGTTATATAATGGGAATCATTTAATAGATTGTGAAGCTTATATCTTCAATGAGTTTTTTATTCATTAGTAACAGTGAAAGAGTTCGATTTGTTCTTGCTGCACATTGGTTCTAGGCCTGCTTGTGTTCTTTCACTACAGTTTAGCTTCTTCCTTTGTATTAGCTAGAATCTAGTATAATTGCATGTTGCTAATGGTGAAATGTTGCTTGAACATGAAACCTAACTTGTACCAAAGCTGCATGTAAATTTGCTCTGGAGAATGGAATAAAGAATCATGCAAGTTATATAATGGGAAATATCATTTAATGGATAGTGAAGCTTACATCTTCAGACTTTCTTTTTAATTAGAACATTGAAAGAGGGACACTTTAACTTCAATTTGTTCTTGCTGCACATTGGTTCTAGGCCTGCTTGTGTTCTTACTAGTGTGCTCATAAACTAACACTTGCTCTTGTAATTTGAAAATGAAACCTAGCTTGTACTAAAGCTGCATGCAAATTTGCACTGGAGAAATGGAACAAAGAATCATGCAAGTTATATAATGGAATCTTTTAATATACTGTGAAGCTTACATCTTTGATGAGTGTATTTTTTAGTAACAGTGAAGGAGGGGCAACCTCACTTGTATTTGTCCTTGTTGCACACTGGTTCTCTGCCTGCTTGTGTTTTTTTGCTACTGTTTAGCTTCTTTGTATTGGCTTCCCCTTTGTGTTCATAAACTGACACTTTCTCTTGTAATTTGAAGATTAAGAGAGAAGAAGAGAAGGCCAAGAAGGAAAGGAAGAAAGAAAAGAAGGAGAAGAAAGAGAAAAAACGGGAGAAGAAAGAAAGAGATAAGTCTCGGGACAGTGGTGAAGCTGAAAGTAAAAAGCATGGTCATAAGAAAAGGCATAAAGACGAGAGGAGCAAAGAAGATCAAAAAGGAGGAGGCCGTAAAAAGAAAAGAGAGAACGAAGTGGAATGTTTTGAGAAGAGTACGCTTACTGAAGAACATGGTCAGGCAGTTGCACCACAGAACTCTTCCGATAGCACCCTTAACAGCAGTAAAAAACAGAAGCTGAGCTTGCCTCCCGACAGTGGGCAAAATCCTGGTGAGTGTGTTTGTATCTCTTCCTTTCCTGGGGGAGGCTGTTTACTTGTTGGGTTTGTTTGCTTCACATGGGCACTACTGATGTGTATTCAAATTGTTATTATTAATGTGAAGGAAGCATTATCCGGATCCGATTGCCTTCCCAAAGGCATAAAGATCCTGAAGTGCTATCCAGCAAGGAACAGCCTTGCTCTACCTCAGGAAACACTGATGAGGCCTTTGCTCAACGGCTGCATGAGCATGCTCCTAGACCAGGCAAAGAACCGGAAGAACAACCTTGTTCTACTTCTGATGTTAAACACCCGGAGCTAACTTTCAAGCTCGGCAAAGAAAAAGCTTGCTCCTCTTCTCGCACATCAGAAACTCTCGCTCATAATGCGAAGGCGCCAACGCTGTCAAACTTGTGTGCCACTTGCCCTCCTAAATTAGCTTTACAAGTCAAAAACCTTGTGGAGGATTGGGTTATGCCTACACTGCAAAGCGAGCTAACCAGTTCTGGCGATGATGACTGGCTGTTTCAGAAGAAGCAAAACCTCAACACTGAGGTTAAAACCCACAAAGATGGAAATCTTAACTCGAACCAAATGAGCTCGGCAACTTGGCCACGTGCTTGCTTCTTGCCCGAGGCCGATATATACGCATTACCATTCACGGTACCGTTCTGAACTATATTTTGCATAGGAGAAAAAGGCATGCAAAGTGTGAGAAACTAGAAAAAGAATAGTGGTTAATTTTAGTTCATGGTGCTGAAAGTGTGAAGGGTTTGTTGCCAGCATTTCAGCTCCTTAATTTCGTTTTAATGTTGGGAATTAGGACCCTCAATTTGAGGAGAGGATAAATTTTGTGCGGCGACCCCTTAGAAGAAGAAAAAAATAGATGGTTACTGAGGGCTTTTTCTTTTTAAAACATTATTGGTGAAAAAGAAAAAGAGATTATTGATGTATTACAAAATTCAATTCTTTCTAGTAATATGGGTATCGCTCTTTGTTCATATGATCATGTTGAACTTAATTCCCTATTTTCTTGCAATTCATTGGGGCTTGTGCTTGCAAGTGACATTGAATGGTTGAATTTGGTTGGTTATGGTGGGTATAAATATCAATATGTACAAAATTTTTGATATTGTAATTAACATGACTAAATTAGTATTATTTTATATATGTATTTATTTTTTTAAATATGCATGGTTAAATTCAAATCAAATTTTATAATAAAATTTAATGTGTATGATTGTTCCTAATAAAAATTTATGTATAAAGTTGATATTAATCAAATTGAGTTAGGATAGTTATCTTAACTAAGAATAACAATTTTAAATATTGAATTAATCAAAAATTAGGTTCATTTCATGATCACATTAGTTTTTAGTTTTGATATTTTGCAATAATACTTGGGATTGTTATATCATCACTATATATATATAAGAAATTCAAATACTAAAATAAATCTAATTACCCAAAAATAAAATTAATCCTAACAAAAGAAATTAGGTTTACGGATATATGCAATATGAAAATGGCTTACACGAAAAGGATGACTAAAAAGAGGCATCAAAAAATCATACAGAGACACTGGTACTGGTGCCTGATACAATACCAAAGAATGGATGCTTATAAATAGGCATAAACAGATCATATATATGCAGATGAAAGGACTCGTTTCAATCCAAAATGAACGATTTACAAGAAACTAAGAGCAGAAAAACGAAAAACACGAACATATATCGATACTAAACGATAAAATTGAAGACTGTCCGAGCAGTTTCCTAACTAACATCGATCTATTTCATTTCGAACATTTAGAGAAGACAAAGGAGTTGCAATAACATGATATACTACTGAACCATCAGATGCTCCTTCGTTGTGTCGGTTTGGGAGATTAAAACCCGGGGTACTTCTAATTTCCTCGAGTGCAAGAAAAGAAAAGGAAAGAACGGGGTTTTACATTTTCGGTTTCTACTCACATTATCGAGCATGCTTTGTTCTTCTTTTTCTTCTGTTTAGGAGGTTGAAGAACGATTTTGATGGCTGAATCGAAAACCGACTTCACGTTCTGTAGTAAAATCGATAAATACCGTTAGTATAAAGCGTATTCCATTATATTACAGTTTATGAAAACAATAGATACCTGCTGTGACTTTGCACTGCATTCGATATAAGCGGGTCCATCAATCTGCTTCCTCAGTTCCTCTCCCTTGTGGATTTGGGAAGAAAAAAGGGTTAGTTTTAACAGAACATTTCTGGAAAAGTATCGTAAAAAATATCATGGTGACCTTTATACTAGGGGTTGAATAGCATTGTGCCCCTTTTACTCAAAAAATGGACAAATCAGTCCTTATACATTAGATCAAAGAACAAATAAATCTAATTTCATTCATTTTTACACGTGAACTGTCTGGTTATTCTCTTAGTCATACCAGTTTTAAACAGTAGAAATTAATGAAAATTTTAACAGAAAGGACCAATTTGCTCTTTAATCTAAGATACAAGGATTAATTTATCCATTTTTTGAGTAAAAGGGCCAAATACAATCTGACTCCTAATACAGGGACCTCCATGTTATTTTTACTGGAAATAATGGATTAATACGAAGATTGTTACCTGAGCTGCAGAAATCGGCACAGCTCCAGGATGATCATTAAGGTACTGCTTATCGTCCCGAATATCTAGTTCGTTCATAAACAAAAAGAAAAAAAAATGAACACTACAACACACGTATAAACATGAGAACTCATGGACCATGACTCAACGATTCACTAAAATTTGCAGCATGAAACTATTGAGAAGCATTATAAGATTAATAGCCTTCCAGTTCATAAAAGTACCATAGAGACCATTGTACTAGGAGTCAGATTGCATTTTGTCTCATTTACTAAAAAAAAGGTAAATTAATCCCTATACCTTAGATTAAAAAACAAACTAGTCCTTTTTATTAAAAATTTCCTCCATTTTTACAGTTAAAAAAACTGATGTAACTAATAGAATAACCAAATAGTTACACGTGACATGCCATGTGTATCTCATGCTGACGTATAAGGACTAGTTTTTAACAATAAAAATGAATGAAATTTTTAACAGAAGAATCGGTTTGCTTTTTGATTTAACCTAAAGGGACTAATTTGCTCATTTTTTTGGTGGGAGGACAAAATGCAATCAAACTCTTAGTACAAGGACCTCCATGATACTTTTACCCCTTCCTGTTGCATGAATATCTAAGACTTTCAGAAGGGAGCTAAAGTGCACTTAATGTTTTCACCTACCAAGCTTAGTTCCTACAAGAACAACTGGAACACCAGGGGCGTAATGATTTAACTCCGGAATCCACTGCAAAGAAAACCGAGAAGACAATTATCAGGGAACAATAAATCAAAAGTCAGTATCCAAATGCACTCCTCTTTGAAATTTTATATATCTGCCTTGTAACGTAACCTTTTTGGAAACATTTTCGTAACTCGCCTTGCTAATGAGGGAAAATGCCAATATGAACACATCAGCCCCACGATAACTCAAGGGTCTTAATCGGTTATAATCCTCTTGTCCTGTTGTCCGGAATTACAAACCGAGAATCACCGAATAGGACTGAAAATCTCCACAATGGTTCTATTAACGAAAAAAGTGCAAAGTACCTGCAGTATCCCACAACCCGAGATTAACAGTACTCCCGTTGACAGCAACATTCGCACTGAAATTGTCGAAAACGGTTGGCACATAATCCTGTTTTACACCGTAACGAAGAAATGTAAGAAAAAGGGTAAACATATCCTTAGTATATTACAGATTAAGAATCAAAAGTATAAAAAAGAGAGAAAATTCATATTGTTTACTACCAAAGATCTGAAATCAGTACACCGTAAAGCCAAAAAAGCTTAACAAGGATTTCTCAAACCGAATTCATTAATAAAATCAGCTCAACAAACGAATCTTTTGGTCTAAGACCCCTCTATCCGGTAGCTACATTGGACTTGACCTAAACCCAGAGTTTAGCCGAATTAGACCCTTAAAGGGCAAGCTCTCCTAATGGTATTTTCTCCACTCGAATATCCTCATTTAATCCAAAAATCAGACAACAAAACATCACCTTCAAGACCCCCCTATCCGGTAGCTACATTGGAGCTTAACTAAACCCGAAGTTTAGCCGAATTAGACCCTTAAGAAAGCAAGCTCTACTAGCGGTATTTTCAATCGACTCCCCCTATCTGGTAACTACATTGAACTTGACTAAACCCGGAGTTCAGCCGAATTAGACCCTAAAGAAAGCAAGCTCTCCTACCAGTATTTTCTCCGCTAAAAAATCGAAACCTTTTCACTCGATACTTAGGTAGCTCAACAAACATTTACAACACAACAATTGCATACGAAAAACCAATTTAATCCTCATTTAATCCAAAATCTGACCACAAAACATCAACTTTCAAGACCCCCCCCTATCCAGTAGCTACATTGGATTTGACTAAACCCGGACTTTAGCAGAATTAGACCCTTAAGAAAACAAGCTCTCCTAGGGTTATTTCTCTGCTCGAAAATCGAAATCCTTTTGGCTCGATCCAACAGGACTTGGGAACTCAACAAACATATCTTTTGGTCTAAGACTCCCCTATCCGGTAGCTACGTTGGACTTGACTAAACCCGGAGTTTAGCCAAATCAAACCCTGAACAAGCTCTCTTAGCGTTATTTCTCCTCAAAAGTAGATTTTCTTGTTTCCACTCGATCCATCAAGTGTTGAGCGCTCAACAAACGTTTACAACACAACAATTGGACACACACAAATCCTTCAATCATAGAATCCTCATTCAATCCAAAAGCAAACAACAAATATAAAATTCCTACCCAATTCATAGAAACTTTTTCATAATAAAAACCCAAACTATAATTTTTCTTAAAATAACATATTAACAATTAAAAAAACTAAACAATAAATTACCAAAAAAAAGAAAAAAAATTACCGTGGGGAAACTGTTGCTGGTGTAAGAAATCAGCAAACAAGTTTTACCAACAGCACCATCACCAACAGTCACGCATTTTATAAACCTTTGAGCGCTGTCACTCATTTTCTTCTTCTTCTTCTTTATATTTTTTTAATTTTTAATGAAAAGATAGCCTCAGATCTTAACACCTGAGGACCAAATTTCGAAATCCCTAATAAAATTATTCCTTTTTTCTTCAATTAAGAACCGACATTGCATATTTTTTTCACCGATTAACAGTAAAGGGAAGAAAAAAATGTTGAAGGAAACCCTAAAGGTGAAATTAGAGATAAAGGGGAAAAATTTTCGTTTTTGATTATGATTATTTAGGACCGGGAAAAACATGCCGTTTGAATCGTTCATGGAGCTAACCAATCTTCTCCAACTAATTTCACCCCCCCCCCCGAATTTTTTCGGGTTAAATTGCGGAAGAAGTCCTCAAATTATGGTTCAATTTTTTTCAAAATGTTTTAATAAGTTTTTAAAGGTTTTTCTTTTTTATATAAAAAAATTCTTTAATTAGTAGTGTCCTTTTGACAATCTGATTGTAGAGTTCAACATTCAATTTAAATATCTTTGGTTGATTGAGTTTTAGTTCACTTAGCATCGATAATAAATTGAGTTTTAATTCACTTGGCATCGACATTGTTATTAGTATAACAAGACTTGGGTTTGATTGCTTTGAAACGCATTACCCTGGAAGCTTAATATTAAAAAACAAAACTTAAAAATCGTGACGCTACACCTATAAAAGAAAACCGAAACTAAATATGGGTAGTTTTTCTCGACTTGTCAACAAAATTTCCGACTTGGTCCTAAAGATAAGCTAGATATGGATTTGCTTGCTTGTAACATTAACATATGGTTACCGTTTTCAAATCTAATATGAATTTTCTTTTTTCAATTATTGAATTGATGAGCCTAGCACAATTCTAGATTTAATCGGAGCTCAATGTAATTACCAAATGCCGAAGGTGACATAAAAGAAAACATTGCATTTCAATGAGAGAAACCTTGTAGACACATTGGACATATAAAAAAACGATTTCGAGGAGCCAAGATTAGATCACTCAAGTATAGCCCTTTTTTCTGTAAAGAAGAGAACGAAGGCAGACTTATCGGAAGCAAAGACGGAGGAGGAAAAGAATAAACACGAGAAGTCGTCGGGGAGTGTAACACGAGCGATGACAAAAATTTCAAAGCATTTCACACTTTTCCTAAAAGAAAACAAGGAATACAATTCTACCTTCCTAATTGAATACCATCTCAAAGCTCTAACACTACACCATTGCCTCTTTAAAAATGTCGTTTAGAAGAGTTTGCATAAGCTATACACAAAAACAGGTTCGTAATAGCATCGTTTTCGCCTTGGTTTTTAAGGGAGAATTCTCTTGACATCATGCTCTTGTTCGATTCTCTTGGCTTGGTTGTATACGGATTCAAACGCTTGCATGCATACGCTCGAAAACCCTACCATTGCTTGAAACACATGCGGAAACCCCATTTGAAGGTTGTTCAAAGTCATTGCTCGTGTTACGCTCACCGACTTCTCGTGCTTACTCTTCTCTTCCTCCGCTTTTGCTCTCGATAAGTCCACTTTTGTTTTCTTTTCTGCAATGGGGTCTTTGTTTGTTTCTGGTACAGAAAAAGGGCTGTACTTACTTTCGAGTGACCTAAGTTCAGCTGCCTTCTTCTCGAAGTCTTTAAATGCAGAATCTGCCTTCTTCTTTTGCTTATACTCCTCGGCTTGTTGAACTACGATGGCATGGATTACTGTCAAGAAGCTCTTGATTCCTTCAGATGCTACTTTATCCGGAATCCTATCGACCGCAAGATGCCACTGTTCGTAAAAAGAGTAAATTTTCGATTCTTGACTGTTTCTTAAAAGCGGGTTTTTGCTGAACTGGAAAAGGCTAAGCCGGAGCCAACCGGCAAGGGACTGAATGTAGTCTCGTTGAGCTTTGACTAAGTTGCAGAAAGACAAATGCCATTGCTGGACTTCGAGTTCGAGCTGGAGAGTTGATTGCCGGTGAATCTCAGATGTCGGCTCGTTAGAAGGGATGAAATTAAGGTACTTGAGTTGTTGAACTATGTGTGTGTGAACTTGGTGGATCTCATACATGCTTCTCCACATGCACATCAATCTGCATAACAAGCAAATAACATAGCATTATACTATTATACCACTTCAATAGCAATAGCTAAATTCTTAGTTTTGAAAATTTGTGGTAAAAAAGACCTCTCCAGTCTCTCTCAATTTCAATATTGAGCAAATTGGTCCTTCTCAAAAAAAAAAAAAAATCAAAGCAATTAAGGACAATTAGTCTGTTGTCAATTGTACATAATTTCGATTGGTATAATAACAAATTTAGCTCTCAAAGTTGTCAATGTGGTCCCGATTTAACAAATTTAGTCTCCAACATTTATATAAATGTGTAAATGTTGAGATTAAACTTTTTTGAATCAAGACCAAATTGACAAAACAAGTAAACATTAAAGCTAAATTTGTTATTATACTAATCAAAATTATGTACAATTAATGAAATACATTAACATTATAATTAATTGTCCTTAGGTGCTCACTTTCAAAATTGACAAGGATTAAATAACTCTGATTTTTTTTTTAAAATGGACCAATTTGTTCAATTTCAAAATTGAGAGGGACTGGAGAGAATTTTTTACCACAAACTGTGCACAATTAGGACCATAGGATTCCCTTCAAAGACACTAAAAAAATAAAGGAATCAACAAAAGATTAAGGTTTAACTCAACATTAGAGACCCCACTAGACTATATAAGGATAAATGGTCCATCTTTATCCCCTCAACCTCAAAACATAAGCAAAAGACAATAAGCAGAAGTAAAAGCAGTCAAAAGTAAGTAAATTCCATGTTAAGGCAAGCACTAGGCTTTGACTTTTTAGCCTCTTTTTGTTATCTTTATTGCCATTGATGATAACCATCCAAGCTTTTGCACTGAATCCTGAATCTGCATTGCAAATGCCTTAACAGTACAGTCCAAAACAAAACCCCATATGATTCAAAGTGAAACAGCATAGCATGCCTGTGGGTCCCAAATGTGCCTCAAGCATATGTCCTCAACATAGTCACATGGGAAGGAAGACGGTAAAAGTATTACGGAAGTCTTTGTACTAGATATTGATTGCAGTTTGCTCTTTGAACTAACCTACATGCACTAATTTACCCATTTTGAGTAAAGGAGGTAAAATGCAATTAGACTTCTAGTACAAGGACCTCCAGATAATTTAACCAAAGAAAGAATAAGTGACTAACCCTTTTACAAGCTCAAGTAATTGAGGGTAAAGCTCTGATTCTCTGAGTTTAATGATTTCAGCTGATGTAGTTTCAATAGCTTGTGAAGCAACCATCATTTGGGATTCTAATTTTTCAACTTCATTCTTTGTTTTCTCAGTTTTCATATACTCAGCTCTCTTCACTTCAAGTTTCCTCATGTATGCCACCTTCTTCTCATGTTCTATCTTTATAGCCTCAGCATTCTAAAACCAAAGAGAAGGCCAATAAATTTGAAGAGGGTGTAATTGAAAAAAGGTAAAACTTGCATGCACTTAAAAAAATTGAGTACCTTGACTTCCTGGTATAGTTTCTTCTCCCAAGCATATAATCTCTCTATGGTGGAACAATGGCTAGTATTACCTGTATGTCCAACAATGGTGTTTTTCACTATTTTGGGGTTCCAATTCCATGTCCATGTTGCTGGGGTTAAGTTACAGCCAAAGTTATTATACCCTTTGCCTGTAAGGGACCAAATTGTTAAAAATATAAAACAGTGAGGCAATGAAGCAAAGATCTGTATATTTCTATACCTGAAAGATTGGGATTTGAAGCTTCTAACAGTAATGAAAGATGGCTGCCAGCATCAGCAGCTTTAAGGAAATATTCATCAACTTCTTTAACAATCTCCACTAGTTCTTTACTGTTCCTACAAACAACCATGGCTAGCTCACTACCACTCGAAGGCGGCGCAGCCGCGTTTGCAGCTCCAATAACGGTGGTGACAGCCGTCTCGGATGTAGAAGTAGCAGCCTCCCATTCTTCTTCAGTGACTGAACGAGAAGCAGTAGTGGCGGCTTGTGCGAATGGATCCCAAAAATCCCAGCTACTCGATGGTGGGGGTGGGGGTGGAGGAGGAAGAGCAGGGGAAGCAGTGGTGGTTGTACCCGATGTCCAAGTGTCTGAACCAGGACTCATCGGCGGCTGCTGTGGCGGCGGAGGCGGTGGTGGTGCCGGCACCGGAGGTGGACGGTGTAAAGTAGTTTCATTGCTTGAAAATTGAACCAGAGCTGAACCAGTACCTCGTAAAGAACGAAGATACATAGAATGTGAAGCTGCTAATGCTTGTCTAGCCATAACTAATTGTTTTATATATCTCTTCCTTGCTTTACAACGGGAAACAGATTCTTCTCTATCAATCCTTGAATACCAACACCCCATTTTTTTCTTTTTTCCTTCAAAATCCAAAATTTTCCAGGAAAATTTAAACCAGACAGCTAAAAAAGGAAACTGCTTTACAAAAAGAGAAAAGAAAAATGGGGTTTCAATGTTGTTTCTTTTTTACTTTGTCAAAAGCTTTGTTGCTTTCATTAATGGCGGAGGATTCTTTCATCTTCAAAGAAACAGTCTTTCACAGCAAAAACTTGCAGTTTTTTTTTTTTAAAAAGGACAAAAAACCAGCATTGAACAAAGAGCCGTGAAAAATGCATTTTGTATTGCAGTTTAATGACGAAATTACCATCTCGAAATGTACTTTTAATTGCTTTTTTTATTAAATTGCTGTAACATACCACCTTGAACATGCAGCAGACAGCACAAAGCTGCAAACAATTCTGATAATTATTATTTATTTAGTATAATTGGCTAGTTGATGATGTACGGACCTGGATGCTAGATTTGGAAACATATGAGGGTGTTTATGTCATTTTATTACTTTCAACGGCCACTGAGAAGCTTGATTTGGACATATGGGAAAACTTTAAAGGCAATTTGGATTCAAATCATATATAAACTAGTACATGTCGAAGCAGAAAATGTTTGAGCAGTAATTAAATTATAGTTTTTATGATATTAAAATATAATTTTATTATTTTTATATTTGTAATATTTTGAAATCAGGTGATTAAAATGTAAAATTATCAATAATTTAGGGATCTTGAATATAATTTATTTTTATATTTTTGAGCAAATTTAATTAGTAATCATGTAACTATGTGTTTTTTTTCTTTTTTAATCACTCAATTATTTTAAATTTTTGGACATTTTTATTTTTACATTAGGCAGCTGTAATAAAAAAATAAAATAAAATAATTAAAAATATTATTTTATAATTTTTCATAATCTAATAAAAATAAAAAATTTCAAATTTAAACAAGAAATAAATACACCCAAAATTCTAGAATGGTAATATTATTTAAACACTGGTTTTTTTAGGGAAATGCGTGACAGTGGAATGAAGACAAGCAGAGAAGGGAACATAGAACATTTCATGTCAATTTCAGAATCAAGCTAACTGGTAATAAAGAAAGAATATCATACTCTTGGGACAACATTGCCCTTGTCATAGTTGCAGATTTACCGAAAAAAGAAAGGCAAAGACAGGCAAGTTGTGTTCTAAACTGTGAAGTGAGTAATCCTATATAAGGAAGTAGGTGTACGAGGGTTGATTCTGTCATTTCCACCACATATGGGTCTTCGCAGTTCACACTATTATTAACCGATCTATATCTTTCTTGGGTTACTACTAATTTCTATGTGCAGGGTGTTTCAACGGTGCTCCTTGATGCTCAAGCACGACAGCAGAAGCTAATGATTGACGTTCCGGTTGCAGCTAATGTTGCTATTCATAATTCTAACGCAGATCAATCTGGTCATGAGTCTACTCCTACTTGTCAATCGTCTCTTGTTAGATCTGGTTCTGGTTCGTACAAAGGACGTGGACAAGACAGATTAGCTCGACCTCAAAGTCAGCTCTGTGGAAAAATTGAACATCTAGTTGATCGGTGTTGTAACACCCTCACTCGATCCGGTTATAGGATTTGAGCAAAAAAATGTTACAATAAATATTACACATTCATGAAACAAATTAAAGTTCTTAAAACTCTATTATATATATTTTTATTTAATGTTGGTAAAATCGACTTTTAAAAATATAAATTGAATTATTTAAAATTTAAGCAAATTTTTAAATTATGAAAGATTTCTACTGATACTTAGTTGAGCAATTATCGGTAGAACTCAAGTTGGATAAACCCTGAAAAATGCTACAGAATTCTACCTAAACAATTTAGAGTTCTACCGGTGCAATGCTAACTTCTACCAATACTATCAAGGCTTCTAACGACACAACAAACTTCAATAAACAAAGTAGTTTTGGCCTGAGACTTCTTTTGATACCCAGATCCAAACTATCAACACAAATCAGAGTACTACCAATACTCTAATGATTACTACCGAAACAACTTAAGTCAGTAGCCCAAGTTCCTTATCCCCTGTACTTTTACCGAAACAAGTCATTTCAAACATTATTATTTAAATACCAAGTCATAACACCTTTATCTACTTTTATATGTTTAAAATATATTCAAAACGCCACTTAACACAACTCAAAACAATTCAAATCACTTAAAAAATCCTTTTTAACCCTATTACATGTCAATTATAACCATTAATCAAACAATCATAAATACTAGTATGACAAATGGATAGTGTGACGATACTCCGATAAAATTCCAACCGGTCAAGCCTTTTGATGATCTACAAAAACAAAAGGAAACAACTACATAAACAACTAATGCTTAGTAAACTCGTAGAAAGGATACTTAACTCACCGATTACATTATGTTAAATAACCAAACATAATTTCAATAATCCTGAGCGGAATTTCCTTTCCTATATACACCACTTCACAAGATTAGTAGGTGTATTAATGAACATAAAATCCTTTCCAAAGTTCATGAAATTTATTACCATAAACATTCAATGTGTATAATCTTTTAGCATCTTTAATCCAAGTATATAATTCAATTGTCACTATTTTTACACTTCAACATTTCCGTTAATATTACGTATAAATACTTCATATAACTGTTTTACATATCTACTTTCATAATAATATTTCGTGTAACTATTTCATCTAAGCATTTCACTTTATCATTTAACATATAATCATCATTAAGTCTTGAACATGCATTTCTTTCTTTCCCAATACAACCTCACTAGGTTAGTGGTTATCACATAGAAACATATAATTCCACCAAATAAATAGAACAAGTAATAATAACATACACGTACATACCATATTCGTCATGTGTTTGATAACAAACTTCCATTTCAATTATTTATATAATCATCTTCCAGTTTACATGACTTGACCATATAACATTTCCTGTATATACATATATATAAGCTTCCATTTCAATTATTTATATAAACATCTTCCGGTTTACATGACTTGACCATATAACATTTCCTGTATATATACATATAAATATATATCCTTGATTATTTAAACTCTTATCACCCTTTGAATCAGATGAAATACCTTCTAGGTTAGAGAATATTTAATCCATATGAATCTTCGATGTTCGACATAAATCAATGATTCAAAGTTGATATCATTTAACTTCCAAGTGTTTATACGTAGAAGCTTTTACTCTTCCTTTGAGTATTATCGTAAAAAGCAACTTTTATTATTTCGATGGATTCTTATAAAAGTATTCAATACGTAAGTTTAGAACATTTACGCTCGTCAGCTAATCATATTCAGAAAGATCGCTTCAGGTTATCCTTTCGGATTGAACCCATGACCGCTCATATGATACTAGCTCGGCCAAAGCTAGGTAATAGTATAAAACAACTACGAATAGCTATTCTAAACTAAATTCGTGTGTAATATTAACTCGAGTCCGCAACACATGCAAGAACTCAGTTAGAATATTTACGCTCGTCAGCTATTCAGATAAAAACATTATGTTTGAAACTTTTATTTGATCCATTGAAAATTTCCTCATTTAACTCGTTTACACCTCTCATAATTATTTACTTTTTAATATATATAAATTTCACATGTATATGGGTAAACTCAATAACATTAATATAGAAATATAATAACCACATAGTTAGAAATTTACTTCACATTATACCATTACAAGCACACATTCCTAAAGTCCTTATTTATTAAACATACCAAAAATAATAACTAACATATCATATAATTAATTAAATCTTTCTTTGTTACATGAATTTAATTATGTCCTTTCATTATTTTCAGTTATGACCTTCATTTTTAATTTCATTTCAATTATACCATTTCAAGCTCATATCCATATATTTCATATTTTCTAATCATAATACCCAACTTAAACATCATCACCAATTATTCCAACTCATCACATACTTGTCTCAAATAGTCAGACTCAATTTCAACATAAATAGATAGTCACGAAATAATATATAATTAATTTAATAAATTTACGAACTTACTTTGACTAAAACGATGGAAAAAAAAGGCTGATGATTAATCTAATACTTTGGTTTTTCCTTGATTAAAATTCGATTAACCCGTTTTTTGATCTAAATAATAATTCTCATCAATTTAATCATTCAAATAGTATAAAATAATTAATTCTAGCTTACAACTCATCTTAATGTAAATTTAAAAAATTACCCCTAATATTTTAGCTTTCATGCAATTAAGTCCTTAGACTCATGACTTTCAAATTTACCATTTTTAAGAAAACACCCATGTAAACCGATTTTCTTAGAGGTCTAAACAACCCACATCTTTCACAAATTCACATTGTTTCCCTTAAATTTTATTATTTAATAATTTAATCCCTAACATTCAAAGTCACTAAAAATAACCTAACAAGATACTTATATCTAACTACCAACTTTAATAATTCATCCCTTAGAGTAAAAAACACTTCAAAATTATTAATGGCAAATCCCTAAAACTTTAACGATTTTACAAATAAATCTCTGGTTTAGCTAGATTAAGGTATCGAGATTCCAAAAATATAAAATTTACGAAAAAATAACTAATTTAAGTTTACCAATTTGAAGCTTGAACCTAGAACCCTAAGCTTTTCTCCCAAATTTTCTCCTCCACACTGTTTTGAACGTCTGCAGGTTGAAGGAAACAAAGTGGTTTCCTTCACCCACTCCTACTAATATTAACCTTTCAATTCTTATTTCATTTCTTTCTTTTTCTTTTTTTATTAATTAATTAAAATTTTTAAGACACAATATAAGCCATATCTTTTCCCCTAACAACACTAACAAAATTAAAAAGGGTAATTCCACATTGGTTCTTTCTGTTTATTTTAAATTATAATCGTTTTATAAATTACACTTTTATCACTTATGCAATTTAGTCCTTGTACTTAATTTAAGCACCATACAATTAAAATTATCTATTCGAAAAATCAATTAGCCTACAGATCAACTCCGCAAATATTTTCGTAAAAATATTTACGAATTAGGTTTACAAAAATGAAATCTTGAAACCTCATTTTTCAAAGCCACTTGAATTTAACCATTAATTCAAATAATATAAATAATCACATTCATATTTATTATTATACTAAATTTGACTCATAAATATCAAATAATAATATTTACGGACTCACTCGTCGAATTTGTGGCCCTAAAATTACTGTTTTTGACTCAATTGAAAAATGAGCTATTACAAGAGCTATCATAGTTTTGATACAAGTTACAAAAGCACTTCTTATCGTCCACCAGCTCAAGCTCATATGTGTGGTTTTGGCATTCCCTCAATGCACCCACAAATGGTCTCTCCCACACCATCAGCATGGTCTTCTCCATATGCACCTCCTCAATTTATATTGGTTTCCTTTCCAACCCGATGGCTTCAAGATATTCCAGTGCATGGTCTTATCCACAACCTTGGTCTAATCTATTTGTGGTTCCTTCACCATCATGAAGTTCACCACCAGTGCCTTCACCAACAACTTCCTCATCTCTTCCTATTGACAATGATGCTCAGGCTTTGGTTGCTACACTTGATGTTGTTGATGGCAATGCTTGGTATCCAGATTCAGGGGCTACACATCACCTTACCAATAATGTTACGTCTCTTACGTCAAGTGTGCCTTATGTTGGTTTAGGTAAGGTTTTTGTTGGTAATGGTAGTGCTTTGCCTATTGCTCGAGTTATACAATTGTCTTTATTTACGAGGTCTCGCCCTTTTATCTACGTTCGTTGTTATATGTTCCTGGCATAACTAAGAATTTGTTGTCTGTGTCCAAGTTCACAAAGGACAATCAGGTACTTGTTGAGTTTCATGCTACTCATTTTTAGGTTTGAGACTTGAAATCAAAGGATGTGTTACTCAGGTGGCTCTCTACAACATGGCCTTCATTGACTTCAGACATCTTCACACCAAAAGCCTGTTTCTTCTTTACCAGCTAGTTGCTACGTAGCTGAAAAGTCTATTTCGTTGGATGTATGGCATCATAGGTTGGGTCATCTTTGTAACACAGTTTTTATGCAAGCATTGACTCATTATAATGTTGTCTTTCAAAAGAATAAAACTGGTGTTGTCTGTGTAGCTTGTCTTCTTGGTAAACAACATAAATTGGCTTTCACCAAGTCTGATACTCAATATACAACACCACTTAAATTAGTTGTCACTGATGTTTGGGGACCTGCTCCGTTACTTTCCAATGGTTTTCGATATTATGTGGCGTTTACTGATGCTTACTCTCGATATACATGGGTGTATTTTTTGAAACAAAAGTTAGGTGTACTCTCAATGTTTGAGCAGTTTCATCGTCAAGTTGAACGTATACTTAGTTGCTAACTAAAGGTTCTTCAAACAGACGGTGGGGTGAATTTTAGGCTCTTAAGACTTATCTCTATTCTCATGGTATGGTACATAAATTTTCATTTCCACACACATTAGAACAAAATGGGCTTGTTGAGGGGAAACATTGACAGATGATTGAAACAAGACTCTCTATGTTAGCACATACGTCTCTTTCACTCTCATATTGGAATGATGCATTTAGTAGTGCATTGTTCTTGGTTAACAGACTGCCTTTAGTTCCTTTAGGTAACCTTTCCCCCTATGAAAAATTATTTCACATTAAACCTGATTACACTTTTCTTAGAGTGTTTGAATGTCTTTGTTTTCCCAACTTGCGACCCTATAATACCTACAAATTACATTTTCGATCCACACCTTGTACATTCCTTGGTTACTCTTCAGTGCACAAAGGCTATAAATGCTTGTCACCCCTAGGCAGAGTTTATGTTTCCAGGCATGTGACTTTTAATGAGCATATTTTTCCATTCTATCAAGTTAGACAGTCAAACTCTATCCCATCCCTATTTGACAAGTCATGTCATGCTCACTTTTCTTCTCTTTTATCGTACCATCACCTATTACATCACCTTCTTTTTTGTCAACTTTATCCACTCCACCTCCTGTACCATATACAAGTCTACCTTCTATACCTACTTCTAGTCCCCTTATTCACGGTTCATCTTCCCATGCACTGCCCTCTTCTTCTAGTGCATCAACTTCATGCTCTGTGTTGGTTCCTTTCACTTCACAACCTCAGCCTTCCTTTAATATTCACCCTATGGTTACTAGAAGCAAGACTGGTATTTTTAAACCTAAGGTCTATCTTATTGAGATAGCCTATTCTCCTGACAATGTACCTACTAATATCCATTAGACCATGCAATTTTCTTGTTCGTAGACAGCAGTTCATGATAAACTTGAAGCTTTGCTACGCAATTATACATGGTCTCTCTGCTCTTTACCTCCAAACAGAAATGCAGTGGGTTATAAATGGTTGTTTAAGGTAAAAAAGAAACCTGATGGCTCTATTGATAGATACAAGGCTTGGTTAGTGGCGAAAGGGTTTTCTCAAAATGTCGACTTAGATTTCGTTGACACCTCCAATCTGGTAGTTCGAGCTAATACTATTCACATTATTCTTGCTTTTGTTGTTATGCACGAATGGTTGTTACGCCAGGTGGATGTTAACAATGCTTTTCTTAATGCAAAGTTGATAGAAGAAATTTACATGACACAACTGCTCGAGTTTGAAGTTGTTGGTGTTAATGGGGAGAAACTTGTATGTCGCCTTCACAAGGCTTTGTATGGTTTGTGTCAGGCACCTCGAGCATGGTTTCACACACTTCGAAAGTTTTGGGTTGATACACTCATGTTTTAACCATCTAAAGCCGATCCATCTTTGTTCATAAAGATTTCTACTAAGTCCACTCTATTACTCATGGCATATGTTGATGATATTGTACTTACTGGTACCTCTAATGATGAGATTGATGAGGTTGTGAAACAATTGAACAATATATTCTCATTGAAAGATCTTGGTGCTCTTAATTTTTTTCCTGGCATTGAAGTCTGTCGTACCTCAAACGGGTTGTTTCTTACTCAAAGAAGATATGTTACTGAGCTGCTTACAAAAACAGGTATGATAGGTGCTGCTTCCACACCTACGCCTATAGTTAGCACACCAAAGCTATCTTCATTAAAAGGCAGTCCATTTGAGGATGGTCATCCCTATCACAGTGTGATAGGGTATTTACAATATGTGTGTTTTCACTCAACCTGACTTAGCATATTGTGTAAACAAGCTTAGTCAGTATATGAATAATCCTCTTGAAGTTCATTGGAAGTCAGTGAAGCGTGTTTTAAGGTATCTCAATGGTACATTGAGTCATGGATTGTACTTTACCAAAGGTTCACCTATTGTGGTGTGTTATTTTGATGCTGACTGGGCTTTTACGGTAGAAGATCGTCGTTCTACATCTAGATATTGTGTTTTTTTGGATCATATCTGGTTGTATGGTGTTCTAAGAAGCAGGATGTGGTTTCTCGATCATCTTTTAAGGCTGAGTATCGTAGTGTTGCCAACTTTATGTTTGAGCTCTTGTGGGTTCAACAGTTGATAGCAAAACTTGGCATATCTCTGTCTCAATTTCCTGTTGTTTGGTGCGATAATACTTCTGCTATCTCTATGATTGCAAACTCTACTCATCATGCTCAAATCAAGCATGTAGAAATTGATATACATTTTCTTCGTAAGAAAGTGTTAGTTGTAACGACCCGAACTTGGGGTTGTTAAAAAAGGCATTTTTCAAGACTCCGTATTTATTAACTGGACCCGTAAATATTTAATAAAAATATTTACGAAAATAAATAGTAGTATATTGGTCTATCAAATAAGTAATTTTAGTATGATAGTGTTTTAACTAGGTATAGGGACTAAATTGCATAAGTGATAAAAGTGCGATTTATAAAAGGGATTTTAATTGAAATCAAGAAGGGAGGACCACAAAGGTAAATTCCCCCTCTTATTGTTTAGTGCCATTAGGTAGAGGTAGAGCTGATCGTGGGTCGGGTCGGGTCGAGTTAGAGCCGGGTTTCAACAAATTTTTAGGCCTAATTACTAGGCCCGGGCTCGGCCCGAAAAGTGGGCCTAAAATTTTGTCTAAGCCTAACCTGAATTATAGAAGTCAAGCTCGAGCCCGACTCGACCCGACCCATATTAATTTTTTTAGATTATTTTATTATATACAACAAATTGAAAAAACATATAATATATCAAATAAACTTAAAAACATTAAAACAAACATTAAAAAAATAAACAAATTTAAAATACATTAAAATTTTTTTATATTAAGATAGTTGCAAATAAAATAGTAGAAAAATTAGAAATAAAACATAAGTTATTCAATATTCAAATAATATTAAAAAAATAGCGAAACAATAGTAAAAACGCATAAAAATAACATCCAAACAACCAAAATAACAATCAAAACAGCAATAAAAATAACAGTAAAACAACAAAAATAGCAACAAAAATAACAGCATAAAAAATAGTAAAAAACCAAAAAGCAACCAAAACAAAAAAAAACCAAAACAGTAAAAACAACACCAAAACAAAAAAACAGCAATCAAAACAGTAAAAAAATAACACCAAAACAACAATATAATTTTTTTATTAAAAATGGTTAATTTATTTGGGTCGAGTCGGGTTGGGCTGGGCCCAGGCCAAAAAACTTACCCGAGGCCCGACCCGTTTAGAAAATAGGCCTCACATTTTGTCCAAGCCCATTTTTCAGATCTATATTTTTGTCCTAACCCTCCCATTTTTCGGGCGGGCCTTCGGGTCGGGTCTGGTGGCCCAGCTCATGATCAGGTCTAGGTGGAGGGAATTATGGCTTAAAATTTTAGTTGAAATTTTGATTAAAGAAAAAATTAAAGAAAAACAATGAAAATTTGCTTAGATAAGTGGGAGTTGTTGGTAAGCTTAATCAAGTTATTTTCTTATAATTTTTATGTTTTTGGAATCTCGGTACCTCACTCTTTTTGACCCATGTCGTATTTTTCGTTGTTGTTTAGAATATTAAATACCACCATTGTTGGGTAGATAGAGCTTTAAGGATAATTTGGTGTATTTTGGAGCTAGAAGTGAAATAGAAATAAATAGCGAGATAAATTGTTAATTTTATTATAATAAGGGTCAAATTTAGAAAATTGGTGATTTATTGTAAGGAATGAGGAAG
The DNA here is from genome assembly GCA_005610355.1 of Gossypioides kirkii. Lineage (NCBI taxonomy): Eukaryota > Viridiplantae > Streptophyta > Magnoliopsida > Malvales > Malvaceae > Gossypioides > Gossypioides kirkii. Next base: position 39,974,479 of record CP032248.1, read on the forward strand.
TAAGAAGTTAAATTTAGTTAGAAATAAATTTATTGAGTTTTAATGAAAAATATTGTGTATTCAATTCCGTAGCTAACGTTGACTCGGATTCCTCAAAAAGGAAGGACAATGATAAGGCCGTCGACAAGTAGCTCGAAATCTTTGCTTGATATTTCTATAACCTAAACTAATTTATTAAATTGTCAAATTATAATTAATGGCTCAAGATAGAAATCAAGGAATGAAAATAAGGTATAAGATTCTCTACTCAATTGGGTTGCTTTGAATAAATTGATAGTATGAGGATTTAAATTTGTAAATTTATGATGCGAAATTGTATATTGGTAATTTTATTATTAATATTAGGTTGCATTTTAAATGCTTTGTTGTTGTGAATAACATTAAATGTTGAAATGTGGATTGATTTTAAATGGAAATGGTTACCCTATTAACTGTTCGAGCCGGGTCGGATATAGATGGCATGCCATATGATAGGAAGAGTTCAGGGTTACTTCGACTACGAGTCGATGAGGTATTGGGTGTCAAGTTACTTTGGTTTAACCGATGAGACATTGGGTGTCAATTTATTTTATAGTGTTGGGCGCAATTTTTACTTCGGATTTATCCAATGAGGCACTGGCTGCCAAACCAGTGTGTTGATTGGATCTGTGTATCCGTCATAATCCAAGTTGTAACGACCCGAATTCGAGATAGTCAAAAACAATATATTTTCGAAACTCCGTATTTATTAATCGGACCCATAAATATTTAATAAAAATATTTACGAAAATAAATAGTTGTATATTGGTCTATCAAATAAGTAATTTTAGTATGATAGTGTTTTAAGTAGGTATGAGGATTAAATTGCATAAGTAATAAAAGTGTGATTAAAAAAAAGGGATTTTAATTGAAATCAAGAAGCGAGGATCAAAAGGAAAATTTTCCCATCTAATTGTTTAGTGCCATTAGGTGGAGGGGAAATGTGGCTTAAAGTTTTAGTTGAAATTTTGATTAAAGAAAATTAAAGAAAAAAAATGAGAATTTGCTTATATAAGTGGGAGTTGTTGAGAAGAAAGAAAGGTATTTTCTTTCTTCTTCAGCAACATTTGAACCAGAGAAGGGGAGAAGAGAAGTTTGGGTGCTTTGGTTCAAGCTTCAAATTGGTAAGCTTAATCAAGTCCTTATTTTGTAATTTTTATGTTTTTGGAATCCCGATAACTCACTTTTCATGACCTATTTCGTATTTTTCGTTATTGTTGAGAAAATTAAATACCACCATTGTTGGGTAGATGGAGTTTTAATGATAGTTTGGAGTATTTTAGAGCTAGAAATGAAATAGAAAATAAATAAGTGGGATAAATTGTTAATTTCAATTGTATAAGGGTCAAATTTGAAAGTTTGATAAGTTGATGCAAAAATGAGAAGATAGAGAGTTAAATTTAGTTAAAATAATATGGATGTGTTTTAATAAAATATATTGTGTATTTAATTTCGTAGCTAACGTCAATCCGAATTCCTCGAAAAGGAAGGGCAAGGACAAAATCATAGACGAGTAGCTCGGAAACTACGGTTGGTATTTCTATAACTTTAACTAGTTTATTAAATTGTCAAATTGTCATTAATTGCTCAAATTAGAAGTCAATGTATGAAAATAAGGTATGAGATTCTCTACCCAATTAGGTTGCTTAAAAAAAATTTATGGTATAATAATTTAATTGTATATTCTCCATGTATAAATGTATGATGTGAAATGATGATATTGATAAATTTATACTTATTATTAGATTTCATTTTAAATGCATTTTTGTTGTGAATAAAATTAAATGTGGAAATGTGATTTGATATTAAATGAAAATTATTACCCTATTAATTGTTCGGGCCAAGTCAGATATAGATGCCGTGCCATAGGATAGGAAGAGTTTAGAGTTACTTCAACTATGAGTCGATGAGGCATTGGGTGCCAATTTACTTCGGTTTAACCAATGAGACACTAGGTGTCAACTTTATTTAGCACAGGGCGCGATTTATTACTTCGAATTTATCCGATGAGGCATTGGGTGCCAAACTGGTGTGTTGGTTGGATCCATGTATCCGTCAAAGTCCGAGTCGTGTTAATAGGGAACTATAAATAATGATTATTATGATCACATAGAATGAAAATGTTATGAATGTTGTATTGGAAATCAAAGAAATGAGAATTGGTTATGCATGATGATATTATGCATAATGGACATGGAAAATGTAATGAGAAAATTTAGGAATGATATATAAATATGTGTAATGATATTATGCATAATTGAATAGGAATGAGAATATAAAATAAATTGTGCATTGATGGTCAAAGAAATGGTATTTGTATATGTATTGAAATAAAATGCACAAAGGAATGAGAATTGAGAGATAAATATGATCAATGATATATGGTATATATATAAAATCATGTGTGGATAATATAATGGTTCTTATGTAAAGTGACAAAATATGGTATTTGACTTAACATGAGTTAATATTAGATTATAATCTATATAATACATATATTGTTTAATGTTTAGTTATGGAAATACCACTGAGTAATTCTCATGCGTGCGATTGTTTCTCGTGCATAGGTTAGGTACTTTTGTTAGATTCGTGACTCAGCATCCAAAAACAATCCCGCACTCTTGAATTAGTGAGTTTTGTTTTATTTGAGTTGGCATGTACCTAGGATGAGTCGTGTTTGAGGGTGCCACGTATTTAGATGATTGTAATGTTGTGAACATCCCTAATATTAATTGGTAGATTGCTGTGAAATGTTTGGTGATGTTTAGCTCAGGTTGGTATGTAAATGTTATGAAACTGTTGACTTGTTTCGGTAGATGTACGCTAGTATCGGTAGAACTCTGATGGTTAATTGTGGTTTCGGTAGAACCAATAAGAGTATCAGTAGAAGTACAGGGGAAAATGTAATTAGTTACTGACTTGTATCGTGTCGGTAGAAGTCTGGTTTGTATCGATAGTTCTATAGTAGCACCGTAGTGTAATTACCAGGTTCGGTCGAAGTTCCAGACTAAAATCATTTTTCTCTTTAGAACTTATTGTATCGGTAGAAGGGTAGGATGTATCGATAGAGCCCAGAGTTGCATCGGTAGAAGTGAACTTGTAACACCCAAATCCCATACACCGTCGCTAGTTAGGATTTCGGTGTTTACTATTTATTTATACCGTTCGTCTTTTACAAATATCCGAATATTTGCATCTTTATTCAAGAAAACTATCAATTCTCATAATTTAAAACAATATCTAAATAACTCCTAGTACATGCCATATTAACCAAGTGATGTAAAAGTCTACCAAACAACTCCGGGATAGTGTGATGCTTCAAAATGATCCGATCTCCGAACAGCAAAAGTGAATCTACAAAACAAATGCAAATACACAGGGTAAGTTCATAAAGTTAAATAGATTTAACAAACTTCAAGAGTTGTAAGAATCTAATTAACTGAGTGGAACATTGTTTACATCTGGAGTAAGTTTCACTCGCATTTGTTACTCACGATGACACAAAGTCATCGGACCCTTGTTTCGCATTGGAACTCATTTCATTTAATACTCACGATGACATATAGTCATCGGACCTTTAATTCGTAATGAATTCATTTACTCACGATGACACTTAGTCATCGAACCTTTAATCCGTAAAGGATTCATTTACTCACGATGACACTTAGTTATTGGACTTTTAATCCTTAAAGGATTCATTCACTCACAATAACACTTAGTCACCGGACCTTTAATCCATAAAGGATTCATTTACTCACGATGACACTTAGTCATCGGACTCTTTCATTTATAGCTCGAACCCGTTTATCTTCCGTATTTCATTCACAGTTGTCTTCCACAATTTCAATTATTATTTCATCTCACTGCAATTGTCATATTACAAGAATAAGCAATTTAAGTTAAAATTTAACCATACGAACTTACCGGACTGGATTGCAGTTGTGAATGGATCCTAGGGACTATTCTGCTAATTTTCCCTTTCCACGATCGTTAGTACGATCGTAGTTTACATTCACAAATTATTCCATTTCTCATATTAAATCACACAATCAATTCATTTAACACAATCAAATCCTTTTTGGTAAAATTATAATTTTACCCCTAACTTTTTTCTTTTCATTCAATTTAGTCCTTTCAACATAAAACATGCAAAATACCCATTTCCTTTTCAACCCATACCAGTTGAATACTCATAGTCTCCTTATACATCCAAGCAAATCCATTTATTTCACAACAAGTAAAACAGTATTCTCATTTTAACATTTTAGTCCTTAAACCCTACTTTCATCAAAAATCACTTTACAAAAAGCTTTAACTCAAGTATCAAACACTCAAATATATCAAAAGCTTTCAAGAACAAGAAATTTCAACAATGACAAATTTTTGAACATTTGACAGATTTACAAATTAGTCATTGCATAAGCTAGATTAAGCTGATACGAACTCAAAACATAAAAATTACTAAAAACGATCAAGTTTTGCTTACCCAAATCAAAGCTTAAAACTTGAAAGTGAAAAACCCTAACTTTCTCCTCTTGGCCAAATGAAGAAGAAAAAGGTGAGAAATTATGATGGTTCTTTTATCATTTTCTTAAATTAATTTCATATATATACTAATGGTAAACTTGTAATTTCTATGAATTTTATAATTAACTTTATTAACCATTTTGTTAACCTTATTAATCATGCTATATTCACCTAATACTCATGCCATTCCACTAACTAATACTTCTTTGGTTAAATTTCTCATTTGGTCCTTCTAATTAAACAACTATACTTTTATTCTTTTTATGATTTAGTCCTTTCTATTCAATTAACTATCTAATTAATGAAATTTTCAAATCATAATTTCATATGATGCATATGTCACCAAAAATATTTAAAATAAGCAATTTTACAACTAGACTCGTCGGAGTTGTGGTCCTGAAACCACTATTTTCGATACCACTGAAAATCGGGTTATTACAACTATCTCCCCTTAGGGAAATTTGGTCCCGAAATTTCTTATCGGTGAACTGAGTATGGTATTGTGATTTTATTAAAGCCTCTGTTTCCCAAGTAGCTTCTTCGAATCCATGTCGATTCCACAAAACTTTTACCAATGGTACTCTTTTGTTTCGCAGTTCTTTTACTTCACGAGCCAGAATCTTAAATGGTTCTTCGAAATACGACAAATCTGGTTGTATTTCAACCTCACAGGGCGAAATCACATGTGAAGGATCCGACCTGTACCATCTCAGCATCGAAACGTGAAACACATTATGGATCTTCTCTAATTCTGGCGGTAAAGTTAACTTGTATGCCACAGGACCAACCCGTTCAATAATCTCATACGGCTCAATAAACCGGGGGCTTAGCTTCCCTTTTCTTCCAAACCTTAACACTTTCCTCCAAGGTGAGACTCACAAGAAAACTCGGTCTCCCACTGCAAAGTCTATATCTTTCCTTTTAAGATTTGCATAAGACTTCTGTCGGTCGGATGCTACTTTCAAGCAGTCGCGGATTACTCGTACCTTGTCTTCGGTCTCATGAATAAAATCGGCTCCAACTAACTTGTTTTCACTCAACTCTAACCAATACAAGGGTGTTCTGCATTTCCTACCGTATAATGCTTCGAACGGAGTTATTTTGATACTAGTATGATAGTTGTTGTTATATGCAAACTCCACTAAAGGAAAATATCTTTCCCAACTACCCTCAAATTCAAGTATACAACACCGTAACATATCTTCAAGTATTTGTATCACTCTTTTCGACTGACCATCCGTCTGTGGATGATATGCAGTACTGAAATTCAATCGGGTACCCAAAGCTTCATGTAACTTACCCCAAAACCTAGAGGTAAAATGAGGATCTCTGTTAGAGATAATAGATGTCGGTACCCCATGTAGTCGTACTATCTCAGATACGTACAACTTAGCCAATTTCTCTAGTGGATAATCCATTCGGATAGGGATAAAGTGAGCCGATTTCGTCAATCTATCTACTATAACCCAGATCGAGTCTTTCTTCCTCGGCGTCACAGGTAATCCTGCAACAAAATCCATAGTAACCCGTTCTCATTTTCACTCGGGAATGGTAATAGGTTGTAACAGTCTAGATGGTGCCTAATGTTCAGTATTTACTTGCTGACACACCAAACATCTAGTTACGAACTCTGAGATTTCTCGTTTCATACCCAGCCACCAATACATCTTCTTCAGGTCGTTATACATTTTCAGACGCTCAGATGAATGGAGTAAGTACTATTGTGAGCCTTTGACAAAATGTCCCGTCTTAAGTCAGGATTATCAAGAATACATACTCTGCCCTGGAAGTACAACATACCATCATTATCTGTAGTAAATTCAGTAGTTGTATTATTCTGCATCTACCCTTTTCTAGCCATAAACTTTGAGTTATTCTTCTGTAACATTCGTATCTGCTGTAAAAATTACGGTTTCGTTCGAAGTTCTGCTGTAACAGAACCATCACTTTCAAGTGACAAATGACCATTCATTGCTCTCAAAGCAAATAATGATTTTTGGCTCAAAGCATCGGCAACAACATTAGCTTTTTTTGGATGATATTCAATTACTAAATCATAGTCTTTCAACAATTCTAACCACCGACGTTGCCTCAAATTCAATTCCTTCTTAGTCATCAGATACCTCAAACTTTTATGACCTGTGAATATATGACACTTCTCCCTGTATAAATAATGTCACCAAATCTTCAAAACAAACACAATGGCAGCCAAATCTAAGTCGTGGGTCAGATAGTTTCGTTCATGTGGTTTTAATTATCGGGAAGCATAAGCTATTACATGTCATGTTTGCATCAATACACAATCCAGGCCATTTAAAGATGCATCACTATATACAACAAACTCTTTATCCGTTTTAGATTGTGTCAATACCGGAGCTTCTGTCAATAATTTCTTCAGCTAATCAAAACTCTGTTGACACCTTTCTGACCACACAAACTGACTATTCTTCTATAGTAATTTCATCATCGGTAAGGCTACGATAGAGAAATTTTTCACGAATCGACGATAATAACCTGTTAATCCCAGAAAACTATGTACCTCAGAAACATTCTTAGGTATCTTCTAATTGAGAATAGTCGACACTTTACTCGAATCAACCCGAATTCCTTCCGATGGTATCGTGGCCTAGAAATCCCACTTCTCGGAGCTAGAATTTGCACTTGCTGAACTTAGCATACAGCTATTTTTCTCGCATTATTTGCAAAACTTCCCTCAGATGTTGAACATGTTTTGTCTCTGACTTGGAATAAATCAATATATCATCAATGAACACCACTACAAATCTATCTAGCTGAGGTTTAAAAACTCGATTTATCAAATCCATAACGTTGTTGGAGCATTAGTTAATCCGAATGGCATTACCAGAAACTCATACTATCCGTATCAGGTTCTGAATACGATTTTTTGCACAACACTATCTTTTACTCACATCTGATAATAACTCGATCAGAGATCTATTTTAAAAAAGATGGTCGCACCTCTCAACTGATCAAACAACTCATCAATACGAGGTAACGAATATTTATTCTTTATTGTTACCTTATTCAGCTGTCTGTAGTCTATGCACATTCTCATCGATCCATCTTTCTTCTTTACAAACAAAATTGGTGCGCCCCAAGGCGATAAGCTCGGTCAGATAAAGCCCCTGTCCAACAACTCTTGTAACTATGCCTTCAACTCTTTCAATTCACTAAGTGCCATCCTGTACGGTGGAATCGAGATCGGTGCAGTTCCAAGTACTAAGTTAATGTCAAATTCTACTTCTCTGATTGGCGGTAAACTTGGTAACTCCTCTGGAAACACATCTGTAAATTCCTTGATAACTGGTACTTGTTCTAACTCTGTTCCGGTACTTCGAGTATCAAGTTGATAAGCCAAAAATGCTTTACAACCTTTACGAATCATCTTCTATGCTGATAACGACGAGATTATTCTGGTGCCACTGCTTAACTTCTTTAACTCAACTGTGATTACTTCTCCTGTCGACCATTTCAAATCGATCTATCTTCGTTTACAATTAACCACTGCATCATGCTCAGTTAACCAGTCTGTTCCCAAAATTACATCGAACTCAGTAAAAGGTAATAATATCAAATCAGCAGGGAACTTACAGTCCCAAATTCTCAGTGGACATCTACGACATATCAAATCAACAATGACACTATGACCCAATGGGTTTGTGACTCGCACATCAAACTCAGTTGACTCAACAGGCAATTTCTTTTCAGTAGCTAATGCAGTACAAATATATGAATGAGTCGATCCCGGGTCAATCAATGCACACACAATATCATTAAAGATATAGAATATACCAGTCATAACATTAGGAGCGGTAGCCTCTTCTCGAGCTCGGATAGCATAGGTCCGTGCAGGTACTCGAGCCTCAGATCTGGCTACAGTATTTTTGTTATCTTCACGGTTTCCACCTGTACCGCTACTCTGCCCTGGGCGTCTATTCTTTTGTGGTGTAACAAAAGGTTTTACACTCTGTTCCTCATTTGCTTCAGGTCTCATCGAACAGTTTCTCAAAAAGTGATCTGCATTTTCGCATCGATAACATGTCCCTTTCATCTTGTGACACTCACCTACATGGCTCCTCGTACAATACCCACATATCGGACTAGGTATATTACGAACGTTAGCCACACTGTCTATGGGTCTGTTCTAAAATTTAGATTTTAGTGGCCCCAGCTTACTCCTACTCAGAAATCCCAAAGAAACTAGGCCTCGACTAGCCTCTTCTCTGAATCTCTTTGGCGGTGGCATAGAGAAAGTCCTGTCAATGTTTTTCTTTCCATATTCTTGAAATCTCTTTTCTCTCTGTCTCTTGCTGTTGTAGATTTCTTCCATCTTTTGAGCTCTGTTAGCTAACACTACTAGCGGTCGAATTTCAGAACCACCCACTATCATTCTTATCTCGTCATTTAGTCCCTCTAAACAGACACACATGGCTTCATCAGTTGGTACCACTTCTCTGGCATACTTGCTCAGCTGCACAAACTCTCGTTCGTAATCTACCACCGTTTTATTTCCCTGTCTCAGTTCTAAAAATTCTTTCTACTTCTTATCCAGGTACCGTTTGCTGACATATTTCTTCTTAAATTCCTTTTGAAAGAAATCCCAAGTAACTTTGTTTTCCGGCATCATCATTACGATTATAGCCCACCAGTGATAAGCCTCGTTCTTCAATAATGACGCAGCACACCTTACATAGTCTTCAACAGGACAAGCCATCTCATTCAAGACTCTCAGCGTATTTTCCAACCAGTATTCAACTTTGGTTCGTCTTCTACACTGCCTCGAAAGTCTTCAGCGCCGTATTTTCTAACCCTATCTATAGAGATACGATGCCTCGATTTCACACTACAGGTGAGGGAGGTCTTTCTGGAGGTGCTACCGGTTAGGCACCTAGTTGTACGACAGAAGGCGTAGGGGTGATGTCATCAAATTATTCCTCATGAATTTCGTGAACCACTGCCCCATCAACTTGAAGAACATATTCTTTTCTTCATTTTCTATCAGTAGTAATATTGATGCACTATGACTAGCCCTAGAGTCATTAGTCGGAGCATTGCTGTTTACCTCATTAGTTTCATCTTTTTCAGAGTCAGACATCCTATGCTTATATGCAAAAATCTTAATTAGATCGAATTAATCCATATCACACTTTCACAGATTCATATAGCATGTACTTCTAAATCATCAAATACGACCAATACAGTCCAAGAAACGACTAAATCGTAAGCTTTGATACCACTAAATATAACACCCAAATCCCGTACACTATCTCTAGTTAGGATTCTAGTGTCTACTATTTATTTATATCGTTCATCTTTTACAAATATCCGACTATTTACATCTTTATTCAAGATAACTATAAATTCTCACAATTTAAAACAACATCTAAACATAACACAATTTTATCAAGGGTAAAAATGGTATTTCTAGCATTTTAGAGGACTTTAACTGGTACCTGATGGTCATGTATCAGCAGTAGTCAATTCAATGAACAATTGAAAACTGTGCAGATTTTTACCGATACATTTACTAATTCTACCGATACAATTATAGTTTCTACCGATACAAGTCATGCAACTATCGATACCAAAAACTCCAGAGAGTAAAAGTTCACACCCTGCAACTTCTACCGATACAAGCTTACATACTACCGATACATCAGTAACATGAACTATCGATACTTGAAATTCAACTACCGATACAATCCAAGTCAGAGAACAACCTCTCTCCTACCCTACACTTCTACCGAAACATACATGAGTTTTACTGAAACAAGTATTCCAAATCTCAAAATATTATACCAAACACAAGTTCATTGATTTCATACAAGCACAACTTTTAGCTATGCATTCAAGACAAAACAAATACAAGATTTATGTCAATACAAGGTACTTAGAGCTACATCCAACATTTCATCAAACGTAACAAGGTTTTTCACAAACTCATTGTATAAAGAAAAGGTAACATCATCCTAGTACATGCCATATTAACCAAGTGATGTAAAAGTCTATTGAACAACTCCGGAATAGTGTGATGCTTCAAGATAATCCGATCTCCGAACAACAAAAGTGAATCTACAAAACAAATGCAAATACACAGGTAAGCACTTTAAGGCTTAGTAAGTTCATAAAGTTAAATAGATTTAACAATCTTCAAGAGTTGTAAGAATCTAATTAACTGAGTGGAACATTGTTTACATCTGGAGTAGGTTTCACTTGCATTTGTTACTCACGATGACACAAAGTCATCGGACCCTTGTTTCGCATTAAAACTCATTTCATTTAATACTCACGATGACATATAGTCATCGGACCCCCTTGTTTCGTATAGAAATTCATATACTCACGATGACATTGAGTCATTGGACCTTTAATTCGTAATGGATTCATTTACTCACGATGACACTTAGTCATTGGACCTTTAATCCGTAAAGGATTCATTCCGTAAAGGATTCATTTACTCACGATGACACTTAGTCATCGGACCTTTAATCTATAAAGGATTCATTTACTCATGATGACACTTAGTCATCGGACCTTTAATCGGTAAAGGATTCATTTACTCACGATGACATTTAGTCATCAGACTCTTTTGTTTATAGCTTGAACCCGTTTATCTTCCGTATTTCATTCACACTTTTCTTCCACAATTTCGATTATCATTTCATCTCACTGCAATAGTCATATTACAAGAATAAGCAATTTAAGTTAAAATTTAACTATACAAACTTATCAGACTGGATTGCAGTTGTGTATGGATCCAGAAACTATTCTGCTAATTTTTCCTTTCCACGATCGTAGTCTACATTCACAAATTATTCAATTTCTCATATTAAATCACACAATTAATTCATTTAACACAATTAAACCCCTTTTTGGTAAAATTATGATTTTTCCCTTAACTTTTTTCTTTTCATTCAATTTAGTCCTTTCAACACAAAACATGCAAAATACCTATTTCCTCTTCAACCAATACCAGCCGAATACTCATAGTCTCCTTATACATCCAAGCAAATCCATTTATTTCACAACAAGTACAACAATATTACCATTTTAACATTTAAGTCCTTAAACCCTACTTTCATCAAAAATCACTTTACAAAAAGATTTAACCCAAGTATCAAACACTCAAATATATCAAAAGCTTTCAAGAACAAGAAATTTCAATAATGGCAAATTTTTAAACATTTGACAGATTCAAAAATTAGTCCTTGCATAAGCTAGATTAAGCTGATACGAACTCAAAACATAAAAATTACTAAAAATGATCAAGGTTTGCTTACCCAAATCAAAGCTTAAAACTTGAAAGTGTAAAAACCCTAACTTTCTCCTCTTAGCTGAATGAAGAAGAAGAAGGTGAGAAATTATAATGGTTCCTTTATCATTTTCTTAAATTAATTTCATATATATACTAATGGCAAACTTGTAATTTCTATGACTTATAATTAACTTTATTTAACCTTTTTGTTAACCTTATTAATCATGCTATATTCACCTAATACCCATGCCATTCCACTAACATCTATACTTTTATCATTTGGTCCTTCTAATTAAACATCTATACTTTTATCATTTTTATGATTTTGTCATTTCTATTCAATTAACTATCTAATTAATGAAATTTTCGAATCATAATTTCATATGATGCATATGTCACCAAAAATATTTAAAATAAGCAATTTTACAACTCAACTCGTCAGAGTTGTGGTCTCGAAACCACTATTTCTAACACCATTGAAAATCGGGCTGTTACAGAACTTTTACCGGTAGGATTCTGTATTTTCTTTCAAGTCTTTATTGACTTGACTTCTACCGGTACCTGCTCACCTAAGTATTGGTAGAAGTTCAACTGTTTTCAAAAATTGAAATAATTCGAATGGTTTTCAAAAATCAATATATCCAATGTTTTAAATAATAAATTATAATAATGTTAATGATAATAATAATAATAATAATGTTATAATAAGATGATATAAGGTTTTAATTTGTTTCTTGTTAGATTAATTTAATCGTGACACCTAACTGCTCGAGTTCGACGATCGGACCAGGTAAGGGGTGTTACATTTAGTAATATTAAAGCCACAAGTTTAGTTGATTCTCGAACTAAATCAAGCTTAGAGTTGTGTATAGAGGTACATGCCAAGTTGAGTCGAATATGAGTCGGGATTTGGATGCTGATTATTATTATTTATTTGTTTGATCTTATAGTCGTAAGAGATGTAGGTAGAATCGAAAAATAAGGTGGACCAAGAGATCCATATTAGCGAGAACTCTACAGAAAATCCTATTAGAGCTGAATCGGTGGCACCACACAATCAACCCACGGGTGTCCAACAACCTAATGTGGGTAGGGGCCTTGGCGAAGGTCAATGTGATTTTGATCTACTTACAGCTATAACTAATGCTCTTCAATGTGTTGCGAGAGCTACTCCAGATATTACATCTGTAACCGATACTCGACGAGCTCCGATCAAGGAGTTACGAAGATACGGTGCTACAGAATTCTTAGGTTTAAAAAAGGGTTGATCCCTCAACGGTCGAGGTTTAGTCAGAGTCTACTAAGCATGTTCTTCAACAGCTTGAATGCACCCTATGTAAGAGTGTGAACTGTAACATCCGCGTTCTTAAATCGGATTTGAGTGATAAAATAGAATTGAGAATTAGAAATGTTTAGTTGAAGTAAGAAATGTTAGAAAATTTTAAGGATTAAATAGTAAAGGGGAGAAAATATGGAGGACTAAATAGCGAATTATCCAAATTGAATTTTGAGTCATCATGGGAATTAGATTGATTGAGGAGGGGCAAAAGAGTAATTTGGTGGAAGATATTTTTGGAGGCAAAGTTTTGGGCCAAAGTGTAAAGTTGGAAGGTTTAGGGACTAAAAGTGCAATTTTACCATTTTTATTAAAGTAGATATTTTAAGTGAGATTTCTAGAGAATTTGAGAAAGGTTAAAAATCAATTAAAGGTAAAAAATATCAGCTCTTTTCATGTTCAACCGTTCATACCATTCTCTCTTCCATCCAACTTTTGATTTTATTCCAAATAAGTCCTTCCATCATTTTTAAGCCCTCCAAGCTCTAAAATCTCCTATTTTCTTTGAAATTTCTGAAAGAAAAGTATAGGAAGGGGTTAGTAGACACCTCAAACTTCTTAATGAATTCATTTTGAGGTGTTAGAGATCATAGAGACTAAATTGAGAACTTTTAAATTCAAGGGTTAAGGTAAGAAGTGGTTAAATTCTCATGACATACATGTATTTTAGTGTTATTTAGCATGAAAATCATTGAATTTTATCCTTTAGCTTATATGTGTTTGTATGAAATTGAAGAGAAAGGAAAGAAGGAGAGGGACCAAATTGAAGAAAAGGGCAAAGAGAAGAGAAAGGAGTAAGAAGAGAAGAATATCAACCTTTTTGTTGTAAGTACTACAAGAGTTTTGAATTATAGTTTAATTTCTCTAATGGTATGTGAATTATTAGCATAAAAATTGTGATTAGGTACTTAATTGGAATGTTTACAATGATAAAATGAAAGGATTAAAGTGTGATTTAGTAAAACAGTGTTGGACAGAACAGAGGATTAACTTCGAAAATTCACCAAAAATGGTATATAATGATTTAAGGGTTGAATTATATATGTAATTAAAGCTTATTGAGTGTAGTTTCAGATGGAAGAAACAGTGAATTAAATGGATCTGTATATTCTGAGTTATAACTGATTTTGTGTAACAAGGTCAGAGCAGATACGAGTTCCCCTGTTCTGATTTTGAAAAATCATATAAAAATGTTTAAAAATAATTAGAGTCTAAAATTTATATGTCTAAATCCTTGATAAGCCTATTTTTAAAAGAAACAGACCGGAACATTATTTGATCTCTTTAATAAAATATATATAATTTTTAGTGAAGAAAGGTCGAAACTATCAGCCAGCAGAGAAGGGGTAACTTGAAAGAATTTACTGTACAAATTGGCTAAAGTAAAAATTCTGGAATTTTATGGTAAAAATATGATTGAGTCTAGTTTCAGAAACATCAAACGGATTATAATTTCGAATTCTGTAGCTCGAGGTATAAATAATTTAGTGACTGTAACGCAAGTGGACAGCTTTGAAAAGTTAATGTGAAAATAAAGTTAAGAGGTATATAATGATGAATATGTGAGAAAAATATTGTATGAAATATTATGTGTTTAATTATAATTATTGATTATATGACTAATTGGTGAAATTGTGGATTTATTTGAGAAAGTAAAGGTGAGAAATACATGATTATGTATATGTGAAGAGAAATGTAAATGTGATATATGAAATTATGAGAAATGATGTTATATAAGATATTATGCCCATGTAGACAAGTTAGAACCATTGTGATATTAGTGGCATGCCATTAAGGAACACTAGCGCGCTCTCTGTTTAGCACGTCTCGTGCTCTCTGTTATTAGCACTGTGTGTGCTCTCTGATTAGCACTTTGTGTGCTCTCTGATTAGCACTTTGTGTGCTCTCTGATTAGTACTTTGTGTACTCTCTGTTTAGCACTGTGTGTGCTCTCTGTTGCCCAGCACTTATGTGCTCTCTGTTAGTACTTTGGTACTCTCTGTTTGTTCCGCATATCTTAACGGTTCTATGATAGTCTACTATGGGCTAAGCTACAGAAAGTGGTTAAAAGTGTAAATTGTGCTATTGTGATAATTTACAGGTTACATGTAAGTAAGACAAGAAGTTTATATGCCTGATTACTGAAATGATCATTCATTACTTTTGTAGTGCTTACTAAGCCTTCACCTGCTTAACGCGTTTATTTTAACGCGTAGGTACAAAAGCTATGAGAAGTTGAAGTCAAGTTAAAGGACCTCTCATCACATCACATCACTATTGGAAGTCTTCAATTTAGGTATATTACTTTTGGTAAAAATGGCATGTACAAATGGTACTGTTATATATATTTAGTGAATGGTTATAAAAGGTTGTTTTGGATTACTACAAGTTAATGACTTGAAATGATGTATTTTGAATAGAATAACTTATAACACATCATTTTAAAAAAAAATTGTTATACTCGTGTTAAAAATCTCCGTTACTGTATGTAATACTTCTATATCGGGTTTATACGTGTGAACCGGGTATAGGGGTGTTACATGAACTATGTAGTTTCTCTTCTACAAAGAGAAGCATACACGTGGTAGTAGACGACCACGCGTCACGTACCTGTTGAGCAAGCGAATTTAGAGTTCTTCTAGAGGGAGTTCCAGAAGAAATATGTAAGGGAATTATACCTCGAAGAAAGGAAACACGAGTTTCTATTGTTGAAACAGAGCGAGATGTCAGTGGTAGACTACGAACGAGAGTTCTTGTCACTTAGTAAGTACGCCACCGAATTTCTTCCTTCCGAAGCCAAAAATTGTAAGCGGTTCTTACGAGGGTTAAGTGATGAGCTTCGAGTACAGTTGGTATATCTCACCGAATATCTGAATTTACCGACTTAGTTAAGCAACCGAAAATGGTAAAATAAGCCCTAGGTCTCGATAAAAAGATCGAGATTACACGTTTTGCTGGGAAACGAACTGGGGCTGCTAATTCTCATCCTCACCCGAAGCAATCAAAGGATATTCGTGGTACTTGGAGATCAACCTTTAAATCTAAAGGAAATAGAGATCGACAACCAAATGTGTCTGTGGGTAGTGTGCGACGTCCGTTTCAAGATGTTGAAGTGCCAATCTACGAACACTGTGGGAAAAAGCACCGAGGTGAATGTTAGAAACTAACTCGAGCCTATTTTCGTTGTAGATCGTTGGACCATATTGCTCGAGAGGTGATGCTACCACTCTTGTTTCTATTCAGATGTTTACATCTGCGATTAGAGGCCGAGGGATTAGTCGTGGGGGTTCCATCTTTAGAGGTGATGCTAGAAGAGGAAGCGATGCAATTAAGGATTGCTGTAAGAAAAAGTTTACGATTCAAAGACAATCCCGCACTCCTGCATTAGTGAGTTTTATTTTATTTTGAGTTGGCATGTACCTAGGATGAGTCGTGTTTGAGGGTGCCACGTATTTAGATGATTGTAATGTTGTGAACATCTCTAATATTTATTGATAGATTACTGTGAAATGTTTGATGATGTTTAGCCCAAGTTGGTGTGTAAATGTTATGAAACTGTTGACTTGTTTCAGTAGATGTACGCTAGTATCGGTAGAACTCTGATGGTTAATTGTGGTTTCAATAGAACCAATCAAAGTATCGGTAGAAGTATAGGGGAAAATGTAATTGGCCACTGACTGTGTCCTGTCAGTAAAAGTCTAGTTTGTATCGATAGTTCTATAATAGTACTGGTAGTGTAATTACTAGGTTCGGTAGAAGTTTCAGACTAAAATCATTTTGCTCTCTAAAACTTATTGTATCGGTAGAAGGGTAGGGTGTATCGGTAAAAGGGTAGGATGTATCGGTAGAGCCTAAAGTTGCATCGATAGAAGTGAACTTCTAACGGTAGGATTCTGCAGTTACTTTCAAGTCTTTACTGACTTGACTTCTACTGGTACCTGCTCACACAAGTATTGGTAGAAGTTTAACTGTTTTCAAAAATTGAAATAATTCGAATGGTTTTCAAAGATCAATATATTCGATGTTTTAAATAATAAATTATAATAATATTAATGATACTAATAATGTAATAATAAGATGATATAAGGTTTTAATTTGTTTCTTGTTAGATTAATTTCATCGTGACACTTAACTGCTTGGGTTCAACGATCGGACCGGGTAAGGGGTGTTACACGAGTCATGTTAATAGGGAATTAAAATGATAAACAATATGCATATTTAAAAATGGAAATGTTATAATATATATGATGAGAGAAGGAACTGAAATAAAGTATGCATGAAAACATTATGCATATTGGATATGGAAATGATGGTTATGGAAATTGAAATGTAATGCAATGTGCATTGAGAATTAAAATGAAGTGTGAATATGTATATTGGTACTATGACATGTGAATATAAATGTATTAATGAATTGCAAAAATATAATTGAAATTTTTATGAATTTGAAATAGCATAAATTATTATTGAATTAATTACTTAAGTAATAAGTATGTTTGTTTTAATATTTGCTTATAGTATTACCACTGAGTTATACTCATGCATGCGATTTGCCTCTTGTACGCAGGTTAGGAATATTTTGGTTATATCCGCGATCCAACATCCAAGAACAGATCCTGTACTCAAGAGATTGTGGGTTTTCTTTATTTTGGAGTCAGCATGTACCTAAGTATGGTTGCGATCTAGGACGTTTTGCATTTTGATAGATTGTATTTCATGCAAAACTTAGGGAACTTTGTTAATTGATGTTGGAATGTAACCTATTAAATTGCTGTGATGTATGTTATGAAATTGTTGATTTGTTTCGATAGTTCTCCACGTGTACCGGTAGAATTTTGATGGTGAAATATGATATCGGTAGTATTCCATTATAGTATCGGTAGAAGTGCAGGGGAAAAAGTATCTTAGCTACTGACTTATGTAATATCGGTAGAAGTCCCATTAGTATCGATAGTTACACACTAGTTTCGATAGTTTGTTTTGGAGTATAGGTAGAAGTTCCAGGTTGAATTTATCTTTCTCTTTGGAACTTTTAGTATCGATAGATGAGTATGATGTATTGGTAGATGGCAGGGTTGTATCGATAGAACAATCATAACTACCGATAGAATTCTGCAGTGTCTTGTGAAACTTTACTTACTAGTCTTCTACCGGTACCTGTTCATTCAAGTATTAGTAAAAGGTCACTATTTTTTTAAAAAAAAGGGGTTTAAATAAAAATAAAAATAAATGAAGTATAAATAATATTAATAATAATTAGATAAAAGTTAATAATTCCAATTGACTCCAAAGGTCGATTTTACTTACATTTGCAAATAAATTAGGCTTTAATTGGATTTAAATAGTTGTGACACCTAGTTGCTTGGGTCCGGTGAATCGGACCGGGTAAGGGATGTTACAGTTAGTTGGTGTGTTGCAAGTCAATTTTGTGCCATCTACCCATTAGCTTGCAGATGTGTTTACAAAACCAATTCCACCGAGTCGATTTTTTGACTTCAGGCGTGGTCTTCAAGTTCTTGACGCAACGTCAGTTTTTTCTCAAGATAAAGAAAAACCAGGAGAATGATAGAATGGTAGTATGAACGTCTTGAGTTTGTTATCCATTTGTTGTAACAGATCAGCTGATTAGTTATTAGCCAAGTTCTGTTAAAGTTGTTATGCTTACGTATGAGCATGTTTTACATGATATTTTACTACATTTCTATCTTGGGGTTCGAGGTTACTCCTCCTTCCCAATAATATTGTCTCTAAGGTTCGAGCTTATGTGGCTACCCAAATCCAAGTGGCGATTTGACAATCGATATGGTAGATTGGTACTCATCGATGAGTAGAAAAACATACCTTAGATTCAAGTTGTTCTGACGATCAGTGTTGGTGATTAGAGAAGAAAATTGTTTGGATTTTTTGTTTGCATATTTGTTATGTTCAAAGCTGTTTCATAAAAAATATGAACCGTAGAAAAGAAATAGAAAAGCTTTTGATTGGTGCAGACGGTAGGAACAAATAAGGCATACCACAACGATTTTGACTACCCATTGGCTTATATGAAAACTTTCAAATTGTTCAATGATCATTTTGTAATCTTTTGAAGTTGAGTGACCAAAATGTAAAATTACTAATAGTTTAGTGACATTGAGTGTAGGTTACCCTATTATATATTACTATAGATTTAACTTTTCTGTGTTATGAATTACATAATATATACAATTAATATAATATAAAATATTACAAAATTAAAAAATGGATCAGTTGAGCACATGCCTTAAATGTTCAAGCTCGAACTTGACTCATATTTTAAATGTGCCTAATATTTTTTTGCCTAAACCCACCTTTTGAGCATAATATTGTTTCCCAAGCCCTTCAAAATTTTGAATGAACCTTTGAGTTTGAATAGATAGCTCGACTCATGAATAGGTCTACTTGACCTGTCCGGCTAAATAAAATTATCATTTTACACATACACAGAACTATTAAAAATAAAAAAAATATATGTAATAATGTATTATAGAAGAACTCATATATTGATTTTTTTTTTCCAATTTATTGGTTTTTTCTATTAAATTGTTGAATTAAATAATTTCATGTGTTGGTTTTCAAAACAATTATTTTACTGGAAAAAAACAATGTTACCCAATTGGGCCAAACAAATTCTAACAAATTAAAGTAAAAGGATTAACTTTTAAATTTTTATACAGTACAAGGATGAAATCCAGAATTATACCTTTATTTTTTCTTTCTGAAAAAAAAAGGTACCTTGCTTGGCCTTTCCCCCCATATTCTTTCCTTAGCTTACAAAAAACCAACTCCTCAATCCATCCTTTAATTTTGATTCTTTCTCAACATAATCCCTTCCACTTACTTTGTATATAAAAACCCAAACCCAGACCTCTATTTTCCTCACTAATCTCCTTTGAGCTTGCCAAACATCTTCTTCTTCTGATATATATATAAGCTTTGCTACAATGGCTGCCCCAGTAATGGACCCACAATACTTGAAAGAGATCGAAAAGGCTCGTCGAGACCTTCGTGCTCTTATCTTTAGCAGCCAATGCGCCCCCATCATGCTTCGCTTGGCGTATGTTATTATATGTGTCAGTGTGTGTATTCATTTTTTGGGGTTGGTGTTAATTGTTATTGTTTTTTGAAGGTGGCACGATGCTGGAACTTACGATGCTAAAACCAAGACAGGAGGACCTAATGGTTCTATCAGACATGGTGATGAGTTACAACATGCTGCAAACAGTGGTCTCAAAAAAGCCGTTGATCTTTGTGGTTGGATTTTTTTGATATAATTTCAACTGCTTTGGTTTTTTTTATCCTTCTTGTCTTCTAACTGTATGTATATATGACAAGCAGAACAAGTAAAGGCAAGGCATCCTCAAATTACATATGCAGACCTTTACCAGGTATGTTTTAGTTATGTTCTCTTTTTTTTCTTTAATCATGTTTTGACATACACAAACACTATAGCTTTTAAGATCATTTTTTTGGCATTTACAGCTTGCTGGAGTTGTTGCTGTTGAGGTCACTGGAGGTCCTACTATTGACTTTGTTCCAGGCAGGAAGGTAAGTAGGTACGCATGTATATATTTATATATGTATGTAAGTATGTGTTCATGGCTTGAGCTCCAAAAACCAACTCTAATTATCATATGTTAGGTAAATTAGTAACATGTTTCATCTTTGTGAATATGTGATCAGGATTCAATGGCATCTCCTGAAGAAGGGCGCCTGCCTGATGCCAATCAAGGTTTTTCTTATTCCATTGCTTCTAATTTAGTTTTGAGATTTTCTTCATTTCATCCTTGTATAAATCATGCAAAGTAAGAAAAAAAAAATCATGACCATGAATTAGCATTATTAACTTAGCTTTTCAAAGGTTCTAACTTCCAAATTTATGGGGAAGCTAACATATATATATATATATACACACACACTTGCCTTTTTTTGAATGAGTTTAATTTGTTTCAGGTGCAAAACATCTAAGGGACATCTTCTATAGGATGGGCCTGTCTGATAAGGACATTGTGGCACTTTCTGGGGGACATACATTGGTACCTTGTCTATATTGTTGAACAAAGGATTGTATTTTACTTTTTTTTACTTAAAAAATAGATAAATTAATCTTTTTACGTTAGATCAGAAGAGTAAATTGGTCCTTATGTTAAAAATTCTATCAATTTTTATTGTTAAAAATTAGTTCATGTATCTTAATATGAGGTGCACATGGCACATTACGTATTATTGTTTAGTTATTCCGTCAATCACATTATAAATAGATGAAATTTTTAACAAAAATAATCAATTTATTTTTATAATTAATATAAAAAGATTAATTTATCTATTTTTAATAGAAAAAACAAAATGTAATATAATTTCTAGCTTTTCAATAATAATTATATTTAATTACTTTTTTCTGAATTTTATAGGGAAGAGCACATCATGAAAGGTCAAGTTTTGACGGTGCTTGGACAAAGGAACCTTTGAAGTTTGACAATTCATACTACAAGTAATTAATACTTAGGTTTCAACTTTCAACTGAATAAATATGGTGTTTGAGATCATGCTCTTTAGTTACTTGATTAAATTAATTTCTTTATTATTAAATGAATTAATTTAATTTTTGCATTATTAAAAAAATTAAAATCAAATTAAATTAGGTAAAAGGGCCATAAAAGTTTTTGTATTAAAAGTCGGATTGTATTTTATTTTCTCTACTCGAAAAATAGATTTATTAGTCCCTATATATAATATTAAAGAACAAATTGATCATTTTGTTAACAATTTCATCTGTTTTTACTGTCAAAAACTGATCTCTGCACGCCAACATGAGATTAATTTGCCTATTTTTTGAGTTGAGGGGACAAAATGTAATCTGACTCCAGGGCCCCATGGTACTTTTACCTGTCAAATTGGCATAGAGTTTATATTTACTGTTTAAAAATATCATTTATTGTTTAACAAAGTTAATATTTTTAAAATTTTTATAATTCTATAAATAAAATCTTTTGTTTAGAATTTTTATTTATAGAATTAATCTCTCATGTACTTTAACCAACAAGGGAACTACTGAATAACGAGTCAGATCCCGAATTGTTAAAACTTCGAAGCGACAAGGCTCTTGTAGAAGATCTCAAGTTCAAGCGCTACGTCGAGCTTTATGCGAAGGTAAGTCAACAATTCAATTGCTTTATATCTTACTTGTTTCACAAGAAACTTAAAGAGCTGTTTTTAAATGACAGGATGAGGATGCTTTTTTTAGAGATTATGCAGCCTCCCACAAGAAATTATCTGAATTAGGGTTCATTTCACCACCATCAAAGCTATATTTGAAGGTAGCTTTGGGATTTGTTATTGCAATTGTGGCAATTCTCAGTCAATACCATGAAGGTCACTTCTCATGGAATGAATTGACCTCACAGCTCCAAAAGAGATTCAATTTGACTGATTTGGCCTCACATTTTCAAAAGAGAATGTAGATAATATGTTGCAAAAATCCTTCAATTATACATGTCAAATTAAATGATGTTCATAGATAGAATAAAAGCACAAATTTGTTGTGCCTAAAAGAAACAATTGGTTTTTTCAATTGTGGAAAGATGCATAAGAAATAAATAAGATGTGAATAAATCTCATGATTCGAGTTCATATTTATTTTGGTTTAAGTTATTGAATTTAGTAATCGTGTGTTTTAGTAGTTGTGTTTTTGTTGTAATTATTTGGATGTTGTATTGTATATAAAAATAATATGCATAATCAATGTATGTTTCATGCACTATTAATAAATATCATGATCGATTAAATTTTAGCTCAACTGGCATAAGTATTGTTACCAATGCAAAAAAGACGTGATCTGGAGTACATTGAAACATATTATTCTCCTATTTATAAGTTAAAATAAAATTATGAACAATTCTAAACATTGTAAAAAAAACCGATATGATCAAAACTCTAAAATTCTAAATTTTAAATTTGAAAGTTGTTAATATTTATTCATAATTAATTGTTTTTAAATAGATTAATTAATTTTTAATTTTAATTATTCTTCTATTTTTATGTTATTTTTATTTTTTTCAATGATAATATATCATATTATTATTTACTAATTGTGCATAAAACTTAAACACTATCGATATAACTTTTTAAAGCATTGTGCTAATAAAACGAAAGTCGCAAGTTCGAGACTCACATGGGCCAAATTTCTCTTTTTTAACCTTAAAACCTTATGCAATATTCATATTTGCACATTATCTGAATGTGATTGATACCTGCTTAAACTGAAACAACTAAAAAGCAAATAACATGCCAACAAGGGCAAATGAAACTTCAATTGCAGAAATTGAGCAGTCAGACCAGAAAAGAAAAAAAAAGAAATGATAAGTTAAACAGTTGATGCTTCATCATTTTTCCTTTGGAGGGGCCTTCTTTGCAGCCTCAGCTGCTTCCTTCTCTGCCTCGATCTCGGCTGCAATGGCATCGATTTCAGTTTCTTCAAGCTGCCGAAGACCATGTTCCTTCGTCATCACAGCAACTTCGATGTTCTTTCCCCCACTCTCAACAACCTACATGGATGAGAAACATGTTAAGACAACTGAACATTGTTTTCTTGTATAACAACACCCTTTTAACGCATTAGCAAGCCACAATCAACTGCAGGTAAATCTGATGCCGGAACGTATTATTTGACGGTAAAACTACCGTGGAGGATACTGTACTAGAAGTCAGATTGCATTTTGCCCATTCTACTAAAAAAATGAGTAAATTAATCCTTATACGTTAAATTAAAAAGCAAATTGGTCATTTCTGTCAAAAATTTCATCCATTTGTAATTTAACTAAAACTAGTGTGAATAATAGAATAATCAGATAGTGACACGTGACATACCACGTTTTTATAGCAAAAATGGATGAAATTTTTAACAGAAGAGCCAGTTTGCTTTTTGATCTAATGTATAAGGAGTAATTTGACTATTTTTTGAATAGAGAGGGCAAAATGTAATCTGACTTCTAACATAGGGACTTCCATGGTACTTTTACCATTATTTGACCTATGCAGACAAGTGTATGATTTCACCATGGAAGTCCTTATTGCAGTCATGCCTTCAAGTAGCAAGGCAATGGAAGAAACAATTACTAGATAATATCAAACAAACAATACTCAAAAATATTTTACCATCGGTGTTTGAAATAAAGAACTAATGAAATATATACTTTCTCCGAAAACATAAATATAATCAATGTTCGAATTGTGAGTTCTTTTTTTTGCTCTGCTTCTAGATTTTGATTCAGGCATTTACCATTTTCTAGCAGCACAGGTCGTTAAGCCGTATCATCTCTAAAAAGGTTAAGAGTCCATGAAAAGAAAGGTTTACAAGTTAAAAGATTAATTTAATTTGGTAAAAGTACCGTGAAGGCTCCTGCAGTAAGAGTCGAATTGTACTTTATCCCCTCTACTAAAAAAATGAACAAATTAATCACTATATATTAGATCAAAGAGCAAACTGATTATTTTGTTAAAAGTTCCATCTATTTTTACTATTAAAAACTGATCCCTATACGCTAGCATGAGAGACACGAGGCACACCACTTGTCACATTGGCTATAAAGCCACACAATGGAATATTTAACAGAAAGGACCAATAGGGGCTAATTTGACCATTTTTTGAGTAGAGGAAGTAAAATTACTTTTACCATTTAATTCATATTTCTTTGGATTCAACATGACAAATAAATACCGAACGGAAAACAATGGAAAGAAAAATAAAACTTACACACATGAAGAACCAACAAATGGAACTTACCTCGAGCAATGCACGAATTGCAAGCTTAATGGTTTCTTGCCCGGAAGTTTCCTTATAGTTCTTCTCTAGAAACTCTCGTATCGAGTTCGAGTTTCTCCCAGTTGCATTAGCTTTCCAAGCGGAAAATGTCCCTGACGGATCAGTTTGATATAGTGCTGGTACACCGCTATATGGATCAAAACCAACAATCAGAGTCGAGAGACCAAACGGTCTAACACCTCCACTTTGAGTATACTTCTGCTGAAGACCCGCAATGTAACGTGTAATATACTCGACGGTAACCGGATCTTCAACAGTTAGCCTATGGCTTTGACATTCGATCCGAGCCCTATTTATGAGGACACGAGCATCGGCTTTTAGTCCGGCACATGCCAATGCAATATGATCATCCAAATTCACAATCTTCTTGACCGATCTACACAATAGCAAGCAGTAAAATGAGTAAAAAATAGCCCAATTTGAGGAAATTCAAAACCTCTAGTGTTCTCATTGCATGATTTTATCATAAGATTCCTAAAAATACAGTGTTCATAAAAAACCCAATATAATCTATTAGTTCCAATTCCAAATCATAAAACCCTAACCCTAAATTTCAACTTGAACAAAAATTAAGCAGAAAGGATCAAATTTTGAGAGACATAAAACAGGGGAAAATGATATAGAAGGGGTAATATAGCAAAGAGATGAATATAACCTTGAGTCCTGGAGTTTGGCGGCGGATTTTTTCTCGACGCCTAGAACGACAATGTCGGTGCCGCGTACACCAACGGCGGCGTTACCTTTACGAACGGCTTCGAGGGCGTATTCCACTTGGAATAAATGGCCGTCCGGCGAGAACACGGTGATCGCTCTGTCGTATCTAGCCATTTTTCTTCTATTCCTTCGGATTTGCTTTTGCTATTACTGAGTCTGATGAAGCTTTTTGCTCTTTGAGCGTCAACTTAAGCTAAAGCCCAACAATTAATAAAGGTTAATTTCACAAAATATCCTCAAACTATGACTTAAATTCTAAATTGGCCCAAATCTCAAAACTTTGAAATTGAATTGTTAAAATAATCTAACGATTATTCAATTTACAACATATTGAAATTTAATATCAATTTAAAATTTTAACCATAATTTGAGAATAATATATTTTTATTTTTTGAAAAAGTGAAAAAAAGTTTTTAAAGGGAACACATAAAAATATTGTGTTAAAAATCATTTTTGATATATTATTGATATACTTAACCTTTACGAGTTGATTTGATCAGTTCATGATTCAATAAGTCCACACTTGTGAATGAGAAGACAACTTGAGAGTTAAAATGTTTGTGAGTATAAGACCTCATGAGTTCGAATTGATGAAATCATACACTTGACATAGATAAATATTTTCCATTATTACGTTACACATATTCGTTCTCCAAACATCATAGCCCATATCTATGACGACAGAACATCATTAGGTCGACACAGAACTAATGTATGGGCAGTACGTGACACCTTAGAAACTATCGAAAAAAAAGCTTAGACACTCGTTCCTCTGCCACTCTCAACTCTTTCTTATCCTCTCCAATTTTTTTCCAATTCCGACATCCCAAACACCTCAATCTTCTTACGGCTTGTGGCTCGTCGGGTGAATCGTATTCTTCGTAGACATTTACAATCTTCTCCTTGTATTAATAATTAGTGTGGTAAGCATAGATTCACTCAGAATCGCCAAATTCAACACAAAATAATCATATTATTCTTATTAGCCTTGGGGCTTTAATATATACAATTATCACATTAACTAGAACAAACTAAGCCGAAAGTTAGACTATAAATTAAAAATAAAAAATAAAAAAAAACCAGTTCCAAACTGAAGATTTGAAGCAACAAAACTGGTTAAAATCCTATGTATAGCAGACATTATGAAAACTTCTTGTTCTTGTTGTGTTTTCTTTTTCCCCAGTAAACTTCCATGGCATGCATAAACATTCAAGGTGATGACTGTTTAGTAAGTGAAAGAATGGTGGACACCATCAACTTGTAATCAATTGGCTTTGTTAAATAAGCATCCATGCCTACTTTCAAGCATTTTTCTTTATCTGATGACATAGCATGAGCAGTCAAAGCAACGATCGGAATATGCCAACCCGTTCTTTCTTCCGATTGTCTTATCGCTTTGGTCGCTTCGTATCCGTCCATCATTGGCATCTGTGAAAGAAAAGACAGAACATGATTGAATGTTATGGAGTTTGGTTTGAAAAATGAAGCATTTTGTTTTTTTTTTTCTTACTTGGCAATCCATTAAGATCAAATCATATGGTGGAGAATCACATATCTCTGTTTCCACCCTGTCATTTCTATGTTCGTTGTCATTATTGAGCACGGAATTGAGGGCTTCAACCGCTTGTACTCCATCTCCTACCGCAACTACTACAGCTCCCATTTTTTCGAGCATGATGGTTGCTACTCTTTGGAGAACTGGTGTATCTTCCGCTAGGAGTATCCGTAAACCTTGGAGAGATTTCGGTTCGTTTGTTACTCTGTCTTTAGCATTGCTTCTTATCGAAGGTTGTTCCGGGGAATCAGGATTTTCGGGTTTGATGTCTTCAGTGTTATGCAACTTTGGCCTGGCATTGCATTGATCTAAGCCTAATCGCGTGAACTCGACTAGGCAGTTCCTAAGTGTTGATGGACTGGATTTTAGTATGGTTCCTTCTCTTGATTGCTCTCTGATAGGGACCGAACTTACAGAGCTAGCACCAGCTGTTTCATCGGAATCATCTGAGCTGCATGTCTCGAACTGAGTTGAATCGATTTCAAGACATTCGTGAGAATCACCTTCTTTTGATGTACCTTTCGTTCCATTCGGACTTCGGTTTTCAGGCTCAACATAGCTTTCTTTTATGACAGCTTCCAAAATATGCAGCATTTTGGCTTTATATAATGGCTTATTAACCATCAATATATGTCCTTTCCTACGGAGTTCCATCTTTATAGCATTGGACGTATCATGATTCAGCATCCACGCGAATTTCACAAGGCTGGAGAATTTATCGAGGAAATTAAGCTGTTCTTTCCATATGTTGGTGCTCAAATCGAGCAACCCGAGATCGACAACTATGATGTAAACCGGGTTCTTCATGTCTTGTAAGCTTTGTACTTTGGACCTCATAGGTTCAGCCAGTGAATGATGAGTATCGAAACCAGAATCAAGAGTTCGGGCATGGAATAGTTCATGGAGGATTTGTGTTAGTTCGTTCCATTCTGATGCTTCCAATGTCGGGACTCCGGTTTTCAATAGCCATTTCGACATTGTCAATCTACCCATGCTACCATGTAAGGCAAGAATTACCTGCATTCATATTTGCTTCGATCTCAAGCCGATTTTCGAGCACTTTATGATAAAAAAAAAAACTCTATGTTCTAACGTAAAAGCTGTAAAATCTAGCATTGAGATAATCAAACTTTACTCACAGCTACACTGTGCTTCGAGAAATCAATTCGTCCTTGCTGTTCTACGCCATCTGCAGGGGTACTAAGGATCAAAAATAGTCTCATTAGAGTTCCGGGACCGTTCTTTTTAACAACCTTGATTTCTCCTCCCATTTTGTTAACCTGTCATCGATAATACGAGTGAAAGAATAATGTCATCCATCATTATGTAGACAATATTTCAGCACCA
This sequence comes from Gossypioides kirkii, assembly GCA_005610355.1. NCBI lineage: Eukaryota > Viridiplantae > Streptophyta > Magnoliopsida > Malvales > Malvaceae > Gossypioides > Gossypioides kirkii. Next base: position 40,003,091 of record CP032248.1, read on the forward strand.
TGTAGTTTCATATGTCAAATGGTAATGGAATACTAAACTTGTTTGTCAAGGAACTTCACTTACCAAGGTTCTCACGATGCATAGTCCGAGACCGGTGCCACCATGCCTGAAAAAACCAAAAGTTCCTCACATTTCTTAATCAGCTCATTAAAATACGATTTTTTTCTCAAGTACTTACGTTCGAGTTGTTGAAGGATCAGCTTGCTCAAAGCTCTCGAACACCGATTCCCATTTGCTCCGGTCAATTCCTGCAGATCATGGAGGATAAATTAGTTCAAGCTAAGCTACCTCGAAATCAAACCCTTTTTCCCTTTGCACCAAAGAATCATACCACAGCCCGTGTCATCGACTTCGAACCAAATAATCATTTTGTTGTCTTTCTTGCCAGCCTTCTTCGTATGGTTTCCGTGTTGTTTCAACTTTGTCTTTAATGCAGACAATGGGTTCTTGTGATCTGGAGAAAACTTCCCGGAATCACTACACACATTCGGGTTCTCACACCATCCGCGGAGTACGATATGTCCCGCTGCAAACCATTCGAAAACAGTTAAGTTCTGTTCAAGTGTAACAGTTTCATCATCGAAATAAATGTTCATCTTACATGTTGTGAACTTGATGGAATTGCTTATTAAGTTAGCAAAAACTTGAACAACTCTAGCCGAATCTCCTCGAACTACTTTTGGAATATCATCTGTTTACGAAACTATAATGTAACATAATTTGTATAAACATAAACCGATGATAATACGTTTCGTTTGAAGTCATACCAGAGAGATCCAGAACTGTTTCCACATTATGGTTAATACATTGTACAGAGAACATATCAACAAGTCCTTCGAGTTCCCGTCCCAAATCGAACTCAGCTTCTTCCAACACCAGTTTTCCCGATTCAACCTACGAAATGAAAACATCGTCCTCAATTTTACGAACTTTTTAAGTTTATATTCTCTAATTAGATTGTCTTTGAATCTTACCTTGCTTAGATCCAATATGTTGTTAAGAAGCCGGAGTAAAGCCGTTGAGCATTTACGAATCTGAGTAACCATTGCATATTGCTCGTTCGTAAGGCAATCATCGCAGATAAGAATGTCCAACAATCCGATAACAGCAGCCATAGGTGTTCTTAATTCATGACTGTTAAAACACAATAGATACATTAACATTCAAGCAAGGCAATAATGTCAAATGACTTGAAAAAACGAAACCAGTTACCTCATGTTTGCGAGGAATTGGCTTTTGTAATTACTCGAAGCTTCAGCTCTTCTTCTTGCATCGAGATGACTTATTAACTCGGCTCGGAGTTTCATTTCTTTCGAAACTCCATTCGTAAGTATCAAAATGCAAACACATCCAATAACTAAGATACATACAGATGCTGATATCAATATCACGAATGTTTTCAATGCCCTTTCATCAACTTTCCCCATTATATACTTTCTTGGAATTATAATAACCCCGACCTGCACAGGCAAACATAAACGGTTAGTTTCAAAGTTCGGGTTAATCGAAAAAGATGGGATAGTTTTGGAACTTACCATAGGTAACCTTGTTAAGTTGAGAAAAAATGAATCAATGTAATAATGTTGACCCCCAAGGTTAGCTTTTTCAACATGAACCACATGGCCAGGTGGGAACTTATTGCCATAAGCTTCTTGCAACCACTGAGCTCCCATTCGTATCACACGATCCTCGGAATCGACGGCCATCATTAGTTTCGGCCCTTTGGTCGAGTTTTTTAACAAAGGAGCATTAGTTGACGTAGCTAACAAGTAACCTTCTTGTGAAGTCAAATATATATACCCACTATGCACTTCAACCAGTTCTTTCATCAACTGTCCTACACTAAAAAGTGCGGTCGTAACACCGACAACAGCCACGATACTTGTATTCGTAGCGTCCCAAACCGGCAAAGCAGCCGAAAGCAACGGTGAATCGGTGTATTTACTAACCGAGACATGCCACGAAGCTACCCCATCAGGCACTTGAGACGGGCCTGCTATGTTGATAAGATCATCCGGTGGGATTTGTGAAGGCTTTCCTTTCTTTTCACCCGTCACAGGATCAAGTGGTTGGCGGTACCATATCGCCGAGACGTTGCCGTGGATGAATTGATCGTTCCAACCTTTCTGGGACGATAAAATCTTGTTATGGTACGATTCGGTGGAGCTGATCGAATAGTTTGCGAGATCGGAATAGATGTAGAATGTGTTGTTGCTTCTATGGTCCCTATGGAATGCTTGTACAAATCCATTTTTGTAGTTTATGGTTATGGCATTTAGAGCTTTACGGCTTGCAAATAGTGCCCATGTTATGTCTTTCATCATTTCATACAGCTGCTAAGATTGCAATAAATCAGCAAAAACAAAACAAAAAATGGTTATATTTTTTTCATGAACAATGTTTATAATGAAGAAAATGAAGTTTTGGTCAAATTCTAAATAAGGTCCTTATATATGTAATTTTGGTGGATTTGGTCTCTCTGTTATAGTTTGATCATTTCTAGTGTATTTTCAGTCATGAAATTAACTTTTTTTCCCTGTTAATTCTGTCAAATAATTTGATTTGGCTTATTTTTTAAGCATTAATTTAGGAGCCCAGGGCTTTTGCTCTCCAAAATTTTTGAAAATTTTCATTAGATCCCTGAATTTTTTTAAAATTTCCATTTAAACCCCCAAAAGTTTTGAAACTTTTTATTAAGCCTTCCAGAAAATTTAAGAAAATTCAAGACCCCCCAACTTAAAAAAATTACCCCTTTAAAATTTTTGTAAATTCTCATTAACCCTCCAAAATTTTCAAAAGATTTAATTAGACTTACCAAAACTTTTAAAAGTTCTCATAAAATCTTCTTCAAAGTTTTTGAAAATCGTAATCAGCTCCCCTCCCCCTCCCCAAAACTTAATACCAAAATCTGCAACTGACCATACGTCAAACTAACGAAAAAAAAGTTGAACTCAGGACCGAAAACCGCATTTGGAGAAGTAAAAACTATAACAGAAGGACTAAATTTGCAAAGAGAAAAAGTATAATAGGAGGAGCTTTTATAGAATTTGACCATTGAAGTTTTATAAGGATGAACCTCAACTTGTTCTGCCTGGTTGGTGGGTTTACTGTAGCGCCTAATTACATATTCAGACAACTTGACTTGAGCTGTAGTAATTTCCGAGGTAGAATTCAAGATGTTCCACATCCTTAAGATTGGTCTTTGAAGAAGCTCATAACGAAGACCAAATGCCAATGTGTTTAATGATTTTGTTGTGTAAACCTTTGTGAAATGCCAGGTTAGAACTGTTAGCAGCCCAATCAAAATAGCTAGCATCACCTGGAAAAAAAACACATTTAATATAGGGATCAAACCCATAATTTGACCCTTAGTTTTGGGCACTGGTGAGCTGAAAAAGAAGCAATATTTGTTCCAAAAACAAAGCTTCAATGAGCCACTATATTTTGATTAACTAATAATATTATAAAAGTAGAAGAAATGAATTATGTCAAATTAGAGTATATCCGAGGGACCAAAACCATAGTTTAACCCCTGGTTTTAGCCATGGATGAGCTGAGAAAAGAAGCTGTATTTGTTAAAATAAAACTTCAATCTAATGAGTAAAATAGTAACAAATGATATTATAGAAATAGAAAAATAAAACTATGCTAAATTATAGACACTAAATCCCAAATTAGAGCATAATAGAAGGGAAAAAAATATTTGGAATTAGAGGAACAGGATTAGACACTAAATTATAGATACTAAAGGGATTAACTAATGAAATTCTGAAGGTAGAGGAAAAGAATTATTGCAAATTAAAGGGACTAATTCCAAAATTAGAGTATAATAGAGGGACCAAAATCAAATTTGACCCTGGTTTTAACCATGGATGAGCAAAATACTATTTGATTGGAATTCTAACGGTATTTTGATTAACTAAAGGAAAAGAATCATGCCAAACTATAAGGACAACCCCAAATTTGAGCATAACAGAGGGACCAAAATCAGAATTTGACCCTCTAGTTTCAGTCATGGATGAGCTGAGAAAAAGAAGCCATTTTTGTTCCAACAACAAAAAAAAAAAAACTTAAATCCAAACAAAATGACTGAAATTCTCAAACTATAGAACGACAAGGGAGAGTTTCATGTTCATGTTCACTAACCATGATAGCAAGCCGAGCAACAAAAACACTATAATAAGACGACAAGCAATGACCACCGCCGCCGCCGCCGCCACTACCACCACCACCACCGTACTGAAACTCTTCCCTTTCAACATCCCTATGTAAAATCCTACGACCACGTGTGGCGGCTGTTTTTTTCCCACACGTTGAAGAAGAAACAACAAACCCTGAAATCCCATGTAATAGTTTCCTCAATGGAGTAGTGTCCATTGATGAAGCTAAAAGAATTGGTGAGCTTTCAGAACTACTACTGCTTTCAAATGGTTTTTCTGCCATTTATTTTTCATAGAGTTTTATGTACATATATTATACAGCAACATCTTATGTTCTTGATTCTGTGTGAATGTGTTTGTGTTTTATTCTCGGTTTAATTATGGATTCGATCCCTGTACTTTTCTTTTGGATTTTTTCGAAATTAAGTTCATTCATTTGTCTGATTTAAAATGGTTAAAATTTGTCATAAGTATCTCTATTTTTATTTTTAGGAATTCGGTGATTCTACTTTGTAGATTTTAAAATTCAATTCTAATTGTTAACACTATTAAAATTACTTTTTAAAATTATGGTACATTACAATATTATTTTTTTAGTTATATGGATACGAAATGAATTTTTTTTCTTTCAAAATCTTATACCAACAAATAAATAGTTAAATCTGAATTTCGAAATCTAAAAAAAAAAATTAAATTTCAAATTTAGAAAAAATACAGAGAGTCATGACAGATTTTAACCATTTAAAAAGTCTAATAGACAACATTATTTTTTTAAATTAGAGTTTTGGATATTAAAATGATATAGATTTAAATTTAACAAAAATTAATTAATAATTTTATTAATTATATTTTTAATTTTTAAATTTGATCAAGAGATTAAATTTTAATTTAGAAAAGTATAATTAAATCATTATTCTTGGAAGTGGGGGCTTATTGTGTTTTCAGTGCTCTCATTTGAAAATCAAAATTCTATTGATAACATTATAATTGATTTTTAAATTAGTTTTTTTTTAATATTGAAATACCAAATATTCAAATCAATTAATAATATTATTGATTAGATTTTAATTTTTAAATTAAAATTATAGAGGAATTAACTTTTTGAAAGGTTGTCGATTGAGTATTAACTCGATTTGTATATGTATTGTTGTTAATATAGGAGGATGTAGGTTTGAGTGCGCTGAAGCGTATTATCCTCCTATTTATGAGTTGGGGAGAGACTATGGATAATTCTAGACATTGTGTCAAAAAAAAAAGCAGATATGATTAGAATTTATAATAAAATTATTAAGAAAAAAGAATAAATTTCAAAAATCCTAAGAGCATAGGGACTGAGAGAAGAATTGAACCTTTACTTTTGGAAGTGGGTGTGAGTTTTGAATGCACAGCTTAATTGTGTCATTTCCCACTTTTTCAAGGCATTGCACAAAGACTATGCAATTTTTCCTAAGTGGAGCTTTGTGGTGTGCTTTTATTCCTCATCCAACAGCATATTTGCCACATTTTTTTTTCAACTCTTTTGTGATCATTTCTATTATCTTATGATGATTTTCAAAATTAAAACTCATGCAAAAAGTTTATGGATTATTTTTTTGTTTTTTTATCAAATATATATATATATATATATATATATATATATATTTTAAAATGACGGATTATAGTTTGATTTTTTTTTTGATGAATTATAATAACAGGACAAAGCTTGAATAATAGGCGAGATTAGCATTGCTCGAACTCAAGCCAAACCTGAGACGATAAACACCCTTGACCATCAGGTCATCACATGAGACTCATATTCCAATTTTTTTGTCTGCTTGTGCTTTGTATTTACATATATTTATAATTATATTATATTTGTAGGAGTTAATTGCACCAAATATTTCTAAATTATAATTCTTATTCTAAATTGATTCTTAAACTTTAAAGTATTTTAATTACATCTTCAATTTTATTTTGTGATGTGTGAGTTGACAATAATTTACTTTTGTTAGAAGTGTCAGTCAAATATAAATATATCAAAAATATTCTTAAAAAAATACAGACATAAAAATATAATATTGTAAAAATTAAAAATATACATATATTTATATTTGTCACTGACAACAAAATTCAAATAATATATATGAGTAAATTGTAAATGTATTAAAAGAATTTCTAATTTCATTCATGCTCAAAGCTCTATGACCTAAAAGGGAAAAATTTCTAATTATATTCTCTTAACACGGCTCATAAAATTGATCATGAGTTGGATCGAGTCGAAGTAAAATTTTAGATTTATTTTTTAGGTTAAGGTTCGATTTAACTCGAAAAATTGATTTAAAATTTTGTTCAAATTCGACCCAGATAAAAATGCTAAAACAAGAGTCTGGCCAACCCGTATTATTATTATTTATATAAAAATAAACTTAAAAAAATAATACATCAAATACACTAAAAACATTAAAATAATTTTTCCCAACAAATTGAAAATAAATTAAAAAAATCTTTATACTTAAATAACATTAAGATATGTGTAACTTAACAAACAAATGCCTCTAAAATAGTAACATAATTAATAATAAAATAAGAGTTATGTAATATCCAAATAATAACAACAAAATAGTAGCAATATAGTAGTGAAATGGTAGCAAAACAGCAACAATTTTTTTTTTTTTTGCAAACGGGTCTTATTTTTTGTTCAAATCTATTTTTTAAATTTATATTTTTATTTAAATTCTCTCAATTTTCAAACAAACCCCGATCCGACTCATGATCAAATCTAAGGATACATCTAAACCAGGTCGGGTGAGAAGTAACTAGTGAATAGTTGGAAAATTGGGACCATGAGTTTCATGATTAATTGGAGAGTGACTGGGGTTTCAAAATTAGGTCTTTCGGTGGTGGTGATATGATTAGGCTAGCTAGGAAAGGAAAGAACCATTAGAATAGACCCTAATTAAGGGGGTTGACTAAAGATAATAAAAATGGATTAAGTAATCAACAAGTATTTGGGTGTAATGGTAAGGTACGTTACGCTTTCAAAAGAAGGATTTAGATTCGAACATTGAAGACGACATTATTGAAAGAGATAACCACGCTGTAAATTAGACATAAAATAACATCATAAAAAAATGAAAATCGTACCAACATGCATGAACCTATGAAATGTGAACAAATATCTGCAGTTTATTCATTTTTTTCACTAAATAAAGAATTTTTAAATCTTTATATATTATTTGTTCAATTTTAATATTTTTATTGCTCGAATTTTGAAATTTCAATTGTAATTCTAAAAACAACAAAATAAAATGATATAATATTTTTTAGGAATATTTTATGAAAATAACAAATTGACATATATTGAGATTTTCACATAATACCTAAAAAAACGTCACATCATTTTATTTAATATTTTTGATAATAGCCACTAGGGGTAGGATCACAATTTTAAAATTCAAAAACTATAAAGACTAAAATTGAGTAGAAAGACAAAATACACATAATATTTAATGGTTTCAATTATTTCGATTAACTATGACACTATAAAAGTATAGAATTGAATTATATCAAATTAAATTACAAAGATTAAATTTTAAATTAGAGCATAATAAAAGGACTTAAACTATAATTTGACCCTTGGTTTTGACCATGGATGAGCTTACCGAAGCAATATTTGTTCCAACAAAAACTTGGTTGGATTAACTAATAATATTAGAAAAGTAGAAATTATAAGTTTGTTACTAATTTAATTTCCATACTTTAATTTAGTCAATTTTAATTTTGTATTATTTAAATTTTGAAATCTCGATCATAATTTTTTTTTATAAGTATTATGTGAAAACAAGTTGACATGAATCAAGATTTTCACATAATACCCACTAGAATGTCAATAATTTTTTTAAACCTTTTTTAACTATCGCCATTAAGATGGAGACCTAAATTTCAAAATTTAAAAAATATATAGATTAAAATTAATCAATTTAAAGTATAAAAATTAAATACACAACAAACACATAGTACAAAGCAAAAGCAAGTACGAGGGTAGGTAAGAGCCCTAACCCCCTCAAATGGAAAATTACTATTTAAGTCCTCTATAAGATGGTTAGATTAAAAATTAATTTATGGTAAAATAATATTTTAATCCCTAAAATGACGAAGATAATAAATTAATACATTATAAAATTATGTTTTTGATCTCACAGAATATTATTATTCAATTCCGATCCCCTAAAAAATTCTAGATTTATCCCTATACAAAGTACAAAAACTATTTACATAGCATTGACATTTTTATATAGATCTATTGAATACCATTTTAAAAATGGGTATTCAAACCTCAAAACATCATACATAATATTTTAAAGACAAAGTTGGGGTAGGTGATCCTTTACCCATTTGTCATTAATCCATTGAAGGTTAAAAGGCTTGAAATTTTGAAGGGGCGGCTTAAAAAGTAGTAATATAAACCCTAAAAGAAAGCAAAACAAAAAAAAAAATTGGGGGGGGGGGTATGGGCGTGCAAATGCTTTTGAATTTGTTTGATTGGGAAGGGTTTTATCAATTATCGGCCTCTAGAACTCATGCATTGTGACTCCACCTCACTAATCCATCATCCCAATTGAACATATAAATATTTGGCTAAGCAACATCTATTGGTGCATGTGCCAATAAGTCTCCAACCCTGTTCCTTATATTGCCTTGCCTAAAAGGATAAACACAAGCAGCTACGAATAACGATACACACACCCACCCACCTATATATGCATTATCATCTTTTCATTAATCTTCCCTAAACCTTTTATTAAAATCGAGAAGTTAGTGCCTTCAATTTGTTAGAATTTGATTACGGTTGTTTATGAAAATTGAAAACTTAGTGTCCAGTTGTTGGTAAACAAGTGAAGTAGAACCATTGATTTTAATTTGTTGTTATTTTTGCATATAAAATGCTAAGCTGTTGACCTCTGGGACGTTGATTTGATGACAAGGTGTAACATTATCAGGGGTGGAGGGAGGAGGCAGGCAGTAGCTTTGCCTCCCCCTCCCCAATGGAAAATTTCTCTGTTAGCCTCTCTAATTTCTAAAATATTACAATTTAATATAATGGTAAAATTGCAGTATATGTCATTTATTTTTGACCCTTGAAAGAATTTTCAGACTTTGCTCTTAAACATTGTTACTCAATTGGACTAATTTCTCAAATATTATAAAATATAAGAGTCAAATGAAATTAATTTCTCAATTTTTGTAAAAAGATAGGAATTTATAAATACACCCATGGGTTTGAGGCAACGTGAGAAAGCACCTTGTTCTTTTCATATATAATAGTTAGTTACTATTTTTTTAACCTAAAATTTGGAGGGTAGTAGCATCTTTTTATTCTTGTATGGTCTCTATTTTCCTATGGTCACCTTTTTTCATATACTACAGAGAAGAGGGAAAAAGAAAAGATGGATTTTGTTAAATAATATCCAAGATACTCATTTTTCTATGCACAAAAAGAAGATATAGATTAACTAAAGTAAAATCTTTTTATGTCTTTGTGTTCTTTAATCACTTAAAAAGCTCCCTTTTTTTTTTTTTTAATTTTTAACTTATAGAAGAGGTAGACATGGTTTGGCCATAAATTGATAGGTATTATACAATGGGTTTGAAGTCTCCAGAGAATCAGTTGGAGATTGAAAGATCTTTTGGGCAAGATTGTGATGCTAATGGTTCTCGAAGCATTGATAATATATAGTGTCGTTTCACTATTTTTTGATACACTTCACTGTTTATACATTAACTATTTTTGTTTTATTTTATAATAAAGTAGATGCAAATGTTGTGAAGAATCAGACAAAGAATCAACTAGCTATGTTTTGCACTGAAAAAGATGGGCTTGGGGGAGTAATTATAAAGGCAATTGAGGATTGGTTGGTTTCAACAATAGAAGAGTATTTGATTCGTTTACTTGGACTAGAAACAAAGCTTAATGGCACCATTTGAAAAGTTAGTTGTATAGATTTAAAGCTAAAACAAAACAAAAAGATTAACCAAAATACTTACATCAAATTCACAATCCAAAACTTTCCAAAATTTTCTTATTAGAGATCTAAATGAGAATTGATACTTACAAGTTATTTGAGTTCAACTCAGAAAGATTTCAAATTCGATTCATTAATTATCAAGACCCTATCAATCAAGCTGAATTTGAACACCAAATTACTTAGATTTGAAAAGCTCGTGAACTTAATCAAACTTGTTATTTTAATATATTTTTATATTATGAAATTATAATTCTACTTTATTATATAATTAAGCTTAAATTTAAAAATTAATATATAAACTTAATCCAACTCAAACTCAAATTCGAAACAACCAAATTCCAACTTGCCACTACTCGAAATTGACTTCACTCGACCACCCATCAAACCACACTTTCCACCAACCAAGAAACAAAAGGATAATATAGGCATTTACATTATAGTGAAGTTTACATACTAAATAGCAAGGAACCAGACGTATTTTCCCAAGTGTCCCAATTGTGGTGTGCGCATGGCTGGCTTTTGGGATCCACCAGTCATATTTGTGCAGTTGGATGTGCAATCTTTCTTTATGGATTTGGGGTCCAAGATTGAAAAGTCTTGAAACTCAATTTTGATCGAACTCAACATTCCTTTAATAATAAATTTAATTTTAAATTTTAAATTATTTTAAGTTTAAATTTATTTTGAATTTAAATTTAAATTTTAATCAAAAATCCAAAATTACAAATTGAGAAATCCAAATTACAAACACCTAAGCCCATTAACTAAACCCAATTATCCACCTAAATCCTAACCCAAATACAACAACCCTTACCCAAACTTTTACAACCCAATAAAAGAAAGAAAGAAAAAAGCTAAACCTAAAGTCAATAATCCTAACCACTTGCTGCTATCGCCCCTACACTGCCCAATCAATGTCCACCACGTCAGTACCACCACAGGCAACTTGCCACCATCGCCACTGTTGAAGTCTACCCTGTAAAGAAGAAGTGATCACAATTTAAGTTGTAAAGGACAAAATACCATGATGGTATAATCGGTTATAAAAATCGAATTCAAAGCATGTAACAAGGGACTTTTTTTTAAATTCCAAAATCAATACAAAATAGAGATATTCGAACACAGAATATTGGAAGCAATACAAGACAGATTTCAAGCACTTCAATTTCTATTTTCAAGGTATAATAAATACATTAATATTCACTATTTGTCCATTATTTCTTTTAAATTCAAAGAGTTTCTATAAATATTAAATATATAATAATACATATTTATTTGATATTTATTATATATTTAATACATTTATTATTTCCTTTATTATTCGGGACATTTTGTATATATATATATATATATGTATTAATATATTTATTATATATTTAATACATTTATTATTTCTTATATTATTCGGGACGTTTTGTATATATATGTATTAATACATTTATTATATTATTATTTATAATCATTTAATACTTTCATTTATTTTCAAAAAAATATTTTAAATAATAATTAATAATAATAATAAAGGGAACTCGAAAGGTCGTACCTTGGTGTAGTTGGCCATTGTCGGAAGGATTCTCTCCGAGTTGCCATCGTCGTTGCAGTCTTGGACATTGCTGTCGTCGCACTCTCATACGCGTTAAATCAAAACAGAACGAAGAAAAATTAATAAATCAGATTTTGATTCTTTAAAGAAAAAGGGAAATAATAGTAAAGGATGGAAACACCCATTTCCAGATTTTTAAGCAATCACTAGATTGATTTAAACAAAAAATATATAAAAGAAAAAAAGATTTTTTTTTTGAAAATTTGGATTTCGATCCAGATATAAATTTGTTTTTTAAAAAGAAAATATATAATATAATAAAATAGTTTTATATAAAAAAAGGAGGAAAAAAATAAAAAGAAGAGACTTTTCACTTACCGGCAGCCGTGGACGGTGGTGCGTGGTGACGAACTCGACGGACGACGGTGATCGGACGACCGACCGGAGCACGGCTGGCCATGGAGGGCCTTGAAGAGAGAAGGGGAGAAAAAAATGAGAGGTTTTTGAAGATTTTTGTAGAAATGAAAGGAAAAAGTGAAAAAAAAAGGTTAAAGTTGGGTATTTAAAGGCCACTAAAACGACGCCATTTTGGGTGTAGGTAAAACACTCCAAAACGACATCGTTTTGAGCATGACTCAAATTCGACTCGACCCGCTCCAGAGGATCTGCGTGTTTTCATTAAACGGTCTATTTACGCAATTGGTCCTTCCACTTTTTTAAAAATTAACAATCTCATCCCTTTTGAGCTTTTGATTAATTTTAAATTTGTCCAATAATTTTCATTGCTTTTCAATTTAATCCTTTGACCTTTTTGAAAGTCCAAGAAGCTGGCACGTGTCAATTTTTAGGTTATTTTGCAAGTGGTCATTTCTATTTTTGATTTGTTTTAATTTCGTCCTTAAATCAAGTTTTATTTTATTTTAAATTAGCCCAATAATTTTTAAAACTTTGCAAATTGGTCCTTTAACCCCAAAATACCTATGAGACTATCACGTGTCCCATCTTTTTGGTTTTATTACCTAAAAGTTTTCTGAACTATCCAAAAATTATGTTTTGATCCCTAAACTATTTTAAAATTACATTTTTGACCTCAAACTTCTCAAAAATTACATTTTACCCCTAAACTTCCAAAAATCACATTTTAACCTCAAATTTCTAAAAAATTACATTTTACCCCTAAACTTCTAAAAATTACATTTTTGACCTCAAACTTCCAAAAATTATCATTTTACCCCAAAACATCCAAAATGAGTATTTTACCCCCGAATATCTAAAAATTACATTTTTTACCTCATACTTTCCAAAAATTACCATTTTACCCCGAAACATCCAAAATTACATTTTTGACCCCGAACATCAAAAAATTACCATTTCAAAAATTATATTTTTGACCCCAAACTTTTCACAAATTACCATTTTACCCTCGAACATCTAAAAATTACCATTTTACCCCCGAACATCCAAAAATTACCATTTTACCCTCGTGTGTCCAAAAATTATTGTTTTTCCCTGAGTGTCCAAAATTACTATTTTACCCTCAAACATCCAAAAATTACCATATTACCCCCCAGGCATCTAAAAATTACATTTTTGACTCCGTTCGTTCTACTTTTTCTTTCTCTTCAATATTCATACCTAGAATTTAATTATTATTCTTTCGTATTATATATATGTTATTAATTTTTTATTTTTGCGCATTTATTTATCTGCTTAGTTACTTTGTTTCTCGTTATTTTTTATCTTCATTATTAATTGTCCATTTATATTTAATTTGCATGTCCATTTTCAAAATTACTTTTACATACAAATAAACCTTTAAAACCGAGGCAATGTCCTTTTCGTGTGGAAACCTCAAAAAACCATGCCCTAACGTGCTGGGTGTGATTTTTCGTATAATTTACACGAATCGAATATCCTCTTTCAAACTTTTCAAATGCCTTCTAATTTCGAAATTCCGAGAACGTCATGCCTTAACGCGTTGGTCACGACTTTAATTCTCCGCAAAAGTCGAAACAAACGGGCATTCTTTTTAAGTCCATTTTTTTGAACACCGCATGTAAATTAAGTTATATGTCCTAGGATAGTATTTTAAACTCAATTCGAAATTTCAAGTTCTCAAAACAATATACAAATAATTTTAAAACAAAAACGAGACAATATCCTTTCGTGTGGAAACTTCGAAAAACCATGCCCTAACATGCTGGGTGTGATTTTCGTACAATTCACATGATCGTATATCCTTTTTAAAGTCTTTCAAACTGTCCTTCAATTTCGAAAGTTCGAGAACATAGTGCCCTAACGTGTTGGACACGACTTCCAGTTCTTCTAGAAATTCGAAACACACGGATAATTTTCCTTAAAAAGGATTTTTAAAAATCATGTAAAATTTTCTAAAGACAAATATCGTATTTTAAGTTTTACTCGAAATTTTAAAGTTTTAACAACTAAGACCCGAAAGTAATCATTGTGGTACCAATTTTGGGCACGTGAGGGTGCTAATCTTTCCTCATACGTAACCGACTCCCGAACCCATTTTTTGGATTTCGAAGACCAAAATATTTTTCAAACGGATTTTAAACGTTTTTTGGTGATCCAATCACACCATATAAAAAAGATTGGTGGCGACTCCATATTTTGATTTTTAAAATATTGTTCGAGACCTGTTTGTTTTCCCAAAAGTAAACGTTTCGACAGGAAGCATTTGGTGTCTCACAATGGAGGCTACACCTATCAAAATCCTATTTAAACTCGAATTTCTTTTTAATAAATTATAAAAGAAGAATAAAATCCTAACAACGTGATTAGTGCAACTCGAGCTCAAACTACACTTGAGATGATAAATACCCTCGCCATCAGATCAATACATGAGATTCAAACTCAAAAAATTTTCGATGAATATATTTAATAGGTGATATATTGAATCAAATTAGTTCATATATGATTAAATGAATTAATTTAATTTATGTACTTTTAAAAAATTCAAATAATATCAAATTTTAAAAGAGTTAATAATAAGTTAACATTTATTGTTTATTGTTAATTCTATAACTTTATTTGATTCTTTTAAATGGTATATATATTAATCTGATTCATTTAATAATAAAAGGATTAATTTAATTCAGATTAAAATTGAAAAGGTATTCTCACATAAATTTTCATTCAATCATACAAATTTAATTAAAGTGTAAAAATAATTTAATTTAAATAAAAAATTATAAATTAATAAATCAAACATAACTATCAAACCCAAAAGTAACATAGATAAAAAATTGCAATACTTGATATCTGAATTAACACGATTTTATTTGACTTTACCCAAAACCAATTAAATCTGGCATCCAATTTAAAGGAGTATATTTGACCCGAGTTTATTGTTTCTTAAATGGTAATTTGATGTTATAGTTGAAACCAAAGAAAGGGAGATGAGAGTTGAGACTATAATTGTCAATTAAGTGATTGGGTCAATTTAAATTATGTTAATATAGGTTTTAAAATTTTTGAGGTATTTTGATCAAATTAAGTTGTTTTGAGTTGAATTATTCAAGTTTGAGAAATATGTTTTTTGAGTTAAGTCATTATAAGTTTGGATCATTTCGTGTTACTTGTTCAAGTGATTTCGAGTTCAAGTTGTTCTGAGTGAGTTCAAATCATTCTGGTTTAGGTCATTTTGAGTTCAAAGTGTTGACTTTTAAGATTAAATTGAGTTAGGTCGTGTTTGAATTTGGGTTAAATAGGTCAAATTTGGAATTCAAGTTGATTGAACTAAATTTTCAAGTTCGGGTTAAAATTGAAATATATACATATATGGTCTCCATGGGACATGTAAAATACTTTATTTTGATAAGGAATCAGAATCAGAATAATAAAGCAAGATAAGCATTCTTTAGTAAATGGTGTTCTTTTTCTGACTGATGGAACAATGAATGGTCTTTTCCTACCTATATACCTAACTATATTATATATATAATGCAGATATTTTCCTTTACCATCAAAACCAAACACCAGCAAAAAGGTTGAATGAAACCTAGGATAGAGATCATTGTTTAACTAAATTACATTGCATGCAGGCATGTAGGCATATGTAATTGACAAAAGAAATCCACAGAAAACAAATATCACTATCACACTATCATTGAAGAGAGATTGCAACCAAAGACCAGCTATGGCACATGATAATGCATAGAAGATCCTAATAAATTGGGTTCAACTCTAACCTAATGCATTCAAGGGTGAATCTGATGATTTTTCAAATCTTCATAACTTATCATTACTACAACCAGACCAAAGCCTTCTAATTCTTGTCACTAATAAAGAAAATATGTACAAATATTATAAATAAGCAACAGCAGGTATTGATACTATATGAAGCTTAGGGAGATAAGGATGATAGCCAGTTTTCTTGTTAACTTACAAATTTGAAGAATGGGTATTTGAAAGCAATCACTTCTTTCCCTTTGCCTTTGCCTCTTCAACGGTAGCCTTAGCAGCAGCCTTGGCTAGCACAGTAGCTTTAAAAGAATTTTTGGGGTTTAGTGCCTTTCGGATTTTAAATGCAGCCCATGCTGTTCCCACAGCATGCCCTGCAGCACCAAGTCCTTCGCTAGCTGCCTCAGCTGCTTTTTCTCCATATCTGCAGAAAGGATAAGCTCTAAATTTGTGTCTCTTTAATTGGCAAGAGAGTTCAGACAAAGAGAAGAGACTTTGTATAAAATTGTCCTTAAAGCAAGGGCATAGCTCTCTGTGTGTGCGAGTGTTTGAGTGCATGGACCTATGCGTTAGGCATAAAGAGCAGAGTAGAACTCCTATTGTTAATGCCAATAAAAAGCTTAAGTAAAATCTCAGAGGCAAATGGATGACAACACTCTTTGGACCAGATTTACATCCAAATACAAACTTGAGTTGCTTGTCCAATAATCCATTAGTATACGTTATGAACTTACTTTTGGTTGACAACTTCAGTCGTCACAGTGGATGATGTTGACATCACGTTTTTCCCAGCTGCTTCAACAGCATCACAAATTTTATCTGTTCACAAGGAAATAGTACTACAAATTAATAGGAGAGATCTGAATATTGCTTGAAATTGACCACATAGAAGTCACATATCTAACAATCAAAAGCATTGCATTTGCTCCCCAAATACCCAAAATTTGATGCCATAAAAGTTGCTAGTTTAATAAGATAATCAGCAAATCTAACCCAGATAGGAATGGCACGAAATGGCAATAAATTTGTTCACCATGGAGTGATAACAGAGTCATAAAGTAGCTCACCAACAAGGAAACTCAAAACAAATTCCATCATTCAAAACCAACAGGGACTCAATTCATCAGCATATAAAGAAGCTCAATCACCTATCTGGTATCTGAGAGGCCTCTAAAGATCATAATGTGGTTCTGGGAGTACAAACTCGTTAGTAACCCAACCCAACAAATTCTCAACTTCACTGTTTAATGCAAACACAAACACAAAGATATACGAACACAAAAGTTTGTCATATTCCTCTAGGCATGGTCCAAACAAGCACATTTAATCAGCCACATAAACAGAACAGATATAGCATTGACCCTACAATGAACAAATGACTAAAAAGTTGGCTCATAAGATATTTGACTTAAATGAAATGTAAATTTCATGAATGGATAATACAAGAAAAATTAGGGTGCAAAGGGATAGGAACCCCAACGCATTTGGATATCTCAAGCCTAAGTGGTATGGTTAATTAGAGTCTGCACCTATAGGTAACAGCCTATGGAGCCTGAGATCAAATTATTCTATACCATCCAATGCATTCAATTCCACCTTAAGACAAGAAATCATAAAAACAGGATACAGATAACCTTAAGCTTGTATCAACCTACCACACACCTAGAAACACTAACCTAGCAACCTACTTTCCATCTTTCTCGACATCAGTTACTACAAAGGAGCGGTAGTGCTTTTGGGATGTATAAATCTAACACAGACATAGAAGAACCTAAAATGCAATCCAGCTGCCATCTTTATTAATTAAACTCCATGCATAAGCACACAAATCAAATATTCTTTATACTTTAGTAAATTGCACAAGGATGAATGGCATTCTAAAATGATGCAGCTGCACATAGAAAATAAGGTGAAGACAGGTGAATGACATACCAAATCCATCCAGGGTAGCAATAACCATTTCTCCGGGTAGGAGCTTAAAAATTTTCTTGCCCAATTTTGAGTTTGCAACTGAGCTCGAGAAATATCCAGAAACTTTCACAGCCCCAGACAGAAGCCCCTTAGCTACTTTGTGTGTCACTGTTGTCACCTTCTTAACCCTGTATGTATAGTTAAACAAAATTATCAAGCAGCGTTTGCTACAGAAATAGACCTAAAAGCCAAAGAAAAAGAACTAACTTGTACCATTATTATCCATGCCACTCAGGTTAAATCACAAGAAAACTTATGAAGTAAAATTCTTCTAAACAAATTTGTATTTCAGTTCCATTTCCATTAGAAAATTCCATTGCTTTCAAGCATAGAACTTGAAAGAGAAAATGCGCAAAGGATCATCACTCATCACCTACTTTTACAAATGGTACGAAAGAATTTCCACTTTTGTCTTCCCGTCTTAAGGAACAGAGCACAGCAGTTTCATCTTTCTATCAACACTAATGTCATTGTTGTGCTCTGTTTCCCAAACACACACATAATGCAAATGTAATTATATACCAAAATTATCAATAACCTTTATCTTGCTACAATATTGGCAGCAGATATATATACTATCCATGCCATTGAAGCCTTGTGATTATCCCAAATGCAGACAAGCTAATTGTTTCTAAATTCAATTGATATTGTTAAATGTTACCTCATTAGCTATGCATTTCATAAGAATAAAAAAGAAACCAAATGTCACCCGGGCCAGTGGTATAGTGGCAAAGGATTTCCGTTGAAATGAATGAAGTCCAGGTTGATAGGTTAGATCTCTAGACACCCTCTATCCCTCCCATTATCCAAAACAAAAAGAAAAAAAAAAGAGATGAAAACATAACAAAGTAACATCATAAATCAAAGCCAACAGTTTCCTAACCTCTGTATCCTCCTCAATGTCTCCGGACTAATCTCAGCATCCTTCTCGGCCGGAGTCATTCTGGTCTTCAATATCTCATTCCCTCTATTCAGTCTATCTATTGTCACATCCCCACACCACAATATCCCCTTGATCAACTGCCCTGATCCAGCCGCAATCATGTTAGCCGCTTTTCCACTATATTCCTCCACATTAGGCGCCAGCGTGGTCCAATATGCCGCGCATTTCCCCTCCATCGCTTCTTTCTTGCTTCCGGAATTCAAATCCTCCGGCGACGTATTCTTCGCGGCAGCCACCGCTCCATCCAAAACCTCCTCCCCTTTTTCATTTACTTTCTGCACCGTAAAACAACTATAACATTGCAATATAACATCGAACTGCGACAACAAATCTTCCTGTCCTTTCGAAGCTATTGTCAAACCGTAACTAAGCAAATCAGAGCCATCGGCATGGGATTTCTTAACCTTCCTATCACCGTCCTCAATTGAATCCGCTTCCTTAGGAAACTGAAGCGAGAAGAAATAATGAGAATCATCAAGTTTAACCGCGGTTCCCTGTTTCGTTATCGGCCATTGGATTTCATCAGCCACGCGCGCAAGTACAGCTACGATTTCGTTATCCTGCCAGAGACGGATCACGCTGAACTCGCCGCAAGCAAGCTCGACGCTGTACGATTTGTCGATCAAATGCACGATGGCGCCAGGGATTTTGATTAAAACTTCCTCCACAGCTTCAGGTGGAGCCGTTGGCGCTAAAGGAGGAGAAGGATCTGAGTAACCGTTATGCCCGCTAACGTAATATTCAAAAGACGGTGCCGTTGGCGCAAAAGACGGATCTGAGTAACCGTTATGGTGACTAACGGAATATTGAGAAGAGTGAGCCATTGGCGCGAAAGGAGGAGGATCTAACTGGTCGTTACGGCGGCCAACGGAATATTGAAAAGACTCAGCCGCTGGTACAAAAGACGGAGCTGAGTGGTCGTTACGGTGGCTAACGGAATATTGAGGATAGTCCGGGAAAAGGTTATCGACGAAATCATGCTTGTCGATGGTAGGGTAAAGATTATTGGAAGAAGAAGAAGAAGAAGAGTACTGAGGGATACCGGGGTTTATTTGGATCACTTCCGGGTAAAGGGAGCTTTTCCGGGTCGGGTATTGAGAATCCATTTTCCTTTCTGTTTGGGAAGAGAGAAGATGAGAGGGAATTTTTGGGAGGGAATAAATGAAGAAGAAATAATTATATCGGACAATTAGACACGTGGCGATCATTGATTGGTGATTTTGAGATTTAAATTGTGTCGATATCCCGCGCAAGTATACAAATGCTAAGATTAGATTAAGATTTATTTCATTTTTGGCCTCATTATGGTTTTAGTCCTTGTGTTTTGATAAAGCATTCAAAGTTTTCACTACATTGAAAAATAAAATTTTCAAAATTTAAATGTGTTCGGTATTTTTTTTAAATGTTGAATAAGATAAATAGATGGTTATTCCTGATGACAATATTATATTTATTTTAATATATTTAAAATAAATTATCTCTATTTTTATTAAAAAATTAAAATTATTATATTCAACTTTTATCCAAATTATTTTTAATATTTATAAATTCAAATTATACTATTATCAAATGATATAATTATATTCCATAGTTCAATGCAAATTTTCTTAGTGAATTAATATTTAATATTTTATACAATACATTGATTCAAGAAAATAAATCTTAAACTCAAAATATTTCAACCGGCACACGACGATTGAGTAACAAATAACTATTAATCTCAACAACGTTATGTGACATAAGTCAAACGGTAAGATTAACAAAAATGCTAAAGGCACAAACTTGTCAGGTACCTGCTCTCCAATCAATCACATGTGAGAGACAATTTGGCCCTCATGCACAGAGGCAACAGCAAGAGAAGTTGATAGGGGCCTCGCCCCTTAAAATAGTAAATCTATATTTAGACATTTTAAAATCTATAAAGTTTTTGTTAATATATGATAAAATTGCACTATGTTCTCAAAATGATAAATTTTAATTTAATTTTTTAAAAAATTATAAATATACAACATTTAACTATTTTTTTTATATGTATGTATATTAATCTTATTTTTAAAATCTAAAAAGTTAATTGATTATGGAAGAGGAGGAATGATTATATGAAACAGTGATATTATCTTTTTCTAATAGTTTAATGTCATATCAGCAATTTCATATTAAATTTCAAGATAAAAATACTGATGTGACATTAAACTATTGGGAAAAAAATACAAATGACATGACGTCTCTGTTTCATATAATCCTTTTCTATGGAAGAGATAATTAAAAAAATATATTATTGTCGATTGAGTCTTAGCTCGATTGGCATCGGCATTGTTGGCAGTATAAGAGGACGTGGGTTCGAATGCGCTAAAGTATATTATCCTTTTATTTAAATATTGGAAAGAGATTATGGGTACTTTTAGATATTGTATTAAAAAGAACAGATACGATAAGAACATATAATGATATTAACGTTAAGAAAAATTATTAATTACCTTTAATTTATTGAATTCTTTTTAAGGTGATGAATACATATATGGTTATTAAAATTTCAATAAGAAAGTACGGATTTCCATAGGACCAAGCTCCACAATAAGAGTTGAATTATTAACAGGGCCTCCTCTAATAGGAGAAGAAGGTTGTTTTTCATTGTCACCTTCTACTTTCCATGATAATTTCTTCATCTCTGATTTCACTTGATTTGTTGTTAAGCTCATTTCTTGCACTTCCTTTATCTGAAAAAAGTAAATAAATAAACCCAATGTAAAGCTCAAATTATGTTAGTTCAAAAATGGTTATATATAGCCGATTGAATCTTAATTCGATTGATATGGGTATTGTTGTCAGTACAGGAAGATGTATGTTCGAGTGCGCTAAAACGTATTATCTTCCTATTCAAAAATTGAGGAAAAACTATAAATAATTTTAAGCATGGTATAAAAAAAAAAAAAAACTAATCCGAACCTATAAAGAGAGGAGCAACTACTTGCTCTTGTCTATACACTCCTATATGGGTAAAAGCAAGAGGACAGGCAGTGGCTTTTGCCCTCCCAATATGGTAAATTTGCTCCTTTTAATTCTTTTAAAATTTATTAAATTACAAATAAATATAATAGTAAAATTATATTTTGATTCTTTAAAAGTTTATTATTTAACTTTAACTCTTTTAAATAATATTTTAACTGCGCCTTGGTGTGTGAGAGAAAATTTTCAAAAAGTTCTAGTGATCTAATTATTAAAGTATTGACATTGAGCATATTTAAAACACATGAAATTAATTGTAAACACACTGCATAAACAATTTAGATATGACATGTTAAAAAGAAATCATTCCTAAATTTTATTGGCACTTATCTGTTTTTCTTTTATCACGTCAAATCTTAGTTGCACATGCGGCAGATATACACGTATTTACAATTTGATTCACATGTTTTAAATATACTCAATGTTAGATTTGAATAAACATTTAATGTCTAAATTAATGACTATATTGACAAAAAAACTTATTGATAAGATATTGATACTTTGAAAATTTAATTACAACATACCGTTCTTCCATTGAACATCTTCTTTAACTCAACTTTTGCTAGTTGTGAATACGTAGAATCTTCACCCTCCTAATAAAAGAACATTCACAATAATCACAAGAAATGTCCATAATCAATATATATTGAAAATTTACATTATCTTTAATAAAAACCGATTTAAATTATGTTTGAATAAAAAAATTTAAAATTTCGAATCGAAATATTAGAGTTACTTACTTCATACAAATGTGCTAAGCGAAGGAGTGCAATTCCATCATTCAATTCCTGCAAAAATGAAAAAGAAAAAGAAAAGAATCAGCAGTTTTTAGAGGAAAGAAAGAAAGCTGTTATAAGTAGAAAATTACATGATAAAAAAGGGGTGAAAGTGTCTGATAGGTCCCTCTATTGTTGAGATTTTATAAATCTAGTCCTTATACTAATAAATGTGTCAATTTAATCCTAGTACTATTAAAAAAAAAAAGCCAAATTATGATAAAGTTAACATTTACTGTTCAAAATTATAATTTGTTATTTAATAGAGTTAATATTTTGAAAGTTTTTATGATTCTACAAATGAAATATTTTGTTTGGAGCTGAACTACAAGTGAAAAAAATCATGTTATTTTTTAAACAATAAACGTTAATCATGTTAAAATTTATTCTCATTTGATTTTTTTTTATTAGTCCAAAGACTAAATTGATCCATTTAATTAATATTGTAAAAATCGGATCGATGATTAAACCGGTTAGATCATTGGTTCTGATTCAATTATTATAAACTAAAAAATTTCCAAAAATTTCTAAAGATATAAAATATATATATTTAAATTTATATCTTTAAATAAATAATAATGTAAAGATAAGCATTTAAACTAGCTTAAATCTGGTCAAATGGTTTTTTAATTGGTTTTCTTTATCCGGTTCAATCGGTTTTGATCGGCTCACTCCTCCTTTGGTTTTATAGTACCAGTTGAACCACTGATTCTCGGTTTAACTGGTCGATCTAGTTCGATTTTAATAATCATGCATTTAATAATAAAAGAACTAATTTAATTACATCCCTGTAATAGAGAGACTTGTCACGTACTTTCACTTTAAAAAACGGGTTCGAAAAATTGTCACCTGAAGAGTGATTAAAGCCACATTGAGTGGCAAAGTATAGCCTGGATCCATGGCAGTAGCTTTTGTTAAATGGGATGATTTCCAGGTCTCCATGTTCTAAATGATCAATCATTAGTATACACAGTTATGGTTTTTCCTAGGCATGTATTTGTGACACATTCAAGTTGCAATATTACCTCATATGTGAAGGCTAAAAGGACCGGCGAGTAAACTTCTTGACCGGTCGTACGACGCCAACGTGCACCTTCCCCTTTTTGGTCGATACTAACGTAGTAATTCCCTCGAATCTGAGCCAAAGAGAGGATATCAAATCATTCAAGTATGGATTTTCATTAAAAACGATATGAACTAGCATTGCAGTTACGGTTAAGAAGTGTACCGTAAGTCCCTCGCATGTGTTGCCTACACATATGCTTTCGTCAAGGGCTTCGCCTACCCCTCGGGAATCGTCGTTGATCATCCGCCTAAAGCAAAGTGTGTTCAGCAGGTTCACATTGCTATACATGAATATGTGTTGGACACAAATATCGACTCTGGGTATTTTAAGAAGCTAAATGTTAAGGAAACCTGTGAAGCATTAGTTCTATTTCTCCGTCTTTAATACTCGATCCTCCTGTGGCATGATCAACCAACACGGATAGTTCCGATTTCTTATCCACAGTGTAAATTCCGAGGTTAATCTAGGAAAAGAAGTGTTTCAAGACATCAATATGAACCATGAAAACCTATAAATATGCATATATCGGTATACGCTACGAACTCTTAACGATGACGAGTTATCGAACTCCTCAATGATGTGAAGAATTTTTGGACTCGTAAACCAGAATCGAGAAAATTACCGGATAATAGTTCCCTGCTACAGGTTGAGTAACCGTTAAGTTCCAATCTTCTCTGAAATCTCGAACCTGAAATGAAACTGTGATGTTTTACATTTCGAGTCGGTACTATGATAGCCATAAAGCTAAATACTCGAATTGGAGCTTAACCTTTTAGAGGTTACTCACATAAGGACCAAGCCTTTCAAAATGGTCATATAGAGGCTTAACCTTTACAAAAGTGTTAAAAAGAAGGCCAAACTTTTCAAAATGGTCAAATAAGGGTCAAACCTTTTCGAACGTGCTCATATAAGGGCTTCTCAAATATCGTATATCAGGTTTCAAATCATATTTTTGCTACTTTCTTTTCTTTTCAAGCAATATATATAAGGGCTTCCTAAATGTTGTATATCAAGTTTCAAATTATGTTTTTATTACTTTCTTTTCTTTTCAAGCAATATCTGATTCAACTATTATGTGTTTTATTCTAAACAAGTTAGTATTCACCTAATTTTACTACAAATTGAGTTGAAGTACGTGAAAAGTCCTTAGTCAAACACTTTTGTAAAAATTAAGCCCTTATATGATCATTTTAAAAAGTTTGACCTTTATGTGAGCAACCACTAAAAGCTTGAACCTAATTTAAGCATTTAGCCTGGTCATAATGCAAGTGGAAACATCAACATATAAGAACGGCACAACGTGTCCGAGATCAAAACCGAACCAACATCAAGAAACATTATGATTTGTTGATATCTATACCATGCTAACTTGACATTGAAGCTAACTCAACTTCATGTTACTTCAAAGAGAAGGAATGTTTCAGAAATTACCCGTTTTAGAAAGTCTCTGCCATTCGAATCAGTATAAAACTCTTTGTTCGTAACCATATTTGCTGTCAGCTGAGTAATAATCTCTTTTCCGACACCATCATCTAAGGGGATCGGACCAATCTTCAAACACACACACACACACACACACACACACACACGTTCACCAGAGCCATTGATAACACAGTTCGAGGAAAAAAAGAACATATAGGTAATAAGATTTGACTTCGTTTTAGATTTGCCATACAGTGAATTCGATTTCAGCATGCTCTTTGTCTTTGTAAAGCCTGGTGACCTGGTAGATCCATTCATTAAATTGTTGGTAAACCTCATCGACTAGAGGTCCACGAGTGACATTCAATGGCACCTGCAGGGGAACAATGTTTCGATGAGAGGCTTGTTATATGCCCGAAAGATGACAATGTTCAACGAGAGAATTACCGATTGTGAAACAACAGTTGGAGCTTCCCCGTTAGGCCGGAATATGTATGCACCAGAAGCCTGTAACATTTAAGCAGGCTCTTTCAAGTTACGACCTCGTTGTGAACACTTATATACGAAATCTAAGTGCTGTGATTGCTTACCTGAAAATCAGTGTCACCCGAACTCGAACCATACCATAGGTAACTCTGCTGTAGTGGTACATCTACCTGGTGAAATTGGAAAACAAAGATTAAAACATACCCAAAACTGGGACTTACATGATCATTGTTTGTAACTTTACAAACAACTTACTCCAGTTCGAGAATTATACATCCGCTGGAGTTGGCCGGAACTTGTAGAAAAAGACATCTTGAGATTTCCCTGTCCAATTTCAATTGTCCCGTCTTGTGGCATTGCTGAGACCATTCCAACTGTGCCTCGTCCTACACCGTAAAAAGATCAAACATATCAAATACAAATTTTCCTTTTTGTATATAAGCTTCGAGACTTCAACAACAGTCTAGTACCTTTGTTGGTTCCTTTAGAAACGAAGTAAGTATTCCAGCCGAGTGCCGGTATAGATACTTGAAAAAGAAGCCAGTACTTCGGAACCGAATTTGATGACAGTCCCAAGTAAGCCTTTGTGTAGAACTCCCTTACATTTATTGTAACATTATCCAAAGCTATATATTGTGTATCAATGTTATTACCAGAGGAATCTTGGACAACAAGATTCGTGTCGTTAACCTGTAAATGGTTTGAGACAGGACCAAAAAGTTACACCATATACTAAATAAAAAAAACCCCGAAAGACATAAAATGTTAGCTAGCTCACTGGTATTCTAACGATATCGGTTCGGTTCCATGCAAGAGAATTATATAGTACCACCACCTGAAAGTGACCATTTCCAGATGGTGAACGAAAATTAAAAAGAAAAATGAATTCCTAACGAAAACGAAAACGAAAAATACACAAAAATTACCAAGCTTTTCCCTTGTGGAATGTCCTGTTCTGTTGGTGGACAGTAACTGATGTTGACCAATTGGCACTGTTAGAAATGGTGTCAGACCAACAAGGATATGCACAATATAAGGAGACATTAACAGCTCTTAATGCCTTACTTGGCTAAATATATTTCCCGATTCTTCGCATTTATCTCCGGAATTGTTCTTAGTTAAGCACGAGAGAGCAGAAGATAGAACAGTTTCAGCCTGTGGATGCAACAAATTGTTTGATTTTCAATGATAAAACCCGGAAATCTCCTAAAACGGGTTGAAGTAAAGAGGAAGTTAGCTGTCAACCTCGGTTACCCCTATCGCAAGGCGTTTCGAGTAGTCATTAGTTGTGTGTTGTTTAGCAGTACCGGTGATGGCATCATGGTGTTGTGCAATACCTAAAGCATCTCCCAAACTAAAAGTATTGGAACCATTGGATCTCCTTCCTACCGAGAATTCGAGTTGTCTCGCTGCCTGTTCGAAGAATACAGAAATATCAGTTCGATTTTACCATTAACTACAGGTTATTCGGTTTTTCATCTCGCTAGTTTGATGACATTACCAAATAATATCCACTAAGCTTCCGAACAAATCGTTTAAAGGCTGGCCGACTCGTGAAATATCCGGTCCAATAAGCATTTTGACTGTCTGCATAACTGCCACTCATCATCAAACAAGTGTACGCGTAGCAGATCAGCCTAAGCAAACTTGAAAACAAGTGGTCAAGCAATGAAGTGCTTACGGAAAATAGTCATCAGTTTTAAGCGGCCACGTTTCGTTTGCGGCATTTTTTGCATCGGTATATATGGATGGTGTAGAATACAATGCGTTCACTCTGCCATCCTAAGAAAAGGAAGCACAAATGAATAGTATTGTACACATTGAGGGTAAATTCGAGCTCAAAGCTACAATTTCAAAATAAAATTAGCAATTAAAAATCGATTTCATCGTGTGAAACTACCTTGTTAACATAGTGAATAAATTTGTCCATCTGTCTGAACCATGTTTCAGCATATTGATATTGGAAATCATCTCCCATTGTCCACATAATATGGTTCGTCCTCATCACATTAGCCTAATCGGAAAGAACAAAAAGTAAAAACTGATAGTCAAGTTCCTAACTTGAGAAACAAGAAACCCAGAAAACGGAATGAACAGTTTACTTGGATCATTGCAGCGTTAATGAAGTCATTAACCCGCTGTTCAACATTGTAATCGAATAGAAGAGGATTGTCCTGCAGGCATAGAAAGTAATACATGATAAACACGAACAACGGCAATACATAGACCACATAACTCTTTGTTAAACATTATCGTACCTGGACAGGAGCGGAATCATCATCCACTTCGAAATGGAAACCAGTCGGAGGACTATAATGAATGGGAAAAGCATTCGCGAAAATCTGCAGGGTAACCAACAAGTTAATACAAGTAAAATGTTATAACTACAGGATTTTTGATTCCGAACCTGAGATGAAGAACCGAACGTATTGGACCCTTGCCATACAACCTCGAGAGACTTATCGTTCTTCCGTTGAGCTCTATCTTGATAATCAATCCTTGCAAAATGCATTGAATCAAAGCCAACCTGTAGGAAACAATGTACCAAAATGTGTCATTTATTCAAATTAAACTCAGTTTCGAGTCGGTTGAATTGATTGAATTAAGCACCTCAGCTCCGAGTAGGTAACTTTGCACAGCAGAATGACCAAAAGGATCAATTTGCCATCCGGCACGAGGAACATTGTTGAATTGCTCCTTTATCGCACGATGGCCTAAAGTCGTTTGATCGATCATGTCTATATAATGTGTTGCAGCTTCATCATGCATACACCAACCACCATTACTGCATATACAATCCCCAATAGGCCAGTTTCAGTATATATGCAATAATCAAACCTTACAAGACATCAAGTTGCTCAGTAACCGAACATACACAAATTCCAATCGACCGGCATCCACGAGTTTTTTCACTTGTTCTTGTATTTCTGAACTTTGCTCCGTCCACCATCGTTGGAAAAACGCCTGTATAAATTCATATCGAACTTTATTATTACACGAACAAGAACATGATCAGACTCAAAACTAGAAAAATGACCATTTACCATCTCGGCAAACACGAATTTCCTATTCGGATCATGAAGCAATGCATCGACGACCGAATCGAGCACATTTTGTACACAAGCACCCTGCATACACAAATCACTTAAAAAAAACCATCAAACATAACAAAGTTCATTGAGTACTATTAACATGAACATGGTGAGAACCGAACCTGAATGCTGTTGTTTGATCCAACATAATACTGATCAACAGTCTTTAACCAGCCAACATCGTCATGCGAATGCGGTACCAAATGAACGTTTAGTTTCCCCGGAACAATCCTGGCTCCGGTATCGTACTTCGCGTACACCGTTCCTGCATTAAAACAAACAACAACAGCGACAACAGCAAGAACAACATAAACTGTAAAAATCTCATGTTTTCTCATTGTTATCATTGGTAATAATAATAACAACCCAGTTTTGTGCATTGCTGTTGTTGTTCCATTTATAAACCTTCAACAGACAATACCAAGAATATTATAAATGGCAGTAATAAAAGGACAAACAAGCTCTGTTCTGGCATGTTGGTGGCTGGCGGGCCGGCCAATGCTCAATATATGTATTTTTGGAAGTTTATTAATGGGGATTAAAGTAAATGGATTTTTTAACTATAAACGGACGCCACACTACACGATATTAATATTAGGGTAAATTACACTCTAAGGTCATTAAACTATTGGTAAGTTTACGTTTTGATCACTCAATTTTAAAAAGTTGCAAACGGCCACTAAATTATTCAAAAATTTTTATTTAAATCATTGAGCTATTCGAAAGTTTTTATTTTAAGTAATTGGGCTATTTTTTTGAAAAAGTTCAACTAGCGAACTCCAAACAACGATTCAAAAATTGGTATGATGGATCAGTATTAGAGGTGCTCATGAGCCGAGTTCGGGCCGAGCTTAAGTATGATATTAATATATTTTATGCTTGCCTAAGCCTGTCCCGATCCGAAATATGAGCTTAAAATTTTACACAAACCCGCCCATATTTATAAAAGATTAATCCAAGCTCATTTTAAGCCCGTCCATAATATTTTTTATTTTTAAAAAAATATTTATATTATATTATTTTAATGTTTAATAATTTTATATAATTTTATATATTCATCTTAATATTATTTTAATGTTTACATTAGAGAAGTATTATGTATTTTGTATATGTTTATTTTTTAATATGTTTTAAATTACATAATATATAAAAATAACATAATATAAAGTATTATAAACTTAAAAATGAATTGGGCAGGGTCGAGCTCAGGTCTTGAATATTCAAGCCCAAGCCCAACCTATATTTTAAACGGATCTATTTTTTTTGCTGAAACCCATTTTTTGGGCTTAATATTTTTACCAAAACTTCCCAAATTTCGAGAGGGTAACTCGATCCATTAATAGATCTAATTCGATCTATTAATCGGTGCCGAAGATTGGGAAAAAAGTTGTTTGAATTTTGATTCGCAGATTCATGATGTTCAAAATTGTTTCGTGAAAAAAAAAAACTATAGAAGAGAAAGGGATGAAAAGTTCTCAATTGGTGAAGGTGGTAAGAACAAAGAATGTCATACAATAATTTTTTTAATAACTTAATG
The DNA here is from genome assembly GCA_005610355.1 of Gossypioides kirkii. Classification (NCBI taxonomy): domain Eukaryota; kingdom Viridiplantae; phylum Streptophyta; class Magnoliopsida; order Malvales; family Malvaceae; genus Gossypioides; species Gossypioides kirkii. The sequence continues at coordinate 40,033,304 of CP032248.1, forward strand.
TTTTAAGTGAAAACTTTTGAATAATTCAATAATTATTTTATAACTATTTAAAATTGAGTGATCAAAACGTAAACTTATTAATTGTTTAGTGATTTTGAATGCAAAAATTCAATATGCTCCTTAAATAGCGAATTCCGAGGATAATGGCCTGTCGTCACTTAAGATCCTGGCCGTTGAATGTTACCATATATATGAATCCAAGGGTTGGAAATGGAAGAAGACTAAGGGAAACGACGAGTAGGGGTGCAAGCATTTGAGCTAGAACCTAAGCATATTCCGTGAATGTTTGAAGGTTAAAATATCTTTAAATCCTTGTAGTCTTTGTAAATTTAAAGTTTAGTGCTTTTAGTTTTACTTTTAGAGATTTAATCTATATATTTTTTAGATTTCAAAATTCAAATCTAACCGTTAACTCCACATTAAAATTTTTCTGCCAAACTCATTATTCACTTGGTATCAATTTAACAAAAATAATAAAGTTGTAGTAAAGATAAATTTAATAGAAAAAATTTAACGATGTTAACAATTAGATTTGTAGTTTTTTTTAATTTGAAAAATAAAAAGATTAAATTTCTTAAAAATAAAAGTATATGGTAGGAGCTGCAATAGATAAAAATAATGAAAGAGTGTTATTTGCATATTTGAGTGCAAGGATCTTAAACACCCGTTTAGGTTGCCCGTTTGGAGAGGACAATAAATCAACTGTTTAAATTAAGGATAAATTATTAAAATAATCACTTTTGTTTGCCTCAGATTATATTTTAATAATTTATACTTAAAATGTTACGTTCTAGTCATTTATGTTATTGTATTGTAACATTTTAATCGTTAAACGGTTAATTATCGTTAACGATGTAATAGTAAACTAACATGACACGTTAAATTATCATTTTAAATGAAAATTTTAAGTTCAACTTAATTAAAAAAAATCCATAAAATTTAACGTAATTAAAAAAATTGATTTCCTCAGAGCTAACCTAATTAAAAAATCCATAAAATTTAACGTAGTCCATCTTTGAAAGCTTAAACAACAAATGGAACAAAGGCTCTCTCTTGTCAATTTATATACTAAGAAACATCGACACCAAAGATAAGATTTAAGGGTCTTATTTAAAAAAAAATAACACTAAGGCTAAAAAAAAAAACGAAATCGAGCGCTAACCTACATTTTTTATTGAATTAACCGATCAACCTCCTGTCGAAGATTTATTTTGTATTAGATAATTTTCGAAAAAAATTGACATATTTATAAATCCTACTATTTCTGTTCCTAGAATTTCCACGCTTGAAAAAGAAAATCTGGGGCGTATTTCTCAAATCATCGGTCCAGTACTAGATGTAGCCTTTCCCCCAGGCAAGACGCCTAATATTTACAACGCCCTAGTAGTTAAGGGTCGAGATACTGCCGGTCAACAAATTAATGTAACTTGTGAGGTACAACAATTATTAGGAAATAATCGAGTTAGAGCTGTAGCTATGAGCGCTACAGATGGTCTAACGAGAGGAATGGAAGTGATTGACACAGGAGCTCCTCTAAGTGTTCCAGTCGGCGGAGCGATCCTAGGACGAATTTTTAACGTGCTTGGGGAGCCCATTGATAATTTAGGTCCTGTAGATACTCGCACAACATTCCCTATTCATAAATCCGCGCCCACTTTCATACAATTAAATACAAAATTATCTATTTTTGAAACAGGAATTAAAGTAGTCGATCTTTTAGCTCCTTATCGTCGTGGAGGAAAAATCAGACTATTTTGGAGGGAGTTGAGGTAGGTAAAACAGTACTCATTATGGAATTGATCAACAACATTGCCAAAACTCATGGGGCGTATCCGTATTTGGCGGAGTAGGTGAACGGACTCGTGAAAGAAATGATCTTTACATGGAAATGAAAGAATCTGGAGTAATTAATGAACAAAATCTTGCGGAATCAAAAGTGACTTTAGCTTACAATCAAATGAATGAACTGCTAGGAGCTTGTATGAGAGTTGGATTGACTTCCCTAACTATGACGGAATATTTCCAAGATGTTAATGAACAAGACGTACTTCTATTTATAGACAATATCTAAAAACCAAATTAAAACTTTATTTATTTATTTCATATCAATATAACATCATGATTTTTTATTTTTGTTTTTTGATATAATACTTAAAACTATCTATAACCCTTTTTTGACTCGAACCCACATCCTTTTGTAATAACAAAAATATCAATACTAATTGAATTAATACTCGATCAACAAAATCAAATTAAAACTTTGATGCATTCATATTTTGCTTTCTATAACTTTTTTTTATTGCATTAGGTTTAACCAATCGAAGAAGTGTGAGATTTAGATAAGCAATCACTGTATCAAGCAATCAACATCATATATGATTTTTTACACAATGTCTAAAATTATTTATAATCCCTCTCTAACTCATAAATAGAATGATAAAACACTTCAACGCACTCAAATCTATATCCTCCTGCATTAATAATAATGTCCATGTCAATCGAATTGACTGTATCACTAAATTTCTTAATAAGCTTAGTTTGCTTCAGCACTATGATTTCTTAAATCGTGGGATTGAGGGTTTCTGGAAAATTTGGATTTTAGATTGTTCGACCTTTGGGGTAATTTTTTTTTGTAAATTTAACATAACATCATTGGTTTCCATATATAATAACATAACAGTCAGAAAAATGTTGATTTCACTGCAAATAAGTTGTATGACGATATAGTAAAATCTGTACTAGAACAATATATATATATCATTAGTGGAAACATGAATGAGATGCATTTCAATGAAACTAACATACGCTTTTACAAAGGCCTTCAGAACGAAATAATAACCATCAACATGCATCCTGGTGGTAACCATGAAGGGCTTCCATATCTGCACAAGAAATCTAATTATATAAAAAGAAAACATTAAAATCTAGCATGTATTGATAATAGCTATGTATCATGAACCATGCAAAATCGAATTATAGCACAACCTGAAAGAAAAACATATCCGAACAAACATCACTTCTTGTCTTCCTCCTTTGGTGCCTTGTCCTCATCTTGCTTCTGCTGGGGCTGAAAGGGTAGTAGCATTAACATCAACAGAAAGTAATGAGAAACAAATTTGATATAAAATGCGCACATTGTGTGTATCGGTTAGATATCTGATAAGGCCAATGAGGCCTTGGCATTATAGGCAACGGCTGAATAACTGGGACATTGATGCCCCAGGTTCAACTACCGCATTGCACAAATCATGTGTGGAAATTAGTTTGATTGTGCTCTATCAAGCTTGATAGACAAGAAATACCTTGAGAACCTTATTGTTCAATCTAATGGTAAGGCTACACACAAATGGGGTAGCCCCGAACACCTAAAACACCAACACTAGTTCAAAGGGGAATGAATTCCGAGGGGCAAAGTATTAAAAACGATCATGAACCACCATGAACTGCAAAAATAATCGTCCGATCCCTACTATAAATCATTTTAATATTTTATCCTGCTACTAAGTTCAATGAGCTCACCTCTGATTGGGTTTGCATGGAAGCAAGCACCTCCTTAACTGAAGGATCGTTTGGATCTACCCCGGGAAGCTGCACAAGGAATAATTTAGCATTAAACGATCTTTTATTTTCTGAACTCAGAACTTGGGTGTAAGGACAAAAGAAGATAAACAGAAAATGCAGCAGACATACCGATGCAAGGATGGAGGATACGAATGACTGGTCTGCCAATAACTTACTCATATCTGCCTGACTAGATGAATCTTTTCCACTGTCTTGCACAGATAATTGAAGAGCTGAGAGAATTGGAAATACAGAGAATTAAATCAGCATTCATGGAGAAAGGAATTAATACAGACGTATCTCAGGTCTGACTTGCATCAACAAGTTTCTGAGATGAAGAACAACTATTTTTGGAGGATGATTTAACTTGCATAGAAAGCGACAAATAGTATGAACTTGTAACTCGTAATCATTCAAACAACCTAAAGTGACCTGAGGACACGCTTTGGTCATCGTTGACCATCAACTGCAATCAGCAAAATATGCATACAAATAAATTTTTCCTAACACCTATATGTCTGGTTTTTCTCATAAAGCAAGGAATAGTTGGTACAAATATGCATCGACTTGGTACACTTACCTAATGCCAGCTCTGGATCCTCAGCAGCTGCATCTGACATCTCAGTATCCTGTAAATCCTGGCTAGAGGCAGGCTCATCCATCGACATTGCAAGAGCCTGCTGTAGTAATGTATTGTCATCATCCTGTAACAGACTCGAGGTCAGTTGTGTCTCGACATGAAAGAGCAAGGGTCAATCATGTCTTTTTATGGAATAATTGTCCCACACGAAGCCGCTATCCTCTTGAACCAAGTAAGAACGAGACACAAAACAATACTACCCTTCTATAAAAACTTCCACTCACAAAAGGAACAGAAAAATTAAATGGGAATATAACCATACTAACCAAAACTTCAATTTTCTTATTATCAGCTTCTGAAGCTCCCTCACTAGCACGTTCTGTCATCGTCGCATCCTGTTCTTCCTCACCTTTTTCTTGTTTCGATGACTCTTCTGCCGCCTTTTTAGCGGCAGCTTCTTGCCTGGCTCTCTCCTCTTCCATTGAAACTCTAAGAGCAAGGGCCAGTTCAGGATCAAGGTTGGGATCCACGCCAAACTCAAAACCGGAGATGCCACCAGCAGCAGCTGCTGCTGCTGAAGCTGCAAAACCACTTCCACCTTCCCCATCCCCAGTGAAGATGGGGGTACTGCCATGGATACAATAAATATCCAGCTTCAGCAATAACATCACAATTACAAGTAATTAGCATGCTGGAAAGAGAAAAAATCACCTAAATCACTAACCTTAGAAGTACATCAGAGAGAGCATTAGGACCAGCAGGAACATGAACAATGTGACTAGTATCATTATTGTTAACAGCAGCAAGAAGCGCTTCGAGCTTCTCTGTCTTCCCTTCATCATCTTCACCGAAATTTACAATATCAAGTGTTACACTGTTCTTTTTCAACTTCTTTCCAATCATCTCCAATGTCTTCTTCTCGTGTTTGACAGGGCTGCAGAAAAAAAAATCATACCTCATTTTTTACAACCAAAACACTGGAAAAGAAAAACATTTCTCTGTTAATATAAAAAATGGCAATAACAAAAAAACACACCTTCCAGCAAAGACAATAATCCTTTGCTGCTGCTTTTTATTTTGCCGATGCTTAAGCGCCAATTGAGCCACTTGAATCCCAGCTGCCAAGTTCATTTCACCACCTATTTCTAAGCCTAGATTATGATAAGCAAAAGCTCCACTTTAGCAACTTTTATTACAATACAATGTTAACAAAACTATAGTATATATATAGGGGAGGAATCCACTTACACACAATTTCATAACGCTTGATATGATTAATATTTTAACAATCCTACACAGGGGCGAAGCTAGAAAATTACCTTTGGGGGGCCAAAGGGGCCAACGTGCAATTTTACCATTATACTAATTAGTAATTTCATAAATCTCAAAGGGATTAAAAGGTATATTTACCATTTTTTGGGGAGGCCAAGGCCACTGCCTGCCCCCCTTATCTATGCCCCTGATCTTACTGTTTAATTTATCGATATAATTATACTTGTTATGCATGTAAATTTTAAAATCGATATGATAACTCTATTATATCTATCTAGAATAGCATCTTTATTGATATATTAATTTACTCAAAATTAGACATGCATGATCTACGTGAATGGAATATAAAATATGAGAGTCAGATTGTTAAAATATTAATAGTACAAAGGTGTACAGATCCTCCCTATATATATATGTGTGTGTGTGTGTGCGTGCATTATGCCTAAAGCAAGCTAAGAAACGAACCGTGCATGCAAGCTAAGATTTTGCCAAGATCACTTGTGGGAGTGACCAAAACACGAACACCTTTGCCTGCCATTGTTAAAACTCCCACTGTATTCTCTGGATTAGACTGTTAAAAACCCTCTAACTCAATAAAAGCTCAAACCTTTTTTTCTTCAATAATCAACTAAAACCCTAAATTTCACATGCAATAAACAAATCAACATACATTTTTTTTTGCAAAATTCAAATTCATTCATTTTTTTTTTAAATCCGGTCTACCTGAGTTTTAGCTCCACAAATAAGGTTAACAGCATCGGCTTGAGCCTGAAATCGAGAAGGAGCGTAATCACCATTCCGCATCCACTCCGAATTGTCGATACAGATCATCGTTGCCTGCGAATGCACAAAAATTAAGATAAAAAAAAGCAATTTTAATCGAAAGAAAAATTGGAAGAATTGGAATTTGGGAAGAGAAATGGGAACTGGGATTTAAGGGGGTTTACCTCGAGCACCATGGTGAAAATGAAGGAAGGATCGAGAGAGAAAGAGAAGAAATTTGGGTTTACAAGTTTGGTACTTTACTTGAATTGAAGGAGATGGATGATTAGAAAACGACAAAGTATTGATTTGAATCAACAGTTGCTGGTTGAATATATATAGGCTACAAGAAGATAGAGTATAGAAGAGGTAAGCTTACAATGAAACATTGACACGAGTAATGGAAGTAATTCCTCAAGAAAATTGAGTCAGAGACGAGTCGGAATTAAGATTTACATAATTTTGAGTTTGAATATGTTCTTTCAAAATGTTCGGGTTTGAAGTTAAGTTCTTTTTAAAATGATTTAAGTTTCTAATTAGTTTAAGACTTTAAAATTCGAATAAAATCATTTCAGATTTGGATCCATTTAATATGAATTAATCAAGTATGAAAATTAATGAACGAATTTGAACTTAAAAATCAATGTTCGATTGATTTCAAGCCGAACCGAACTCGAACTTGCAACTATTTGAGTTCTATTACACCCCTACTTTGAATTCCTAGCAAGCAATCTTTAAAATTTGGCAATAATGAACCATGGAATTGATTGATTGCATCTTTTTTGTTTCATGCTTTACATAGAAATGACTATTTTGCTACAACACTAGTATGGATATATCATCCAACCAGGGAACTTTTCTTCATAAATCGCCCATTTTGGACTAAATGAGAAAGTAACCATTTACGAGAACATCATTCATACAGGGAAGACAGTTTGGTTTTCGACCCTTCCGGTTGAAATTTATACACCACAATGCCAACGGTGGATCAATTTGATGCCGGAGAGATGGCAACGAATACAATGGCCAGAAATTAAACAGCTGCATCAGCATTTCCTGAATGTTTTGAGCATGATTTTGAAGAGACAAATGGTGCAGAAACACACTTCTGATAGGGATGGCCACTGCAAGGAGAAAGCGGCACACTGAAACATAACATTATGAAGAAAACAAAATCGAAATTTGACCTATGTGTGAGTTTTATAGATTTCAAATGATCCATTTGAGAGATGTTTACTTCATACCCAAAATTGAAGACCAAGCCAAAAGATCATGTTCCATTATTGAATCTACACTAGGTTGCCCCGCTTGATCTGTCGAATGAAGACAAAGAGATTTCAGTGGCAATAAGGTCCGTTGATTCAAGATTCTTAGCTTTGTAATAAAGGTGAGAAATGTAGACAAAACGGCCATTCGAGTAATGTTTTCCATCACAAATGTCATCGTGTCACAATAAGGCCTAGTTCTACCTAAGTAAACAATAAGGTAAGTCGGGTCAAGATCCTTATCTTTGCAATAAAGGAGAAAAAAGTAGACAAAATATGTCTTCATGATATGGTACAAAGGTAATAAGACTGGCCGTTCGAGTAACGTTTGCCACCACCAAATGCCATCATGTCACAATTAGCCCAAGTAAACATTAACAGGGAAATTTAATCTCATTGCTATTAATATCTCTCAACTGCTAGATTAAGAAAATACTTCCTTATCCAAGATTAAGAAGCAAAGTCGGACTTTCTACAATCTCGTATTGCTAAGAATGAATGACCTAAACCAAACCCGAAGCATACACAAAGGCCTTTGATCACTAACCTCGGAAAATGCAAATTTGGTTGTCATATCGAGCTTGCATACAGGGCAGAACGTCCCCCACTTAGTCAGCCATGACTCTACACAGCTTGAATGAAAATCTGCAGCAAAATTTGTGTTCATTCACTAATATCTACACACAACAAGAACTTGAATAGAAATGATCAGGGAAACAAGCTTTGAATATTGTGTTCATTTATCCGTGACGTGCAAACAACAACATCATCTCTCTTTTCGGACTCGTAAAACTATGGACTTGAATCATGTTCTGACTATAATGATTGAATAAGTGCATGGGTTCAGAACAAGGGTGCCTTTAAACAACCAATGATCCAAGCTTAATGTGCTAAACAATTTCATCAAGCTAAGTCTTTTCCATATATCAAATTTGTGAAAATTTCGTAGTTCCTAGGCTAAAAGTCATATATCCTCCACTTTCTACATTTAAAACACTTACTTCCCAGTCTCACAAAAATCAAGCTACAATGTAATATAAAAGGCTCGATATTAATCCAAAGGCGAAAAAAGTCCTACCATGTTGACAAGGAAGCACTTTAAGAAGCTCCCCATCATTATAATCCTCGAGGCAAATCGCACAAGTTTCACCGGCAATACTTGGACGAGCCGAACCGAACACAAAACGAGGAAGAGCTTCAACCATTTTACTATCCACACTTCTCACTAAATTCCTTCGTCGCCAATTCGACAAGCTTCGAGGAGCAACAAAGGCAATCACCAAGAAAGCTGCTATAACAACAAGTGATAGGAAACAAATAGCAAAAACAGTCCATGCTTTCCCATTCAATGGTGGGTAAATACAGCATTCCCCATTTTCACCTCTAGCATGATCTTTTAAAAATTCACCAGCAGATTTAGAAACAAAAACAGCTAGCACTTTGATTCCTTTAGGGTTCACCATCACTTCAAAACAACAAACAAAAATCCCCAATTTAATAATCTTCTAAAAGTTCACTAAAAACAGCTTAAATTCAGTTCAATTCAAACCCAAAGAGGAAATTTACTTACTGTATACTAAATTGTTACTATATTTATCATCGTAAACAATTGCAGCAGAAAAACCCTTATTTTGAGCGTTTCGGATTTTCTCCTCGAAAGAACAATCCCCTCTAATTATCAAAGCAAATCTTATAGAATCACTTTGATTAGATCCGAATTCGTTCCGGAGCGGAGTACAAGCATCCAATGGATCCGCCACCTCAAGAGCACCGCAAACGCCCGTGTTATTCCCAATAGCTAAACACCCAAAAAAAAAGCTTATTAAAGTTCGATTTTTTGCGAAGTTTTCCCGCATTTTCCCGGTAAACAAACAGGATAAGGACGAAGGAAAGTTACCGAATTTGGCGGGAAGGCCCGGCAAGGAAATTGATAAGGGCTTAAAAACAATGGTAGACGAAGCTGATTCACTGAAATAAGCAATAAACAACAATGAAAAAATCCCAAATAAAGTTTCTCTCATTGCTATCCCCCTTCTTTTTTTTTTGAAGCTTTTAATTTTCAGATTTTCTGATAACACAGTGAAGTAATAATAAAAAATAAGAGTCTTGTGGAACGTACTAGCTTTGGGTAACAAACGCCGTCGTTTTATCAACAGATATGACGGCTAAAAAAAGGGTTTATATATTTTATATATATACAGGTCCTTTAAGGTTCCCTTCTCGAACTTTTTTGATTCAATAATGGAGGAACCTTCAAAATCGCCATTGCCCGAAGCTTTCCTTAGCTTTCTTCAAGCAAATGGGATCGACCCATCAATTTATACAGCCTTTGGTTCAACCCCTCGTTACCTAAGGCAAGTTTCATAGACTTGTTTCATCTTTTTGGCCGGTTTTTGTGGGTTGTTTTTGAATTTCATTGTGTAAAAACAGGTTGAAACCAGGGAGTGAAGCTGAAATTGAAGGAATTGAAGCTGAGATAAAGTGTAAGCTTGAGAAAGTGAATTGGTTACCTGGTTTTTATTCTCTTCCACCTGATATTTTGATTGCCAATTCAAAATCATACTTGGATGGAAAGGTGAGGAATTTAGTAATTTATGTTAAATACTTGTGCTGATATTTTTAGCTTAAAGTTTCATTGATTGATTGAACCTTGACATCTGTTTCTTCTTTTTTATTCAGACAATGTTGATAAGGCCTGGAATTTTTGTCTCCTGTTTTAAACGATGGTGTTTATGTATTCCTTCTTATCCTAGAGAAACTGTTTTAAAAGATGGTTGTAGCTTATAACTTGAAGTTTGGGTCTTTAGGGTGTGTTTGGTAGAGTGGAAAAAAAGGGGAAGATAGAAAAATAGGGAGGAAAAGTGGAGAGAAAATAAATTTTGAATGTGTTTGGTAGGTAAGAAAAGTGAGAAGAAGGAAATTAGAAGAGATGACTATTTTGTATTGCTCTTTGATATAATATGCAATGGCTAATTTGTTATTTTTTTTAGTAGAAGAAGCAAAATGCAACTTGACTCTTAGTATAAGGCCTCCACGGTACTTTTACCTTCCAATTCGTGATGATAAAAGGAGAGAAAATGAGGGATGTAACTATGTTAGTTTCAATATGATGCATTTTTCAAAAAGTTTTTTTTTTTTTTGCCTCTCATTTTTATCAACTCTATCCAGTAAATTTTCTTTCAATTTCTCTGATTTTTCTTTCTAAGCACACCTATGAAAAGAAAAATTATGTTTGTTCTTTATGTTAATTTTAGGCATTTTGTTCGGATTATGAAGCATTTACTCTTTCATATCTTTTGGTATTCATTTTTTGTTTCGATTTGCATTTTTGGCGTTTCAGATCTATGGAATTGATGCTGCTTCTGGTGCTGCTGTCTCAGTCTTGAATATTTCACCAGGGGATCATGTGCTCGATCTCTGCGCTGCTCCCGGTAATCAATCGTTTCTTCCCGTTATTATGTATAATCAACTGGTCCAGCACATTCGTTCATATATACCTCTAGTGTAAAAGGAATGGTAAGGTTGATAAAGTCCTGATCAAACCGTAAAATGCAATATATTCTCGAAGGGATCGTCCTGATATCGAGTCTTGGATGATATTTATATCTGTGTTCCTGTTCACAGTTCTTAGATTGCTCATTTGAATGTTACTGAAAATTATATGTATTTTCTTGGGATCAAATTCTTGATTGATTTCACTGATTCAGCTTTGTATAGAGTGTTTTTGCCGAACTTATCTCTCGTGTATGTCCTTCAGGTGCTAAACTTTGTATGATGTTGGATCTTCTCGGTGATTCGGGTTCTGTAACTGGTGTTGATGTTGCACGACATCGGTTAGCAGCTTGTCGAACGATGTTGCAAAAATATTCCTTGGGTGATCGGTGCCGACTATTTGTTGCTGATGGGACAACATTTTCTCTTGCTCCTTTGAGGGTCGATTCCCGTTCCAGATCATGTAATAAATCTGCTAATTTTTTTTGGAGAACTCGACATACATGTCTGTCTGCTTTGACGTGTTCCTCGAACAGGCGAATTTTCGTTCGAGGAAAAGGATGAAAGATTTAGGGAATGGACTTCTAGGAGACCATGGAAAGAAAGGAAAAGAGCTGCTAAAGCACGGGAAACCATGTCTTTACAATCGGTTACAACGAGTGAAAACCCTGAACTTATCTTTTATGGACGGCATTCCGGAGTAGTCGGTCTCAGTAAAACCAAACTAAATAAAACCATGTCTGATCTCGAAGTTTCAAGCTGCGGTTATGACAAGGTGAAGTTGTATTTAGTTTTGAATCATCTCAGGAATTAGCTTTTCTTCTTTTTTGTTTTATCTCGTGCGAAGGCAAACTAATCGGTGCTGTGCTTGCAACGTATCAGGTACTCGTGGATGCAGAATGTACGCATGATGGATCGGTTAAACATATCCAAAAGTTTGAACAATGGGGATGGACAACTCTTCAACGCCGTGTATTGGATGCTTTGAGAACAGATAGCTTAACTCTACTTCAGGCAATGCCATTTTTCCATCATGATTTATATACATATAAATTGTTCGCACAGTTTTGTTTCTTCATGTAGTTTCTTTACCGTTTTGCGATTCTCTAAATATTTTCGCCTTTGTTTTCTGTCTTTTTTATTCGTTTTCTCGCAGTTAAAACTTCTAAGGAACGGTTTTAGACTGCTGAAAGTCGGGGGGTTGCTGGTTTACAGCACTTGCAGGTGTTTGTTTCGTTGGCATCTCTTGCATCGTGTAAACATGTAGCGCACACACTGACATAAAAAGATGCACGACAATGTTCTGATTACCTCATTTGACCTTTATCCGTTAATTAGTTTGACAGTTGCTCAAAACGAAGACATAGTAGAGCAGTTCTTGATGGAAAACGCTTCTGCAGGTAGTATAAACTCTCCTACGAGACAAAAGAGTGTCGTTTAAATGAGCCTTTTGTCATACTTCTTCTCCATTCTCACGATCTAAGAGAGAGAGATATTGCCTTCGGGTTGTTTAGAACTACAGGAAATAAACGAAGCGAAAGAGTGGCCCTGTAATAGTGGAAGGATACCAAAGACGTTTCGATTCGATCCCTTGACATCACAAACTAGTGGACTTTTCGTAGCTAAGTTCACAAAACTCGCCGCTTAATTAAGGTTTGTTCATTTTAGGTTCTTAAAAGATGAAGTAGCCGCATTTTTGCCGGATAACTGTAGCTTACATTGCATTACTTACAGATTTACATTCTGGGGTGGCAGAGAATCGTCTCTTCATTGCTGCACTTTGACCTTGGATCTCGGCTGTTGCCTGTTTCACTACTTCTGGTACCAGCCCTTTGTACAAGACAGATTGATTCGTATTATAACTTCCAAGAGTGATGCTCAACGCGATGCTCGCCATTCCGAACACTGGTTTTTTTTTTTGATGATCAGAAAATTTTGTAGTTTTGATTGTTTGTTTTAGTATAGTTATAAAAATGATCCTAATTTAATTATAGAATTTATTGTTACTACCTTTCTTTACCACATTGCAAGCATGTTGGATTTCATCTTATAGATGTTATATACACATGCAATTCTTTACATTTATCAGTGAGTACTCGAAACTTGTCCATTACATGAGTATGACACAGACTTTAGCTCCCGTATCATGTGGCCTTAGGCTCAAGACTTCACTCATATTTTATAAAAGAAAGAATCCAAATTTATAAAAGTTATAAAATTTCAGGACTAATATGAATAAATAAAAGTTAAATGACCAAGTTGAGAAAAATATCAAGCTGAGGGACTAAATATTGCTTTATCCTTTCTTAAAATTGCATGGTTTAATTTTTAAACTTGTATTCCCAAGGAAAGGACTTAAATTCGAATTTTGGATACGACATTGTTGGGAGGGGTAGTCACGTACTCTTAACATGGACCATAAAACGGATATGGAAAATAGTAAAAAGAAAAAGTGACTCATATATTAATCTATTTTGTTTTGGTCACTCATATTTTAGAAACTTTCAATTTTATAACTAACACCAAGGTTTTGGTCACCCTGTTAAATTGTTAATGGTAAATTACATTAAAGGTCATAAATTAGTAGTAAGTTTATATTTTTGGTCACTTAACTTCAAAATTTTACAAAATGATCATTAAATTATTTGAAAGCTTTCATTTAAGTCACTTGCATCAATCAAAAACTCTCATTCTCCTTCTCTTCTAAAGTTTAAATTTTTTTTTCACAAAATTGCTTTAAATATCACAAATCTACGAATAAACATTTTAGAAACTTTTTTTTTATTTTCGCCATTGACCATCAAATCGATTTGGATCTAAAATATATTTTTTTATTTATTGATGAGTACCGGTTCACCGTACCAATCGTCTAATGGTTATTTGAAACTTAGTAACCATACCTTTTTTTTAAATAGAACAAACATTACAGCCCACTGACTTAAAAAACTTTGTGAATAGCTCAATACTTAAATAAAAACATAACAGCCTCTTTCTTAATTGGCATAATGAAAACTTTAATCCTCAATTTTTAAACATTTTATCATGCTGGTCCTTATTTGACTGAACCCAATCTCAAACCATCTGTCACCAGAATCTAATCTGCTTTTCCCTCAAAGGCCGTCTCTCAGGCTTTACCGAGGAGATCAAATTGAACGAAGTTTAATGGAAACTAACAGTAACAATGCAAGTTCAAAGCCTTCGGCTTCTTCATTAAGATGGAGAATCCTTAGTCGAGCTGTTCTTCATCATGCCAAAAATCCAGGTACCCTTTTCAATCCACTGATCTCAATTTGTTTATAATGGCAGTGTTTTAGCTTTGCTTATTGATTTTAATCATCGTGTAGAAGATGAATCGCAATTGGGCATGAAGCTCATTTCCAGAAAAGCAGCAAAAGGATTCAACTTGATACCGTGTCAGCTGCTAAATCATGATCACGAGTCTAGAGATGCCCGGTTTTGCTACACCTTGCCCACTCAAGGATGTCCCAAGCTTGTTTTAACGTGAGTTTTCATAGACTAGATATCCTTTTTTTTTTTCTAGTTTCTTTTCGACATTTCTTCGAACACTTGGTGAAATGAGCAGTCAATGATTTTGGTTTCATAAGAACCAAAATTCTTTTAGCTCTTTAGTTAAAAAGTGGACCATTTTTGTTTCCTGACTTGCTTAGTACTGATGCTCAAGCTTCAATGGAAGTGTTGTAACATTAATCCTGTTTGTTGTCTTTGGAACTTAATGCAGTCAGAGATTGAAGAATAATGCAGACCTCACTGAATTTGAGATTTGTAATAGACACAACATTGACAATACTGGGATTGTCTGTAAGTTACTTTTACCCATTGTTTATCAATTTCAAGTTTTTTCCTCTGATGTTTGTTTCCATGTCTTGTTGAGGGTTAGTGAGCTCCTTTGGGAGAAGTCTTCGAAATGTCATCTGCCAGACAGTTGACTGGACCCCCAACAACAGAAGGTATTATCCTTCAGGAAAGGTTTTGTCTCCCGTGCTCTGTCGAGAGCCAACATGCCGTGAGTGGCTGCCTTGAGGGCCTAGTTCACAGAGTCAGGAGCGCTCTCAACCGTACGTGGATATACAACCACCCACCATGGTGACGTGAGCGTCCCGCCCTTGATGGGGTTCGTACCTGGCATATAGGTCACTTATTGGCAAATATAGTATCACTTGGGCAAGCTAGCCCAAGTGGTACCATATTCCCCACCAAGGGTGAGACACTCACGTTGCCTTGGTGGGTGGCCATACATCCACATACAGTCGAAGGCACTCTTGGCTCTGTGAATCAAGCCCTCAGGGCAATCGCTTACCACACATTGGCTCCTGGTAGAGCATGGGAAACAAAACCCTCTCTCGGGGACAATACTTTCAGTTGTTGGGGGACCAATTCGGCTACCTGGTAGAATGACACTTCGAAGACTTCTCCCGAAGGACTCGACCCCCCCTCAACATGTCTATATTTATCGAGTAACATTCGTGTCTGGTTCACTGCAAGATGGATTGATAACTTTTTGAAACCAATAGAACTTCTTAAACAAATTTCTCTATTTCTGTTATTATGGCCACAAGTTAATTTCTTATTGTAACTCTGATTGTATATTATGTATCTTATTAGTCACTAATATGTATCTGATAAGTTAATTTCAATTAGTAGTTGTCTTTCTTAATGTTTCTTTTCTCATTTGAAATGTTCTTATACAGGTCAGTGGCCATCTGAAGATGTCCTTGCCTATTATTGCTTATCTCATGCAGACATGTTCAGGTTCGTAAGTAGGGTTAGTCTCCTTTAATATAATTGCTCGAGCTTGAGAACCAGGATAGTACCATGATTTGGCTGCTTCTGCTGATCTGCGAGCTATTCCATATTCTTTTTCACTTGGATGATGTTTCTGCATTCTTATTCTAATATTCCAGGTCTAAAAGAGTTATTGAGCTCGGATCAGGTTATGGCTTAGCTGGCTTAACCATTGCAGCAACCACAGAGGCATTAGAAGTAGTAATTTCAGATGGAAATCCTCAAGTGGTTGATTGTATCCTTTTGACTTCATCATAGACCTTGTTATACATGGAGGAAACAGTTTTCCCTGTAATTCCTTTTCTTTCATTCCTATTCACTTTGAATATATGTTTTGAGCTTCCTTAACATGAAGATATTCTGCATAATATTAACACAAACTCTGGAGCATTTGGTGAAACAAGAGTGAAGTCCATGAAATTGCACTGGAATGAGAAAGAAATTTCAAATCTCTCACACACTTTCGATGTCATCGTTGCAAGTGATTGGTAAGGCCTATTACTGGCTCATGTTATGAATAGCACATGCATCGGCAAAAGTACCATAGAGGCCCCTGTACTAGGAATTATAACTTGATTTTATAATTGATCTAGTGTTGTGGGCAATGTAAGCGGTCAATCAATTGAGACTACATATAGTCCACTAGCTAGGAGAAAGAAAAGCCTTTGTTACGAGTTGAAGGCAAAAGGTTATGTTTGTTCGGACGGGAGCAAGTCTCGCACGAACCTATTCTTGTGACCTAAAACTTGAGGCTGAAAGAAGCCTAGCAGGGACAGGTTATGAAATATCTGGACCATTAGAGGCATGTAGGAATGCAAATTTCTCACTTTAATGGTGCACTTATCTCCTGCCTTATTCTTAGCTTAACATCTGATTTTCAACAGCACCTTTTTCAAGGAATTCCACAAAGATCTTGCTCAAGTAACAGAGCTCTTGTTGAAAAAACCAGGACCCTCTGAAGCTCTATTTTTCAGCCCAAAAAGAGGTAACTCACTAGATAAGTTTCTGGAGGAAATCAAGGACAATGACTTGCTTTTCAGCATAACAGAGATCTATGACACGGAAATATGGGATCGTCATCAACAGTTCATGAACGGAGATGAGTCATGGCCTGGCTATGAAAAAGATCATTGTTACCCGTTATTAATAAGAATTACGAGATAAACTACAGCAACTGGTATTCATCCCATGATCATCTGCCCACTGTTCGTGGGAATCTTTCCTAGCTGGTTGACCCATGTCATGTGCAGGTATGAGTAGTATATAGTTGTTATCTTTTAAGACAGCAAGATTCACATGTACATGTACTTTCCATATCAACTTCAATTGCTATTTTTGCCATTTTATGATGTTGGGAATGGAAAGAACATGGTGATGTTTTATTTTTTAATTTATCCTTGTCATAGTGACTTCCCTTTTAAATGAAGCATGGATGAATGCACCCAAACTCTGCAATTATCTTTGAGAAATAAAGTTAAGGGTAAACCACACTAGTAGTCACTTAACTATTAATAGATTCTTTTTTTGTCACTTAACTATTAAAAGTTGTAAAATAGTTACCCAATTGTTGTTAGTAAATTTCTTTTTTGGTCACCAAATTATGAAAAGTTACAAAATGATCATCCAACTATTCAGTTTTGTCTTTTTTGGTCACCAGTTGACTAGCGAAGGCAGTTTTTAAAATTGACATAATAGCAACTTTAATCCTTAATATTTTACTTTTTTTTACCCTTTCACCTAAAAAATTAAAAAAAAAATTATTAGCAAAATTTGATTGAAAATGTACAAAAAAAAATTCTAAAAACCCAAGATAATAATTTTCATCTTTCTCTTTCTTTAAAATTAACCCTCAATTTCAAAAAAAAAATTGTAAAAAGAGATCAAATTACACAATGTGTAAATATGAGTGTTAAATTTTATTAGAATCAAGACTAAGTTCACATAATTTACAAATGTTGAGGGTTAAAAGTTGCCATATGCCAATTTTAAAAGTTACTACCATTCGCCACTAGTGACAAAAAAAAATTAAATAATTGAATGACTATTTTATAATTTTTCATAATTGGGTAACCAAAAAAGAAATTCACTAATAGTTGGGTGACTACTAGTGTAGTTTACCCATATAATTTTTTGTCTCTGAACTTGATAATTAAGTCTATTTTGGTACAAAAACTTGACAATTAGGTCCATTTTAATTTTTAAACTTGATAAATATAAAGGTTTCATCGCATATCACTCTAAAATTATCTCAATTTCATACTTAAAACATCAGATCAGATGCAATAAATTATTTAATAATTAACATTTGGTAAAATAATTGAAAGCTTGTGACGGCCAAACTCACACCATATATCTTAAACTAAACAAATCATTAAATAATTGCATTTCTTAATGAACAAATAGAGACAAATGAACTCATCTCCTTTGGCATGTTAGTAGGCTACGGTAACAAAACATTAACGTTAGCCAACTAATCATTGTCTTTTTCCTGCAATTTATGTCTGAAAGTATGCCTCTATCTTGCCTGCCTTTAGTAATGTCTGATATATATGTTTCCTACCTTTTGTACTTATGTTACACTGGTTTCCAAGTTGGAAAGAAAATGCAGGCCGGTGATAATGTGGTATCATTGGATGGTTTTAGATTGTGTGGCCAACTGTTGATCTGAATGTTGTCGGTTGGCAGCTCGGCATTGTCAAAAGAGATGCCAGAACTGCCATATTACGGCCAAAGTGGTTATGGCACCGGCAATGAGAGCTGATGAAGTAGACCGGGAACTAGCTGAGATATCGACCGCCATGGGATCAGAGGTCTTGAGACTGCAACAAACATAAATCAACATCAGTTGCAAATCTAAAATAAGTTGGATGTGATGTTGATTGGGGGGTACACATAAATGGTGTATACGGCATATGCAGTTGCAGCATGGGACAGTGCTGAGGTTTAGACTTTGGAAGTGTGTACGGCATATTCATTTGCCCTTTGATCTAATGTGTAGAGACTAATTTACTCATTTTTCAGTAGAGGGGGCAAAATGCAATCTGACTTCTAGTACAATGGCCTTCATAGTACTTTTGCCAAAAAGGTACATGAAGGCCATCCAGGGACTAAACATTGTATGGTCCCTCCCCCATATGGCTCCCAATACCAAACCATAAGAATAGGGAAATTTCAACTGACAGATATGGATTGACCATGATTTGTTTAGTAGCAGATCAACTAAATCATACTAGCCAAGGGGCTTGCAATGCAATTATTACCTTGTGGAAGGTGTAGTAGGGCAGAAAGTAATGACATAATCAGCACTAGCACAAGTAAAGGTACTGGTTCCATCATCATAAGCATAGCTATAAGCAGTAGGACATGCTGTCTTGAAGAATTTCGAGTACGAGCTCGGCTTACACGTATTGGGAGTCGAATAAGCGCCACTGCAACAATATTTCGGGTCCCCGAAAGCATTGCATGCACTATTACAAGCCACTCCTTCACTCCCATCAATAACTCTAAGTTCCAAAGGACAGTTACCGTTCAATTCCGCAGCACATCCGGCTGAACTACAATTACCTCCTTTACCACCATGTGGAGTTACCATCATTGGTAAATTGTATCCATCTACAAGGCTAACGTCATAAAAATCCAATCCCGAAGCTCCGTTCAATGTAAACTCCGCAAGGGTTGCAGGAGGGATAGCACCAGCGCCAGAGCATTCTATTGTAGACGAACCGCAGTCTCCGGTGAGACAAGTGAATTTGCCAGAAGAGTCTTGGGTACAAAGAGTTCGACCCCATAACCGACCTGACCAAGACGTCGGAACATCAATAGATTTTGATTCTCCTTGTTGAAGAACAAAACCTGTAGGTGAAAGTGGTGGGATTCCAGCACTTGACAATACTCCTGGCCAAACTGTATAGCTGCATTTGTTTATGATCGTAAACGTCGACGAACGAGCCCCTGCAATAAAACCATATTAAAACCAGGAACAGCAACAAAAACAACAAATACAAGAAATACAAGAAATGAACTCGGCGAAATGATTTGTTACCTGAGAATAGTTGAAGGAAGAAGAACATAACCAATACAATGGTAAGTTGCAGAGTAGCCATTGGAAACTATATTTGCAAACACTTGGTGAGTACTAAGAGTGTTGCATATATATATATATATAGAAAGTATATCTAATGTTGATGTGTGGGTACCATGTGATGATATGGGCGGTGGGGCAGAGCAAAGAAGCATGTATGATGAGGCACATGCTCAACCTGCAAACATTTGCAGTCGGCCATTGCTGTCCAAGTAAATTTTTTTTTCTTTGCTTACTTAGGAAAACCAAAACAAATTGTCGCTATAAAGCTGACATATTTATATAAATATAGTAGAACACATCAATGATGAAATAGGCTTTTGGAAATATTGATGAGGTACGTTGGGATTTCTGTATATTTGAGATTACAGAAAGGACATCAGGTTTGCAATTTGAGACCATGATTTTGATAGGTAATTTGAACATATTCAAGAACCTATGAGTCTCATATTTTTAACCAATGGCAGTCAACTTATATATGCAAGTTGTTGGAGGGTGGTCACCAAGCAAGTTATCCAAGGAGTTGACAGGGATGATGATTGTGGGTCAAATTACGTTTAGGTCCTTTTACTATGCTCAAGTTTGAGATTCGGTTACTTTTTAACGGTTCATGAGACTAAATACTAATCCTTTCGAGGGTTCATGGCTGCCCTCCAACAATGTTGCCTCTAAGATTCAAATTTAAACTTTTTTTTTTCGGGGTGTAATGTGCCTCGCCACTATACTCAACATATACTTTAATTTGGCATAATTTAATTTGGCTCCCCAAAAATTTGAAAAACTTTCAAAGTCCTATCAGAGTTTAAACTTGTTATAAGGACTAACTTCTAAATTTGAGCATAATAAAGGAAATATGGCCATCATTGTGCAAGTTGTCAATATTTTAAACTTGTTGGGTATAAATGTTGATTGGATTAAAGCTGTAAAACATTATTATCTAGCTCCATTATGCTCAACTCAACATAGGATCTAGCTGAGGCAAGTTGGTGAGCTCTGTTCAACTCACTTGACCTTCATTTCGGATTTTACTTGTTGATGCACATGATGTGTTAGCATAATGGAATTTTTGCCCTTAAAAAAATAATATATATATATATATATATATACCTTTACTAACACATACAAGCAAGCAACTTGACTGCAAATGGTTAATTGGGGGTATTATTTATTATTTTCTAAATTTGGCCTGAGTTTTCCAATGGGATTTAAACAAAGAATATAAACAGTTGACTACTTGTGAGGAAACAAAGGTCAATATCAAAAGATCATGAGAACACCTTTGTGGCCTTACACCAGCCGTGAAGTTCTAAGGCAAACGGTGAAGGATTAGACTTGTTTGAGATTGGGTTATTTGTTTAAATTCGGAGGATTATTGTGAAATTTGAAAGGAATTATATAAAAATATTAACTTCAAAAAATGGGTTTGAGTTAAATTTGTTCATGGGTTGAGGGTTGAGTTACTTGTCCAAAATTTGAGAGAGTTTGAGCAAAAAAATTAAGTCCGAAAAATGAGTTTAGAAAAAAATTAGGTCAATTTAAAATATGGGCCAAACTTGAGATTGAATATTCAAGGCCCGAGCTCGACTTAGCCCATTTTTCGATTTATAATATTTTATATTATGTAATTTAGACACTAAAAAAAATAAAACTATACTAAATATTTAATACTACTCTAATATACACATTAAAATAATACTAAGATGATTATATAAAAATTTTCAATAATATATATATATATATATATATATATATATATATATTATTAAATATTAAAATAATATAATATAAATATTTTTAAAAAAATATGGGCGGGTCTTGGCAAAATTTTAGGTTGGGTTGGAATTGGACAAACATAAAGTATGTTAATATCGTGCTTAAGCCCAACCTAGTCCATGAGCACTTCTAGTTTGAGCACATTGGCGTAGGCCGGCATCCTCAATGGTAAATTTATCATTTAGGCCTTCAAAGTTTTATAAAATTACAAATTAATATTATTATAAAATTGTACTTTAATCTTCTCATAAATTTATAATTCGTTTCTGCCCCTAACCAATTATCCAACTTCGCCTTTTTTGAACAAAAAAATTAGACTCAGGTCAAATTCAAAGCTCGAGCACGATGTGAACCAATTCTCTTTTAAGTTTAAAATTGGTTACTTTTTTCTTTTGTTTTCAAATGTGTTTATGTTTAAAATTTTAATAAAAAAATGATATTATAGTTTTTGTTTTCTTTTGGTTTAAAAATATATTTATTTGTTTATACATTTATGGGTCTGTCTTGATGACACGAAGTTCAGTATGTCTTTGACACGGGTTTTGTTCTTCCAGTTTGGTTTTGTGTGTTTTGGTTGAAGGCGAAAGGTGTTTTGGTTCGTCTGTTATGGAGGAGGGGTTAGCAAATCTTAATCTACTGGATGAAGAGGAGGAGGCTTTCTATGAAGATGCGACTATTGTGGATAATCAGTATTGTTTTTCTTTGGTTGGGCGGTGTCTTACGGATAGCGTTGCTCACTTTCCATCAATGAGGAATACTATGGCGGACTTATGGCACCCGATTGGTGGTATTCACATTGCCGATCTTGGTGAAAGAAGGTACTTATTTCAGTTCTTTAATAATGTGGATAAGAACAATGTTTTATCAGAAACTCCATGGTTTTTTAACATTTATTGATTTTAAGTGCTATTGATGTAGGGGAAGATCCCATGACTGTTCCATTGTCATTCTCAGAGTTTTGGGTTTAAATTCATGACCTTCCATCAGGGCTAATGTCTCTTACAATGGCTATGTAGTTTGGTAATTTCATTGGTACTTTTATTGAGTATGATACAACGGTGTCAACCTTAAGGATCCAAAAACTTCTAAGGATTAAAGTTAAAGTGGATGTGAATCAGCCATTAAAAAGATGCAAAAAAATTGTTGTTGGGAATGACAGGGTTTTCTATGCTCGCTTCTAGTATGAACGTTTGAATTTGTTCTGCTTTATTTGTGGGAAGTTGGTCATGGGAAAAGTTTTTGTCTCCTCCGAGTTCGTCTAGATCCATCAAAAGTGGTGTTTGGGTGGGAGGGTTTTTTACTAAAATAATATTAAAAAAAATAATATATACCAAAATAATATATTCTCCCCGTTAATTACCAAAATGGTACACTTGGGGGAGTGGTGCCTATCTGGTAGGCGGCACCACTGTGCACTCTGACAAAAAATAATTTTTTATTTATTTAATATTAATAAAATTATTTAAATCATATTTTTTTTTAAAAAATACTGATACGGGTTTAGGTCAAATCCGATACATAAATACGGGTGTGGTATTTTTGGGTGGTGCCTACCTACCAGGCGGCACCTCATTCACTCTCCCCTGCAAACTTTTCCTCGTGTTGTCCTTCAACCCTGCATGAAAAAAAAAATGTAAGATATATGGGGACCTTAAAATGATCCCCAAACACACAACATTTAGCAAAGAAAGAAAAGAAGAAGAAGAAGGAGGGAAGGAGGGTGGAACGGCAGCATCAAAGAGAGAAGGGAAGGAGAGAAAAGAAGAAAAAAAAGAAGGTATGTTGGATGATTTTAAATAGAAATTTTACTTGTTAGATGATTTTAAAAAGAAGAAAACGAAATTTTCTTTTATAAAAATGACTTAAAATAAATTTTAAATAGAAATTGCTTCAAATTTAAGAGTGATTTTAAAAATGAATGACTTAAAATTATCAAGACATGGTCTAATAATTATATTAATAGTATATTGGATGAGGTGACCATGTATTATATTTCTATGATTTCACATATTATTATTTTCTAAAATACATATTTTGCCTTTCTTTATCATATATATTATATATGTATGTATGAACCCCTTGTAAATAATATTTTGTTAAAATATTTTAACAAACATCAATTGATATAAACTATAGATTCATCAAAATATGGGTAAAAAATAAATTTATTCATATTATATTAAATTATGACATGCATGAAAAAAGGTATGTAAAAGTATACTTATTAAAATTTTATATAAAAGTTAAATGAAATTTAATTGAGTTGATAAAGTTAAAATTTTAAATCCATTTTATTGATTTTATATAAAATTTAAAAAATACACTAATAATAATCTAATGGTTTCAATTATTTTACTTAGTATGCAAGTGTCACAAGTTGAGATTTTAACTCCGATCACGTGTGGCCTTAGGGTTGGTTCCTATAACAAGAGGCCGAATTCAACTTTCGATCTTTGTTTGAGAATACTTAAGTCATGGCAAGCACAAGAAAGCACAAGAAAGAAAAAAAAGAGTTTATATTTGAGATTATTTTATTTAATTCATTTGATATATTTAAATATTTTATATATTAAATATTTTTTAAAAATATTTTTTAAAATGAAAAATTAAAAATAAAAATAAAAAACATTAGTAATTATTTTAATATATTTAAAAAAGAAACATTAAAATGTGGTTAATTGCCCTTCGTTATAATTAATTTTTAAAAGGTAAAAAAGAAAGAAGCATAAATGTAGTAAATATTTTATTTTTTTATAAAACAAACGATATATTTTAATAAATTACAAAATAATTTTTTAATATAAATTTAACACTTTACCTGCAAAATGTAAGAGTAAATTCAATACTTAAAATTTTAATTTATCAAAGTAATCAATATATAATTATTTGTTTTTATATATATCAAGAATTTTAATTAATTCTAGTTAAAAATTGTATTAATTACTTCTGACAGATTGATAATCTTAATTTTTTTATTGCAGATATGAATATAGATTCTTTAATTAAGGATGATAACCATATATCGGCATCTATACATATACAGGTAATAAATTGTTAGTTGTTAAAGTATAAAAAGTTCATTTAATTTACGATATTAAACTAAGTTATATTAACTATATCGATAATTTAATAGTCTCAGGATGTGTACCGGAAATTAAGAGGTCGCGTAAATGGGATAAATTATGAACCGGACGAACGTATCATGCCATACTTGATTGCAGCTGGATTTGGAGCTGCTTCACTGATCCGGACATTTGATTTGAGATATGACTTAATTTCCGCTTTGGTCGAGCGGTGGCGGCCAGAGACCCACACGTTTCACTTACCATGTGGCGAGTGCACTATCACACTAGAGGATGTTGCACTGCAGCTTGGGCTTCCAATCGACGGGATGCCCGTTACGGGGTCATCGACGGTATCTGACCCGACGGCCCTTTGTGAAAGCTTATTGGGAGTCTCACCCGATGATGGTGAATCGAGATTCACGGGATTGAAGTTCACATGGTTGAGGGAAAGATTTCACCAACTACCAGCTGATGCCACCGAATTTGATGTGAGGTGTGCCGCTCGGGCTTATATATTACATCTTATAGGGGGTGTATTGATGCCGACGGCAAATGGAAATAGAGTGCACATCATGTACTTGCCCCTATTGACCGATTTTAATGAAGCGGGTCAATATAGTTGGGGCTCGACAGTACTAGCGATGTTGTATCGTGAGCTTTGTCGATGCACAAAGCCTGCTGCCGTTGACATTTGCGGGTGTCTAATATTGTGACAATCGTGGGCCCTATATCGGATGCCTTTCTTGGCTAATATCAGACACCTGTCATACGTTTTTCCACTCGTGAACAGGTGATAACATCTAATCTTTGTCCACAATTATTTGATTTTTTTTATATGTAAATTTGATGTAATAAGTTATTTATTGTAGATGGCGTGGGAATCCGAATATCGAAAGATCATTCACGGTTCCGATATATCGACAGATGATCGAGACACATACGGGGGAGATGGTAAGTTATTCGTGGGATGCAATTACATGAATCTTCATTTATTAATATTAATTGAGTCGTCTTACTATAACAATGTTATTTAAATTTGCAGTTCCTTTGGATGCCCTATTCGGTCCCTGAGGTGGCGACTATTATTCCCGATTTTGTTCGTAACCACTCGTACTTTTGGTGCCTTGACGCACCAGTTATATGCTTTCAGACAGTCGAGTGGTACCACGGGGATCGAGTACTTCGACAATTCGGGTACATACAAACCATTCCGAGAGATCCAGTTGATTTAGGAAATATTCATGGTATCGATAAGAAGGGGAGACAGGGAATGGACAGGGGGCAAGTGCACAAAAGATACGTTGCCGTGTGGGCGAGACGGGCGGAGCGGATACCTCAACGTGACATAAATCACGGTTTCACTTTTGAGGTATCCGTAGAGTATAGACAGTGGTATTTTCAGACGGGGAAACCATATATATTTGGTAGGCAAACAATGTTTGTCCCCCGTTCATGCTACCACGTAGGCACCACTTTCAGCCGGCTGAGCCTGAGCCTGAGCCTGAGCCGCAGCACTATTCGGAGCCTGCGCTCGAGTCGGAGCGTAACACCGAGCCGACGCCTGAGTCGTATCATCCAGGGTGGTCAGGAAATGCATATAATACGAGTTGGTCAGCGCATGAGTATCATTCAGACTTTCTCGAGTCCAGCACCGATGAGCAGGATCCGAGATCGTCTTTGATGTTTGATATCTTCAGCCCAATACCACCACAGTTCTCTATTCCTTTCAGCTCATTACAGTACTCTACTCTTCCTCGCCCATTACCGCAACAGAACTTTAACCATGGCTCATCATCATCAATGACACCCGAAGGTGCGGAAGACGATGATGTTGATCGTCGTGAGCACCCACAACGTGATCGTCGACCACCACAACGTTTTACTCCTAGAACCACACCATCGAACCATCAAATGCGATGAGATGGGCCATTAAATATGTTTATGTTTATGTTTATGTTTATGTTCTTATTTATGTTTATGTATGCAAATATTTTGTATTTCCCTTTTCTACAAAACAACTACTTATGATCGTTTAATGTCATTAGCTAAACCTAATTAAATAAATTCAAACATAAAAATTATTAAATAAATTCAAATTTAAATAGAATTAATTCCAAATTCAATCATAAACTTAATTAATTCCAACAGAAAAATGACCAATAATAATAGCTTAAGTCGGGCCCGATCCAGATGACTGGCCAATATGATAGGTTCGTTGGGGGCAGTTACGTCGAGTATGTCCAGCTAGTCTACAAATTCCACACAACTTGCTGCCGTCTATTCTTTCCATAATGTCCATTTCGTTGCGGATTCTGGAAACATTCGGACGACCTTTCGGATTCCTTCGCAAACCTCTGTTCGGTATAAGCTCGAAAGTCATCGGAGGCACCTCCCATGTGGACAAATCAGGCAAGACGGGGAACTCATTTTCCCAAATACGTAACGTGCGCTGGAGAGTGTAAACGGGGTCGATGAACTGTGCAACATTGAGCGACACTTTAGCACAAGCTGCAACGACATGTGCACATGGATAATAGAGTGTATCGAACCTCCTGCAATCGCAGTGCCTATTCTGCAAATCAACCCCGTATGACCAAGGTGGGATACCAGGTTTTCGTCCAATTGTCTCTGTAACTTGAAATCGTTGAAATTGTCGTGAGTATATTTCAACGTTCATCGTCCTCGCTCTCTGACGGTTTGCATCCATTGCATTCTTGACAGTTTCGACAAAAACGTGTCCGGCGTTCATCTGGTCGATTTGTCGCGTCCCCATCACTGGCATCAAAGTAGCCAGCCTGTAGAACGTAGCCGAGAACACTGATGAAATCGATAGATGTCGTATTCTCTTAAACACGCCATTAACCGACTCTGTCAGGTTGGTCGTCATTTGACCATATCGATACCCGTCATCAAAACTTTGAGCCCATTGCCACGGCTCCATAGTACCCAACCACTCTCGTAACGGCTTGTTCGTTTCACCTTCCATGTCACGCTCAAGTTTGGTCATTTTTTGCCGAAATCGGTGTGGCTCTAACTCATACGCTGTTGGAATATTAAGAAAACATAAGTTATGCTCTCGAATTAAAACATAAAAAAAATATAACTTAAAACAAAATTTCTTTACCAATTCTCACAAGTCGTCTTCGCCAGTCCGCATTCTTATATTCTTTTTGAAAGTTTGCCGTAATGTGTCGGCTACAATAAACCGATCTCCATAGTACACTGGTACATCTAATGGCAGCAATAATCCCCTTTCCTCTATCGGAGATGATGCAAATATTATCGTTATGAACAACGTACCTCCGCAGGTTCGTCAAAAAGAATTTCCATGATTCCATATCTTCTTTGTCCACAATAGCAAATGCTATCGGGAGCACGTTCTGGTTCCCGTCTTGAGCCACCGTAATTAATAGAATCTACGTATATTTTCCGTATAGCCAGGTCCCATCTACCTAGATAAATGGCTTGCAGTGAGGAAATGCTCTAACATAGGGTTCAAACGTCCAAAATATATATTGGAAAATTCTTCTTCCCGGTTGTAAGTTGTTATCCGGACCATAATAAGGCCGTGTCACCAACTCAATCGCAGTTCCGGGCACGTATTGTCGCATTGCGGCTATCCACCCTTGCAGCTCATTGTACGATGCATCCCAATCACCGAACAATTGTTCCATTGCCATCTGTTTCGTAATCCATGCTTTTCGATATGAAACTCGATAATGGAATCGTACTTGCATCTCGACAATCAGTGTAGAAACTTTGATGGTCGGATCGTCCTTCACCATTGGCATGATATGTGTGCAGATAGTTCTGGAATCGAGTTTTCGATGATCTTCTGACAAACGTGTTGAACTGCATGTGTGAGGCCCAACAAATTTTCTTATCTCCCACTTTTGCGACTTCTGGATAAATGCAGCTCGTACCCGCCAATTGCAGCCTTCTGTCGAACACTCTCTAATATATAATGTCGGTTTAGACACAACGACTTTGTAGTCCACTAACAAATTCATGTTATATCGCTTAATGGCAAATACGCACTCTTTCTTCGAGTCAAACCTTTGACCCACGAACAACTGTTCAGGTTCTGGTGTAAGCGCCAATCGGTGAGCAGGCATTATATCAGGGTACTCTTCAAAATCGGCTGCATATGGCGCATCAGGGTCTATAAGTGACATGTGTGCCCCAGCAGGATAATTGTGCATCACAATACGTCGACCATCCGGGACGTCGTCATTTAGGCCTTCCTCATCGATATCATCCGGGACCTCGTCCATGTCGGGATCACTAGCAATATCGTCCTCGTGATCAGAAGGATCACTACTATCATTTCCATCATCACCATCCGTATCATTATCGGGTGCAACATTAAGATCGATATTAATCCCACTGATCCCGCAAGCTACAGATTGATTATCAATGTAGGATGTCGGATCCATCATACTTAATGGAGTGGGATCTTCAACTCTCTCAACATCAGTTAGCTCAGCAAATAACTGAATCGGTGCATTTTCATTACTCTGATTCCCACAATAAAGAGCGATCATTGTCTCAACATCTTCATTATCTACGAGTTCCATCTCGGTAAATTTGATAGGATCTGTTGAAACTGGAAACTTATAGAAAAGTTTTGAAATCCTTCTCCCACAACGTCTAGCAATTCTTTCACTAATCTTTGCCTTCATATTATCCACCGAGACATTTTTACTAAATCTCATTGCTAGTTGTTGACGACATTCAAATACACATCCAATTGTTGTTGTTAAAATTTTCCCATCGAAAAAAACGCATACGAAAAATTGATTTTCCATCTGTTAAAAGAAATAAATAACATTTTTTACACAAATAATATAAAAAATTATTTATTCTAAATAAATAAAATTATAGTTAAAATTTTCTGCTAACCTTCTGTTTCCTTTTCTTCTTCAAAACTTTTGCTTCCTTTCCTTCTTCAAAAATTTACTGTTATTCCTTCTTCAAAAATTTGTTGTTAAACAGATCTGATGGGGTTTAAATAGCATTAACAAAGGCACCACTAGTGCCGCCTACCCAGTAGGCACCACTAGTGCCGCCTACCTAGTAGGCACCACTTGTCAAATTTTAATTTTATTTAATTTAATTTTCTTTTTGTAATTTAAAAATATATAAAAGTGTATTATTTTTTATATTTAAATTTTTCTTATATTATTATTGTAAAAATCTGGAGATTATTATTATTTTGATAAATAAATATTTTTTTATATTATTTATTTAAAAATATTGAGTTATTCTTATTTAATATTTAATTAATTTTTTTAATTTTATAATATTTTTTCTACAATTCTTATATTTATTAAAAAATATATATTTTTATATTATTTAAGTTACTAATTTTTTTTGTATTATATTTTGGTGTATAATATTTTTTTTTGTATTAGTTTTGTAATAAAAATACGAGTTGATGCCACTTGATAGAAAGGCACCATTGGTGCCGCCTGACAGGTAGGCACCATTGGTGCCGCCTGTCAGGTAGGCACCACCCATTTATACTATTTTCGTATTTTTATACCGGGTTTTATACTTACCGGGTGTTTTTTTAATAATAAAAAATTATTTTTTGTCAGAGTGCACAGTGGTGCCGCCTACCAGATAGGCACCACTCCCCCAAGTGTACCATTGTGATAATTAACGGGGAGAATATATTATTTTGATATATATTATTTTTTTGTATTATTTTAGTAAAAAACCCTTGGGTAGGATGAATCCTTACGGGCGCCGGCGAGAAGGCGAACTGCTGCTGTAAGCAAATGGTTACGTGATGCAGATGGGTCGAAGGTCAACTATCAGAATAAGGAAAGTGATATGGCAAGCGGGAATATAGGAGAGAGTAGATATGATGGGCGTAGTTCAATAGCAAGTGGATTAGAGGAGAATCCCAATAAAAATGGTAATTTGGATCGGCGGATTTGGAGGAAAGGTGATTCAGTGAATAAACAAAATCCAAATCTTATCCCACTTGGAAAAAGGAAAGATTTGGTGGCTTGTAAAATGGGCAAATCTTCAAGTCGGGCTGGGAAGGAAAGTAATTGGGTTGCATCTGATAAATGTCTTTTAAGTTTGGGTCAAGAGGAGGAGCATAGTCCACTGTCTGTTTTAGAAGGAAAAAAAAAGGTAGCATTTGTCAGAGGATTCCATTCTGCCTTTGGAGAAGGAATCTGATGGTGTTCCCAATAAGAAAGTGGCTGGCTTTGCTGGGCAGAACAACTGAGCACAATAAAAATTGTTAGTTAGAATGTCCGTGGTTTGGGGAATCCACGGTACGTTCGTAGGCTCAAGAATAAAATTCAAGCCATAAATCCTCGAATTTTGTTTCTTATGGAAACAAAGCTAAGTGCAAAGAAGATGGAAGTGGTGCGTAGGAAGTTGGGTTTTATGCATGGCATAGATGTTGACGCTAATGGTATTAAAGGAGGGTTGGCATTATGTTGGAAAGAAAATTCGTTTGTTAGCCTGCGGAGTTATTCAAGCTTTCACACTGATACGAATATTCATGATACTGATAATAGTGAGACTTGACGGTTAACGGGATTTTATGGATGTCCAGAGGAGAGGAATAAACATCTTTCGCGGGAGCTTCTTCGTAGGTTGGCTAATGATAGCAATGAGGTAGGTTTACTGTGGGGGATTTTAATGAAGTCCTCTATTCTTTTGAGAAGCAATGAGGTAGGTTACGTTCAGAGAAGAATATGGTTGGGTTTCGTTCGGCTTTAGAAGACTGTGGGTTGAGTGATTTGGGCTTTCATGGATATTGGTTTACATGGGAAAAGGGTCGCTTTCAGTATACTAATATTAGGGAAAGAATTGACAGGGGTGTAGCTTCTTCGGCATGATAGGCTCTTTTTTCGTGGTATTTGGTAGAAAATCTGCCCCACACGTTCTTGGACCACTGTTCGATTTAGGTGGATATTTGTGGGAACGCCCGATCATTAAATAGAGATGCATCTCGAAAATTTAGATTTGAATTTGCATGGTGTTTGCAAAAATTGCTAGAAGAGGAAATTAGAAAACAATGAGAGAGTTTGAATGAGGAAATCCCTTGTAAGCTAGCAGCTTTGGGCAAACATCTTAATAAGTGAAATTTTCTTTATAAAAAGGAAAGTGGCAAGATTTGATCACAGCTTGAGGCCAGATTGTCTGAGTTAGTGGATAAAAACCCTACTGATGATGTTCTAACTGAAATCACTGGCATTCAACTAAACTTAAACCTTGAAGCGGACAGAGATGAATTGCATTGGGAGCAAAGATCCTAGGTTAATTGGCTTCGACACGGAGATCGTAACACTAGCTTCTTTCACAAGGCAGTTGTGGGGAGGCAAAGAAAAAACAGAATTTTGGGTCATGAGAATGGTGATGGGCGTTGGATTTCTAGTGAGGAAGGCATGCTTAAGATAGCCTCAGATTATTTCCAGCATTTGTTTACAACGTCTGATGCAGGTGACGGTAAGCAAATTTTGGAGTTGGTACAAAGTCGTGTTACAAATAGTATGAATGCAGACCTTCTTAAGCCGCTTACAAAAGAGGAAATAAGACAGTCTATTATGTCTATGACGCTCTAAAAGCTCCAGGAATTGATGGGTTCCCAGCATTTTTTTATCAAAGGTATTAGCAGATTATTGGTCCTCAAATTTCTTATTATTGTTTATTTGTTTTACATGGTGAAATAGAAATTGAGGATATTAATAAAACACATATTATTTTGTTACCAAAAATTGACAAGCCCAAAAATATCACCCAATTTAGGCCCATTAGTTTATGTGATGTGGTCTATAAGATTATAGTCAAAACAATTATTAATCGTTTGAGTGTGATATTAAGAAATTGTATTGATGAAGCTCAAGGAGCTTTTATTCCGGGTAGATAGATTTCAGATAATGTTCTTATTGTGTACGAGATTTTGCACATGCTTAAAATGAAAAAAACGGTAAGATGGGTAGTTTTGCACTTAAACTCGATATGAGTAAAGCGTATGATCGGGTTGAATGAAATTTTCTAACAAGCATGATGAGCATGTTGGGGTTTCATTTGGATTGGATTACCTTGGTGATGCGTTGTGTGTGTTTTGTCTCCTATACTATGGGCGTTAATGATGCTTTGAGTGAACAATTTTTCCCTTCTAGAGGATTACAGCAAGAGGACCCCTTAAGCCCCTATCTTTTTTTACTATGCGCGGAGGTCTTTCCAACGATTTTGAATGAGGCAAAACGGGAGTGTCAAATGTCAAGGGTTAAGATTGGCAGAGGTGGTCTTGCTATAAATCTTTTTCTTTTTTTTTGCAGATGATTGCATATTATTTGGTAATGCAACTGAGGAACAGGCGCAAGCAGTTCATAGAGCTATTGTTGAATATGAGGCTATATCTGGTCATAGGGTAAACTTTGACAAGTCTTTACTCTACTTTGGTGCTAATGTTACTTTGGAAGATCGTGGTACAGTTGAAAGAATTTTGGGAATTCGGATTGCGACTAACCTAGAAAAGTATTTGGGTCTCTCAATGATGGTGGGGAGGAAGAAGAGATGGGCTTTTGCAGAGTCTGTGGATAGATTTCAGAAACGGATTGAGCACTGGTCTAATCGTTTTTTATTAATTGGTGGGAGGGAGGTCTTTGTTAAGACGATTCTATAAATGACTCCTATTTATGCAATGCAGTGTTTCTTGCTGCCCAAATTATGATGTCGTTAATTAGAGGGTCTAATGAACAAATTCTGGTGGTCCCAAGGTAAATCTAATAAAGGAATTCATTGGGCCAATTGGAGTTCGCTTTGTGTGGAAAAAGGCAGAGGATGGGGTTTAGAGACCTTCATTTGTTTAATGAAGCGCTTTTTGCTTAATAGTTTTGGCGTTTGGTTATTAATCCTACCAGTTTATTAGCGAGAGTTTTTAAGGCCCGTTATTATCGTATTTGATGCAAAAGTATCCTCTTACCCTTCATTTTCCTGGCGCAACATATGGAGTGCTAAGGAGGTTATTGAAGATGAGGTTTGTTGGCGTATTGGTAATGGGGAGAGTGTTAATATTTGGAATGACCCTTGGCTTCCATCACCTGGTCATAGCAAAGTTTCAGTTCAGGGAATTAATCTAAAGTTTACTACAATCAAAGATGCAACCGATTCTAGTGCAGGTACTTGGAAGACAGAGATTGTTGAACGGCTATTTGATGAGAAGCAATGCAGGCATATTCTCCAAATTTCGATTGCTCAGCCCTCTCTTCCAAACACACTGGTTTGGCGACATGACGCTTCAAGTACATATTCAGTGAAAAGTGGATACAAAACGCTCATCTTTGAGCTTAACATGCCTACTCTACCAAAGTTAGTTACAGACCTTTTACAACAAATATGGGATTTGCAGCTCCCATAAAAAATCAAGATACATATGTGGAAATTGATTAATAACTTCCTGTCGGACTATGATAATCTTGTCCGAAGGAGGCTCAGGGCAAGTTCTGAATGCCCGTTGTGTAAACAGCAACCTGAAGACGCTGCCCATCTGATTGGGCTATGTGAGGTTCTGCATCAAATCTGGTTGCAGCTTGGTGTCATGCCTTCAGTCCCAATGTCCAGTACCTCAGATTATAGAGAATGGTTAGCACGCGTTTTCCAAAACTCAAATAAGCAAGTCAGACAGTTAATCTCTATATCATATTAGGCTCTTTGGTATCGGAAAAATAAGCTGGTTCATGAGGGTAAGAAAGACAGTATTCAAGAGCTACATGGTTTTATTAAAGGTTATATTCAATATATTAACCTGGTGCAACAAGATTTGGTGCCTATGCGACCCATGCAAACAAAATAATGGCGGCCACCAGACGAGGGTTTTATCAAGCTAAATTTTGATGCTTCTTTTCTTATTCATAACAATCTATCTATTGCTGCAGTTCTTGCACGAAATCATGAGGGGAAAATTATGGGTGCTTGCTCATACCTTTTTCAGAATGTAGCGGATGCTTTCTTAGTTGAGGCTCAAGCGTGTGAAATGGCCTTGTGGTTCGCAGTAGAGATAGGGTTTCAAAGAATCGTGGTAGAGGACGACTTCTTGTCTGTCATTAAGAAGCTAAAATCTCGGATTGAAGACAGATCGTTGCTCAGAGTGATTATTTACAAGATTCGAAGATTGGAACTAAGGGTTGAGGAGATCTCTTACCAGTTTGTTCGAAGGGAAGCGAACATGGCGGCTTATATTCTTGCAAAGGAGGGTCAATGGTCTAATCCACAGTTTTGGGTCGAAGAAGCTCCAGCTCCGATCAAGAAAGAGGTAGAAGCATATTGGCTCAAATGGTGTCGACAGGTAGTAGATCTGGTTGATTTCATCTTTGAAAGGAGGAGAAGGTTCAGTGGAATTTCCTAAGTGGTTTTCAAAGATTTCTTCCCCTTTTTAACTCTTTGTTTCTTTGGGTTTTTTGGAGGATTAGGGATGAAGGCTGTTGGTCTTTTTTTATTGCATTGTAGGTATTTGGTTTTGTTTTGGTTTTTTTATGATATGATGTGTCCTCTCACTTGATGAAGGGCTTGAAAATGGTTAGTCTTCTGAGGGTGGGTGGCGTTTTTGTCTAATTTATTTGGTTTTGTCTTTTCAAGTTATGTATTTATTTCTTTTCTCAGATTTTATTTGTATTGAGCCAATTGTCTATTAATGAAGAAGTACCAACTTTTTTGTCAAAATTTTCTTAATAAAAATACTTCAAAAAAATATAATTTTAATAAAAGATATATATTTAATAAATATTAAATAAAAATAATGATGTTTTAAAATTAAAAAATAGAATGTGCGGATCTTAAAAAATTTGAGTTAGACATTTATAAATATAAAATTTGAGATTTATATATCGACGCAATGTTTCAATCTGACGCAGCTCATGAATATCTTCATCCCCGATAGGCCCTGGGTTTCTTGTTAAAGTGCGTCTAATGCTTCATAATGGGCCTCCTAGGCAGTCCCATTGCTTGGGCTGTCCTGGGTTGTCTAGTACATGGAGGCCAATGTAGCATGGGAGAACTAGACCTATAAATTCGAAAATCAATCCGTAATAGTTAGAACAAGTAATTCAAAATGACATGAGTTAGAGATGACCAGATAAAAAAAGTTTGATCAGTAAATATGAATGACTAGAACGCGAAATCAATTGAATTTAAAATGGTTGACCTTAAAATAAATCAAAGAAAGTAATTTGAAATAATATGAACTCATGATAACACGATTAAAACAAAACTTGAATGATAAACCCTAAAATCGATTTGAAACTCAAATAAATCTTATTCAGATTAACCAATCCAAGACTAACTCCATCCGTCCATAGTTTATTAAGCCTTTGTGGAAAATGATAATAAACTTGATGAGCAATTGAATTATGTTACGCTAAGCAAATAAATCTTTGACGCTTTGGGTAATTAGCGGCCACCTCAGACACCGCCCATCCACGGCTTGAACTTTCATCGGACTTTCTGAGAGGATTTTCACAAACACTCTGCAAGCATCCACACGGAGAAGCTGGGAAACATAGCCCAATCTGGGTTCTCGAGCCCAAAAGACATTTTTACCCAACATGGCAGCAGGGATGATTGTTGTGCGACATTGAACACGGGATCTTTGCCAATTGTAATGAAGCTCAAATGTGATTTCAACGTTCTCCAATCACATTCGGAAGCACGTGTTGAGCACTAGTTGAGCACAATCCATGACTTTTTTTTTTTTTTTTTTTTGGCCAGTGAACACTATCCAGGACTTTAGATGATGATTATCCGATAATAAACACCTATTGGGTGATAATCCTCACTATAAAAGATATAAATAACTCAACTCCGCCACCTTCTTCTCCAAGACAAAGAAAAAAAAGTAATGGTATATTATCAAAAATAGCCCCCCAAACCTTTGACCACATATTTACCATTTCAACCTTCCCCTTTAATCCAAATTTAGTATCCAGTAGTATTTTAGATTCGAGTTTCACCCTGGTGTGGGTTCTTTTCCAAATTATTTTGGATTTAAGTCCCATCTTATATAATTTTATCTAGATTTATTCTACTTTAAATTTAAACACATTACTATTTTCATTCCGTTGTACTTTGTATTAATATTAATTGATGGAATGTACTATGTCTATATAATCCACTCCTTAACAAAAAGATTTTAGATATCAAACGAACATTGAGAAAAACCGAACAAAACTTATCCATAATATACTCACATTACAATTACAAATTATGAAATTCTAACATCGATACTCAAAAACCGAAAACCCAAATTATATGGACCGTTAACCAAATTCTTGGGACCACGTTCTAGAATCAATAAGCTAGAAATGTCAATTTGGAGTCTATCTTCCAGCCGCCCACTTTGAATTTAAGGTACAACAATACATATCTAAATTTCCTTCCTTCTAGAAAACCGGTTCAATCCCGCCTTTCAAACCGGACCAAAGTGTAAAAATAAAAATAAAAATAAAAATAGCTCTCAGATTTTCTTTTAATTTTGAGGTTGAGAAATTTGTTTCTTTTGAAAAAAAAATTAATTTAATTTAATTTTCATCAATTTTAAAAATGAGTAATTATAATGTCTTCCATCAATTTTGATTGGTATAATGATTAATTTAACTCTCAAAATTCACACATTCTATCAATTTGGTCCTAATTTAACAATTTTGTCCTGCAACATTTGTGTAAATGTTGAGGTTAAATTTGTTGAACTTTTTTAGAATCAAGGTCAAAATGACAAAATATGTAAACATCGAAGGCTAAATTTGTTACTATACTAATCAAAATTACGTACAATTGACGGAAGACATTAACGACATAACTAATTGTCTTTAGTGGCTTACTTTCAAATTTGACGGGATTAGATTGCTCTAATTTTCTGAGAGGGACTAACTTACTCAATTTTGAAATTGAGAGGGATTGAAGAGATTTTTTACCTTAAAAAAATCGAGCTAAATTCATGTCGATGATATAAAATTTTCTTATGTTGAAAGGAGTATAATTAACCGTATTTAACTACTTGAGATAACTAATAATATTATAAAAATGGGATAATATGATTTTTGACCCTTGAACTTAGTAACTAGGTTCACTTTGGTACCTATACTTTTATTTGATCCACTTAGGCACTTGAACTTGACAACTAGCTTCATATTGGTCTTTGAACTTGAAGAGTGCCATCATCACTTGAAAATTAAAAAAAAATAATATAAATTTTCAAGTGATGATGTGTCATAATCTTAAAGTGTCACATTTAGTATTTTAATAATTGGATTGGTGGTTGAACATGCCAGACTATCGATTCCTAATTTAACCAGTTCGATCGGTTCGATCGTCGGATCAACAATAAATATTTTTTTATTAAACATGTTCAATTGTCAATTTTTGTCATGGCTTTCGAATTTTACCAATTTCAAGCAATTTTTAAGTCAATCGATTCAACCCCTTTGTTCAAACTATTATATCGATCTAATCTGTCTATCCATCCAATCCGATTCTTTTCCAGTAGCATTGTTCACATCATCAAATCTTGACATAATTCAATTTCAGGGATCAAAATGAATTTAGTTGCCAAGTTAAAGGACCAAAATGTATGAAAAAAATACATGTACCAAAGTGAACCTAATTATCAAGTTCAAGAGCAAAAAATTACATTATCCCTATAAAAATTGAGAAACTAAATTAAACTAGATTAAAATATAGAAATTAAATATAATAAAGGGACTAAAATCAAAATTCAGCCAAAATTAAAGGAATGTTCTTGGAAACTATATGGGGCACATAAAGTGTACGAGCTTTATAGTCCTTGATAGAGTGCTATTTTAGAAGGTGAAGCCAATCAAGAAAACTTTATTGACAAGCAAATTAATATTCTAGAATCAATAATCTAGAAGTTTGAAGGGTTTTTTACAAAAATAAAATAAAAACAACGCCTGCCGACTACTTTGAATTTAAAGTACATTAGTATAATTAATATATATATATATATTCTATTTAGATTCCAATCTCATGTCGATTGAGTGTTTGCTCGATTGGTATAGATATTATTGTCAATGTAAAAGGACGTAGGTTCGAGTGTGTTGAAGTGTAATTATTTTTCTATTTATAAGTTTGAAAGGGACTATGGATAGTTCTAGACATTATATCAAAAAAGTAAATATGATTAGAATCTATAAGGCCTAATCTCTTTAAAAATGGAAATTTATGTTATAGTCCTTTTGCAAGTTATAAATTATATGGTAAAATTGTATTTTAGTCTTAAAATAATGACATTTTGATTAAATTCTTTTAGAAAATGTGAAGTTATAAGTTAATATAATGGTAAATTTGTATTTTGATACTCACAAAATTTTATAACTCAATTTTTAGTCCCTCTAAAAAAATTTATAGCTTCACTCTTGATGCAATGTGTGGGTTTTCAATTCCATCATGCGCATGTGTTATGTATGGGTTTTTTTTTTCTGATTCTTCTCGATTCTTTATTCATTATGCTTTGCATCGATTTGATTCTATGTTATTTATAATTACATTGTACTTATGAACGTATTCTATTTGTAATAATAAAACTTTCGGAAAAAATCCGAAAAAGTTAGATTTTGTTTAACAGCCTATGAAGATAAATTTACATACATTCGAAATTACAGTCTAATTATGATATTCACTCATTTATTTTACAAAAATCAAGAAATTGATTTACCTATTTTAATTTAGATAAATTAAAATAGATTGATTTCGTAAATTTTGCAAAAAATAGAAGGATACAAATAATAATTTAAATTCTCAATTAGACATTATTTTGAAAGGCTTATTGTATGTACAGCTTATATATATATATACCAAATCTAAGTTGTTCACATAGTAAGTGAAAATGTATCTAAAATTCGATACATGTGCTTTAGATATCCGAACTAGCATTTAAGCCCAAATTGGCAGCTAGGCTAATAAAATGATCTGATTGATATTGATTTTCTGAGGACTTTATTAAAACTTTTTGAAATTTGGGGATGTGTGATGCAATTAAACCTAAAAAATTATTGGAAACCACTTTTGTTGACATTTTAGGCCTAAGAATTTGTCCATAACTTTTAATTTTTCCACAAAAACAAATCAAAAATAGTTTAACAAAAAATCGATATCTTCCAATTCCTTGTCAAAATTATCTGCTGGAAAATAGAATGAATCAAAAAGGTTCCAAAAATATAATATGGGATTAATTGCACTAGAGTCCTCTTACAATAATCTAGATTTCAAATTGATATCCAAACTTCAAAACATTCTAATTGAATCCTCAAAATATTGATATTATATCAATCAAGCCTAGTCGTCAACTTGGGCATTAAATTTGACACAAGTAAATTTAAAACACATTGATCAAATTTTAAATACGTATTGTACCTACTGTAATTGCAACCCGTGTAGATAGTACCCTTAAATTTTAATAGGGTTTTTTTTTTTTTTTATCACATCGGATCCAAGCTATCAATGTGATAGGTGCATATATGTTTGAAATTCAATCCACGTGTTTTAACTATACTCAACGTCAGATTCAAGATAACATTTAACACCTAAACTAATGACTAAGTTAACGAAATAACATGATTGATATTATATTAATACTTTCAAAACTCAATTTAAACATTTTGAAAATGAAGGACCAATTTAAAATAAGAGTCATAGTTTGGATGCACACAACGCAATTAACCTTATAATATATAAGTTGAAAATATATATGAAATATTGACAGAACTATGTGATGGGGCTTTATATAAAACCAAAAAATTCTGGATAGGGAGCAAAGTTAAAAAGTTTATATTAAAATGTCTTGAATTGACTTTTTTAAATTTTGAAATGAGTCAAAATTATAATTTCTTCTATTTAAAACAAATTAAAAGAAATTAAATCCAACTATTTAAAAAGTACAATATATTTTTTAAAATAATAATTAAACCATTTAGTTACACATCTATTATTAAGGGTGTTCAAACGGTCGATTCGGTTAAAATATCTTAATCGAATTATCATTAATCGAATTACTCAAAATGTAAAAAATATAACCGTTAACCGAGTCGAAATTTTTTCAAATACATTAACCGAATCGAAATATTTCGGTGAACTGAATTAACTGAAATTTATATGTTTTTGTTTTTTGGTTAAAATAAATATAAAACATATAAAAAGTACATTGTTAATGTTCATTTCTTTAATAGTTTAAAAATTTTAAATGGAAGTGAAACAACAAATAAAACATTAGAAACACTACACAAGTCTTGAAAATTAACAACAATCAAACACTATGTTATATATAATATAACATTATTTATTTCGGTTAATTGATTAATTCTATTAATTATCCAATTTCGAATCAAATCATCCAATAACTAATATTTCAAAATATTATTAATCGACCTCCGATCGAATTAAATTGATCTAATCAATTAATTCGATTTTAACTACACTGTAAATATCTTCACGACAGTGTATGAAATATTAATATGATATATATTAAGGCCCAACTTATTTTTCCTTCTAGAAGAAAGTGGTGGCAATATGGTTCCAAGCTGGTGAAATGGTCCCATAAATTTCGTGGTATCCTTTACCATTCCCATTAAATTGAAGATCTTTTTGGTGTTTTGTCTGATCCCAGTTGCGGCTAAGATCATCTATAAACCAATCATCATTTATTTATTCATTTATTTTACTATTAGAGGTGTTGATGGGAATAGTAGTTTATTTAATTCCATTCGTTTTGAATTAAGTTTGAATTTAAAATTTTCAAATTTGAATTATTTTGACTTAATCTGTTTGGGTATTTGAAATTAATAAAATTATAAAAACAATTTTATATTAATATTTTCATATTTTTAAATAGTAAAACTTTCGTTTTAGGTAATTTTGACTCAATCTATTAACATATTAAGTTGAGATCACTCATTTCCAATTTATTTTCTATTTTAAAAAATAAATTATTGTTAAATTTACGAGTTTAATAACATGCCATGTGTCATTGCATTATATATATAAAAGATAAATTATTTTATGGATCCTTCCCATCACATCATTTATGGTACTTTTCTAATTACTTAATGACATTTCAATAATTTTTTTCATGTTATTGATACATAATTTTGATAATTTTTTTCTTTGAATATTGAATCTCGAATCTGATCCCTAAACCCCAAACCCAAACTTCAATTTAAGAGTCAAATTTTGAGTGTCGAGTTCGAGATTTAGAGATCGAAATTAATGATTCGAGATTCGAGATTTAAAATTTAAAACTTGTAAAAAAAATTACCAAAATTATTTATTAATAACATTAAAAAAATTATTAAAATATTATTAAATAATTAAAAAAAATCATAAATGATGTGATAAAAAAATTCAAAAAATAATTTTTCATATATAATAATTATTATAATTTCAAATCATGTAAAAGTTTGAAGAGTCTAATCTAATTAGTGATATTGTTCAACTCAAAATAAAATTCACACACAATTTAATAACATGGTCTAGATAGTAGTGTTTAATTAACAAAGAAAAGCTTAATCTCGATCTTTAATAACTGTAAAACTACAACGGTTTCTCAGAGCCTGCTTTTTAAACATCAGCCAAAGCACAACAAAGGCCGATAAAAAAGAGTACGTGGCGCAATCAGCGACTCTATTTTCTCCCGCTAAACTCGCCGGTCGTTTTTTTCCGTCGTTAGTAAATCAGCTTTTTTTTTTTATATATATATATATATGTACTTGACTAATTAACTGTACAGATTTATGGAAGTTTAAAAATCGTTGATGAGTTCAACTTCCAAACTCGGTAGCGTGAATGAGTCGACTCGGTTTACCAGCACTGATCGGTCTCCCAACTCCTCCCTCTATATCCTGAAACCCTAGAAACTGAAGTCAACGGCCGTTGGTTTCTCCATACAAGCTTACTATCGTATACGGCCCGTTTTTGTGGATCCGATAAAGTACTGTACGCCGCGTGGATCTTCATGAACTCGTCCGCCGACGAATCTTTCCGATCGATTGCCGCCACGTCTGGATGGCAAACTCTAGCCAATCGGCGGTACGCCGATTTGATTTCCTGGTTCGAGGCACCGACGGGAATCCCTAGAACTTCGTACAACGACGTGCACGTTGCCATTCCTTGACGGCTTAGGTAACCGTTCGTCGATCCTTTCTGTTGTTGCGAAGTGTAAGTAGCGGCGGAGCGAGGTGGCCGGAATTTGGAGCGGGAAGTAGACGGCGGAGTAAGCGGAGAAACGGAAAGAGAGGTTAAGATATGAAGAGAAGAGAGCATCGTATGAGACGGTTATCAGAGTTGCTAAGTTTCGAGAAACTATTGGAGGGCAAGGGATATATATAGCGACTAGAGACTGTTTTTCTTTAAAATTAAAAAATAAAATAATTGTAAATATATG
This sequence comes from Gossypioides kirkii, assembly GCA_005610355.1. NCBI lineage: Eukaryota > Viridiplantae > Streptophyta > Magnoliopsida > Malvales > Malvaceae > Gossypioides > Gossypioides kirkii. The sequence goes on from CP032248.1 coordinate 40,076,379, forward strand.
TACGAATAATTACAAAATAAAATTAATTTAAAACAAAAAATAACTAATAAAATTTAAGTTGGATCCATAAATTTATTTTAATGAGGGTTTTTATAGATAAAATTATAAGTTTATCATGTATTAATTTGTAATTTTATCATTTTAAAAGATTAAATAGAGTTTTTTTTATTTTTATGAGGATTAAAATGTAATTTTATTATATATTAATTTATAATTTTTTATTTATAAAATGATTGAATTAATTTCTTTAGGGGTTAAAGTTTAATTTTACTATATTAATTTATATTTATATAAAAACCGAATTGAAAATTTTTCATTTTTGAAAGCTTTCCTTGCGGGTAAAACCTATCTATGATAATTGCTTATAGTTAAACTGGAGACCTACATCAATAAATCTAGAGCCTCGACTTTTGCTAAAGTTAAAGTTTTATTTTACTTACCGATTGAACATAGTTCAGTTGACATCGTTACTATTATAATGGGTAAGAGAATATGGATTCGAACTTGCTTATGCGCGTATTATTTTCAGATATAGGGATTATGAGCAATAGAAGGAAGTGTAAAGAAAATGGATAAATATCAAAACTATATATGAATTTTGATACAATGTACAATGTCATATATAAATTTTGATTTTATTGATTTTATACATGAAATCTTAATTTGATTTGATTTTCAAAAATCGTTAATAACGTTATCGAATCAATATCATTTTATGTTGGATATCACATATACAAGAAATTACATCAATCCAACATGAAAATAAATATATATATTCGTTTTCTTTAAATATATACAATTGTATCAAATTCAAAATGTCATGTATACGTAAAAATGACAATACAAATTGTGCATAATTACACCAAATAAAAATAAATGTATTATATACATATTAAAATAAAATTCATCTATAAATTTAAAATTTATATATATAAATATTTATTTTATTTTATCCAATGCTTATCCAATTAGTGGTGGTCAAGTTTTCGCTATGAGTCAGCTACTGAACTCTGCCGTTTTCAATTTTTCGTGCTTATCAAGATTTTTCTTTTTTCCTTATTTTTTTTATTACTTAATATATATCGATAATAATTCAAGATCAAATTCTTTATGCCAATTAAGTCTTAGCGAGTGGAGAACTCCAGCCTCTAAAATAAATTTTTTATTTAAATTTTTTAAAATTTTAAATTTTTAATGATATTTTGACTCTTAAAAATGAAAAAAATGATTTAATTTTTTAAAAACTATAAAGATATAAACTATTAAAATAGTAAAATTATATTTTTACTATCGTAAAAATATACAATTTTAATTTCGACCCCTCAACAATTTTCTAGGTTCGTCCCTGGTTTTAGCTCGATTAGTATAGATATTATTGTCAATGTAAGAATATGTGAGTTCAAGTGCGTTGAAATGCATTATCTTCCTATTTAAGAGTTGAGGAGGAACTATAGATAGTTCTAGACATTATGTCAGAAAGAACATATATAATCAAAATTTATAATGAGATTGTTTAAAAAAAATAAAATTACTTAGGAATTTTTTATTTTCAAGATAAATATTAATAGTAGATTTAAATACAAGTTTTTGTCATTATATCAATGGTTTAATTTATATATTTCTTATTGATGTATATGTATATGTTTATTTATATGAAGTAATTATTAGTATCAAATTATTATAATATAAATGGATTGTTCGATAATCACAAAGTAAAATTAAATTATTACAGAAAAGGATTAAGAGTTAATTAAATTTGATCATAAGTTGGGCTTTGAGTCGATGCAAAATTTTAGGTCTGTTTTTTAGGTTCGGGTTTGACTTAGCTCAAAAAATGGACCTAAAGTATTGTCCAAGCCCAGTAGCCCGTATTAAATTTTTTAAAATTATTTTTTATATAAAAATAAATTTTAAAAAATATAATACATGAAATATACTAAAAGTATTAAAATAAATATTTCACAACAAATTTAAAATACATTAAAAAGTCTTTATACTTAAATAACACTAAGATAAATATAATTTACCAATTAAATGCCTCTAAAATAGTAGAAAAATTAACAATAAAACTAGAATTATACAATATTCAAACAATAACAATAAAATAGCAGCAATATAATAGCGGAATGATATAAAAACAACAACGAAATGGTTACGAAGCAACTGATTCAGGTCGGGTTGGTCTAGAGTCAAAAAATTCTACACGAGGTTCGACTCATTTAAAAAACGAGTTTTATTTTTTGCTCAAACTCATTTTTTGAATTTATATTTTTGTCAAAACCCTCCACTTTTCGAATGAACATTCGAGTTTAGGCAAGTGACTCAACCCATGATCAATTTTAAAGCTAATACAATCTAAACTAAAACTGACGAATTAAACTAATTAAAGTAGAACTTATATATAACAACTCATGATGAAACTCAGACATGTATTAACATGTTGCCTCTATTGAAAAAAAGGTAATGGCATGAACTTTAATAATTTAAAATTTAATGAACCTTGTATATTGACTTGATGGTTAAGGTATTCATCGTCTTAAGTATGATTGGGTTCGAATCACGTTGGTGATTACCTTTCTTTAATTCACTAATTTTTTTTTCTTAAAATGTAATGTAAACTTTTGTTTGTATAAAAGAATTTCAATTTTTATTGAATGTGTTTTATTGTTTTTAGCATTTTCCTTGGTAAAAGCCTATAAGGGATACAAGATTTTTATTTTATTATTGGTTATAAATGAGTTTCAATGTGGATTGAATAAAATATGGGGTTCATATCCTATCCAAAAATGGGATATATTTCAAGAAGAAGGATATTTATACATTTACCTGCATTGTATGTAGCCCGCCAGCACTTATTATATAGCAAATTAACAATATTGAATGTGATTTGTCAAGTTGTTGGAACCGTGGTTCAATCGGATCAAAAATTAATCGGTATATCGATTCGAAAAAAAATTAAATTAATACGAATTAAATTAGTAATTCGATTGAATTAAATTTTTTTATTTTTAATATTTTTATAAACTTTTAAATAATTTATTTAATCAAATACTCCAATTGACTGAATCACATTAATCGTGTTGGAGCCCAATTTTGATCGGGTTTGGACTTTTCGTTTAATTTAGAGTTAAATTGATTTTAAATTTATTTAAATTTAAATTTATTTTAAATTTAAATTTAAATTTAATTATTTAAATTTAATTTGAATTTAAATTTAAATAAAATTAAAATATTAAATTTAACATTAAATTTTCAATGTCCAAATACATGGCCCAATTGACCCAAATCCCCTTAGCCCATTTACACCCATTTTGACCCATTTTTCGACCCAAATTTCAGTAGCCCAAATCAAACCCTTGACCCAATTACATTTGCAGCCCTCAACTCAGCAACCCCAAGGTCAAAGTCAAATCTTCACCCACGTGCCTCTGCCGATTGCTGCCCACCAGCTCCATCCACCATGCCCTACCATCACCATTGAACCTGCAATAAGCAAAGGAGATTAGAAAGGCATTTAATTGTAACAAACAAAATAGCATCATAGTTATTCTGGTTATAAAACCAGAATCAATTCATTGTAAAAGGGGGTTCTTTTTCTCGGTTACAAACCCTGTGCTCAAAATCGATATACAACAACCTATTTTCGAAATCAAAATACAAAGCCATTTTCTAGCAAATATCCAGACAGTCACAAAATAGCTTTCAGCCAAACTTCAAACAAATAGTAAAAGGAAATTCAATTCAATTCCAAATCATCCAAGCATCAAAATCAGGTATATATGCATTCATAACTGGAGTTTTAAAATTATTAATATACATGAACATGTATTAATTGTTGTACTGCCAACATTTATGAGTCTGTTCATTTTTCAAAACAGTGAATGAATGTGTTAAGGGAGATTAATAGGATAGTTATAACCTCCTAAATATTGTTAATAATAATGTCATTAATGACAGTTATAATAAACATTAATATTAAGTAATGATTATTAATATTAATAATAAATTAATATTAAAAAAGGGGAACTCGAAGGGACAAAAACTTCCCTGACCATCGAATCATCGCCGGAGTCTCACGCCGGGCCATCTCCGAACACCGTCGTGCTTCATCCTGTACGAATCTGCAAAAAAGAAAATCACAAGAAAAGATTAACATGGATTTCAAAGATAAAATATGGGAATAAATGAGAACTAAAACATGAAATCATGAAATAGCTTTACACAGACATTAAAATTTCTTTGGGTTAAAACAAAAATGGCTAAAAAAGAAAGGAAGGGGTTTTGAATGTTCGGATCTGGTTCGAAAAAAAAAAGATCTGGTTTAAAAATGAAACAAAGAAACAAGAAAAGAGGAAGAAAAAGGGAGTGTTTACCTTCCTCGACGACGGCGGTCGACCGGACGGCGGGCGCGTGCGGCTGGGGGCAGGATCGGAGCGCGACCGACGACGGCAGGATGCAGCGTTGACCAGAGACGCGCTCTGGACTGTCGGCCTGGTAGGTGGCCGGCCATGGTGAGGTTGAGAGAAAAGGGGAGAGAGAGGGGTGTTTTTAAGAAAATGAAAAAATAAAAAAATTTTAAACCTAAAATAATATATATATACAACCCATTTGGACCGATCCGACCCGACCCGATCCATTCTGGGATCCGCGTGTTTTCGGGAAATGGTCTATTTCTGCAATTGGTCCTTCCGCATTTTTTATTTGCTTCAATTTAGTCCTTTCTGCATTTTTAAATAATTTGCAATTTTGCCATGTAATTCTAATTGCTTTTCAATTTAGTCCTTTGACTGTTTGACTGTACCAGAGGCTGCCACGTGCCATTTTTGGATTATTTATGCATTTAGTCCCTGACATTTTTAATTTGTTTTAATTTAATCCCCAAATCAACTTTTATTTAATTACAAAATTGGCCCAAGAATTTTTCATGGTTTATAAATTAGTCCTTTGACTGTTTGACTGTACCAGAGGCTGCCACGTGTCACTTTTTGGCTTATTTATGCATTTAGTCCTTTTTATTTTTAATTTTTTTTAATTTAATCCCCAAATCGACTTTTATTTAATTACAAAATTGGCCCAAGAATTTTTCAAGATTTACAACTTAATCCTTTGACTGCTGGATGCCTGTGGGGCTGCCACGTGTCACCCACTCTTTGGTATTATTGCTTATAGGTCCCCAAATAGTCCAGAAATTGCATTTCGACCCCAAAAATTTTAGGAAACTACATTCTGACCCCGAAACTTTCAAAAATTACCATTTTACCCCCAAATCTTCTAAAATTTCATTTTTAACCCCGATTTCACCAAAAATTACCATTTTACCCCCAAACTTTCCAAAATTCCATTTTAACCTCGATTTCACCAAAATTACCATTTTGCCCCCCGAGTATCCAAAAATCCCATTTTTTTTCACCCCGATTTCATCGTTTATCAATATTTGCATTTGTTTGCACCTACATTTTATATTTTCGCACATTATTTATCTGCTTATTATATTACTTCGTATCTAATTTCTCTTATTAATTGCTACTCGTGTTTTTAAACTTACACTTTCATTTACAAATTACTTCAAAAATTGAGGCAATGTTCGGTTCGAGCGTAACTTCGGAAAATCACGCCCTAACATGTCGGGTGTGATTTATTCGTATAATTCGTGCGAACCGAATATCCTTTTCAAGTTTTTTTTACACCCGTTCACTTCGAGGCTCCGAGAATGTCGTGTCCTAACGTGTTGGTCGCGACTTCAAATCTTCGTGAAAATCGAAGTAAACGAGTATTCCTTTTAATTCTTCAAATCATGTGTTTGAGGATTGCATTTTAACCTTCATACGAAATTTTCAAGTTCTCAAAATATATATACGAAGAACTTTCATGACGAAAACAAGGCAATATTATTTCGTGTGAAAACTTCGAAAATCGTGCCCTAACGTGCGGGGTATGATTTTCGTAATTCGTACGAAAGAAATATCCTCTTCAAAAGTTTTTAACACACCCCTATCCATATCCAAATTTTTAAGTAAACGAGACAATGTTCCTTCACTTGGAAACCTCGAAAAATCGTGCCTTAACGTGCTAGGTATGATTTTCGTACAAATCACGCGATCGAATACTCTCTTCAAAAGTTTCCTAAACGTCCTTCAATTTCGATACTCCGAGAATGTAGTGTCCTAATGTGTTGGACACGCTTTCTAGTTCTCATAAGAGGAACGAAATACGGGGACGAGTTCTTCTTAAAAAGGTCTCCTTTAAAATCACACAGAGCCTTTCAAAATGAATACCGCATTTTAAACTTTACTCGAGCTTTCATTGTTTTCATAAAATAAGACCCGAAAATGATCATGTGGTACCAATTCTGGGCGTACGAGGGTGCTAATCCTTCCTCGCGCGTAACCGACTCCCGAACCTATTTTTCTGGATTTCGTGGACCGACGTTTTAACATTTTTTTAAACGTTTTGTGGTGATCCAATCGCACCCAAATAAAAGATTGGTGGCGACTCCCTTTTTACTCCTTATTTTCCAAATTCTAAAATAATTTTTTTTGAAACCTTCGTTTTCGCCAGGTGGTTTCGACAAATCGAATTAAAAATTAATTGTCTAACCAATCCGACCATTAATGTCATTACAAAAATATTGATTATTGTTTTATGGATTTTACGTTAATCCATTTTAAATGAGAGTTTTTCTGGGTGAAGTGAAATTATGATGATGCTCTGCTGACAATAATTTTAAAATTAATATTTAAACCCCTTCTATTTTATGTATCTTTATAATTATTTGTATATATTTAATATATATAAACCTAGATATGTGAATATGCTATATATTTTATATTATGTTTATGAACACAATGTAGGGTTTTTTATATAAATAATTTAAAAATATTAATTAATTACAAAAGTAGTTTGACGGAAAAATTATATATGAAAATGATTTGTTTGTTATAGTACCTGTTGCTGTCGCCTGACCAACTGGTGGCACCACCTCCCTCTTCCTCCTAATCATCACGCAATCATCAATGTTAAAAAAAAAAGAATTTTTTTGTGGTGTTGCTTGACACAGTGACGGTACTGAATTGAAATGTAATTATATAAAACGTTCAGGGACCTGATAAAACAATTTCCTTTTTAGATTAACTGAAAAAAAGGGGTGTCGCCTGACATAGTGACGGCATCGAACTAAAGTGTGATTATAAAACGTTCAGGGACTTGATGAATCAATTACCCCTTTTAGATTGACCGAAAAAGGGTGTCGACTGACATAATGACGACACTGAACTGAAGTGTGATTATATAAAATGTTCAGGGACTTGATGAAGCAATTGCCCCTTTTATATTGGCTGAAAAGGGGTGCCACTTTATAGTATGGCGACACCAAATTAAATGGTTTTCAACTTTTGATCTATTTTAATGTTAGATTCGTCCTCTTTTAAAATTAAATTTAAATAGTTCTTAAAAAGTACAAGAATAATAAAAATAAGGCATAAGGTCAAAATTAGTTCCTAACGTTTGGTGGTTTTGCCGTTTTGGCCATTATCTTGTTTTGGGTCATTTTCATACACAACTTTTGTTTTCTTTGTCAAATTGATCAATTTTTAACGATTTTGCTGACGTGACCGTTAAAGAGTTAACGACGCTGACGTGAAATTTTTTTTCCAGCTAGATTAGTACATGTAATCATATGTTGACGTGACATATAAGATAAAAATACCACATCAGTAAAGAATAATTATTTTTAAAATATAATTTTTTAAAAATATTTTAAAAATATTTTTAAATATAAAATTATTAAAATCATAATCATTAAATTATTCTGAGTTTTTTTTTTCTGCTCTCTTTCTCCTTCCCTGCTTCATTCAGTATTGTTGCAGATGGGATTGGTTGCCATTCCAAGGTTTGCTTATTTAACTGTTTTTCCTCTCATATAACTCTACTTCTTCGGATGGTAAAACCAAAGACAACCTTAGAAGATCAAGGATATGTTTGATTTCTTTGTCGAAAAAGAGGGAAGGGTTTATAGGATTTTCATATGAAAACATGGCACTAAAAAATTGGAGGGCAAGTTCCACAAGGGATTCGGTTTCTGTAGAGGCTTTGGTTTTGTCGAACAAAAGCTGCAACACCAGCCAAGGTATCTGGTTTTCTAGCAAAATCAAGTCATGGTTGAGGAATTGAAGTATACATGACATTGAAAAAATTGGGTCATCATCCTCTTTAGCCACCACATCAGCATCCTTCCGGAACAGCTCGACGATGAAGCAACCGTCCACCATCAGCATTTCAACAAATTCTTTTTCTGCAAGATCATTGTACTCCACGTAACAGTCACAAGCTTTTCCTTTGATTTCCTTGACGGAATTAAGGCATTCCCTTAACATTGCTTCTGGGTTGCTTAATCTGAAGAGGAGCTCTCGTAAATACTTGACCTTGATTTTCTCTGTTGCTTTCAAGTTTGGTTGGCAATGGTGAAAAGGCCCAAAGGCAAAACAATTGGGAATGTATGCGTTGGGGCTGTGCCTGGCGAGAATGGCGGGTGTTCTAAAGATACAGTAATCAGGTGATAAACGAAGTTGACTATCCATCATCTTATTCTCCATGGAAGCTGCCAATGATTCAACATCTACAGTAGTGTTTGAAACCGGTATCCCTATCTAACGGAGAATGAAGCAGGGGAAGGAAAAGAAGAGCAGAAAAAACCCAGAAAAATTTAATGATTATAATTTTAATAATTTTATATTTAAAAAATAATTTTAAATTAATTTTAAAATATTTTAAAAAATAATTAATTTTTTGCTGATGTGGTATATTTTGTCTTATATGCCACGTCAGCAATTGCATGCGTGGCAATGTTCACATGGGAAAAAAAGTACCACATCAGCACCGTTAGTCAACTAACGGTCACATCAGCAAGATCGTTAAAAATGACCAATTTGACCAAAAAACAAAGATTAGGGGCCAAAGTGAGCAAAAAAAATAATAAGGGCCAAAGTGATCAAACACTCAAATATTAGGGGTTAATTTTATCATTATGCCTAAAAATAAACCCTTTTTTATTTTTTTAACAATAAAATTAAAAAAAAAACTATATAAAATTCTTATTTAAATTATCCAAATATATCCCTAAAAAAATTTCTCAAATTTATCTAAAATTTTTGAATGGGATAATGCCATTTTTCACCCTTTTATGTACTTTGACACTTGTTTGAATGTGGTACCTGAAGTTTCAAAATGTTCAATGTGGTACTTGAAGTTTCAGAATGTCCAATGTGGACCAATTATGTGTTGACACATGGTAGTGGCAGTGGCAGGTTGAAGGGGTAGCTGCACGGGCAGATTAGAGAAGGGTTGTTTTGCAATTTGCCTTTCCCCCATTTTTTCATTTGGATTTGAAATAAATAATAAATTAATTTAAAATTTGCTTCTACTTCCTTCTTCTTCTCTTTCTCGTGAATCAAACAAAAATTTCCTAAGGAAAAAAAGATTCAAAAGCTGATGTTAATTTATGAATGAATGTTGAGGATCTGAATTTTAAACTAAGCGAGAGAGTGAGAGTGAGACGACAGAAGGATTTGAGGAATTGTTAGGTGTGTGATTGAATCCAAAATCTCATTTCTTTTCACTCAAACATCTAAAGGGGGTATTTTTTTTAATTATCCAATTTTACAACTATGGCCTATCCCTTCTTCTGATCAGAAACCAAGTGAACCATTCTTCTTCTTCTGCTTCTTCTTCTTAATGATAGTTCTTTGGGTGTTTTTCTTTTTGAACTTTTGAGCTTATTTGTTGCTTTTGTTTCTTCTTTGTTTGTGTTTGGAAGATGAAATGGCTCCAATGGAGGTTGGAAGTGACAATAATGTTAAAGTTCATGTCTTCTCTTCATCATCAGAGGTTAAACTTAAAACATAGAACTTAGGATCTCAACTTTTGATTTTCCCTTTGATGATTTGATCTGTTTTAGTTCAACAGAAAAAAAGAATTATTTGGTTTATTTTGGAGAAGGAGGTCTTGAATGAACTCTGGTTTAAGAAGCTTATTCAATGGGATTTTGTGTTCGGTCGAGATAAAATTAAAAAGATTCGGGGGCTAAAGATAATACTCAGATGAAAGAAATAGATTGGGGAGAAAATAAGAAAGATTTGGGGCTAAAGAAAATATCCAGACAAGGTAAATCAATAAACAAACGAAGCAGACAAAGAAGAAAATGAAAAGGTTGTCTGATTTTGGGTTGATAGAACATGAAAAGTTTAGGTGGAGGGAGATAGACGGTTTACATTTTTTAAATTATTTTTTTATTTCAAATCCAGATGAAAAGGGGGGAAGGGAAAATTGCAAAACAACCCTTCCCTAATTTGCTCATACACCTACCCCTTCAGCCTGTCCACTGTCACGTGTCGACACATAATTAGTCTACGTGAAAAAATCAGTCAGAAATTAACAGCGTTACCGACAGGTACTAGATTATGTAACGAAATTAAACTTTAAGTACCACATTAGATATTTTAAAATTTCAAGTACTACATTCAAATAAGTGTCAAAGTATAGAGGTGTAAAATAACATTATCCTTTTTTAAATTTATTCCTAGCATATTTAAATTTAAATAAAATTGAGTGTCAGTTTAATTATGAAATTGTCATGATAAAGGTAGAAATGTGTGTCCATTTAATTGGCAAAGATAATGACCAAAGTTAAAAAGTTGAAAATTTTATTGTCTTTGGGTCACTATCAATTTGATTATATATGAATTACTATTGTTATATTATTATAATAATTATTAGTTTAGATAAATTACTTTTAAGGTTATTAAATTATTAGTAAATTTTTATTTTGGTCACTAAACTTAAAAAGTTATAAAATAGTTACTGAATTATTTAAAAGTTTTTATTTAAATTAATGACATGTTAAGTTTTTTTTAAAGTTCAACTATGAAGCTCTAAACGATGATTCACCAATCAATATAGTGGATTAGTAATCATTGCTGAGTACAAGAGTATATTTTGAAATCAAGTCGATTTGATGATCAGTGTCGGAAATAGGAGAACAAAGTTGTTTGAATTTTTATTAATAGATTCATAATGTTTAAAACTATTTTTATGAAAAAAAAACTAAAATGTTGAAGAGAAGGGGAAGTAGAATTTTCGATTGATATAGGCGATGTGAACAGAAAAAACCATACAACAATTATTTTAACAACCTCACTTACATGAAAATTTTTAAATAATTCGATAACTTATTTTTATAACTTTTTAAAATTAAATAATCAAAATATAAATTTATTAATAACCAAAATATAAATTTTTTAATAATTTAGTTACATTAAGTGTACCATTCATACGTAAAACATATATAAATTTGTCATTGGTTTTTCTATGTGGCTCCAATAATGTGAAAAAGCAAATGCATGATGTAACATATAATTAATATTAAAATAAATTATAATTTATTATAAAATATATTATTATGACAATGCCTCAATTGGAATAGCTTGAAAATAGGCTAAATTACTTGTCATTATTTTTTAAATTGGTTAAATAGGTTATTTTTTAAGATTTAGCGAAATAATCAATGTTGGGGAGAGAATATGAGAAGCACGTCTAATTGAGTATGTTTTCTACACAGTTGGTAAAAAATTTGTCCAGTTGGACGAATTTTCTACACAGTTGGCAGGAAAGCGCGTTCAGCTGGATGCGTTTTTTTTGGAATTTTCAGAAAACGCTTTCAGTTTGACATGTTTTCATGACATCTCAACAAAAACTCATCTAATTGGACGCACTTTCACACACTATTTTCAAAATCAACCTATTTTCCTAAAATTAAAAAAAAAAAAAAACCAACCCATTCAACCAATTAACAAAAAAAATCAACATATACGCGCAATTTAGTTTAATGCAAAATTAATCACTAATCACTAAATAAATGTGATGTGATTAAAAGCATATATAATTTGGTCGGCTACTTTTCAAACATATTAATATAAAATAATTATGAATTAATTTATAAATGCGTTTAGGGACTTGATGAATCAATTACCTCTTTTAGATTGGCTGAAAACGGGTGCCGACTTATATAGTGACAGCGCTGGATTGAAGTGATTATGTAAAATATTCAGGGGCTTGATGAAGCCGTTACCCCTTTTAGATTGGTTGAAAAGGGGTGCCGCCTCATAGTATGAGGACAACAAATTAAATGGTTTTCAACTTTTGATCTTTTTTAATGTTAGGTCCGTCTCCTTTTAAAATTAAATTTAAATAGTTTTTTTTAATATATTGGTGTGATTACATGATAATATCTGTTCATACTTTTTTAATCCTTTGACAACGCACACACACATTGCACACACAAGTGCTTGAACCTGAGTCACCTAAGATGAATAACATTTTTTTTACCACTGAAACCACTCGTTGGGTTCAAATTTAAATAGTTCTTAAAAGTACAAGAATAATAAAAATAAACCTTTTTTATTTTTTTAAACAATAAAATTAAAAAAATTATATAAAATTTTTATTTAAATTATCTAAATATATCCCTAATTTTTTTTTCAAATTTATCTAAAATTTTTCAATTTGTCCCTAATATATTTGAATTTAAATAAAAATTGAGTGTCAGTTTAATTGTGGAATTGTCGTGATAAAGGTAGAAATGTGTGTCCATTTAATTGGCAAAGAAAATGACCAAAGTTAAAAAGTTGAAAATTTTATTGTCTTTGGGTCACTATCAATTTGATTATATATGAATTACTATTGTTATATTATTATAATAATTATTAGTTTAGATAAATTACAGTTAAGGTTATAAAATTATTAATAAATTTTTGTTTTGGTTACTAAATTTAAAAAGTTACAAAATAATTAATGAATTATTTGAAAGTTTTTATTTAAATCAATGATCTATTAAGTTTTTTTAAAGTCCAACAATGAAGCTCTAAATGATGATTCACCTATCACTATAGTGGATTAGTAATCATTGTCAAGTACAAGAACATACCTTGAAACCAAGTCGATTTGATGATCAGTGTTGAAATAAGAGAACAAAATTATTTGGATTTTGATTAACAGATTCATAATGCTTAAAACTATTTTTATGAAAAAAAAACTAAAATGTTGAAGAGAAGGGAAAGTAGAATTTTCGATTTGTATAGACGATGCGAACAGAAAAAGCCATACAATAACTATTTTAACAACCTCACTTACATAAAAATTTTTGAATAGTTCAATAACTTATTCTTATAACTTTTTAAAATTAAATAATCAAATCATAAACTTATTAATAATTTAGTCAGTATACCATTCATACTTAAAACATATGTTTATCATAAATTTGTCATTGGTTTTTGAATGTGGCTCCAATAATGTGAAAAAGCAAATGCATGTTGTAACATATAATTAGTATTAAAATAAATTATAATTTATTATAAAATATATTATTATGACAATGCCTCAATTGGAATAGCTTGAAAATAGGCTAAATTACTTGTCATTATTTTTTAAATTGGTTAAATAAGTTATTTTTTAAGATTTAGGGAAATGAATCGATGTTGGAGAGAGAATATGAGAAGCGCGTCTAATTGAGTATATTTTCTGCACAGTTGGTAAAAATATTTGTTCAGTTGGGCGAGTTTTCTACATAGTTAGCAGTGAAGCGCGTCCAGCTGGATGCGTTTTTTTTTGGAACTTTCAGAAAACGCTTTCAATTGGGTGCTCTTTCTTGACATGTCAGCAAAAACTCATCCAATTGGACGTATTTTCACATACTCTCTCTAAAATCAACTTATTTTCTTAAATTTAAAAAAAATCATTTAACCAATTAAAAAAGAAATCGACATATATGCACAATTTAATTTAGTGCAAAATTAATCACTAAATAAATGTGATGTGATTAAAAGCATATATAATTTGGTCGGCTACTTTTCAAACATATTAATATAAAATAATTGTGAATTAATTTATAAGAGGTGTATTTTTTTATTAAAAATATGTCCTTATCAACATAGTTACTAAATTCTCCAATAACTATAATTTAATCCAAGACTTATTGTACCAATGTAGTCAGATCTACTCATCCTTTCTTAATTTTCAAACAAATCTATCAAAAAATTACGAATCAAATTTTGACAATTCTATTCAATTCAGTCCAACGAAAGCTAATCAGCACTTTTTCGTATATATATTAATGTTGTACAATTCAAAAAAACATTTCCAATATTTAATACCAATTAATTACATTCACAAAAATGTGATTGAAATTTCAAGATGGTAGGCAATTAAAATTTTAAAAAATAAATCATCAACACTTTTTCAGATTATTGTTAACATTTTCAGTTCGAGTTTTGTGGATGAAAAAAATAAAAATGTTAAATTTCTTTTATTTGAAGTTTGATCTAACTTGACTTTAAACTTAGTGAGGTATTTATAAGAGTTTGAAATTTCCTTCATTTGACTAATGTCATACATGTTGATCCTTTGTCTTATGTTCGAGTTTGGTGGTTTAGTTGTTGCAATATAAAGCAACTTTAACAGGGGGAGTAAGTTAGTAAATTCATTCGAACTTCGGTTTTTATCTAAACCAATTAAATTATCAACACTTTTCAAGGGCAAAGCTAAGAAATTGTTTTAGACAGTAAAAAATAATAAAATTTTTGAGGGTTAAAGTACAATTTTATTATTATACTAACTTGTAATTTCCTAAAAACTAAAATGACTATATAAGTATTTTTTATTTTATTTTTTGGGGGGAGGGGGGCAAGACCACTATACTTTTTTGGATCTGCTGTTAAGTTCTTTGATTCGAGCTTGGTGGATGAAAAAAATAATGTTAAGAGAGTTTGCCCCTATTTAAGATTCGACTTAATTTGACTCTAGATTTAATTGAAATTCAATGTGATTACTGGATACCGAGATTTTCATAGTAGATTACAGCCTTTAGAGTAAATTTTAAAAGTTTTTTGCATGACTCAAATTGTGGTTTTCTCATTCGTTTTATGAAAAAGAGTAAAATTGTTCATGCCGAAATGGTGTTAAAATAAAACCTTTTCAACAAGAATGACTCCAACATTCAAGATTAGAAATCAAATGCTGGGAAAGAAGTCCACCAATCACTTTATCTTTAGTGCCACTTGTTTGTACGCATTTTATCTAAAACTCAATCGCTCAATGAGAGAGAGAAGTAGAGCTATATAAAAACACTATTTATAGTTTGTACTTAAACAATGTGGGTTAGGAGTTAGGACTTTGATTGCTGCTTTTGTTTCGTTTTTCCTCTGATCTAGACCGATGTCTACTCCCTCTTTCTTCCGAAAACATTGGTTTTATTATAGTTGGATGGACGAATTCAAGCTTGCTTTATGTAAATTTGTTCTGATCTTGCTAGTTCCCGATGCTCTTTTTCTGCTACTGCAGACCCGGATAGGCCTACGAACGATAAAGCAACCATTCTCGTCGGCACAATCCAAATGCTAAAGGATTTAACTGCAGAAGCCCACAGGATAAAAGCTGAGCGTTCATCACTACAGCTGACTCAAGAGAACAATGAGCTGAGAGAAGAAAAGGCTTCTCTGAAAGCTAACATCGGAAACCTAACCGTTCAGTATCAGCAAAGACGTATGATGATGTGTCCTTGGACCAGTATCAACTCTTCAAGTGCCATGGCTCCACCTTATCCATATCCAGTTCCTTTGCCTGTCACTACAGCCCGAATCGTAATGCATCCCTCGCTGCAACCATATTCAACCACGACAAGCAACCCTCTGATCGAACAGGCACAGCCATCACCCCAATATACATCATCGTCCCACACTTCTAGTAAAAGGGATTCCAAAAGCAAATCGGCGGATCACCAAAGAGGAAGTCATAGAGAGAGCAATGGTTCCAACGACGTGAGGACGAAACTCGAACTGAAAAATCCCGGATCATCAACAAATGAGGTTCAGTTTATCATCCCACAACGCATTTTATAACATAACGGATGCTGAAAACTAATATCATCCGAATGTCATATGTAGGATTCATCTGCCGGAAAAAAGAAAGGCAAGGAAGCACAAAAGGAGAGAACGAATGGTTGCTCGTTGAACTGGTGCTCTTCGTCTCAAGATCTTAAAGATAGTTCTTCTAACAGTGTGGATGATGTTTCGAAGTCCAACGAGTGAAACAATTCTTTTGCATTCACTTTTCCAGTGACTTTGATTGCTTGCGTATCAAGGTAACATGTTTATACTAGGCTACACTTTTGAAGGCTCCTGGGTTGGATTGCATTTTACCTTATTTAGTCAAAATGAGCAAATTAATTTTTGTACATTAGATCAAAGAACAAATTAATCTTTTTGTTAAAAATTCTATTCATTTCTACGCTTAAAAATTGCTTTTTGTACGTCAGCACAAGGTACACGTGGCCGTGTCAAGTTATTCCGTCAATCATGTCAGTTTTTAATAGTAAAAATGGATGAAAGTTTTAACAGGAAGAATTCATTTGCTTTTTGATTTCACGTGCATGGATTAATTTATCCATTTTTTGAAATATGACAAAATGCAATCTGACTATTAATATAAGAGCTTCCATGATATTTTTACCCCCAAATGGCTTTTGGACAACATTTCTATATGACTTGAAAATTGTAATTAATTGACTATGAGCATTGTAAATTTCATGTGGCTAAATTGTGCCACAAGTCCTTGTACTTTTTGAAAATTAGAAATTTAGTCTTTATAATTTTATTTTATGGAATTTAGTCTCTCTGTTTTTCAAAACCAAGAACTCCAATATCAAACTCAAAAAACTCAAGTACAAGTTTAAATATGGAAGCCAAACTTACGTACCAAATTGAACAAAAACAACTCAAGTGCCAAAATAAATACTAAAGCGAGCTCAAGTACCAAATAATATTTTGACTCTTTTAATTGTTTCTATCGGGATGACTGAAGCAAGTACAAGCAGATTAAGTTAAAAGCCTCAACACTGCAATTATTGCAGCAATAATTTTGTTAGTTGTGGAGGACCTGTTAATTATTTAGATTAATTAATGACATTGTACAAGTAGAGGATCAAAATAATAATTTTAGCATGAGAGGGACCAAAACAATAATTTAACCTTAAAGGTTAGTGTTAACAAGACAATAAATTGGGATGCACCATATTCTTCATTGATAAATTATTTTATAGTCACATATAGGCATAACAAGATTATACCCAACCAAAGAAAATGTACATAGAATGACCATATACATAGAGCTACCCACAACCAAAGCCAACATCGAACAAAACTCGAAGTCGAAAAGGGCCCTACAATGCTTGACGATCGGTAGACGTAGACACACTCGGGGTCCGGTATAGATACCAGGCAAGCACAAAAATCGGGGAAATGCTCCATTTTTCTTGCTCTCTTCTTCATTTTTTAATCTACAACTTCTGAGTATTCCGATTACCGGATGGACTAGATACATTCCGTGAACCCATGCTTGCGGTTCGTAAAAGCCGTCGGAACTCTGCAAGGCTTATTTTTCCATCTTTGTCGATGTCGGCCTCCTCAAGTAAAGGGTAGATGGAACCTCTTAATCCCGTGTGCTACAAAATGATTGCACAGTGCAAGTAAGAGAACATAACTATTAAAGGGTGAAAGTATCATGAAAGTCTCCGTAATAGGAGTCAAATTATATTTTGCCCACTCTACTCATAAAATGGGCAAATTAGTCCCTTGTACATTAGTTCAAATAGCATATTAGTCATTTCTGTTAAAATTTTCATCCATAATGACGAAAGAACCAGACAATGATACGTGGCATGCCATATGTACATCATGCTAACGTACAATGACCAATTTATAACAGTAGAAATAGATAAAATTTTTACTAGGACCAATTTGCTCTTTGATTTGCCATATATATACTAATTTGTCCATTTTTTAAAATGCAATTCGATTCCTATTACAAGAACCTCTATGGAACTTTTACCCTATTATGATGGTATCATTCTTTGTAAAATGTTCTGATATGAAAACACTTCCTGCAAGCAATAACCTCAGCTTTCTGAACACTAGTATGCCCTAAATATGTGAATTCGAGTTCGAATATGTTATACTATAGAATCTATCGTTCACCTATTGTTGCAAGAGTGCCAAATTAACGGTTTCTTTGTTCGTTTATTTTCAGAAAAACGAAGAACATCAAGACCAAAACATGAAAACTTACCATTCGTAGTTCCTCCGGAGTTATATATCCATCTCGATCTACATCAAATTTCTCGAAAGCAGCCTGTAACCGCATTTGCCACTTATCGCAATCATGTTCTTCCATTTGATTCACATGTAGAGCAGCCGCAACAAACTCGGTGAAATCAACAAGCCCATCTGTGTTGCTATCAATCTGTGACAAAACAATCAACCGCTAAAGGAACAGAAAAGAACGAATGACCTTAGATGACGAAAGGGAAAAATTTACTCACCGCTTGAAGAATCTCAAGGACACGTGAATCCTTTAGCTTCCAAGGAAGATCTTTAGCAAGGGCCTGTACTGAAACCATCCTATTAGGGACAAAAACAAAGAAGCTTTCTGCAACCCAATAGACGTTAGGCAGACGATAGAAATGTTCACCTGTCTCATCTCTTCGAGACTAATAGAACCATTCTTATCCACATCGATTGCATCAAATTGGTCCCGAAGATCGGCTATCTCTTCTTCATTAAGTGTGCTAGCCAATGCCTACAGGGTAATAACCATTATATATAACCTCTTACGCGCATATAAAATAATCCAGTAATGTTTCAAGAGGAAGAAATTCTTATGTTTTACCCTCAGAGCAAACTGCTTCAATCGACTATACTTCACAAACTGCCGGAGGTTACTCAAAACTGATATATCAATGGGAATATCAGATGCATTTCCTCCTTCCCTAACCCATTGGTGTGCTGGAGAAGTTGAAACCAGTCAGATATTCTAGAAATAATAGGAGGATAACATCATAACACAATACAAGAATTACTTAAACAGGTAATAGCAAGCTCGGCATGTAATATTCACTTCCTTCGAGCTAGAAAACTTGAAAAAAAAAAGTGATAATTTACTAAGAGATGATGTAAACACATACATAGGGCCTGAGCTGCTGTCAATCTAGCGCGAGGATCCTTCACCAATATCTTCTTCAAAAAGTCTTTAGCGCCATTGCTAATTGTTGGCCATGGTTTTCGACGAAAATCGGGCTTGTTCTTCAAAACCTATGAGTTATAGACAAATTATATAACAAATTTAATATAAGACATCTTAGGGTAAAAGCACAATGGGGGGCCCAGCACTAGGAGTTTGATTGCAATTTGCCCCTTCTACTCAAAAAATGGGCAAATTAGTTCTTGTATGCTAGATAAAAGAGCAAATTAGTCATTTTTGTTAAAACTTCATCCATTTGTACTATTAAAAATTGGCATGACTGATGGAAAAATCAGACAATAATACATGGCATGTCATGTGTACCTTATGCTGACATATAGGGACCAATTTTTAGTAGTAGAAATGGATGGAATTTTGAAAAGGACTAATTTGCTCTTTTATCTAACACATATGAGGACTAATTTGCCCATTTTTTTTACGTAGAAGGGGCAAAATGCAATCTGACTCCTAGTATAGGAGCCTCCATGGTACTTTTACCCACATCCTAAATACACATTGCCAAGTGAATTTCAGAGGATAAAGCATGTCAAACAAACATGGTGCAAAAACATGCATAGCACCGATGTAGTACTGTGTCCACATATGTTAATAATAAAATAAAATGACTAAACCCATAATGAGAAAAAGGAAAATCAAGGTCCGTGATATGAAAATGTACCACACCTCCTTAAATATACCATCCTCAGTCTTATCCCAAAAGGGACGCTTCCCACAGAGCAAAATGTAGGTAATTACACCGATACTCCATACATCCGATTCAGGCCCTGACCTTCTTTTTAATACTTCAGGAGCAACATAATAGGCACTGCCAACAATATCTCGAAATCTCTTCCCTGCATTTAGTCTTAGTTTAGGATTGTGTTGCTCAGGTGTTTTTTGTACGAGGATTATAACATTAGCAAGTTGAACTGAAACTAAACATAACACTCAATATATTGATAAGGGAACCTGGTAATGTTAAAAAGCATACTTTAATCAAGCAAATGCTACTCACCGGGTCTTATAAAGTCTGACAAACCGAAATCTGTAGCCTTCAGAGGCGAGTCTGGACTTGTTGACTTAAATAGGAAATTCTACAGGCAAGAAAAAACAAGAGAAACTGTAAGTAAGCAGCATGACATGAAGTTTACGAATAAGCCCTGTTAATGTACTTGAGCATACCTCGGGTTTCATGTCACGGTGCACTAAGCCATGCAGATGACATTCGGCCGCAACTTTGAGCATTTGCCGTACTACTACTGCAGCGTCTTTTTCACTATATCGGCTATCTTTTCTGATAGAAGATGGGAAGAATAAGTTACTACAGGCTGTTTAAACTATCGAAAAATCAAGGAAAAGAAAGTACTACGTATACTTACTTGGCCAAAATCCGGTCCAACAATTCTCCACCCTCGCATAACCTAGAATCATAGAACACCAACACATGATAGAGTCAAGATATGAAGCACGGATCAAGGTCGAACCCGAGTTCCAAGGGGTGGAAAAGAAAAGAAAAACTAGAAAAAGGAGATGAACTTATAGAACTTACTCCATAACAATATACACATAGGAATCATCCTCGAATGCATTATAAAATTGAACCACATTTTCATGGCCTTTCAAGGCTTTCAATATCTTGACTTCTCGCTTGACATCCTCGACAGCAATCGGAAGAATCATCTGCACCCGAAACAGGAATCTAAAATAAGAAAAAGTCCCTACTTTGAGATGAAAAGGAAACAAATCTAATGCATCTACGGAAATGAAACCTCATGCATGATGTATCTATTTTAATGGCAATATATTGCATCACAATATATGAAAGTAAAAGAACACCTCTCCACTCGTCTAAACTCATTCCGAGAACTTTTAAATACAGTACCAAGAAAACATTTCGAGATGGAAAAAGCAATAAGGAAAGCTACACCTCACCATGAAAGCGCAGCTAAAGCGAGACTGAAGGTATCAAATTTTAGAATAGCTAGTTTAGTGTAACTACTAACTACTACATCGATCCGATTCAGTGATTCTTACAACTACAAAATATATGCATATTAAAGGTTGCAGCTTCACATTGAAGCTTCAATCATATGCTGATAATCAACTTCAATTACTGAAAATTTGCAAATTACACAAATTTTGGTAAAAGTATCATGAAGGCCCCTATACAAGAAAGTCAAATGGCATTTTGCCCCTTTTACTCAAAAAAAATGGGTAAATTATTCCCTGTATGTTAAATCAAAGAATAAATTAATCTTTTCTCAAAAATGGATAAATTAGTCCGTTAAATCAAAGAACAAATTAGTTTTTTTCTTAAAAATTTCATCCATTTATTCCGTATAGGACCAGTTTTTAATACTAAAAATGGATGAAATTTTTAACAGAAGATTAATTTGCCTGCTTTTTAAGTTAACGGGGTAAAATACAATCCAACTTTTAGTACAAGATACTTTTACCCACAAGTTTGCTATACCTCCAAGAGCTTAAAACTGTACTAATATTGTCAAGCCGAAGAAACAATAGATCCAAAATCCTCATAGTTCAAGTGTTCAATGAGTTCTTCCCATAGTCATGATTCATATCCAATACATAGCAAATTAATATATACATACACAGACATATATACGTATATAATCAATAAGGAATTGAAACCCCCACCACTATATAAACAACTCTAATCCAAAAATCCCAAAAAAGTCCCACCTTGAATTTGAAAAAGTGAATGAAATAGCCAACCCCAAGATCCCAGAAGCACAAATCAAGCAAAGGATTTAAAATCAACACTTAAAAATTACCTTATTTTTATCAATTTTCTTAACAGCAACACGATCTCCATTCACCTTGTCTATAGCAACATAAGTGTAACCAAATTGACCATGTCCCAACAATTTTCCAATCGTATAACGCTGATCAAAATCCTTATCGTACCCAAAATCCGTACGTTTCCCCCATGGGATGATCCCACTTTGTTTCTTCGGTTTCTGTTTGTTTTTCAGTGGCTGAGAACACCTCACCTGTTGATTATTTGGCTTCTGAGACTCTTTTTCAGCATTTGTGGCTGTTTTACGGTGGTGGGTGGTGGTGTTTCCGCTTGAACCACCACTGACTTTGGTGGTGGAGAGACAAGCTCCCATGGTTTATGAGAAGAAGAAGAAGAAGAAGAAGAAGATATGAAAAGGGAACTGGATTTTCTTTAGACAGAATCCAATATGCAACGGAAAAATTAAAATAAATAGCTAAGTGGGAAACTTGTTTGAGCTTAAAAAAAGAAGAAGAAAAGAAAAATGGAAGGAAATGGGAGAGGAAACAATGGGGAAGAAGGGAAGAAGGTGAGGGATGATGATTGCATTTGCCATGGTCAAAAGAGACTTTTTTTTTTATGTTATTTATTTTTTGTGTACTAACTATAAAAAAATATTACTTGATTTTTTTCTTCCAAGAAGAATTTAATTGAGATGTTAAATTCATTAGATTAGAGGTAAATAAAATTGAATTGTGTCATACAAGCAATCCGTGGGTAACGGTCATAACATTTTTTATGTTTAAAGTTTGTCAGCTTCAATTTTATTTTGGTTTTCGAATAATTATAAAAACACTGCGTTTTATTTAGTGTTTAATGAAACGATGCATCTAAAAGAAAGGGTTCTAGCACGGTATAAAACGACCTCGTGTAAGAAATATCCTTAAGTACAAAGATGGGTACGTCTTTGATGAACTGTAGTAACAATTGTCAATTGCTGAATAGCCGTTACCACCCTAAAAACAAAATGCATGGGCTAGAAAGACAGTTATCGAATGAATACAATCATCTGACATTCTCCTTCTTCCTAATTCTCTTTTTCTTTTCTCTCTTATTCTTCCTTATTCTCCTTCTTCTCTCTTTACTCCTTTGTTTTTCTACTGCTTGGAGAGTTGCTCCATGACAAAGGTATTAGAGTTGCAGTCGATCTTCATGGCAAACGACGGGTCACCACCAGGCTTCAAAAAGAGATGGAAGCTTTACAACAAGAACTCTCCCAGATGCAGAAAGAAGTTAGCTAGATTAATGCAAAGATAGACTCTCGTTTGAAGGACTTTCATTAAGGCATAAAAGATGAGGTTTGAACTGAAATAAGAACTAAGATACATGCCCTTCAAACGGAAATCCACTTACTCATTGAGACATACCTGGGTCAGAATGAATCACCCAGTGTGGCTGGTCAGAACGTTACACCCAGTGTAGCAATAAGAAGCTATGACAACGACAAGGGTATTTTGGGAGGTCCACCTTCTGGGTTTCAGCCAAGAAACCTTTGGCAGTTTCACCCATGGCTGACTTGGAACCCATCAACATTACCTCTTGGGTTGGTCTAGAGGATTCAAGAAACAAGGCTCTCCGATTAGATTGCTCTTGTGATGGAACAGACTTTAGAGGTTGGTGATCTAAACTAGAATAATTTTCTAAAGCTGAAAATATTGGGGAGCAGAATAGGGTTCGAACAATGATGTTGAATCTAAAGGGTAGAGCCTTAGATTGGCACCATTTTTTTGTGGAAAGGAAAAGGGGACTATCGCACCTAACTTGGGAAATCTATACGCGTGGGTTGCAAGACCGTTTTGGAGTTGAATGTTTTATGTCGGAGCTGATTATACAAAGGTAGCAAGGTTCAGTGGGCCATTTCATGACAAGTTTGTAAGTCTGCTTAACCAATTACATATATCTGAAGATTATGCTATTAGTTTCTTTACTTGTCATCTGAAGCTTGAAATAGGAGCATATTTGTAACACCCTTATTTTATTTTAGGGATTAAATTAGGAAATTTTAGGAATTTGAGGATCTATTATGTAAAAATCGATAAATTATGGACTTAATTAAACTCTAAATAAATCTTGCGGCTAATTAGGTGATTTTGGGACTAGTTTGGGATATGAGTAAAAGTGTAGGGTTGTTTCAAAATCCCTAGAACTCTTCGAAGGTCTCCGAATAATTTCAATTTTTTCTTAGGTATTTAAACACCCTTAAGCCTTAGTGTGTCTCTTCCACATCTTTTTGCTTGTTGCCTTTGCCGAAATTTCCAAGCTTCCCTCTCTCCCTTATTTCGTTTCTTCGATCACCCTCCAACCAAGCTCATGTCGTTGGCCGTTTGTTGCATCACCCTTGCCAACTCCTTTCTTTTCACATCGCGAACTAAACCTCACCCTTTTCTCCTTCCTTGCCATCGTCGTTCGTGAGAAACTCGAAGTGAACCTTCGGTTTTCTTTTGCTCCTTTGTGCACCACCGCTCGTTCTGTCGTTTTTCTTGTTGAACTCGACGGTCAGACATCGGTTACGATGACGATATGTCGTCGGTACCGTTTGGTAGGGAATTTTTCCCCTTAATGTGTGTTAAAATTGAGCCCTAAAATACCTTAAACCAAACCCTTTTTACCTAAAAACCAACCTAATAACCCTAAGCCCAAATTCAACCAAACCCAAACCTTTTGACCCAAACCAAACCCAACACCCAAACCAAGTGAACCAAGCCCAATCGACTCGACCTGAACCTGTTGACCAAACTCGACCCGAACCCATTAACCGAACCCAACCCAAATCGTTGGTCATTAATCGTTGACCTTTTGGGTTAACCGTTGACTTTTTTCAAGAAACTCTACCCTACCATTTTTTGACGTCCTGAGTCCGTTTTTGCTGTCTGATTTGTCAAATTCAAACTCGAAAGCCTCATTTTAACTGTTTCATCTATAAATCTGTACTTAAAGTTGCTCAGTGATTTAATTAAGGAAAATTAATATGAGATATTTATGTTTAGGTGATCACGACTCCAAGGGTGACGATTTACCTCCTCTTCTACCTATGTAACCTACTCTTGCACCGATTTTGAGAGTTACACTGAGTTATTTTAGTTAGTTTTATGTTTAATTGGTGGCTTAAAAATAGTATTAATATTTAGTTTGTGTTTGTAGGATCTAACCCCATTAGACCGGGTACTCAATCAGTGCATGATGGACGACCACCTCGTCGTTAAAATTTCTGCTTCCTAGAGGTGTGTTTCTAACTGCAACATAACATATAGTATGAGATGTTGTGTCATATGTAGTTACATGTTGTGTTGAGGTGTATTGTTATTGTGATAATTATATTGTGATGTGAAGATGGTATGATTGAGGTTGAGCTGTGTAAAGCATGTTGATATTATCATGCATATATACACTTATGTGATTATTTTATTGTGCACTGTGATATATGAGAATTACTATGAAATTGAGATTAAGACTAAAATTGATATAGTTATGTGATCATTCCACTGTGTGTTCATGGGTTGAGATTGTATGGTGGAAGACGTGATTATCATCCATTTAAACGGCTAATACTAAAACTACACTGCGATTGGTGACGATAGGTTGGGAAAGGGTTCTGGGGAACCTTTTCACTGTGTTGGTGTGTTGGATTATGGGTGCATTGCATTGTGCATGTGATTGTAACATGATTTGTGGTTACTTTTTGCGATATAAATTGTTATGATATTATACATATAAGGTTGTATGTACCTTAGAGACACATTGAGCATTTTAGCTCATTTCCCTACAGTTTCCTTTACAGATACCCGAGACATAGGTAACTTGGTACCCGGAGGCATATTTATAGTTTTATTTTATTTATTTATTTTATATTGGGATTTCGTTTATATTTTTCTTAATTATTATTTTATTAGGGATTGTAAGTTGATTTTTAATTTGGGAATTTTTGGCTTTTATTTTGGAAGTTTAATTATTTAATTTAAATTATAGGTTATTTATAGTTATAAATATATATATACATAAATATGTATGTATGTGAATGATTGTGCTTTATCGAATTGCATGACGGTATAATTACAGAAATAACTTTTCGGATCTGATCATAACTTTTAGGCCAGGTAAAAGGGATTACATTTAGTGGTATCAGAGTCGAGTTTAACTCACGAACTATGAGGTTTTCTAGACATGGTTTTAAAAAAAAGTTTTGAGGTTAAATGAGGATTTTTAAATAAATTAATGTGTTATAAAATAATTTTTGTTGTATAGATATATAATAATTGTGATTTATTCTAAATCTCCGGTACCAATTCTTACTTTAGTACTTTTTACTTATGTTGATAGATAGTATTCCCGCATGTAAGAGTGCTAGACTTACGATTAGTCACGACCAAGGTCAAGGTCGAGGCCGTACTACTAAGGCCATTTGTGACCTTACTCCTGTAATTGAGCTTGAGGTGAATGTGGATGAATTACCTCATATTGAGGAGGATGACCTGCCCGTAGGTACTGAGGGTTAGCTAGCTGTTGGGGGAGACTTACTTGCTGAGGAAGCTTCTGTTGAGTATGTGTCTGACATTTGGGATAGCGAGACTATGGAGTTGGATAGTGCTACGATTAGTAAGGAATTATTGAGATTACTTCGTGGATCTACTAGGGTCAGTTTGAGGGTCCACGGAGGCTCATTTCTATCGATTTTATAGCTGTTGGGATGAAGGTATTTGAGGGTAGGACTGGTACGGATCCCTCTATTGCTAAGTATTGGTTGAAGGATCTTCAGAGATTGTTTGTGGAGATGAACTTTCCTGCTGGGCAAAAGGTTAGGGCTGTTATTTCTTTACTTCGGGGTGAGGCCCAAAATTGGTAGAATACTATGAAAGAGTTTACTCCTGCTGGTCATATTACTTGGGATTATTTTAGAGATGTCTTCCAAGATCGCTATGTGGGTGAGGAGTTCCTTGATAAGTGTAGGGATGACTTCATGAATTTAAGGCAAGAAGACATGTCTGTTAATGACTATGAGATTGAGTTCTTAAGATTGGCCCGTTATGCATCTGGGCTGGTTACTAATGAGAAAGAGAAGTGTGATTGGTTTAGAAAGGGGCTA
This sequence comes from Gossypioides kirkii, assembly GCA_005610355.1. NCBI lineage: Eukaryota > Viridiplantae > Streptophyta > Magnoliopsida > Malvales > Malvaceae > Gossypioides > Gossypioides kirkii. The sequence continues at coordinate 40,103,378 of CP032248.1, forward strand.
CGACTCTCGCTCCAGACTAGGTTAATATACATCATGATAGAGTATTTAGTGATTTGGTTAGTCGAGCGAGGTCTGCTGAGCGTTTGGAGGCTCGTACAAAGGCTTAGAGGGCTCAAGATAGGGAGCGTAGTAAGAAGTCAGTAGGCATACCAATTTAGCCTATTTCTGGTGGTCTTTCTATTAAGAGGCCTAGAGAGGAGGCAGTTCAGCCTAGTTATCCGAGGGTGAGGCTTGCGATTTTGGCAGCTCCTGTAGGTAGTATTGGTGGTTCTACTGTTCCTCATCCTTTGTATCTTTGTTCTTATTACAATAAAAGACATGAAGGCGAGTGTTGAAAGAAGATTAGGGCATGTTTTAGGTGCAGTTCACAGGATCACTTCTTTAAGGATCGTCCCCATCCTCTTACCGATTTATTTATGTAGAGTCAATCTCAAGCTTCAGTTTAGGTTCCTGCTCGGGGTAGAGGATAGGTTAGGCTGACTGCATCAAGTTCAGCTACTAGGGATAGGCCGGTTCAGAATGGTGGAGCAGCTAAATCTAAGGCGAGACAATCTGGGTTAGTATATGCGACTAGGAGGCATAAGATCGTGATGAGTTTGACCTCATAGCAGGTACTTTTTCAATTCACCCTATCCCTTACTTTGCTTTACTTGATAATGATTCGACGTATTCTTATGTGTCGAGTGCGGTATCTTGGGGATTTAAGATTTCTGTTAAAAATGTTGAGTCTACAATTACTGTTCAAAGTTCTACGGGTATTTCTGTAGAGGTTAATAAGATATATCGCAACCGTCTTTTAGAGACCGAAGGGGAAATCTTTCCTACCAATTTATTTGAGTTAGCATTCAGTGAGTTTGATCTCATACTTAGAATGGATTGGCTTTCTAAGCACCGAGTTAATTTGGATTGTGAGAAAAAAAAGGCAACTTTGAGAACTTTTGATAATCGGGAGATAACCTTAATTGGTGAACGTAGAGGGTTTTTGTCTAATGTGATCTCAGCCCTTAAAGTCGAAAAGATGATTAAAAAAGGGTTCATGGCTTATCTGGCTTACATATTAGATCCAAGGTAATCAGACTCTTAGATTGAAAAGATTCGAGTAGTGAGGGACTTCTCTAATGTATTTCAAGAAGAGTTGCCTAGTGTGTCACCTAAACGTGAAGAGGTTGAGTTTGACATTGAGGTCTATCCCGATACGACTTCTGTGTCAATGGCATATAAGGAACTCAAGGAATTAAAGATACAATTATAGGAGTTGTTGGATAGGGGTTTTATTCGAACTAATGTTTCACATTGGAGAGCACCAGTTATATTTGTAAAGAAGAAAGATGGGACTCTTCGATTATGTATTGATTATCGAAAGTTGAATAAGCTAACGATTAAGAATAAATACCCCTTGCCTTGTATTGATAACCTATTCAATGAGTTCGAAAAGCTAATGTATTTTCTAATATAGACTTGAGATATGTGTATTATCAATTTAAGGTGAAAGATTCTGATATGTTTAAGACGACTTTTCGAACTCGTTATGGGCACTATAGGTTTTTAGTGATGCCCTTTGGGTTAACTAATGCTCCTGTTGCTTTTATAGACATGATGAATAAGGTGTTTTAACCCTACTTGGATCAGTTTGTGGTGATGTTTATAGATGATATCTTGGTTTACTCTAAGTCTGAGGCTAAGCATGAGGAGCATCTTAGAATTGTTCTGAAAACCTTGGGAGAGAAGCAACTTTATGCTAAGTTCAACAAGTGTGAATTTTGGCTCTCTAAGGTTATGTTTTTAGGATATATAGTTTTTGCTGAGGGTATTTGTGTAGATCCCAAAAAGATTGAGGCAATTATGGGCTGGAAGCAACCTAAGAATGTTCCTGAGATTCGTAGTTTCTTAGGTTTAGCTGGTTATTATCGGAGGTTTGTTGAGGGATTCTTGATTATTGTGACACCTTTGACTAAGCTTCTGAGGAAGAACGTCCCATTTGTTTGGACCGAGGCTCAAAAGTCTAGTTTTGAGAAGTTGAAGCTTGTGTTGACTCAAGCACCGATTGTGATCCAACTTGAGCCTGAAAAAGCTTATACTGTTTACAGTGATGCTTCTCACACGGGATTGGGATATGTGCTAATACAGGAGGGAAAATTTGTGGCTTATGCGTCTTGTCAGTTAAAACCGCATAAGATTAATTCCCCTACGCATGATCTTGAACTACCTCTATGGGAAGAAGTGTTACATCTTCACTGATCATAAGAGCTTAAAGTATTTTCTTACTCAGAAAGAGCTTAATTTGAGATAATGTTGTTGGTTGGAACTCCTTAAGGACTATGATTGTGAGATTGAATATCACCCAAGCAAAGCTAATGAGGTTATCGACGCCTTGAGTCAAAATGCTGTGACAGAACTGAGGGTTTTATTTTCCAAAATGAGTTTGTTTGAGGATGGTAGTCTTTTAGCTGAATTTCGAGTTATTCTCGCTTTGCTCTCGGAGATTAAGGCTGAGTAGTATAATGATCCGTATCTAGTGCATTGTATGAGAGAGGTGGAAGAAGGTACATCTGTGGACTTTTATACGGATCATAATGGTGTACTATGCTTCTGAAGGTCGATACTATGTTCCGAAAGATTCTGGAATTAAACAGACTATTCTCCATGAGGCGCATGATAGCCCTTATTCCATGCATCCTTCCTGGGATAAGATGAGTAAGATCTTCGTGATAGGTACTGGTGGAAGGGTTTAAAGAGAGATGTTGTTGACTTTGTGTCGAAGTGTTTAACATGTCAGAAAGTCAAGGCTGAGCATTAGTGTCCTTCTGGGTTACTTCAATCGATTAAGATGCCGCAGTGGATATGGGAACATGTGACTATAAATTTTGTGAGTGCTATTCCCTTAACACCGTCTAAGAAAGATTCAATTTGGGTGATTGTGGATCGACCCACTAAGTCCGCACACTTCATTCCAGTTAGGGTTGACTATCCTTTGAGAAAGTTAGCCCGAATCCATATTTCTGAGATAGTTCACCATCATGGGGTACCTTTGTCTATCATTTCTGATCGAGATCCGAGGTTTGCTTTGATATTTTAGGAATCTTTGCACCGTGCTTTGGGTAGTCGGTTAAACTTCAGTACTGCTTACCATCTGTAGACTGATGGTCAATCCGAGCGTGTGATTCAGGTTTTGGAAGACATGTTGAGGGGTTGTGTGATTGAGTATCAAGGTAGTTGGGAGGACTTTTTACCACTAGCGGAGTTCGCTTACAATAACAGTTATTAAACCAGTATTAAGATGGCTCCTTACGAGGCTTTGTATGGGTGCAAGTGTCGCACTCCTATTGGTCAGACAGAGTTGACTGAACATCAATTGTTGGGAACAGATATTATGTAGAAGTCTGAGTACACTATTAGATTGATTCGTGAGAGACTTAAGGCTGCTTTTGACAGGCAGAAGACCTATGCCGATCTGAAGCGTCGAAATATTGAGTTTAATGTGGGTGAAGAGGTCTTCTTAAAAGTATCTCCGTGGAAGAAGGTACTTAGATTTGGACGAAAAGACAAGTTGAGTCCTCGTTTTATCGGTCCTTATCGGGTACTGCATCGAGTGAGACCGGTTACCTATCAGTTGGAGTTACTGTCTGAGCTTGAGCTAATTCATGATGTCTTTCATGTCTCAATATTGAGGCGTTATCGGTCAGACCCGTCTCATATTGTGCCTATTAAGGAGAATGAGGTTCGTCCTGACTTAAGTTTTGAGGAAGAACCAATTGAAATTATTACTCAAGATGAGAAGGTTCTTAGGAGGAAGACCATTAAGATGGTTAAGGTCTTGTGGCACAATCATGGTTATGAGGAAGCTACTTGGGAACCCAAAGCTGTCATCAAATCCTAATATCTACATTTTTTTGGTTCAGGTAAATTTCGAGGACGAAATTTCTTTTAAGTGGAGGAGAGTTGTAACACCTTTATTTTATTTTAGGGATTATATTAGGAAATTTTAGGAATTTGAGGGTCTTTTACGTAAAATTCGATAAATTATAGAGTTAATTGTGTTCTAAATAAATCTTGCGGCTAATTAGGTGATTTTGCGACTAGTTTGGGATGCGGGTAAAAGTGTGGGGTTGTTTCAAAAACTCTAGAACTATTTGAGGGTCTCCGAATAATTTCACATTTTTCTTGGGTATTTAAACACCCTTAAACCTTGGTGTGTCTCTTCCACTTCTTTTTGCTTGTTGCCTCTACCGAAATTTTCAAGCTTCTCAATCTTTCTTATTTCGTTTCTCCGATCACCCTCTGACCAAGCCAGTGTCGTTGGCCGTTTGTTGCACCGCCCTTACCAACTCCTTTCTCTTCACATCACGAACTCAACCTCACTCTTTTCTCCTTCCTTGCCATCGTCGTTCATGAAAAGCTAAAATTAAACCTTCGGTTTTCTTTTGCTCCTTTGTGCATCACCGCTCGTTTTGTCATTTTTGGAGTTGATAAGTTGTTGAAACCGTGTTATGGCTTTCATTTGGGATTGTTTGCTTGTTGAACTCGACGGTCGAATGCCGATTATGGTGGTGAATTGTCATCGATGCCGTTTGGAAGGGAACCAAACCCTAATTTTTCCTCTTTATGTGTGTTAAAAATTGTGCCCTAAAGTGCCTTAGCCCAAACCGTTTTACTCAAAAACCAACCCAATAGCCCTAAGCCCAAATTTAACCAACCCCAAACCTTTTGACCAAAACCAAACCCAACACCCAAACCAAGTGAACCAAGCCCAATCAGCCTGACCCGAACCCGTTGACCGAACTCGACCAGACCATTAGCCATTGATCTTTTAGGTTGACTGTTGACTTTTTTCGAGAAACCCTACCACTTTTCGATGTCTTGAGTCCGTTTCTGCTATTCAATTTGTCAAATTCAAACTCGAAAGCCTTATTTTGACTATTTTATCTTTAAATCTGTACTTAGAGTTATTCAGTGATTTAATTCGGGAAAACTAATGCGAGATATTTGTGTTTAGGTGATCACGACTTCGAGGCTGACGATTTACCTTCTCCTCCACCTGTGCAACCTATTCTTGTATCAGTTCTGACAGTTAGATGTGATTTATTTTAGTTAGTTTTGTGTTTAATTGGTGGCTTAAGAATAGTATTAATATGTAGTTTGTGTTTGTAGGATCTAATCCCGTTAGACTTGATACTCGATCAGTATGTGGTAAACGACCTCCTCGTCGTTAGAATTTGTGTTTAATTGATGAAATGCTTCAAGCTGGAGTCATTTGGGACAATAATAGTCCTTTTGCATCACCTGTAGTCGTGGTGAAGAAAAAATATGGAAGTTAGAGGTTGTGTATCGATTATAGGCAACGTAACCAACTGACTATCAATAATAAATTTCCCACACCCTTAATCGAGGAACTTTTGGATGAGTTAGGCCAAGCCAAATATTTTTTCAAGCTGGATTTACGATCAGGATACCACCAGATTCGTATGTGCGAGGGAGACATCCATAAGACAGCTTTTCGGACACACGAGGGGCATTATGAATTTATGGTTATACCCTTCGGCCTAACCAATACCCCATCGAGCTTTCAAGCATTGATAAATGCCATTTTCAAACAACTGCTAAGAAAATCAGGATTAGTGTTCTTCAACGACATCTTAGTTTACTCTAAAAGTTGGGCAGATCACATGGTACATTTGAAGGAGAGACTGCAAATTCTAAGAGCAAATCATTTGTTTGCCAAGAAGAGTAAGTGTAGCTTTCGCACTACTCAGATTGAGTACTAGAGCCACCTCATTTCTAAAGGGACACTCAGCATGGATCCATTTAAGATTGATAGGGTCCTTATTTGGCCTACACTTAAATCAGTCAAGGAATTACAAGGATTTCTGGGGTTGTCTGGTTACTATAGATGATTCATCAAAGGACATGGAATCATGGCTAAACCCCTCACAACTCTATTAAAGAAGGATACACTGTGGGAGTGGACAGAACTCACATAACAAACCTTCCAACAGCTGAAAGATGCAGTATGTCGAGCACCTGTATTAGTCCTACCCAATTTCCAGGAAACCTTTTGTGTAGAAACAGACACATGTGGATTAGGAGTAGGGTAGTATTGCAACAAAGAGGAAAACCTATGGCTTTTTTTAGCAAAGCACTGGGTGTCAAGCATTAGGCTTTATCAATATATGATAAAGAGATGTTAGCAGTGCTACTAGCAGTAAAAAAATGGCACTCTTACTTAATCGGGAGGCATTTTCAAATAGGAACAAACCACAAAAGTCTAACATTTCTTTAGGACCATCAAACAATTACCCCATATCAACAACAATGGGTAGCTAAAATGCTTGGCTATGACTACTCTATCTCTTATAGGAGAGGTACCCAAAGCGTGGTGGCAGATACCTTGTCTAGAATTAGTCATGCACAGGAAGTCCAATTACTACAGTGTACTGGTCAAACACAACTTTCATGGTTTGAGTTATGGGTAAAAATTATTGACTCATGTAAAAATGATTCCAAGCTTCAATGACTTGTTAGAGAGCTCCAACAACAGCCTGAGCTTCATTAAAAATATTCATGTGATGATGCTGTTTTGAGAAGGAAAAGGAAACAGTGATAAGGGATGATATCGAACTGAGGAAAACCATTTTTTATGTCTTTCACAAAGAATTAATGGGAGGACACTCTGGTATGAATGCAACAAGACACCGAATATCTAGCCTATTGTATTGGAAAGGAATATAAAAATGTAAAGCAATGGGTTAGGGAATGTGTGGTATGCAAATGATACAAATCTAATCAAGCAACTTCACCTAGGCTACTGCTTCCTCTTCTCATACCAAACAAAGCTTGGTCAGCAATAAGTATGGATTTTGTGGAAGGTTTACCTACATCTAAGGGGAAAACAATTATTTTGGTGGTGGTCAATCGACTAGCTAAGTACGGTCACTTCATAGCATTGACACATCATTTCACTTCCTTGACAGTAGCACAGGAATACCTTAACTAATTCTACAAGTTACATAGTATGCCCGAGTCAATTGTTTCTAATCGTGATAAGATCTTCCTAAGCCAAATTTGGCAAGAGATGTTCAAACAATTAGGAACCAAGCTGCACCTGTCCACAGCGTATCTTCCTCAAACCGATGGAAAAACGAAAATACTTAACATGTACTTTGAAGGGCATCTATGATGTATGATTGGAGAGAAACCATCTAATTGGGCAAATTGGTTACCCTAGGCCAAATAGGGGTACAACACCATTCCGTCATACAATCAACACCCTATGAGTCCCTTTATGGGCAAAAGCCTTCACTGTATCTACTTTACCTAGCTGGAGCCTCCAAGGTAGAAAAGTTGATAGAAGCCTCCAACATAAGGAAACCATGAGAGAATGACTTAGATTCTACCTAAAAAGGGCCTATGAGAGGATGAAACAGTTGGCTGACATAAGGGGATCAAATAGAGAATTTCAAGTTGGGGACTTGGTATATCTCAAGCTACAGCCTTATAGACAACATTCACTAAGAATGTTCAAAAATCAAAAGCTCTCACTCAAGTATTTTGGGCCTTATCCGATTGACACTAAAGTGGGAAAGGTAGCCTACAGGTTGAAGTTGACTCTAGAAGCTCGCATTCACTCTACTTTTCATGTTTCCCAGTTGGAAAAACACATAAGGTCATCCATTAGTTCACCAACCTTACCACCCATGGACCCTATTGACACTATTCTGGAAGAACCAGCCAAGATACTAGAGAGGAGAATGGTCAAAAAGGGGAATCAAACAGTAACGGAAGTCCTAGTCGAGTGGGTGAACACCTTTACAGAAGATTATGCTTGGGAGAATTGGAATGATTTCAGGTTGAAACACCCATCTTTTGATCCTTGAGGATAAAGATCGGTCTCAAGAGGAGGGTATTTTTCATGGAAGTAATCTGTGGACAATGGTCATCACATCTTTTATGCTTAAAGTTTGTTAATTTTGGTTTTATTTCTATTTTCGAATAATTATAAAAATAATGCGTTTTATTTAGTGTTTAATGAAACGGTGCGTCTAAAAGAAGAGGGTCCTGGCACGGTCTAAAATCACCTCGTGTAAGGAATATCCTTAGGTACAAAGAGGGGTACGTCTTTGGTGAGCTGTAGCAACAACTATCAATTGCTGAATAGTCGTTACTACCCTAAAGGGAATGCATGGGTTGGGAAGGCAATTATCGAATGAATACAGTCATATGACATTCTCCTTCTTTCTAATTCTCTCTTTCTTTTCTCTTTTATTCTTCCTTATTCTCTTTCTTCTCTCTTTACTCCTCTATTTTTCTACTGCCCAGAGAGTTGCTCCTTGATAAATTGAGTCGGATTTGAGAAACATGAGTCTTCATCGACTCAAAAAAGCCTCCCTCAAAGGAAAAGTTACCCTAAATCAATGAACTACAAGCATTGACTTGCGAGAGAGAGACCTAAACAACAAGGTTAGGAGAAAGGAAGAAAACAAGAAAATGAGATAGAAAGTGTGGAGTTGGGGGAGGTCAGCGAGTTATCGTCGACCAAAGGAATGTTGTTGCCAGCCCAAGCGGCTATGGTCAAGAAAGCTTTTGCAATTTGTCGTCTCTATAATACTCACTCTCTGTAACAACATTTCACTATAGCAATCAAGTTTGTTATAGAATCGATTTTTTATATTTTGTTTTTATCATTTGTAATAATTTTTCATCTATTCCAATGTTGAGAGAACTTTTGACTCATTCGATCGAAATCTTCGAATTGTCGTTCAAACCCCCAACGATTGGTATTATCCAAGGTAGTTAGCACCATACTAGTAGGTTGATTATTTTTGTCTTGGTATTGGTACATACCAGTACCGACATATATCATTTTGGATTTATCGATGTTTTTAAATATTTTTCACATACACATATATATATTTATAGTCTTATTTTAAGTTTATTGATAAATTATATATACATTTAAATAATTTTCATATATATATATAGTCTAATTTTTTAATTTCTTAATAATTTATATATTATTTTGATAAAATAAATAAATTATATATTATATTCATGTAAATATATTTAAATTACATTCATATAATTATATATTTATATTTAATATAAGTTTTAAAATTATTTATATAACTTCAATAATTTAATTTAGTATCTTTTAATTTTAAATATAATTATAGAATAATTAAAATGGTTAAGATAAAAAATTAAAAATTAATTTTAAAAAATTAAAAATTTGTACCAACCAATACGGGCCAATACACATCAATACAAGTCAGTATTGAATGAAATGGGTCGAAACACACCAAAATTTTGAACGGAACGAAATATTGGCTACTTGGTATCAAATTAGGATTGAAACGATACATAACGGCCAATGCGACTGTTACCAATATGGTACCAACTACCATAGTATTATCCTCAGTGGAGTTTTATCTCTCACCTCTGCTGAAAAACTTGAAAGGCTCATGAAAGAGAAGCTCCTTAATTGGTGAAGATACAACCAGCAAGGCTTTCGAGATAAATGTGAGTATACTGGAATTTGGTATTTTTTTTTTATTAAATAGACTTACTTGACCATAGTCTACAAAAACTAACCTGGCTGAATTAGAGTTCAAGAACTGACTTTACATTGATCAGATTGATTGGTTAACTGACTTTAGTTATCGGACTTGAATAATATATATTTATTTTATATATTATAAATTATAAATATATTTAAATAATTAAAAAATACTCAATTAAGTCATTTTTTCGATCAAGTTGATTAGAAAATTCAGAAATCGATAATTGATCGAAATAATCAATAAAATCAAATATATAACAGGAAAAACCACCCAATCCTCCCAATCAATTTTTTCGATTTTAACTAAAAATTGTTCTCTTCTAAACTCGAGCCAAAGCTTAAGGGATATAAGATACTTAATTGAAATCAAACTCATATACTAAATTAAAATAAAAAAATTTAGGTGCAAAATCGAATATCTAAGCTAAACTTTATATAAATAGTATATTAACCCATTTTCTTTTTCTAAGTCAATCATAATTTAACGTGTTGAAATTATAGCAGCTAATGTACATATCTCTTATGTCACATCATGTCATAATCTCCACTTGCAAAAGCAGTGAAGATTAATAAGAAAAAGAAAACAAATTTCTGACTTTTCAACCAATTAAATTACATTGTTTCAATCACAAATTGCCCAAAACCCTTCGTTGATATTTCTCAAATGTAAAACGAATCTTTGTAAAAGATTATGGTTCCCTTAAGATGAATGGTAGGTTTATACGTGATTAGTATAAAAATAATGGTGAAGTGAGATAAGATATTGTAGTAATATTATAACTATGACAAAAAAATTAAACGTACTGTACTGAAAATAAACGTCTATTCAAAAAGACTCTCTATATATTTAACTGAAAAAACCGACAAAAAAAACTCTATTTGATAAGAAAAAAATCAATATATATTTATTCAAAATGTTTTTTTTTAAATATTTGAGAGAATTTAAATAAAAACGTTATGTTCGAAAAATAGGTTTGAGTAAAAAATTAATTTTGTATAAAAGATAGATTAAATTTTGAGTTTTAATATTCAAAGTTAAAATTTGATTTGACTTGACTTGATTTTCGATTTTTAAATTATGTTATTTATATTTTTATTTATATATGTATGGTTGTTATATCTAATCTTTGTGAGTTCGGGCCTTATGTGTAAACGGTTTTGACTAAGGAGGGTTACTTTGCAAGCTAAGACATTTGTGAGCCCAAGATCTTGAAACCCTAATTGATCAGGATCACTTGTGTGACATGGATGGGTCATTTCGTCATTTACACGTTAAATATATTCATTCCTTAAACACTACTGTTTATACCGAATACCTACGGGGACTAACAAAGGCCCTGACCCCCGTAAAATAGGAAGTTTCATTTTTTGTCCTTTAAAATTTATGAAATTTTAAGGTAATATATGGTAAAATTGTACTTTGACCCTACAAAATGTAAAGATTTTGATTTAGTCTTTTAAAAAATTTAAAAAATATAAGCTATTAAAACAATAAATTTACTCTTTAGCTCTCATAAAAATATAAAAATTAATTTTGACCCCTAGAAAATATTTTTGGCTTTGCCCTTACCTGTTTGGAACAACTTATGACAATAGTACACTCGTAGACCACTTAATTTGTTGGAAGTTCGAGATAAATACGCTAGCAACATGTGACATATTGTAAACAACTAAATAGAACACCCTTAAACGCTTACGAGCACCAAGAAAAGGGACTTGGACACTTTCTCTTCTAGAAAAAAAGGCTTTCTCACCTCTTTTCTACTTGTCCTTCTCTTTGATCCTCGCTCGAACTCACACTCCAATCATCCTAGCTCTCTTACAACTCTCTTCCTATATACAAAAACTTAAACTAAACCTGATTCATGGACATTTCTACTTCGCACAAAATCATGAACACTGAAATTTAATCTAATTGATTTATCAAATAAATAAAAGGTTTGTATTTGATACATATTTTTAATGTACGTTTTTTATTCCACAAATAGTATTGTAAAATTGATATGTATTTCTTTGTTTAAAATATTTATTTTTTAATATTTTATTATACTCTTGTAGACACTTAACGATTCTCTAATCTTATTTGTAAAATCTAAAAGTTTCACTAACAATGCATCAAATAATTTCTCATAAACAGATATATATTTATTATTGTAGGTTTTTTACGATTGAGAAGTCAAAGGGGAGACCTGGTCTTCTACTAATATTTTAAATAAACTAGAAAAATCTCACTGGTCTAAAATAAGATAAATATATATATATATATATATATATATATATATATATATTGTAATTATCTGATTAGTTTGAGGGTATTTTTTTATTTTCCATTTTTTTCTTGACCTTGTCTGCTAATGTAATTTATATTTAATAATTAAGCAAATAAAAAAGGATCAACCTGAGTTAAAAAAAACAAAACATAAATAGGAACAAAAACTAGGCGAAGTTAAAAATTTTGTTAGAGGAATCGAAATTAAATTATATTTTTTTATGATAGTAGAAATATAATTTCACTATTTTAATAGTCTATATTTTTATATTTTTTAAAAAATTAAATTTAAATTTATATAATTTTTAAAAAGATTAAAGTATAATTTTATTTTCATTAATTTAAAATTTTAAAAATGCCCTAGAACAAACAAAAGTCATGTACTTTTTTAGTGGTTTGAGTAAGTAAAACTCAGTAGTTAGAAGTTAGAACATGGATTTCATTTAAATATAAAATTAGATAAAATAAAAATTCTTCAACTAAGGAAACAACAAACATTTTCATCACGAAAACTTAATTAATTTTATAATTAAGATTTTTGTTTACGCAAATAATCTTGACTATCATGGATAGAAATGGTTAAATTCTTCTACTAGTCCTTCTATTAAGTGTAAGTTTTGGATTAAGTTCTTATATTTTTCGAATTTTGAAATTTCAATCATGATCAAACGATAAGATAAATTCTATTATTTTCCAAAATCTTATGTAGCAAATGTATTATCACATATATAATATTGTATCTGCTTGTTATTTTTACTCAATACTAACAAAAAAGTTTGCTGGTGGATTTAATGGTTGTCGTTTGAGTTAGGATTGAAATTTCAAATTTAAAAAAATATAGGGACTAAAAATGATCAAATTGGAAAATTTAGACTACATTCACAACTTACGCATAGTATAAGACTAATAGTAGAATTTAATTAAACGAGTTTAATTGTTATGGTTCGTGTCATGACTAAAATTTCAAAATAGAAAAAAGTACAATGACTAAAATTAACTAGTTCAAAAAGTAAAGGGACTAAAATTGATCTTTTTTCGAAAGCTAACTAAAATTGATCAAATTAGAGTATATAGGTCACTTATGGCTTTATCAAATTACCAGTGAAGTTATATTTCACATTGAAGACTTTATCAAGTCGTATTCTGAGAGACAAACTTGCTATAGTTTTATGTACGAGATTGAGAAAACACTTATTTTGTTCATGTGAAGAACTTATTTCGGTGCAAACTTATAGTTTGATGATTTTAATTGTTGTACGCAATTAAGCTTTCAAATGGTAAGTCGGTGGAATGAGTGATCTAGATTAAATATACGAGTGAAGTTGTAACTTAGTGATTGTATTAAACTCAAATAACATCTTGTACAATAAGATTTATAATTAATTATTCTATGGGTAAGATCTCGTGACTGTAGAAAACTTTCAAACTATATAACCAACCTTCGGTGCCCATCTCCTTTTTTTATATGATTAGTTAATAAGTCCAACCAAGGGCGAATTTAAAGGGCAAGCAGGGGTCTTGCCTCTCTCCTCAAATGGAAAAATTGCTATTCAACCTTTAAGAAATGTTTAAACTATAAATTAATATATAATCAAATTGCACTTCCCTAAAAAATATGAAAAAAAATTATGTTAAGTCTCTTCAAAAATAATATTATTATAAGTTAATACATGATAAGTTATATTTTAGTCTCTTAAAAATTTATAATTTAATTTTGCCTCTCTAAAAAAAATTCTAAATTCACTCCTGAATCCAATTGCTTGATTTGTCTAATGGCCAATTTATTGACTTTTCTAATGTTGATGGGTCTTAATAACTACTTATTATGTAAGGTGATATCATCACTAACCAGAAAGTTGAATTTTTTAAATGTGGGGGACTCATATAAGATTAAGAACATGCATAGATATTAAATTAATTAAGATTAAAAATATAGTGTACCGTTATGCATATTTTCCAAAAATTATGTATAAATTAATCAAGGCTAGCGCACGCGAAGTCGCCAACCTTTTTACCTACTCTGCAACTAATTAGCCTTTTACTCAAATATGTGAGAAAAGTTAAAAAAAGGCATAATTTTTGAAAATACCCTCAATGTTTATGGTTTTTTTTTGTTTGAGCCCTTAACCTTATAATTGAGCCAAGCAGGATTGGCAGGGGTCCGCCTCTAAAATAAGAAATTTTTAAAATTTATAAAATTTTAAGTTAGTATAATATAAAATTGTATTTTAGCCTCTAAAAATAATGCAAATTTTATTTAATTTTTTAAAAATTAAAATAATATAAACTATTAAAATGATAAAATTATATTTTAACTCTCATAAGAAATATACAATTTAATCTAGTCCCCTAAAAATTTTTTTTAACTTTAACCTTGAAGCCAAAGCCTTGTTGACAGTCTTAAGTCATCTAAAAAGTTTACTCATTTTAAAAGTTAATCCACTTAGGAAACCACTCGTATCCGAGAAATTATTTTATGGATCTATCTTATCATATCATTTGTGGTTTCTTTTCAATTATTTAATGATATTTCAATAATTTTTTATGTCATTGACACATAATTTTGATTTTTTTACCATGAACCTTGAACCCTTAACCTTGACCTTAAACCCTAAAATCCAACCTCAAAAGTTTAAATTTGAAATTTGAGATTCAAGGTTTAAGTTCAAGTTCGGGTTCTTGTTCGGATTCAAGGTTTAAAGTTCGAAGTTCAGAATTTTAGATTTAAGATAAAAAATTTACCAAAAATATATGTTAATGACATAAAAAAATTACTAAAATATCATTATATAATTAAAAAGAATCCATAAAATAATTTATTTCGATATCATATCCAAAAATACATAGATTTGGGCCCCAATACATATCATAATGGTGACCGAATAATCACATACCATATAACCACTTTCGGCCGGTCATATCGTAATCGGAGCCCATAAACCTACGTATATTGTGAAAAAGAAAAGGACGGTGGCTACATGAGATATGAGTTGAAGAACATGATGAACATGTGCCATTTACTTTATCATAATATAAGCATAAAAGGTATACATACAATCTTTATATCTTGCTCCTTTTCTTTTTCTTTTTTCTTTTTTTTCCATATTTTTCATTATTGCAGTTAGGGTTTGATAAAGAAAATCTTAAAAGTATTATGGAGGTTCTTATATTAATAGTTAAATTATATTTTACTCTCTCTCCTAAAAATTAGGTAATTAATTTTTATACGTTCGATAAAAAAGGAAAATGATCATTTTGTTAGAAATTTCATCAATTTTTGTTGTTAAAATTGATCTTTGTACATCAGCATGAGGTATACGTGGTTAGAAATGTGTCATTGTTTGGTTATTTCATTAACCACATCAGTTTTTAGCAATACAAATGGATAAAAATTTAATAGAAATGAATAAATTGCTCTTTAATCTAATGTATAAATACTAGTTTACCCATATTTTGAGTAAAGAAAGAAAATTACAATCTGACTCTTAATACATGAGTCTCGGTAGTAGTTTTACTTAAAAACAACCATATATTTGAATGATATTTTATATAAATTTAGATAAAAGTGAACAAAAGTTGATATAGATCAATTGAATAAATTTAATCAACACCTTTAATTTTGTCGACCGATTACATCCTATTGGTTAATCAATTAAATTTGAGGTGGACCGTTGGTTATTTAATTTTATTAATGAAATTGATCTAATCGATCGATTATTCTCCTTTAAATTTAAATACATTAATTTATTCCTATTATTTTTTCATATATATAACATCATATTTTATTTATTTATTTTATGATATTATTTTTATGTCGTATAACTCATAATCCACCAAGTTAATCAAGGGCGTAGATAGGAAGGGATTTGACTCTCTTAAAATGAATTTTTTTTATTTAATTCCTTAAAATTTTAAATAAGTAAAAATAAAATTACATTTTATCTTCTTAAAAATGATAATAATTTAATTTAATTCTTTAAAAATTATAAATATATAAATTATTAAAACAATAAAATTATAACCTTTACTAAAAAATACAATTTAATTCCGACCCAAAAAATATTCTGGCTTCGTAGTTAAAGTTAACGTGTCAAAATAAACATGATTATTCTTTAAAAGGAAAAAGAAAAAGAAAGTCATTTCAATCTTTTTTTAGAAAAGATTATCTAATAATTGATGTTAATGGTGACTTTGAAAAATAAGGCTCCAGGACGACCAGACTCGGTCAGAACTCAGAAAAGGGATATCTATTATTTATTTATGGAATAAAGCAATGTTTAGTCCCTGAATTTAGTATTTTTTTTCAATTTAATCATTAAACTATTTTTTATCTGCGTTAATTTTGGAACTTAGCAATTTTTTTCATTTTGGTTCTTAAATTTGGATTCCGTTAAGGTATGATAATGTGGCACTCTGAAATTATGCAACACTATCACATTAAAATTAAAAAATATATATAATCTAAAAAACCAAGAATTATAAAGAAATTATATATATATTTTAAAAAATTCATTTGATGACATGACATAATCTTAAAGTGTTATATCATTATACATTTATGAAATTCAAATTTAAGGATCAAATCAAAAAAAAAAACTCTCAAATTCCAAGATTAATGTGAACAAAGAAAATTCAAGATTCAATATAAAAAATTAAGAAATTTAAAGACTAAATGGTAATTTACCCCTTTATTATTTTAGCAACCGAAAATAAAATTCTCACCAATTAGCTGACTCATAATTTAGAAAAAAAAATTAAAAGGATGAGTGGACTCGGTAAAGATGGAGACTCCTTTGTCGCTCAATCCTGGGGAGAAACCGAATGAAGGATGGATTTATGAGGGAAAAGAAAACCTTATCTCCTTTAGTTTCTAAAATGCAAGAGGACACATCATAATAAAAGTAGTAAAAATTATGTCATCAATTTAAAAATTAATTACCGTATCGATATAAGTTTTGATCATATTTATTTTTTCTATATAATATTTAAAAAATTTATAACACATCCTCAACTCATAAATAGGAAGATAATGCGTTTTAGCGCACTCGAAATCACATCCTCTTACATTGATAACAATACTCATGCCAATCAAGTTAAGACTCAATCAACTATTATGCGCATTTTTTACGTATAAGTACTCCCACATAGACATGTTCATAGGTCGAGCCGTCCGACTCGAAGATCCATTCAAAAAGTGAGAAAATTTGGGCAAAATTATAGACTCAAAATATGGGTTTGGGCAAAAATTATGATCCATTGGTAAGAGTTTTTCAGCCCGGTCCCAATCCGAATAAACTTACTAATTTTTTAAATAATAAATTTATATTATTTTCCTACTATTTTAGTTGTAATTATCTTAATATAAATATTTTTAATTTGTTTGAAAATATTTGTTTTAATGTTTTTAGTTAATTTGAAATATTATATTTTTAAAGTTGTTTTACATAATAAAATAATTTTTTAAAAAAATTTGACCAAACAAAATCAATTTTCAATTTTTCGATTTTTTTGGTGAATTATAAGGGGAGGGCAAAGTCCTAACAACAACGCAATTAGCGTGACTCGAATCCAGACCATATCTGGGACAATAAACACCCTTGACCATTAAACTAATAGACGGGATTATTTTTCGAATTTTTTTAACCCTAAATTTAAGAAAAAATTGAAAAGAAACTGAAATGGAACTTGATTATGATATAAAGTTAACCTTCAAACATTGCTAAATGATGGGGATTTTTTTTCTTTTTAATAAAGCTAAGGAACATGAATTTTCATATTCAGACAAGACCTCATGATTGGATGCAATATATGTATGCTTGATGTTTTATAAAAGGATAAACTAATATTTAGTCCTTGATAAGTAAGTTATTTAAGTAATTTATTTGTGTATTAGAATTAATTTTGAGGAAAGAACTTCTAATTTCTTATATTTTCTTATCAGGTATACAAATTGGTGTTTCCTCTCCTAAAAGCAAGCAAAAGTGGATTATATTGAAGACATGTGTGAAGAGATGGACTATATTCGAATTTGGGGGACATTGAGGGCTTAATTGCAAAGAAGTTCTTAGTTGAAATGGTCAAATAAGCTTATTCAAAGTTGTTATTTTCTTAATTTTATTTTGACTAAATTTATTTATTTTAAGTAAACGAGTAATTTAGTTTAGAAGGAGTCAAGCTATTTTTAGTAACACAATTGTGTATAAATAAGGCTTTTTGGGTTCAATTAAAAAATGTACTTGATTTTGTGAGCAACAAAAGCAATTGAGCATTTATTTGTTTTTCTTTTCAATTCGTCAATTCACTCTCTGCCATTTCCATCTCCATTTCATTCCTTTTCAAAAATTTGTCTAATTCACTCCCCTCCCCTTTCCATCTTTCATAATCACAAGCAATCCATCACCATCATCCATCAAGCATGATTAAAATCATGCACCACTAAACTTCCATCTTGGCCTTAGGCCGGTATTATTTCCAGTCAAGAATCGTGAGATACGGATTCGAGTTAAATATCTTTCTTACGGTATTCATCATCTCTCCGGAATATCGGGGATAGTACAATTCGTCCCTTAAAAGTTAACTCGCTTTCAACACAAAGTGCACGTTGGATTGGAGTAGTTTTGACGTACAGTTGAGAAGAAGAATCGACCGTGTTGTATTCAGATTCCCGCGAATAAATTGACAAGTCCTGACGGGGTCATACTAGTGGTATTTTCGTCAAGGGAGATAGTGATCGGGTTTAAACGTCCTGCGCGATTGAGGTCGTTAATCCGAGTTGTGTTCTTCAGAGCGCAAGGCTATCGAGGTCTTAAATTACGAACACGTGTATCGCAGTTAGACAATTGGCAAGGGTTGGTTTGACAGGTCGTACAGAAATCAACTACGAAAGGAAAAATTGGTGGCTAGGACGTTCTTAGCTACTATAACCAGCTTACTGATCGAAAGAGAAAACATCATTTCAAGGATCGAATAAAAAACCGGAGCACACTAAGTCTAAGGCTATTTAATTCTGATTACAAATTAATATTTATTTTCTTATTTTATTTTGCGTATTTTAAAAACTGTTATTTTGTTGTTTCACTTGTTTTTTGAACATTTTCAATCACCCCCGATTTATTTATTTATTTTCCAGCGAGATAGTCACAAGTCGTGGGCACGCTCTTCAACACGACGTTCAAAAGGAAGACATGAGAGTAGATTATAGCAATCAGTCCCTGTGGAATCGACCCTACTGCCTTATACTACTAATTTGTATTATTTATCGTGGAAATATTTATATTCGGTGGATTCGACAACCATCAAATTTTAGTGCCGTTGTCAGGGACAGGTAACGTTTTTCTAACTATCGTTTGTTTTTCTTTATGACAAGGTCTAAGCAGACACCTCTTAACGACTTTGACCGGAGATAGAGAAATTAGGCTGAAGGTTAAGAAAAGAAGCTCACGAAAAACGTCTACAGACAGAGTTTGAAGAAGAAGCTTTCACTAAAAAAATTTTCGGTGACGAGGAAACGAAGAAAATGGAAGATCAGACTATTCGTTAACTTGCAGCAGCACCGGACGAACAACAGTAGTTGTGTATAACTTATTCAACGGGAGGAACACCGTTCGAGTTAAAGTTGGGCTTAATCCATCTATTGCCCACTTTCCTCGAGGTTCAAAACGAGAATCCACACAGGCACTTAAAGGAATTCCACATGGTTTGCACGAGCATGAAACCCCAGAGAGTAACAGAAAACCAAATTAAACTTCATGCATTTCCTTTTTCATTAGCCAACTCTGCTAGAGAGTGCTTGTTTTATTTACTATTAGGATATGTTAACACATGGGTTGATATGTCTCGTTTATTCCTCGACAGGTTTTTCCCAGCAGCACGAGCAGCCGAGCTGAGACGAGACATAGTGGGAATTCGGCAAAAGGAGACTAAAACTCTTTACGACTACTAAGAGCAGTATAAAAGGTTATGTACAAGTTGCCCACAACATAGACTTTTTGAACAGTCACTGTTATAATATTTTTACGAGGGACTACTCCCCATGGCGATGAAGATGATTGACGCAGCTAGTGGAGGAGCACTTGTAACAAGACCCCTCAAAGAGCTAGGGAGTTGATTTCAACGATGGCTGCGAACTCCCAACAATTCCGACCAGCTACAGAACCCATAGGACGGGTTTATGGGTTAAGTACTCTGACTTTGGAAAATAAAATAGATAAGCTCACTAATATTGTGCAAAGTTTGCTTGCAGATAAGTCAAACCCAGCGAAGCTGTGCGGAATTTGTACCACGTCAGATCACCCGACAGACTCATGTCCTATTTTACACGAGGATTTGACAGAACAAACAAATGCTGTCGAAAACTTTCTAGGTCCACCCCAAAGACGGTACGATCCCTATTTGAACACATACAATGCGGGGTGGAGCGACCATTTGAATCTAAGTTATGGATCGAATTCAATCAGTCGTATCAACAAAGATTGCCTCTGAATCAGCAGCTACCACCTCCTAAGACATCCTTGGAAGCTATTGTCAAAAGGTTAGCCACTAGTACTGAAAATTTTCAAGAAAAGACTAACATGCATTTGCAAGAGATAGCTAAACAGATTAGCAAGCTAGCACTCACAGTTAGCCGTTTGGAGTCCTAAGGAAGGCTACCATCCCAAATGGAACCCAACCCTCGACATAATGCAAGCACTATTACCTTAAGGAGTGGTACAATCTTAAAATCCGTGACTGGCACGAGTCGTGCCCACGACACTAAACACAAAATCATAAACCAGATTCAGAAGCTTTAATAGAGTCGGCACCACCAAAACCACTTGTTGTACAACCCCCATTTCTAGGAAGGCTCGTCCAATGCAAAAAGAAGCGAGAAGAGAAAGAAATTTTAGAGACGTTTTGAAAGGTAGAAATCAATATTCCCTTTCTTGATGTAATTAAACAGGTTCCGCGCTATGCAAAATTTTTGAAAGAATTGTGCATCGGGAAAAAGAAGCTTCAAGGAAACGAGTGGGTGAATATAGGAGAAAATGTCTTCGTTGTGTTACAATCACTCAAGTGTAAGGACCAAGGTATGTTCTCAATTTCTTGTAAACTAAGTAATATTGGCATTAAGAAAGCCATGTGCGATTTAGGAGCATCCATCAATGTCATCCCTTTATCAATTTTTAAATCTCTAAACGCTGGTCTTTTGAAAGAAACAACGGTGATAATTCAGTTGGCGAACAAGTTGTGCGTGTATCCGGAAGGGGTGTTGGAAGATGTTCTCGTTAAGGTAAATGAGTTAATCTTTCCTGCAGATTTCTATATCATTGACATGAAGGATGATAACTCGAAAAACTCTTCTGATATTCTACTTAGAAGACTGTTCCTCAGTACTACGCGTACAAAGATTGATGTTCGTAGTGGGACACTCACTATGGAATTCGACGATGAGATTGTAAAATTCAATGTTTATGAAGCAAAGGGCCACCTAGTACAGTGTCGAATGTTTCTTGTGTTGATTTTGTTGAACCACTGACGAAATTGCGTTTTGAATATTGTGAGGTAGATAGGTTACAAACTGTCTTATGCAGGAGTTTAAACCTCGAAACTATGAAAAAACTGGAAGAACTCAGGAAGGGCTTCGAGAACAATGGGAAAAAGTCGAAACCTTTCTACAAGAACTTACAAGTGCACGTAATGGAAGGATTGACCCGCAATATGCCAAACGGATAACATTTAAGTTCGTCGAGCTAACAACGTTAAACAAAAGCACTATTTGGGATAATCCATTTCATGTGTCATTTTCAAGGTGCATCGTGGTATTTTACGAAAATCTAGTATCAGTCGTGGCGTGAGCATGCCTTGTCAAATTTCAGTGTTACCATGTGTTAAAACATACACCCAAGATTAAACCAGTTAGAACCAACCCGAACTACCTAAATCATCCTCGCCTCATAAAAAACACGGGGAGTACACTTTGCCCAATCTTTTTACATTATTTACATTTACACATTGAGAGCAATGTGGGATTAAGTAGGGGGATTTATCTTGCATGCCATGCTATATTCTTTCTTGTATATATGTTTATTTTGTGTTAATTCTATTTGATAATTGATTTTGCAAATACATTTTTCTTTTGTTACTAGGTTCATTTAAATAATTAAGAAATCATGAATAAATGATTGTTTATTTTTAATTAAATATGCATTTTATAAACTTGAGAATATTATGAAAAAAAAGTCAAACATTTCACAATATTAGAGACTTTTTAAATTTGCCTAAGAATGTACCCAAAGCATGTGAATAAATAAAATTTAGATGTGAATAAATAAATTAGATTTGGTTATGAGTGAAGACTCGGAAATGTGACCAAATTGAGTAACCGGGTTGAGGCGCTTGGCTTGTCATCTCAATTCGCGTAAAAAGATTAAAGTGATGAACCAAAGCTTGTAACACTACACTAACCGAGTTACCTTGAAAAATAAGCTAACGACTTTTCAAATTGAGTAACCGAGTTGAGATGCTTAGCTTGTCATCTCAATTCGCTTAAAAAAATTTGATTAGGTCTCGAATAAAAATACAAGAAAAATTGAAAAAAATGTAAATATTAAATAAAGTTGGGTACAAATATTTAGCAAGTATAATTAGGTTACAATTTTGTGAAGTGACTGATTCTATTTCATAGTCTTTGAAAGTTTATAAAATGTGATTTGAGTAGATATAAGTAATTATTTATTTTTAATTTCTCTAATTGTTGCATGACACTTGGTTAAGAAAAGAAATCTGCATTCATTAATTATTTTATCAAATTGTTTTAATATAAAATAAACATTATGCTTGAGGACAAGCAGAGGCTAAGTAGGGGGATTTTGATAAGTAAATTATTTAAGAAATTTATTTGTGTATTTTGGAATTAATTTTGAAGAAAGTACTTTTAATTTCCTACATTTTCTTATCATGTACATAAATTGGTGTTTTCTCACCTAAAAAAGCAAGCAAAAGTGGACTAAATTGAAGACATGTGTGAAGAGATGGGTTATATTCGAATTTGGGGGACATTAAGGGCTTAATTGCAAGAAGTTCTTAGTTGAAATGGTCAAATAAGCTTATTCAAAGTTGTTATTTTCTTAATTTTATTTTGACTAAATTTATTTATTTTAAGCAAATGGGTAATTTAGTTTAGAAGGAGTCAAGCTATTTTTGGTAATACAATTGTGTATAAATAAAGCTCTTTGGGTTCAATTGAATAATGTACTTGATTTTGTGAGCAATAGAAGCAATTGAGCATTTATTTGTTTTTCTTTTCAATTCGTCAATTCACTCTCTGCCATTTCCATCTCCATTTCATTCCTTTTCAAAAATTTGTCTAATTCACTCCCCTCCCCTTTCCATCTTTCATAATCACAAGCAATCCATCACCATCATCCATCAAGCATGATTAAAATCATGCACCACTAAACTTCCATCTTGGCCTTAGGCCGGTATTCTTTCCAGTTAAGAATCGTGAGATACGGATTCGAGTTAAATATCTTTCATACGGTATTCATCATCTCTCCAGAATATCGAGGATTGTACAATTCGTCCCTTAAAAGTTAACTCGCTTTCAACACAAAGTGCATGTTGGGTTGGAGTCGTTTTGACGTACAGTTGGGAAAAAGAATCGGTCATGCTGTATTCAGATTCCCGCGAATAAATTGACAGGTACTGGCAGGGTCATACTAGTGGGTTTTCGTCAAGGGAGATAGTGATCGGGTATAAACGTCCCAGGCGGTTGAGGTCGTTAATTCGAGTTGGGTTCTTCAGAGCGCAAGGCTATCGAGGTCTTAAATCAAGAAAACACATGTATCGCGGTAAGACAATCGATAAGGATTGGTTTGACAAGTTGTACCAGAATCAACTACGAAAGGAAAAATTGATGGCTAGGACGTTCTTAGCTACTATAACCAGCTTACTGATCGAAAGAAAAAACATCATTTCAAGGATCGAATAAAAAATCGGAGCACACTGAGTCTAAGGCTAAGGCTATTTAATTCTGATTACAAATTAATATTTATTTTCTTATTTTATTTTGCGTATTTTAAAAACTGTTAGTCTGTTGTTTCACTTGTTTTCTAAACATTTTCGATCACCCCCGATTTATTTATTTATTTCCAACGAGACAGTCACAAGTTGTGGGCACGCCCTTCGACACGACGTTCAAAAGGAAGACACGAGAGTAGATTACAGTAATCAGTCCCTATGGAATTTACCCTACTGCCTTATATTACAAATTTATATTATTTGTCGTAGGAATATTTATATTTGGTGGATTCGACGACCATCAATCCTTCAACTTGATAGCTTTTCTCAATTTGACCCCTAAACTTTTTTTTAGTCCACATTAATCCTGGAACTTGACAATTTTTTTAATTTGGTCCTTGAATTTGGACTCCATTAAAGTACAATAACATGGTACTTTAAAATTGTGTCACACCATCACCTAAAAATCTAAAAAAATATATTATTAAAATCTAAGAAAATACAAAGAATATTAAAAGTTTATTAAAAATTATAAAACATGGTTTATGTAAAAAAAATTTGATGATGAAATGACACAAACTCAGAGTGTCATGTCATCATATCTTAACAGAATCAAAATTAAAGGAGATTTTTTTTAACAATCTCATTATAGTTTTTGATCATATCTGCTCTTCTTGACATAATGCTTAGAACTACCCATAGCTCCTCTCAACCCATAAATAGGAGGATAATGCACTTCAACACACTCAAACCCACTTCCTTCTGCATTGACAACAATACCCATGCCAGTCGAGCTAAGACTCAATCAACAGTTCAAGGAGTAACTTAAGAAAAATTACCAAATTTCAAAACTAATGAAGACCAAAAAAATGTTTAAGGACCAAAGTAAAAACATTACCAAATTCAAAGACTAAATATAAAATCAACTTTTGTAGGTATGATGTGAATCATATACTTTTAAAGTCTAAAGTTATGGTGCTTGATGAAAATTCTAAAAGCCATAAAATATGAAACATGTGGCTGCCATGTAATTTCCAAACTGTGGATTTTTCTTCTAACAATAACATCCAAACACAAGTTATTACAAAAAATATTTTTTCTTCTAAAATATTTTTTTTTATTTTATATGTCTGTTTTATCGTACATGTTTATTGTTTGTAGTATCTACTACATATAATATTATTTTGAGTAAATTACACTAAATGTCACAGAACTTTGGTTAATTTTTATTTTGTCACTAAATTTTTGAAACTTACAAAGATGCCACGTCAATCGTTACCCAAGTAACAACACTAAATGATGGAGTGGCATTTTTGTAATAATACGATGATATTAGTCACATTTTATAAGTTTTAAAAAGTTTTGGTAAAAATAAAAATTAATAAAAGTTTAGTGGGTGTAATTTATCCTATTGTTTTTAATTAATTTTGTAAATATATGATTTTTTTAATTAAAATTTTGATATTTTGGTACAGATTTTGAAATTTTTTTATTTCATTTGATATCCAAAAAAATATTGAAAATCTTTTAATTTAGTATTTTTTGCAAATTTAAATGTCTGACAAATAATAATATTTAATTTGAATTTAGGTTTGGATAATATTATTCGAGTAATTTGTGGATAATAAATAAATACGGGTTTGGATAATTCAAAAATTGCATATATCCAATCCACTGTCATTTCTAATTATAATATTTTTCCCTCTTTAATCAAAGTTTACCCAATGTCACTAAACTATTAATAAGTTTACATTTTGGTCATCTTAGTTTCAAAAAATTACAAAATGGTCACTAAATTATTTGAAAGTTTTCATTTAAGTCACCGAACTATTCAAAGGATTTTTATTTTTCGTCATTGGACTGTTAAGTTTTTTATTTTTGAAGTTCGACTAGCGAGTCCAAGTTGACTTGACGATCAGTGTCAGAGATCAAGAAGAAAGTTGTTTGAATTTTCGTTCACGAATCCATGATATTCAAAACTATTTCACAAAAAAATACTAAACCATAGAAGAGAAAGGAAATGAGAACTTTCAATCGGTGTAGGTGATGCAAACAAAAAAAGCCATACAACAGTGATTTTAACATCCTAATGACTTAAATGAAAACTTTCGAATAATTTATTGCCCATTTTGCAACTTTTTAAAGTTGAATGCCTAAAACACGAACTTGCTAGTTTAGTGACATTAATTGTAGTTTAACCGATGTTAGTTTAAAATTTGGATATACAAAGATACTAGTTTTAAATACAAGCCCAATTTTCATGATCAGCCCACTTACAAATGAGATGGATCCAACCCATTATCAAATTAAACGCACCTTATCCCCTCCAACGGCTAGTTTCTTTTTTTTAAATAAAAGATCCAACGGTCGAATGTCGTATTTACCGTTTGAATTTCAATATAAGCTCCCCTACAATTCTTATCCCTTTCAGAAAAGCATTATAATTTTCTTTTTCCATTGATTTCATTTCCCTCCGTCATCGGAAAGAAGGCTGTCTTCAGGCAACAGAAGTCTGATTTCCCGGTAACTTTCTCGACTCACTGATCGGTTTTCAATGGAGACACCTTGTTCATCTACAAGAAGAGTCACCAGGTCACAGACTTTGGCTGCTTTGAACAACAGTATCTCTGTTGCCAGTGAGTCGATTTTTCACTTTTTTTTTTATTACCAATGATTTATAAAAAGCTTGGTTTTGATCATTTTTATCTCTTTTCTTTCATTGTTCTTGATTTTTTTAGACGAATCTGAGAAGAAGAGTGTGTTGAAAACAAGAAACGGAAAGGAGAAACAGGAAGAAAGGTCTGCCCTTATTGATATAACGAATGATTCTCCTATCGTTGGGCTTGCGATGGGGACACCATCGTCGAATACATCTAAGCGATGGAGACGCAAGAAAATGATGATGATGACTCCTGGTTCTGGGGAGGCATTACTAAGGGGTCAAGTCAAGACTCTGTTCCAAAAAGTCGAAGAATCGGAGAAGAAGAATACGTCGAAAACAAGAAATGAAAAGCAGCAGCAACAAGAAAGGTCTGCCGTTATCGATGTAAGGAACGATTCACCTATCATCGGGCTTGCGATGGGGACACCATTGTCTGAAACATCTAAGCAGAGAGCCAAGAAGATGATGACTCCTGGTTCTGGTGAGGCATTACTAAGGAGTCAAGTCAAGACTCTGTTGCAAAAGGTCGAAGAAGAAGAACCTGAGATTTCGAATGTTCTGTCAGAGAGCCATCATTTTCTTTGTGGTCAAAGCTGTGTGGCTTCTCCAATGGAACTTGTAGCTCCTACTCCTGCAAATACACCTCAAGTTGAAGGCTCAATAGTGATGGCTCTTCCTGCTGTTGAGGAAAATTTGAGGATTTCTGAGGTAACTTTAAAATCTAATTTACCCTTTTTTTTCCCTCTAAAATTGGAATTGAATATGATTGAAAATGCTGATTATAGGTGGTGAGTTGCACCTTTGATGGAGCGAGTGTTGAATCAGAGAAAAGTGAGATAACAAGGTCTTTGCTGGTGGAGTTTTCCGAGAACTTGGAAACCTCAGAGGATTCATCAGAATGTTGTTACTCTGTGGTGACCGAAGAATGTAGTGCAAGTAAAGAGAAGGTATCATCATCATCCATTGATGATGATAATTCATCCGTTTGGTCCATCCAAGTGAATGCAAGCACCCATGATGAAGATGAGGAAACTATTATTGAAGAGATGGGAGATGATGATTACCATGAAGATGAAGAAGAAATGGGTGATGATGATGGATTGGTTGATGAGCTTTGTGAATGTTTAAGCAAGATGAGCATGGAAGAGATGTTTCAAGGAAAACACACTAGATTTGTATACAACAGTGATGATGAGATTGAAGAAGAGTGTGCAGAGACTAAGGAGGATTCATCCGATATCATACGACTCAAGGGATTGCCGACACCGGAAGGAAAGCACCTGCGGTTTCCTCTAGATGAGGTTGACGATGATTGATAAGCATCTCGGCTTAGAGGTTGGGATGTTGGTGTTCATTTTGTTGTCATCTCAATTTGTTTGTTCTTGATGGAAAAAGAACAGATCACGAACGAAGTGATTGAATAAATAAAAATCGATGCAACGCAAAAATTCCTCGGAAATTTACCTAATTATTTTTTACAAATATAGATGCTTTGTTTCCTGATCTAGTTTTGAGTTTCTAAAACAGAAAGGATGTACATTTACTTCCAAAGGAAAGCATATTGACTATACTTGCATCAATTCAAAACCACGGGTGCCATGTTGGATCCATCATGCATAAGTTTCTAGGTAGTAAGGCGGCATCGACTAACTCGGTAACACCCCTCTGCACCGATTGCGGTGGGTCCATTACATTCTCCTCCTGAATGAACCACGAAATAATGCGGGTTTTAAAGCCAGAGGAAGAGAAAATATGCAATGGAAAACATATTAAGAGAATTAATTGAAGAATATGTAGAATTTTTTACCTCTTCGGAAAAGCACTGTGGTGCTATTCCGCTAATCCGGCCGATAACATTCTCCACATTGGTAGTAACCTTGTGTTTGAAGTCTGTAGGGTTCATACTACCCCCTCCGGCAGCAGGGGCAACGGGCATCCCAAGTGGTCTCCTCCAAGACCATGAAAGTAACTCATCACGGAAAAACATGGCTAGCTGATACCACAAATGCTGAGTTTGCTGCAAATTTAATGAACATGATGGTCATTAGGGTTATTTTCTCGATTAGTTTCGACACAAATGCTCAGAAAACTTACTTTGGGTGAGACAACAGCCTGCGCTGCAGCACACATTGCGGATACAATAAGGCCTTCCACACCAAAATGAGAGAAGAATGCTTGCATGTTCCTTGTCAGACGGAAAGGCACCGGCTCACTGATTTCAATCATTCCATTCACATCATATGCAGGATGAAAATCTGTTTGGAATATTTTCCCCGTGTCTTTTGCAAATAATATCTTATTTGGAGACCTTCCACCGATTTGTAGCATGAAAGACATGAAACTTGACAGAGCTAACTGGATAGCAAATTGCTTCTTAAAAGCCCACATATGATTGCCGCTGGGCAGGGTCTTGTACATGTACTGGGAAAAGATACCATCTGCTACAAGACTTTTTGTTATATCGTTATAAGCTTGGAGGCGGAGATCTACAACAGCTTCAGGTGAAATTTGCCCTGATATGGCTTGGTTTAACTGCTCCTTGAAATAGGTAATGGGAAGATCCGGCTCTCGATCATTCCTTGCACAGTGGTTCTCATATACCTCTAGAAATGTGTTGTACATCAAATCATCTTCAACCATGCGCACCTGTTAAAAGAATCAGTTATTCTTATACCTGGGAAATATTAAAAGAATAGCATGATCGGCCAACAGCCGAGCAGGTTATTCAGAGCTACATAAAAATACCTATATGATATCTACTGAATTTTTCATCCTTAACAACAGAACTATAAAAAAAATCAACGAATTAGAGATTTTAACAGGCAGGACTAATCACCTGTGACCAAACAGGAATTATAATGGGAGTGTGGATGCATATATGACGACGCCTAGATTCCTTGTGTTTATCAAACATTTGGTTCATTACACGGAAGAGCTGTAATATCCTCTCATCACTTCTAGCATTAGGCGTCAAAGATGTCTGGACTATAAAATGCCGTTGAGAACCATCAGAGCCAATGAGTGTCAAGCGGCGAAAACTGCTTCCATGCCTTCGAACAATTGGTACATCAGCTCCAACCCGGTCTAACTTAACTGTGTGGTCTGGTGCAATTTCCTAGTGGTCCAGAGATAAATTAATTTAATTAGAACAAGGACAAAATTTATTGAAAAATTGCATATCAATTTGGTGCTTAAGCTGCATTATTTTGAAAAATTCAGGGAACTTCGATAATATAGATTGCATTCAAATAATTTGGAAAACTACAAGGGCTATCTCTGGCCAATTTTCCGTCTTATACAACAGAAAGAGGACAGTAACTAATATGCATGCACTGGTTTTTTTTACCTGATCACTGAAATACTGCCCCGGAATCTCCACATCAACCATGTGGAAGTCACGCAAAACCTTGCTTTCCTCCTCCAACTTCAGGACAGCTGGAAACCTGTCCTCAACATTGCTCTGGAGTATATTTTTCCAGTTTTTTAGTCGTTCGGTCAATTCAGAAAGAGTGGCTGGAAAAGTATCTGTACTTTCTGGATCTAGATCACGCTCAAAATCCTGCTTGTAGTCCCTAACAAAATCTACATGCTTGTTAACAGCATCTGCAGAGAAGCAAGCCCGGCAAACACCAGAGAGCTCCTTCTTAAGAGACTGAGGAACTTCTGCTGTAGTAGCAGTTGGATACTTGTAACAGCGGTGCAGCAGTGCATTAACCACTGCCAGAAGCCTCTCCTCAGGCAGAGTAACAAACCTTGAACCGATTTCCGTTAAGAGAACCTGCAAAAAGGAAAAACCTTTTATTTACATTATTCAATTGACATTTACAGAATGGTGCAGGAAATAGAGCAAACATAATAGTTAAAACCTCAAGGTCTGTCCATATAATATAAATGGCCAATCAGTTTTCAGAATACATGTGAAACAATCATGAAACCAAATGCTCCTTTCCTACAATCAATTCTCACCTCAAGTTCACCAGCCAAATTAGCATGCTTGCTCCTTAGGGTCTCCATTATATCCTTAGCCGCATCAAAAGCACTGGCAGCAGAAGCAACCAAACCTAATGAACCATTACGCCTCACTGCAGACTGGCCACTATCACTGATGCTTGAAGAACTTTGTTGCATAGGTTGGTCATTCCCCGTCTGCACACTGCCCTCCGTTACATTGGATCGCTCTGGGTCTTGCCCATGAGAGTTACTGCCATCATGAGACCCAATTCCACTACCAGACTGAGTTACTTGATTAGCTTGATTGTCTGGCGGTAAACTGCCTCCACTATTCTGTTGCATTCTTTGCTGAGCCGTGGTCATTCTGCCGAGTTCTGATTTATTTGCAACATCACGACGCTCAAGCAAATATGTTCGGAGCCAGTAATATAGTGCCTGGAATTTTAAATGGAAAGAAGTCAAGAAAAAAGTGGAAGAAGGAAAGATGTAACATACAGATAATATGCTTATCATGTCGATCAGAAAAATGAACATTTACCTGCGGATAAACAGTAGCAATTTTAAGAAGCACTAGTTTGCAATGAGGTGCTTCTGTCCTTTGCAATGAAAGTAAGAGCTGTGGAATCCAAGAAAGCCAGACCCAGTGGGGAATTTGGTCCAAATACTTATCAAATGATCTCCCGACGGGTTCACTGGGAGTATCAAAGCTAAGAAGATATAGCACACGAGCTAGATGGCTTCTCGAATTAGAAACACCAAATTTAATTCCTTGAAGAAAGCAGCTAACAGCATATTCTAACCAAATCTCATCATGACTATCTTTATAAGCCTATAAGTGAAACAAAATGTCAGTGCTATCTATAGTTAAATATTGAAATCTATATCACTAAAGTATAGACAAGTAATACCATGTCACAATAATTTCCCCAGCTTATCCACCCTTTGGGCAGATTTTTGAAAAGGGAGATGGCATTGGAGTATGCAAGATTAGCCCCTTCAGAGTCATTTAACTTCAATAAGAAGTCCCCTTTAATGCGAAAAATTTCTGCCTTATGTTTCACAGGAAAATATTCAAGATTAGTGCTGTTGATCAAATTAAGGCCACTAGTAAGTTCTCCCTTCATTTCAAGATATGCCTTTGCCTGTTCTGTAATCTTAACAAAGGCCTCCTGTATTTATTCAAAAAAAAAACAGTAAGAAAGTTTCAACTAACAGCATCTCCTTCATCTTCTTAAAAGGAAAAAAATAAGTTAGTTTAACAAAAACCAGAATAAATAGACAAAAAAGAGCAATACAATGCTCAGCAGTTGGCAAACTATTAGCTTATGCTCATTGGATATAGAGACTAATCAAAATCATAAAAGTAAGATAAAAAATCAAATTTGAATGGCTTCGAGAAAATGTAAGACCCTTAGTCAATTGATGTGGAACCATGTTCTATAATAGCATGACATTTAGTACCTGGACTTCCATGGTTGAATGGCCATACATCTTTTCAAGTATTGTTACACATACGTCATAAAGGCCATGCTTACGAGCAATACGAGCAAGCTTATTAACATTCCAAGCCTTATCACGGAAACCAAGATGATGCAGTTGTGGGTTTGTCGTGCTAAACTCTTTGAATGCATCTATAACAGCATTATACATTTCATTCCTCCACTGAAGTAAATCATACCAGACAGACATATTATCCCAATCATTTGGAGTTCTTAGTCTCCAAGTCTCAAGAATGTCTTTGAGATCAGCATAAAGATTTCCATGCACACCAACCACAGAATTGCCAGAAAGTTTGCTCCCATTGGCGATGTCCACAAGAATTCGGGCAGATTCTTGAACTTCAACTAATTGCTGAAACTGCTGCAAAAGAGGAACCCTAGCATGCACCGACATTTCAGGCAATTGCCACCATTGTTCTAAAGCAAGATCAACACCCTTTCCAATTATGTTTTCAGCATCCCCTACACCATTTGTATTTTTATCATGGAGGGCAAAAAAGGCTTGAATAAGACGAAGTTTTGGAGTCTCTTCTACTTGAGCTTTAGGGATTACGTAATCCTTCATATAGACCCAGTCAGGTAACTTCCAAAGGCTATCAAGCAGAATCTCATAATTTTCAATATTCTTTCCAAATTCCACCAACGCATCCCACTGGCTAAGTTGACTGGCACAGGAAAGCCATTGCTCTTCCCAAAGACACATTTCAGCTTTAGGTACAGTGTTGTTATATGTGCCTTGAGTTGCCTTAACCATTGCTTGGTAAAAGAGGCTTTGCGCACGCTGCCAGTAACCATGCTGAACTAGTGAAAGCCCAGCTTTGGTTTCTGCAGTGACTGACCTTTTCTTCCATAATCCACACCTCATATCTTCTTCATTGAGCAAACGGTAAAGCTCAGCCAGAGACTCTGAACACTTTGTCTCATTCATAAATAACATGACATGACTTTCCAGAAGAGCTAGTGCAATATGCCATGCATTATATGTTTTTCCTATATATTTAATGAGTTCGCTGGGCATTCTAGGCTGAGGGTGGCTCAGTTGAAGCCCTTCCAATAGAGCTTGCACAACATTTGGTCTGCTGGCTTGCTGCTTTTTATGATAATCTTTTGATAGGAGACTTATCATTGGTTTAGCTAGAGCAACCTGTTCTTCTTTGAGTAAGGTAACCCATACTATAGGAAAAACCAACACCCATAAATGATAAGCAACATTTGAATCTGTATGAGCAAGCTCCCTCAAGGGAATAACAAGATCAGCAACCTAGATGAGAGGAAAGAGGTTAACATAAATGGGATAATTTTTATATCAAGAGAAACTGCAGATTGTTCAGCTTTAAGCAACTGCAGTATTTAACCAGTACCAAGGGCAGGAATACACAACACACTAAAACGGATATGATATTTATTAATTGACAGAGTTGTTTTTAACAATCTTGCAAAGAGATATGAGCCTTTAAGAAAACAGGGCAAATAGCTAAATTACTGTATGCCTGTCAATATCTCAAGGATTCAAGAACATTATGCCTCGTTTGGTTACTAATGTAATAACATGAAAAAAAGCTGAATTATTACATATGCATTACAATAGTTAGACATAAAATAATAAAATAAAGAACATTTAGTACAAATTTAAACTTTGAAATTAGAAAAATGAGTAAAAACTCTTGAAGAAAATAAGACCTCTTCAAAATATGAGAAGATTTTTCATTCTCTTTGCTAAAATTAAGTCATGGGAGTGGCTAAATATTACCGATTAAATTAGTTTGTTGCTAATTCATATACTAAAACATGCATAAAAAATAATACTCCTACCAAACATAGCATAAAGGAATAAATTAGAGAAAAAGAGTATTAAGAACCTGAAGCTTGCTCATTTCATTCAGAAATTGTGCATGTTTAACAACAAGGCTATCAAGGGTCAAAGGAGCTTCCTCAGAACCCTCTGGAACTTCAGCGACCTGATGCTGCATTCCAGAATTATCTGAAACAGAACCAGGAGCGACAACTGGCAGAACCCTTGCAGAATTAGGAGCAAGTGTAATAGGTTTATCCTCAACTAAGACTGCTAAAAGGAGATCAAGACCCTGCTTGAGCCAGAAGACATCGCTTAAAGCTTCCCAGTCCTGTATTTGGATGATAAACTGCAACCTATTGAACAAAGTCTTACTAAGCGACTCATGATACAGGGAGAAGAATTTCATTCGAACTTCAGGATCTTTTGCGCGGAGACCAAGCATGTACTGCCTTTCAACCTTCTGAAACACCTCTTGACGTAAAGCCGGTGGATATCTGAATTGAATCAAATTATACCATTAAGTTCTAAGCAAAATATGAAACATGTACCTAACTGAAGAATATACAAGCTAATTACTTGTTTGAATCAGAACAAATGCCATAAAGAAGGTGTAGATATTTTCTGTCCCACTCTTCCAAGGCACTGGCATGGAAATTTTGCTTATCAACCTGTGAAAGCTTCTGAAGGAATGAAACAATATCCTTAGGAGTGAGAAAAGCATTAGAGGTGCCTATCATGCCCTGCTTGTTGAAGTCATCTTCAATCCAACCTTTTATCACATCAAGGATACAAAGAAGCACAGTAGCATCAGTTCCCTTCTCCAAAAGCAATGCATTCAAAACTTGAGTTACAGATCTCTTGTACTCTGGCACAAGCATGACCCTTTCACTAATAAGTTTCAACACAGACTGTAGGTTGGAGATGACTGCTCCAACATCATCACCTTGACGAGATGAAGTGACAGAAGAATCAGGCTCTGTTCGCTGACCCTAAATATAAAAGATATCTCAGTCAACTAATCAAGCAAATGGGTTTAAGAGTATAAGTTCTTGATTTTCAAGCAAACAAGATGTGAAAAGAAAATTAAAACGTAGAGTATGTGGTTGGTAATTCAGGCAAATGAAACAAAGGGCTAAAATATTTCTAAAGTTGGCATGATACCAGAAGCAAATCAAGCATAAATACTGCTGGCACATGAAAATCGAAATAAAATCTATGGAAGAAAAACATACATTATAGAAATATATAAGGACATGACAAATTACTAGTCATTTCATTCAAGGTCAAACTTCAAATTAACATCAGTCTTGCCCACTAGTTTCATTTAACGTTTATTTATTATCAGCAGCAGAAAAAGAAAGCTGGGAGTGATACCAGTAATTTGAACCCTTAAGGAAATCAAACTGCAAAACCACACATGCATGCATATATTGTGAGTATTTCTAAACCCATGCATGCTATGTCTATCTGTAATTAGATAAAACTTAAAATGAAACTAGGAAATGACATACTTGTCTCATGTGGGAGCCAGCTGTTGATCCCATATCACGTGCAAGCCGTTGAAGGATGCGGACCAAGATGAGTGGATCAATGAAGCTCTTTTGCAGCTTTATCAATGTATCGATGACAAGGAGTACAAAGCTAATTGAATTAGCAGAGTTGTCTTCACCAGAAGCCTGAGGAGCTGTAACAGAAGCCATGTGCTTCTGAATCAGTTCATCCACCTTCTGATACAAAAGCTTTACATCTGGTGGTGTATTACCCGCATCCAGAGGAAAAGCAACAAACACCATTTTCAACAAGGAGCACAGTGACTTTCCAGCATCTAACATTTTGTACTTGAAACAAGGTTCAAGAATCTGACAGTGATGTAGCAGCAATGTCAATGACAAGGTTAGAAAATGCCTGTATCTCAAAGAAATAAGCATATAGAGCAGGAATATACCTGGGAGATCTGATTGATATTGTTTCTGATGAACAACTGTGGCTGTTTCTCCAAAATTTTATTCATGACGTCCAAGCCTTGAGAAAGAGCTGTCGAAGGGTCTTTGGACTGAGATGGCTGAACGCTGCTCAGTAGCTTTTCCAAATAATTGAACTTGACATTGGCAGTTGGCCACACTTCCAAAGCATGTGAAAGCAATTCTAAAGCTTGTTTGTACATAGCACTAGCTTCTTTTTCCTTGGGATCAATTACTAAAGCAACCTATTCAAGACCAAATTCGTAATGATTATTAAGATACTGTTAAATAAATTCATGTGAAATGAACTAAACAAATCACAATTTTCAGATGGACAAAAGATATATTACAGTATATATATTGAGCAAATAAAAAGCAAAGATGAATAGCAATCTTGGCAACAAGACCAAAATTGATGCCATTTTGCAAAATTCAGCTTGGACTAGAACCATATAGGCACATGACAAGCCAAGTTTTACACATCACCAAATGTTGATGGATGTCAAATTCTTCTTTCCAGATTCCTGGCACATTTAGACATTTATGTGGTAAATATATATTCTTGAAGAACATTTTTGAAACTAATTTTCCATCAGAAGATGGATTCAAACCTCAACAGTTAATTTAAATTATAATTTAACCTGAGGTACATGTGAAGTTAAAATGGTTATCCGCACATGGAAGAAACCAATGAACGGTACTTATTGGACCAAACAACTGATTATTTCCAGGAAGCAGAAACCAGAAAAAACTTGAGGGAACTATCAAGAATCTTTGAAATCCAAACTTCCAAGTATCATAGAGAGAATAAGCTGAACATAAAAGCACAATATTAAAAGAAAGCCTCACTCGTATAAGAAAATTGATAATCATCTCTTCCATAGCAGCATTCGGCTTAAATTCTTCATCTGGTTGTCCAGCAGATCCTGGGGTTTCTATGTTGGGAATTGATGAACCAGTACTAGGTGACATGACACAGAAGGGTTGAAGACCAGGTTCAACTTTAACCCTCTTGCTAGGATCTTCAGGGAATGTAGAACTCTCAACTGGATGCTTAGGATCAGAACTAGTAGAAGCCGAATTAAACCCATCACCAATCTGACTGGGGACATCACTTTCACTAGCAACTTTCATTTCCTTTTGCCGCTTTCTTTCCCAACCAACCACCAATCCAGCAAGTTCAATAGCGAGACGCCTGTTTTCAGCCGTAGTATTATATGGCAACCCGAGACGACTGAGAGAATTCACCATCTGAGGCACAAATTGTGCTCTGCAACTATAGAATAGATCTGAATGGCGGGCAATGAGCTGGAAAATGTGAATCAAATTAGGAATTGAATGACCTTCCTCAACCAAGATCTTCTTGGTGTATCTTATCCAGATTGGCATGCGAGAATCCCCGAGAGGTAACCTTCTCGGTAGGGCTGGCATTAGAATATCAAGGGCCTGCTTGACCAGCATTTTATTCTCTGGCTGGCAAGTTCTAAGGAGTGCAACAAAAACCTACATTTTCAGTCCATATCAGAATATTTTCGTAAATACTAAAATAATAAAGAAAAAAAAAGGTTCAGTATGATAAACAATAGTGATGTACGTGACCTTACACTTGCAAGTGTTTTGTGGATGTCATGTAAAATAACTACATGTTACAATTTATTTGACAACACTAGCAGTTCGGTGATTATGTAAAAAAGCAAGAAATAGGACTCAAGCACCAAAAGAAGTTAGCTTGGTACTTCATACTCCTATCCAGTACACTGTACAACAAACAAGTACCTGAAGAATAATTTTTTCTGGGGCTTGATAGGCCTCCAAGAAGTGACAAACATTCACAAACGCCCATTGCTTACTGGCGCTATCTTCACGTTTGAGATGATTCCAGCCAAATTTGATTAGTTCTTTTCTGTGATGAACAAGGTCACTCTGGAGATATTTAAGCAGCAAAGTGGCAAGCTGCAGAAGTTCTATCCTCAAAGGCTCATCATATTCAGCAGAAACCTTGAATAGAGAAGTAGAATGTGTTAAAATTAAAGGGGGGAAAAACCAATAATCATATTGATTATGAAAAAGGAAATTGCTAAACAGGGATTATTAATTAAATAAAAGCATAGATGCGAAGGACCACCTCTTCTGGAGGGTCCAGAAGCTTGTCAACAATTGTTTTAACAATACCAGGATCAACAACATCCCAACTTTGGCCATTCTGGAAAGCATAAGCAAGCATCGGAAGAACGAGCATTTGCATCACGACAACCAAATGATCATGACCAAGTTGTTTTGATTGGAAAAGGTTCAAAAAGTGCGACATTAGTGCTCTCTTCATGTTGGGTGGGTAACCTTCGGCAACCTGAAATCAAGGAAAGTCACCACACCATCAAAAACACAACCAAGAAAGCTAAACATACGAGATAGTGCCAAATTACAAAAGCATATTCAAAAAGTTAATTAGATACCTCAATAATGTAGAACTCCTTCAAAAAAGTATAATCAATGCGACTATGAAACAAGAAGATCGAAAGGATATCAAAGAGAACATTAACTTCGTTTTTGTCATGTCGTAAATAATTCAAGAAGCACTTGATAAGCCATTTGCTTTCTTTCACCTGCATTTAAGAAATTATTGTAATCAAATAAAGATCAAGTGCCACATAGGCATTGACACCCACAGAAAATGCAGATCTTTCCAAGAAAAATCACAAAAATTTGTAGTAAGCCATAACTTAAAACACCTCAGACAATAACAATGTCTGAACAATAAAAAGATCCATGATCCATGCCAAATACAAGCTGACAGATGCCTTCTTCAGGGGTCAAAATGAAGTGATTAAGAAAGCTTAAAATTGTATTTGTGAGTACCTAAGGATAAGATTAACCTCAAAAATAAAATGTAAGTGTCAACGGACTGAAGACAAAAGCATGGTATAAACCTGTGGCCAATTTTTTTAAACACATAGAAGTGAAAAAATGTCTCTGGAATTGTTTTTGAGATAAAAAAGTGCTACAACATAGCACTTGCCACTTAACATCTATAAAGCAAAATAGAAGCACATATTAAACCTTGCTACTTAAAAAGATTAGAATAATCAATAAAAAAATAAAAAATTTACGCATAGAAGAAGGAGAATGAACATGTCCTCAAATTATTTGTCAAGCTTTCCAAGTAACATGAAGAGTCATATGCTTGTGCCTATGGAGAAATTGAACTTACTTGCACAAGGCTCAGCTCCTGTTCGTTCTGTAGACGAGATATTCTTGCAGGCGACTTCCAAACAAGTACCAGTGTATCAAAAACAAGACGATTACTTTGAAGCCAGCCAGGTATCAACTTCACCAATGTTTTAATTAGTGCAAGCCCCTGAAAATAAGCATCTAAAGTTGCACTAGAGGTTACTGGTGGTAAATTAGAACTATCAACCTGAGAAGTGCCAAGCCCTTCATCACCCATTAACGCTGCAGCTGGAGTTGAAGAACCAGAAGTCATTGCTGCTTCAGATTTGCTTAAAAATTCAGGAAACGCACTAGCGAGTATCTTCTGGGGTGACTTTG
The DNA here is from genome assembly GCA_005610355.1 of Gossypioides kirkii. Taxonomy (NCBI): domain Eukaryota; kingdom Viridiplantae; phylum Streptophyta; class Magnoliopsida; order Malvales; family Malvaceae; genus Gossypioides; species Gossypioides kirkii. Next base: position 40,142,611 of record CP032248.1, read on the forward strand.
CAAGTTCATCTCTTAAAGGTTGACCAGCATCTGAACGTATTATGTACATAAATCTGGAATGTATACCATAAAATGGAGCAAGAAAAAAGTTACTGAACTACCATGAGTGGATTGATATCAACAGCAGAAACAAGAATCATAACCTTACCGTCTGAAGTATTTTGGCTCACTTAACCGAGCAAGAAAGTAATCAACAGCAAGAGTTGCATATCTATTTAAGAATTTGGTAAGTGGAAGGCGATATGGACTGTTGATCTCACTGTATACTTGGCCAGGAGGAAGAGCCCCCTCCAAATCAATTGTCAATGTAACAAGTTCGTCAAGAAACTTTGATGCAGCATGAGGAAGCAAATGAAAAAGTTCAATGATGGCTGCATAAAAAAGGAAAATAATTTTATACCTACAAAGTATATAAATAAGTTTCATTTCATCCTAGTAGAGAAATTTTAAAATCTATTACCTGCAGCAATTTTTGGCTCTTCACCAGCCTTCCATGATTTCTGACTCTGAGCAAGTTTCTCAGGTTCCAACCATTTCTTAAGGTGCTCCAACAACTTCCCACCCAAAGTGACATTAAACCAATTAGATAAAAGTTCAAGCAGGCGTGCCAGACCTTGCAGAAGAGGCATGCTGAGATTCTTGGTGTGCGCTAAATTGACAAGGATAGGCCTCAAGCTGCTCTGTAGAAGCTCTTTGGGCATCCTCTGTTGATTAATAACCTGAACAGAGATGACAAGGAGAAATAGTTACTGATTAAAATAACAACCCAGCACCTGAGGTTTGTGTAAACTATAGTGCATGTACCCCCCAGTTCAAAAAGGCAAATTTGAATTGCATTCCCCCAAACCATTTAAAAAAATTATAAGAAATAGCAACCCAAGATATCAAAAGTCAACTATACCATAGAAGTTTGGTATACCTGTCGTAAACCCTCCTTAGCAACAGCAACAATTTCTGGAGTTCTACAGGTCAAAGACTTGAAAAACATGGCAATGATCTTTGCACGTAATTCTGAATGGTTAGGAGTTTTGAAATCAGCCCATGCCATTGTGGTACAAAGTAGCTCAATGCAAGCTGTTCGAAGCTTATTTAATGATGTGGCCACTTTTGGGTTCATGAACTTTACCACCCAAACAGTTTCATCAGCCTCAGCTATTTGCAGAGCCTCTTGGAGGAAATTAATCAATTCTGGTGTCAACTTGAGAAGAGGGGGCCTTAAGGCCAAGCAGAAATTCAAAGCCGTAACTGTTCCAACCTATAAGCCACTCAAAAAGTTAGAAAGTAAGAGGAAACATTCAAAGAAGATATTCACAAGATTATACACCATGGTTACCTGCTGATCAACAGTCTTATTTCGAAGTGGTCGCATTATAAGAGGCTGAAGCATTGATTGATGCAAAGGCTCAAGAAGCTCAGATACCTCACTGCCAGTCCTACTAGCTAAAAGTGCCAAACAAGACTGCACATTCTTTCTAACAATAATAGACGCATTTGGATTGAACAATTCTGAAGCAAGGAAATCAACCACTCCTAGAAAGCTTTGCCTACGTGGTTCATTGTTTGCTTCATCGACATTATTTACTACTCGAAGAACCTGCGTAAGAACCTGACTTGTCTCGTCCTGCTCTTTGCTAGAATAAACAGGCAACCTTTTAAGAACATATACCAGACCTCGAACAACTCTAACTTGAAAAAGGCACAGAGTCTCAACAGTGACCTTTCCGACTAAAGCACCAAGGCCCATAACACCTCCCATTTGCGCTTGCCATGTACTTCCATAGCAACAATGCAGCAGCCGAGGCAGAAGTTGCTCAAAAACTGGGATCCGAACACTTGGAGGTGGAGAGTATACAGGATTCATTGAGGGGCTAGAAACAATCATAGGAGTACCTGGGCCTCCTTTGGACATCAGCATGTCAGCATGTTTTGAACGAGCAAGGAACAGGAGTGTTTCAGCAAACACATTTAAAGCACTAAGAGCAGCTTTTGCATGGAGCCTGTTTTCATCTGCTAGTACATCAACTAAAGCATCCAAAAAGATTAAGGGGTCCAGCTCTTTCAGATTAGAAGAACTGCTAGTTTTTGACCTGGAACTAGTATTTACATTTGATGAAAGCATTGGACCACCAAGAGAAGAAGATGCAGTTGAAGTATTCATTGATGACTGATCAATATGAAATATCATAGCAAAATGACGGCAAATGTTGACAACGAAATCGTCCTTGGGGTCACTCAGATCTGGTTCTGCACTGGCAGCAATGATGGTCATTAACAGAACCTTGAAAACCGACTTCTCAGCCAAAAGCTGGGTCTTTGTCTTTACACCCAAGTCACTCTGCAGAAGGATATTCATATCAATTGCTATTTCAAATAGGACAATAGTTTAAATGATAACATAATAATAGCACTTCCTGAAACAGCTCTTCAAAAATCTTGGAAAAAGATGAAACACACAAGAATGCATGAGATAAAACTAGTAGGAATAGCAGTGATATGCAGCTGCATTAAAAGGGAATAGCATAATTTCTTAAGTCTAACCTTTGCATCTGCTGTCTCAGACCTGCGCCAAGACAAGTCAACACTTGAACCCAAAGAAGATAATAAGTGCTTTGGTGAATAACCTTCATCTGAAGCATTGCCTGGTAGGTTAAGCTGGGATGACAAGCAAACACGAAGGAATTTTAAAGCCTGCTTTCTGTAAAAAGAATCCATGCCATCATCTTTGTGCATAATAGCTGCTACAGCTAGATTTATGCATCGGTCTAATGGAACTAAAAATGGGGTTGAGGGCTCAAATGTAAGAATCAGGCGAAGCCCATGCTCTGGGTTCTCCTTGCACTCAAGTGCTAGAGGCTCTTTGAGAAAACGTCTATTACGACCACCTAATTTTCCAAGGAGTTGCAATGCTTTCCCTCCCCAAGGATACGGTGCAGGCCTCAAATGAGACCATAGAGCTAAAATCACATCTGACATCACATTAGCCATACTGGGCTCCAGGAAATCTGGATTTAAACTGTCAACCCAAAACTCAAGAGTTTTTAAACCTAAGCTTACAAGGTCATCACTTCCTTTAAGACACAATACAAGAGATTTCATTAGCCGGGGAAGGTGAGGTAACAAGGAGCTTAGGCGTGCAGGCAATGTTAAGCAAAGCTCCAACAAAAGGTCCCTCATGTCTTCAGCAGTTGGACCTTCAAGCATTGTCAGGAGCATATTTAAGCAAGGTTGCAGCATAGGAATTAAGTCTCGCAATAGGAGCTCAATTTTGCATCCAGCAAGTGCTTTAAACATTGTACGTAGAAGTTGCAGATAGCCAAGAGGCTTCTCAACTTCAGTAGCATTTTTCATGCAAACTTCCATGATTACAGGCACATGAGGCTGCAAAATACGTTCAAAATCTGCAGGTGCTTTTGCTACAGCCCCAAATATAAATCTAAAGAGATGCAAAACCAGTTTGGCTGGAGGGGTATCTGGATGCTTCAAAGAATCAAGTTTGCTGCTTACAAGAAAATTAACCAAAACATCTGCAAATGGACGGTAAACCTTTGGAGTTTGCAGAAGAGTGGAAAATATATGAACCAGTTGATTGTTAGAAATCATGCATTCAAAAAGCTCTGGCATACACAACGAGAACATGTCCATAAGATCCCGTGCCTCCATAATTGCCAAAATTTGAGAAAATAGTTGAAGCATTTCCCTCTCCTCATCTCTCTCCTTGAAGAGTGCCAAGCAGTGTACACCACTTTTTAAAACAGCAGAAGCTTTCAAAACCTGTCAAAAGCAGAGCCAGAAGATTTAGTCATGCCTAGAAGCCCACCCTAGATCTAATCATCTTAGTATCATACCTCATCTTCTCTTAATCCTTTGAATGCTTGAGGAGCTGGCAAGTTGGAAGTTGGTGAGACAAGAACTTGTTGGTGTGTTCCATGAGTAGAAGATGAACCCTAAATAGTAGAAAATAATGACATGAGATACAATTCAACTTTGTTAAGTGGTGTTATCCCACATCTATTAAGCATCAGGTTTCCTGTGGTCTTATATTATAGTTGCGCCTTTGGTCTATTACCAATTGGTTTTAAGTTGAATGCTTAACATGGAATCAAAGCCCAGATGCATTTTGTTGTTCCTGCCTAACCCCATGTGAGGTTGACAACCCCCAGTGAAGCTATCCATGTGTAGGCCATTGTTGAGCTACATGTGTAGGCCATTGTTGAGATACAAGTGAGGGTAGTGTTAAGTGATGTTATCCCACATCCATTAAATAAAGGGTTTCCTGTGGTCTTATATTCTAGTTGGACCCTCTACCTATTCCCAATCGGTTTTAAGATGAAAGCTTAACAAACTTTTCAGGAAAATGAGGAATAGAAAAGAAAAAGAAAAGGAGAAAATAAAACCTGTGATCGAGGCAAATGCGAGTGAGTTATACTCCATATGATGGTCTTCATTCCTATGAATGCATCCAGCCAAGGATTAGATGGTATTTCCATTTTTTTTCTTTTGGATGGGGATCAGGGCATGTTAAGAATAAAAATAAGAGAAGATATATGCTAGCAGAGTAGCATCTTATCCTCTAGGAACATAACAAAATAACCTTCTAACACTACATGAAAAATTAAAGATAACCTACCCACAACCAAGGTCTTAATTAGATTCTTACAGTCACTCACTTCCTTAGAATGCTCCACTGGCGCTTGCAAATTCAGAACTGCCTGCAAACATCAGATACATCAAAATCGGCCATGGTGTAGTAAAGATTAAAAGATCCGAAATATTTAACTGGAACTTTCAAAAGATTTCAATTCTTCCAACTTAATAATATCCTATCAGAATTAGCAATTAAAAGGCGCAATAAGATTTCAATTTCTAAATATTGTCAAGAAAATTTACTCTGACACAAGACATCCTGGAAAGTTTGGAGACATTCTTACAAAATAGAAGTTCAAAGCTAGATCCTAGACCAAATTCATTTTACAATATCAAACCGGCTCTAACTTACAAAATTCATTTGCTGGACAGATTAACTGTCAGTATATGAATATAGTTTCACATTCTCTTAGGAACATCTGTCCCTTGAAACTTTTTTTTTTTTGGGGGGGGGGGGGGGGACTAAATGTAGAACTACAGCTCATTTTGATTTATTATAGGTCTAACCTTCAAATCTTGACTTATATAGTTGGTTAATAGAAAGAACATCAAATTCTCTAGCCTGAGTTCCTTAGCTACAGCATAGAATATTCAATTCAAACAGTAGCCCAGAGGCAAACATCCAAACATATCTAACAGTGATAGTGATAGAAGCCCTAATTTTTCAATTCATGATAAAAGGAAGTCTACATTCATGTCATGCGGAAAAGTGAAACAAATAAATTGAGAACAAGACCTATTTGATCATCAACAAAATAACAGATACATGGCATATGAAGTAGAGCCTCAGTCAGCAACTGAATAATAGAGTAATAGACTAGAGCAACTAAAATTAATACAAATAATTATTTAAAAAACCTGAACAGGAAGCTCAAGCTTTGACCTCAGTGTAGGACGATCTTTTCCCTCTTCACCCTCCTTCAACAACTATGAATAGACAATATAAATACATTAATATAGCAAATAGTCCTAAAAGAAGTTTTAAAAAGAATCCAGATGGAAAGCCAAAAACGAAGTTGATCCCATAACATGATCCACAATCGTCTTTTGAGAAACAAAAATTATAGAAATTCTGGAAAAGCCAAATAGGGTCAATCAATCATTCGGAAATACAAGTTGAACAAAGAATAATATCTTAAGATAGTAAGATAAGAGATAAATGCATAGAGGCCTTTATCCAAATAAATAAACAAGTATGTAACGGTCCATCTTAATTTAATGCACTCTGAAAAACAGAATATTATCTTAATATGTCCTGTGTCCATGTGAACTATTCTTATACAAGAGGATAAGAAAGAGAAATGATTTGAGCAAATAAAATTAAAAGTTATAGCTCAGAAAAATGTCATAGCCCATAGCTAAAACTGAGACCTTTTGCCAACTTTCAAAAGCTTCCTGGGGCACAAGAAAAAAATATGGCACTTATTATACTACAAAGTCATAGCACACTATTCCTTTCAGATGGTTTAGGGCCCAGAAGATTCAAATTACAAACCTCCTCTTTCATTGCCTAAGCCCGTAACAAGCCACATTTAAAGAACCCAGATGAGAAAATCAGAACCACAAGACAAACTGTTAGAAAATGAAAACCATGCACATGAACATTTACAGACAGCTATCAGTGGCTAGTTAACCCAAAGATGTAAAGAAGTAATTCCTAGGACATCATAGCAAAGGCAGTAAAAGAAAAATGATCAGTTACAGGAACTATTTTTCTAGATTAAAGCTGGGTACTATAAAGTTCAATAATCATACTTACCTGGGGAATTGTATGCTTGAAAGTACAAAATTTCCCGACAAAAGCATCCAAAATACGCCCCTGAAGAAAAACAAGGATGCAAGAGAAAACCCCATCAAATCAATCAATTCAAGCAAAGCTACAAGAAATCTTACATCAAACACATACCAACAAAACCCGCGCTTCATCCATTGTTGGCTGGTCGACCCCCTTCTCAAAAATTGGTTCCACCTACATTTCAAAAGGAAATTTGGTGGCATAGTCAGCAGCAAAACATGAGATGATCTCACCGCATCAGAAATAAGACACAGAGAAAATATAGTAGTAATAGAGTTAGATAAGGCACCAAATTTAACATCAGACGAGCACAAGTTGTATGAATGCCAAGTGACAAGGAAGCATCATGCATATTTTTTGAGAACAAGTAAATGATTCGTGACAACTGCAGCAACAAATAAAGTTTATCAGCATCAGAACAAAAAGTCAACTTGATCCATCGCAATCTTTAAACCTAAAACAATAGGAAGGGGAAGGGGGGCGAAAGAGAAAACCCTGATCAGATATCCATACCTGTGAGAGGGAGAGGTCCCCTCTGACATGATGAACAATCTCTGCCAGCAGACTATATGCCAATGGCCTCAAAGTCTCAAAACAAGCACGTCCAGTTCCAACTAGGACCCTGAAGTAAAATAGAAGGAAGATATCAAATGCAAGGATCTGCAGTGACTTGAATTTGATACACAGGTCAGAGCATAAAATATTTTAGCTATGCAATTTTTGTGAAAATTTATAAATTGATATCAGTGCTAAAGTTGAACAACCAAACCCTCCAGCCAAGTTCGTAAATCACACATGCTTAAAGGCAAAAGAAATACTAAATAACATAAGATACATTCTAGCAACTGCTATTTCTAGCCAAGCATTCCAGACGTAGGGGTGAGTTCGGTTCGATCGGGTCTTTTGGATTTTTTGAACCACCCATGATAATTCAATTCGATTCTCAGTTTTTCCATACTAATTTTGGATCTTGGGTTTGGGAACTTATTTTGACAAAATGAGCTTTGTTTTATAGATTTTGGACATTATCTGGTAATGTGTCAAAGTCCTTTTCATAAATATTTATAAAAATAATAATTTTTCAAGTAAATGAAACATAGTCCATAACTCTTAAATGGTATTTTTTGGGGGAAAATTATATACAATTTTTTAGTTATTTTCTATTTTAAATGTAAAATATTTATTTTTACATCAAAAAAATTTTAAATTAATTAAAAATAAAAAATAGAATTCAGTTTGATTTAGGTAACAGCAGTTTTCTAATTTGTATTCCATAAACTATCCACACCTCGGTTCAGGTTGGTTTTTGGTTTCTCAGTTTTTCTTGCTCAACCCCAACCTAACAGAAGAATTATCCATCAAAGTTCCAAACAAAACTTTAAGGAAATTACTAAAAGGTCCACCCAATCACACAGTCAAGCTAAAATTTTAGGGTCCAAGATGATGAATAGATTAAAGTACAGGGTCCTCCCGGAATTTTGGGACTAAGAGACAAAATTTGTTACTGGAATGAATTTGTCCTTCAAATATATAAAAGATCCAAGAAAGAAAGATCCTTCTTTTAGCCTTCAAGCTCTGCTGGAAATGATAATTGACAACTACTAAAGATTGTATTGTCTTAGTAAAATATGTTGAATCATCCAAGGATTTCTGGAACTGATATCAGCACAAGGCAGTTCTTTGAATATAAAGCTTTAATTTGCCACTGGTTTATTCTGAGTTACATAATTTGACTCCGAAATCATTGTTGAGGTTGAAATCTGCTTAATTGTCCTTTTCCACTTGCAGATTTAATTGTTTATCATATAACATAATGTCAAAAACATAGAGAATTGAGACTATCACTTGGTCTCTCACTTAACACAAAAAGTTTGACAATATAAGATCTTTATCATAGTTTAATGACTCATCTTGACGTAACAATATAGATAAGGTGGGGAACAAAACCTTTACCTCTCTTCCAATAGCTTGTCGATCAATGGAAATAAACCCCTCTTGAAATCTGTGCCCAAAACATGTTTCAAGGCTACCAACAACTCCTGCATTCAACACAATATGCATCAAAACTAAAAGCAGAGGAACCAAAATTAAAAAAAGGTGATTAGAATTCAGACACAACTCACCTTTCTAATGGACACAGAGTCAGAACATGTAACAAGTAAATTCACAATGCTTTTACAAATGCTTTCTTCATGTGGTCTTATATAGTCAGAAAAGCTCTTCAAGAGATATGTTAAAAAGGAAACTGTCTGCGATAGAGGAGAGAGAAAATCAGGAAAGAAATAGAGTACATGCAGTGAGAAATTAAAGTGCTTCATAATACTAAAACTAAAGAGGTTACTTTTCCGGTTTCTCTCAAGTGAAAAGATCTAATACAAGCAAAAATGAAACTTTGAGAGGATGTGCACAAGAAAAGTATTCTAACATGTTTCCAGCCCGATGAGTTCCAAGGATCAGTCCTTTAAAGGATTCTGAAAAGGCTACAGCCTTTTACATCCTTAAGCAAAACATCATGAAAATTTCAGTTTCAATTCAGTTATCTTCATAAAACTGATATGATTCAAGGAAAAACTCAAAACAAGAGCACTTCAGAAACATATCATGCATATTCTTAGGCATGCAAAGATTCAAGCAACCCAATCATGCTCTTCAAGAGCATTTCCTAGAACTAGTACAATACAAATCATTTTATCATGCAGCAAAACAACAAGTAACTGGAGAGCATGAAATAACGAATCACACACCTTAACCTGTGCACCTTTTAACTCGATGAAATGAGTCTTCAAATGGGGAGGAACCCTTTCAGGTCCCGGAACTGATATTGCCGCAACCATCAAAGGTAACAAATGAGGGATATTAGTTTGTACTAGACGATTATACAATTGAAACAGAAACATAACTACAAGTGGACTCTCTGTAACTATCTTGAATGACCGCACACTGGGATTCATCTGCCCATTCCCAACATATCCACTCGGAGTAATCCCTTGATCCACAGAAGAAGTATCCATTGGCTTCACGTCTACTTCCATTCCGACAGCAGCATTATCAAAGAAATGGCTAACAGTCAACCTAAAGTTCTGATAAATCTTGCAAACAAAATCCAAAAAAGGCTGAACCTCATTTTCTAACGTAGGCCTAAAGTTCCTAAGAAGATCAAAGATAATTCGAATACAAATTAACCCATTTTCTTCATTATCAGCAGTTAACACTTGCATAGCTAATTTTAACAAGTCTTGCACAAATGGTCTAAGAACTTCACTATGAGGAAGCCTATTGAGAATTTCCACCACAACATTCCGCGTTTTATGCTCATGATTGTCACTATATTGAGGCCTCGTAAGCTGTAAAAGAACCACCGAGAAAGCACGGAAGTAACATTTGAGGAAATTTAAGTACTCGGCTGTGTGAGCTATCTCTAAACTGTCCCTAACATCCATTACCATTTGTAATCTCGTCTGAATTGCTGTTTTTTTTTTTTCAAAAACAGAAACAAAAAATCAAAAACCACAACAAAAATAGTAATCATTCCATCAATTTAATGAAAAATAGTAAGAAAGAGTAAAGGGTATACGTATGTCAGGTTCCACGAGGTGACGAGAGTGTTGCTCGAAATTCTGAATGGGACCCATTGTTGTAGAGAAAGAAAAAACAAAAACCCCAAGCTTTTTCTCAAGCTTTAGGGTTTTTCCCACTGTTACACTTTCTTTTTACTTCTTGTTTCTTGAACCTCTCTTCTCCTTCACAACTGCAAATTTCGTAAAAAGCTTTTAACTCTGAATTTGTAACTCTTGCACGGCCTTAAATATAACTATTTTTTGTTGGAAATTAGGTTTTCGGAAATGAAATTTAATTTCAGAAAAAAAAACCCAGAGAGAAAAAAAACCGCAGTTCATGATGTAATTTACTGGTCACGTTCCCTCTCTTTTCTCTAGTGAGCTCATGGCGGTCGAGGATTCGCTGAAACTTGAGTAATCCCTTGACTGTAAATTAATGAATTTATAGGCCTAATTGTGTTGACTGATGCCGGGGATCCGTTTTATTGGATCCGAAAGTAATGGGCTTCAATCGTTGGACCTATTAAGTAAGGCAAGGTTTAGCATTGAGGTGCTCATAAATTGGGTTAAATTGAATTCGGACCGGATATAAACATAATATTAATATATTTTATGTCTGTTTAAATTTGATTTAATTAGAAATTTGAGTTTAAAATTTTATTTAAATTCATCCGTATTTGTAAAAGACTAATCTAAATTCATTTAAGTCCACATATATTATTTTTTAAATTTTTTAAATAATTTTTTTATTTTAATATTTAATAATTATATATTTTATTTATTTATTGAAAGTTTTTATATAGTTATCTTAACATTATTTTAATATTTATATTATTATAGTATTATATATTTAGTATAGGTTTATTTTTTAAATAACATAATATAAACCATTATAAACTTAAAAACGGGTCGGGCCGAATTGAATGTTCAAGCCCGAGCTTGACCCATATTTTAAACGAGCCTATTGCTTTTGCCCAAACCCTCCTAATTTTCGAGCGGACCTTCGGACTTGGACGGGTAGCCCGACCCATGAACAAGTCTAGTTTAGCTTTAGTCACACCCAAATCCATTTATTGGGTAAAGTATAAAAAAGTACAAAATGATCACTTAACTATTCAATTGTATCTTTTATGGTTAGTTGGCTAATGGTGTCAACTTTTTATCTCCTTTAAAAATAGTATATGTTTACCGTTAATTCAAGGTCGGGTTCGAACCAAACTCGAAATTTTGACATGAGTTAAATTTTGCATTAGTCCATGTACTTTGTAAAAGTTGTGAATTTAATCTTTGTACTTTGATTTGATTAATTTTGTGCTTTTAAACTTTTGAAGTTTTAGTACCAACCCAAACAATAGTAGTTAAATCCATTTGATTAAATTCAACTATCAATCCTGTATTATGCATACAGTTGTAGGTTTGATCCATATTATCCAATTAGGCTATTCTAGATCCTTATATTTTTCAAATTTTGAAACAAATGATAGTCGTCAAACCATTAACTAAATTTTTAATAAGCAATATATGGAAATAACAAGCTCACATGACATTACACACATGATAATATATTTGTCGCCTTAAACAATTATAGTTTGGTGAGGACTGAAAAATTAAAATTTGAAAAGATAAGGACTAAAAATGATCCAATTAAAGCACATGGGTTAAATCCACAGTTTTCATAAAATACATGAACTAATAGCAAATTTAACCTATTGACATGTGCGGATGCCATAAGGAGTAATGTCTTAATCAAACAAAACATGAAGGATCTAATCCCAACCACCTAATGTCAACTTCAATTAACAAAAATCCAGTGAAGTGGACGCAAAGAAACTAACCCCCCACAATAGCAACTAATAATTTCAATTAGCTCCCTCTAAGTTAAATTAATTTCATCCAACCCCATTTCTAACGACCCTTTCACTTCCATGTGGCTAAATATCTTGTATTAAAAGGAGCTCTTTATCACCACCTGAGAATGTATTCACTGCATCTTTTTTTTTCATTTTGAAAGTTATATAGCCATGGAGGTGGAGCAAGGCAGTGCAGTGGTTGTCGTTGGGCGGGCAGAGATTGATACCCGACCACCTTTTCGGTCAGTTAAGGAGGCTGTGATGTTGTTCGGAGAAAAAGTTCTAGTTGCAGAAATTTATGGCAATAAGCTCAAAGAGGTTGTCTCTTTCGTCTGTTATATGCTTATTTGTTTGGTCTAGTTGTTGTTTTAGTCCCTCTCTTATGTTGAAAATTGGTTTAATTTATCTATTTAAATTTGGTATAATTTGGTCATTCTATTTCTATAATATTATTATTAGGTTTAAATTTGGTCTTTCTATTTTTATAATGTTATTATTAAATCAAATTGAGTCAATGCTCGATTCTAAAAAAAAAATTAACCCAAGCCCAAACCCAATCATTTAAGCTCATAGAAATGGCTCAATTTATTGTTAAAAAAATGAAAAATATTTTTATTTAATTATAACTACAAAAATATATAAAAGTTAATGTGAGGTTGCTCTTATGTTCTTTAATTATTTTTAAACAGTAAAACGAGTCAAATTGGGTCGTGCCAAAATTGAAAAATATAAACCCAAATCCCACCCAAAATAGGATCTCGAGTCAAACCTGTGAACACCTCTGGTACACATGAATACCATGACCCCCCTCTCCCACACATATATAATGTATTTTTAGCATGTTTAGGGTTGATCTAGAGTAGACATACCTTAATATTTTGGTTTGTATGATAAAATTGTATTTTAACCTCTTGAAAATTAACAAATTAATGCAAGTCGTCCTAACTCAAAATTAATTATTTTTGTTCCTTGAAATTTTATAATTTTATATTGACCATGCTATTACAAAATTATGACATTCACCTTTGTGCTCTTGTCAAACATGTATTCGTATCCATGCCTAATACTAAGGGTCAGTTTAGCATTGCTTCTTAGAAGCATTTTTGAGATTAAAAAATTGTTAAACAAGATGCTTTTAAACTTTTCAAAAGTGCTTTTGCAAAGCACTTTTTTTACCAAAAGCAGAGACAAAAAATTTTAATTTTTGCTTAAAAATGTTCTTTGACCCAAAAATACTTCTGAGAAATAATGCAAAATCGGTCCTAACCCTATTCAAATTTAATAAATTGGTAATAGAGAAAAAAAAAGGATGGGTACATAATATTTTTGTTAGATGAAAATCCAGCAACGAGAAAGTGGGAAAAGTCAATCCAAGATTGCAACCTTAACATCAGAGATAGAAGAAACAAAGCAAAACCTACAAAAAGCTAAAGAGGAAGGCAATTCAATGTCACACAGCATAAAAGTACATAAAGAAGAGCTTGAGAAAACAAAACAGGATCTGCATTTGCTCAAAGTAGTAGAGCTTGATAAGCAACAATCAGAGCCTGATGTAAGAGATTTCAAGTTCATCAAAAACACAACCAAAATGGAAGCAGAGCCAGAGTCTGAAGAGTTTCAAAAGAGGAGATATGTGAAATTTGCTACTTCACCTTCAGTAGCTCAACTTGCTGTCGACAAACAGGACGTGATGGAGAAACCAGTACTGATTAAGAAAGTTAGAAGGAAAGTATCGATCAACATGATTGGATGGCCTTTTTCAAAGAACAAATGACTTTTCAAAATACATACATTACTAGTTATGGTTTAAGAGAAAATGAGTATTGTTATTGATTTTCAAAAGCTATGTTTAGGGAATGAAAGTCAAATTATGATTTTGGTCGTTTGGTTACGTTCAAATTTGAGAATTGATCCTTATACTTTAATTTTATATGATTGGGTCTTTCAAGTTTGGCTTTACGAGTAAACTAACCTCTAAAATATACCACAATTTCCATATTTTGTCCTTTTATTTTGTCAAAATTGGTCATTAAACTATTGATTTTATCGCTTTACCCCCAAAAAATATCAACCAATAAGAATGAACATGTTGCACATTCTTATTCAATGTCATACACTTCTGAGGGTAAATGGGACAAAATTAATAGTTTAGGGACCACTTCTAGCAAAAAGAAAGGACCAATATAGAAATCGAGGAAGATTTAGGGATCAATTTACTAATAAAGCCTTATAATTTTATAATGTCATTAGTTAGACTCATTAGGTGTTGGACCTGATGTCTTAAGTGTAGTATTCGAACAAATTGATTTAATGATAACATTCATTAATTACATTATTGCAATTAAGACATGGGCTCGAACGCGCTTGAACACATTTTCTTTTACGGATTCGAGACTTATCATCATTAGTCCAAATTGTTATTTTAGACGATCTCTATTATTACATGGACCAAGCTCGATCTTGAAACAAAACGAAGCCTCATCTAAAGCTAAGTTTAGAATTGGGGGGATGTATTCATATGAGCTGACAAATTTGTTCCAAAATTTGCAAACAAAAAAACAAGACAAACAAGGGACAACAAGTTCAGGTTCCAAAATGAAGAGGTGTTCATTGTACTGACATATGTGTTAAAATTATTTTTGGAGGGCCAATGTTTGAATGTAATTTATCATGAAGTTTTACAAATTTTCCAAATATTGAACTGTATATATTTTTTATTTTTGGAGGAATCAAATTTGAATTTTAAATTTTAAGAGATTAAATTGTAATTTTATTATTGAATTGATTTAAATCATATATATATTTAAAGAAATTAAATGAAAAAAAATCATTTTAAGGATCAAATTAGATCTATTCATGGATCGAGTCAGACCCTAACTAAATTATAGACTTGTTTGATAGGTTTGGGCCCGACCCAATCTAAAAAATGAGTTTAACTTTTTGTCCAATCTCGATCCGAATTAAAGATGTTTAACTTGGGCCTAGCCCGGCTCGTATTAATTTTTATATATAAATAAATATAAAACATCAAAAAGACTAAAAACATTAAAGTAAATATTTCCCAAAAAATTAAAAATAAATTAAAAAAATCTTTATACTTAAATAACACTAAGATAGGTGCAACTTAAGAAGCAAATGACTCTAAAATAGTAGTAAAATTAACAATAAAACAATTGTTATACAATATTCAAATAATATCGACAAAATAATAACAACATACTAGTGAAATAACAGGAAAATAATGACAAAACAGTGGAAAAAAATAACAGGGATTTCTTTTTTTGCAAATTTAGGCCGGGCCAAAAAATACCTTACCCGTGGTTCGACCAATTTTTTAAATGGATTTTATTTTTTTTACTTGAATCTATTTTTCGGACTTATATTTTTACTCAAACTTTCTAATTTTCGAGCGAGTCTTCAGGTCGAGTCAAGTGACCCTACTCTTGGACAATTCTAGTTCAAACCCCTTATCGCCCACCTAGCTTGGCCACTCAAATTAAAATTTTTCATAATTTTGGAGGATTATTAACAAATATGTTAAATCCAACAAGTTCCCTCAATGTTGTCCCATTTTTTACAAACAAAAAAAAGGCAAACTAGAGACAAGAAATTCAGTTTCCAACATGGTGGAGATGGGGTTCAAAATAAACAATAAATAAATTTATTATTCTATTTCGATAAAAGAATATAAAAATTAAAAACGAGAGTCGGGTCAGAATTAAATCTACCTTTGATTTTTCAGATCAAATTCAAGTAATTAAATTAATATTTAATTTATCAATTGAGTCTTAATTCGATTGATATGAGTGTTATTGTCAATGCAGAAGGACGTGAGTTCGAGTGTGCTTCAACACATTATCCTCCTATTTATGAGTTGAAAAGAGGATACGAATAATTCTAAACATTATGTAAAAAAAACAGATATGATTAAATCTTATAATGAAATTATTTAATTTTGGGTTTAATTAGAATCGGATTATTCTAAAAGTATATCAAGTCGAGGCCGAGCGGGCAAAATAGTAACCCGACCTATAACCACCTCTAATAAAAAAATCAAAGCAACTGAAGGGGTATAAAAAGCGAAGGGACTTCTTTGATGGTGGGTAGGTGGACCAAATTGAAATTAATATAGTTATGGTGAGGCATGAACCCCATTGCACTAAAATTATGTAAACAACACACAAAGCAACCATGTGAGCCTTATCAGAAAGTAAATACAAATAGGTGCCTTTAACATGCTTTGCTAATCTAATTTAAATCCCCATTAATTAAAACCCACAATATTTAAAATAGATAGTTAAATTGTCAGGTGGTTATCTAGTAAATTCCACATTATGTAATAAATAAGACAACTCATGGTCAATTTTGGTTTTGGCCCTTTTATTTTATTCAAATTTAATGTTTAGTCCTTATATTTTAATTTGATATAACTTCACTTGTGGATTTTTATAATATCCTTAATTAACCCAAATGGTTAATGGTGTTAGCTATTATAGTTAAAAAAAAACACTTGTTCTAACTCATTATGTTAACAAATTCTTATTTTGGTCACTTTATCATACCCAAAATTGGTATTTAGTTCTTATATTTTAATTTGACATAAATTGATTTGAGTTTTATAAATGTTATTAGTTAGTTTAAATGATTATTAACTATTCTATCTAGGGGTGTAGCTAGGGGACTAGCAAAGGCTCCGACCCCCATAAAATGGATTTTTTTTATTTAGGCTCTTTGAAATTTTTAAAGTTTTAAATTAGTAAAGGTCAAATTGTATTTTACCCTCCTAAAAATAATAAAAATTTGATTTAATCTTTTAAAAATTATAAATATACAAACTATTAAAATGGTGAAATTACATATTTATTACCGTAAAAATTACAATTTAATTTCACATCCTTAAAAATTTTTCTAGCTTCGCCACTAATTCTATTTAAAATATTGACGTGATTTTTACCCCTTAAAAATCATTCTTTCCAACTCATCAGTTTGACATTAATTTTTTATGTTGGGATAAGGGTTTGTTTTTAAGAAAATGTAAATCAATATTTTCACAAGTTAACAATGTGCTAAATATTTGGATTAATTAAGGACATTATAAAAAAAACCAAAATACGCGAAATTAAAGTACGTGGATCGAATCACAAATGCAAATATAATAGAGGGATTAAAACTAAAAATTAACCCTTTTTTTGTTGGTAGGATAAGCTACTTGTATGGTGCATTAGGTTCTTCTATATAAATGACCCCAATGGAGAAAACAAGAACCAGAGGCAGCCTAGAGAAAGAAAAAAATGAAGACTGGTAACCTGTGCATGCCAAGGTTCAAAGGCAATAACAAAAGCAAACGTTTGTCGCCGATGACCCTTTTCGAACGGTTCCGAGAGGTGATTTTTCGTCTCATAATGCTATCGGCTCTCACTAAGGCCTCGCCGGATCAACACTTTAACTCTTTGGTTGTCCCTCAGAGATATTACCACCAGCCATATGACGCCTGTCGCAGTGAAGACATGGCGGACTGCATTGAGTTCATCAAGAGAAAGGCATTCACAGAAGAAAATCGGGAGTCGAGTGATCTTAATTCGATTGCGAATGATGTTATTGGTGATCTTGCCATGCAGGTTTTGTGATGTAATGCTTTTAACCATTTTTTTCTTCGTTTGAATGTTAGATTTGAACATTAGAGGTGTGTGATGTAGATTTGGAATTTTGTGTGTTTTAATTAACGAAATTGAAAAATTAATTTTAGTCCTAACACTTTCTAAAATTTGGAATTTAGTCATGTATCAAGCGATAACCATTAAATTCGTTAATTAAAATTGATTTTTTCATGAGTATTATTTGGAATTAGCAGACTCATATGATAATATATATGTGATAATATATTTGATGCATAAAATTTTGGAAAATAACAAAATTTAACTTAACAAATTTAATAGTTACCGTTTGGCTAAAATAAAAATTTGAAAATTACATTGACTAAAATGGGTCAAGTTAAAGTATAAGGACTCCACAACTTACGAATAATACGAGTATTAATAGCAAAAACATGCCCATTCTTTACATTTTTAGGGCCCTAGGCAAAACAATAAAATGATGTTTTAGATTCTTTAAAAGTTGGAGAAATTTTTTTTAGGTCCCTTAAAAGTTGGTAAAAAAAAATTTTGGCCTTTAAATTTTTTGGCCCCTTAAAAACTGGAAATAATATTTTAAACTCCTTTCAGCCTTGGGCCCTGGACGACCGCACTTCCAAACGATCCCAAGAGTCGAGCCTGAGCAAAAATTGACATTGATTAAAGTACGAGGTTGCTTGATTATTTTGATCCCTTCAACTAGGTTTTAACTAATCTAACCAAACCAACTTGACATTTGATTCAATTGATTGAGTTGATTAAATAAAAATTTCACGTTGTTTCCTTCAAAGTGTGAGAAAAGAAAAGAACAACATGATTTCGAGTTTTGGTTAAAAATTTATATATCATTTATACGTATATAACTTGGTTAATTCAATTATGAAAGGATATAAACGATAACTAATAAATTTAACTTATTTTAATCGCTTATAAAATTGAATTAACTTGGTTAATCACTGGTTAAAATTTTGATTGAGTATGAAAATCAATAAACAAACTGAATTAAACTTGAGTAGTTTGATTATGTCTCGAGTTAAACTTGACTTTTGAATTTGATGTTCGATTGAGTTCGAACTTGTCACTATCTCGAATTGAATAAACTCAATTATACAATTAATAATGACCCATACTTAAAATTAACCAATGATATTTAAATTAGATCGGATGGATTAGCCAAATCAATTAAACCACAAACCATTTGGAGTACCCGTCCAGAGAACGGTTCAGAATTAAAAACTGCACCTAAACGCAAACCGGACATTAAACGTAAGCCCGGTCCACGTTTAGAAAAAAAAACCGCGCATGTTTCCTCTTGGCGGTCATAAACACTAAATAATCGAACTCACTCTCACCGCCACCGCCATCGCCACCGCCTCTAGGGTTTTGTTCTATTTTTCAGCCCTGAAAATCGTAAACCTCCGATCAACGAAGCCAATCGAAAATGGCCGGTACGTCAAATTTCCATTGAAAATTCCATTTTCATGGCTTTCACTGTTGATAAGCTATTCTATTTTGCTTTTTTCTTTAATTTTTTTTACTTTTTTTGGTAATGGCTTTTGTTTAGGGCCGCAATCCGAGAGAGAAGACAAAGTATCGTTGGAACTCACTGAAGAAATCATTCAAAGCATGGAGATCGGCATGGTTTTTAAAGATTATGTAAATTCTACCTCCTATTTTTTTTTTTAAATTCAATTGTTAGCTTAAAACTAAAGAATTTTGCTCTTCAATTATCGGTTAACAGAGCGGTAGGATAAGTTCAATGGATTTTCACAGAACGTCGGGTTATTTAGTAACTGCTAGTGAAGATGAATCCATCCGCCTTTATGATGTTTCCAGTGCTACGTAAGCCGATTTTAAAGTATATTTCATTAATTTTCTTGCTTGATTAATTTGAAAAATGGAAGGATTTTTTTTCTTCATTTTTTCACAATCATGATCTTTAAAGCCTAAAACCTTAATGAATTTTTCTTTAATTGATTTCTTTTTTCAGGTGTTTGAAAACAATTAATAGCAAAAAGTATGGAGTTGATCTAGTTTGCTTTACTTCGCATCCAACGACAGTTATTTATTCGTCGAAGAATGGTTGGGATGGTATGTTACCACTACAATTCTTTGTATGTGTTTTTATTATTGGTGTTATTTTAGTTTTATTATTGAGAGGTGGAGTTTCATTGTTTCAGAATCGTTGCGGCTTCTCTCGTTGCATGATAACAAGTACTTGCGGTATTTTAAGGGTCACCATGACAGGTTTGGTTTTTTATGCCAATTAAGTGTTTGTGCCGAAAAAATCTGTAACTAAGACTTGGATTATTGGCATTTTCTGATGTTTTGTTTTGTCTTTTTAGAGTTGTTTCCCTTAGCCTAAACTCACGCAATGAAAGTTTCATTTCCGGTTCTCTTGATAGAACCGTTCTGCTTTGGGATCAACGCGCGGAAAAATGTCAAGTGAGTTTTATTTGTATGTTTAGATTGATATTTAGATATGCTTTTATTGCTTCCAAATTCTCTAATTTATCGTCTGTATTCTAGGGCCTTTTACGTGTGCAAGGCAGGCCTGCCATATCTTATGATGACCAAGGGCTAGTCTTTGCTATTGCATTTGGAGGATACATCAGAATGTTCGATTCTAGGATGTATGAAAAGGTTCACCACTCATATAAGATTAATTTTGTAGTTTCGCTGTTCTTTTTATGCTCTCTATTTTTTTGGGGGGAAGAAAACGCATGTAATGAATTGGAAACTTTGAATTCGTTTAGGGTCCTTTTGAAATCTTTTCTGTTGGGGGAGATGTATCCGATGCTAATGTTGTGAAGTTCAGCAATGATGGACGACTCATGCTTTTGACAACTATGGATGGACATATTCATGTGCTCGATTCATTTCGTGGCACGCATGTGAGTTAATCATACACTTAAAACAGCTTTCGTGCAAAATTTTAAATTTAATTGAACAAGATTATACTAAATGGTTCATATACTTAGTGAGGTTCTTTTTTCTGTTATTGTTGTTTTCAGTTATCCACTTACAATGTGAAGCCAGTTCCTAGAAATTGCACGTTAGAGGCATCATTTAGCCCCGAGGGAATGTTTGTTATATCAGGTATTCTATATCCAAATGGCAAATGTCCGACAGTTTATTTTTTAAAAGTACAATATTTTACTCAGTATAGCAGCATAAAATATTCTAATGATCTTCTTTGTCATAGTTAGGCTTTGTTTAGTAGTGTATTTTAAAAGCACTTTTGACATAAAAAGCACTTTTGAACCAAAAGCAATGCTAAACAAGTAACTGTTGAAGGAAATTTTTGGTTTTTCAAAAGCACTTTTTTTCAGATGGAGAAGTTAAAATTTTTAGCTTTTCTATCCCAAAAGCACTTTTGACAGCTCAATTACGTTTTCATCCCTCCAACACATGATACTTTCTCTTCTTTGATTAATTACTTAAAAAATATTTAAAATTTATATTTCATATATTAAAATATTAATAACAAAATATAATAAATTATTTTTTATATTCTTATTAAAATATCATAATATTAACTAATTTAAACATTATTTAAATGTTTATTTATTACTTTATAACACATGTCTAAAATGGACTTTTTATTTATCAAAAGTACTTTTTGACAGCTATATTAAACACTTAAATCTTAAACCAAACTTTTCAAAAGTACTTTTCAAAATCACTTTTCCAAAGCATTTTTTAAAAGTACTTCTCAAAACAATGCTAAACTAGCCCTTAGGGGTATAACTGAGCCGAGCTGAGCTTGAATATTGCCAAGCTCAAGCTCAGCTCGACTCAAAATTTGGAACTCGATACTTGGCTCAAAGCTCGATTGAACATTTGTTTTTAAGCTCGAGATATAATCGAGCTTGAGCTCGGCTCGATAATTACCTAATCGAGTTTGAATTTTTTCAAGTCAAACTCAAATAGCTTGCGAGCACCATTGTCTCATTTTATAGTTGTTTTATTTGTTTCATGTTTTGAAATTTTGGGGGAGAGCTGTGGAGATTCTCCAAAGTCTGAAAGTATCTAAGTTGCTCGGTTTCTGACTTGCAGGTTCAGGGGATGGTCGTGCATATGCTTGGAGTGTACGTAGTGGCAAAGAAGTATGATCCATCTGCCCTCAATCAGTATCTCATCTCTGTCTCTCTATTTAAATTATTTATTTAACTTGGTGATAACAACGAAGTTGTTACTTTTGTGCATATTTCATCGCTGCTTAGGTTATTCTTTTGTGTTCAATTCCATAGTTTTTGAGGCATTTTCTACAGTACCCAGTAATAATAAGAAATATAGTTCTTTTCTCCAATATTTTCTTTGAAAATTCATTCATCCTTGACTGCCCCTCTAAAACCAGAAAAGGAAACGCTCATTATCACAATGATATCCTAAGGCATTGTAATGAGTTGGAGATGTTGAATGTTGTTGACCCTTGGAATGTGGTTATGTCTGGTCTATCAGATTTGGCTGCTAAAAATACTACAGGAAATCCACAGAAGATACAGTGAAATTAGTGCTTGATTTCTACTCATTAATAGTTCTAAACCTGTAATTTCATATATTTTTTTGTGAACCTACTTGGTAGGTCCCTCTATTATAGGAACCTGATCAAATTAGCCCCTCTACTAGTAACTATTCTATTAAAAAGAATCAAATAAGACCAAATTTCAACAGAGTTAACATTTACCGTTTAAATATGTCATTTATTGTTTAACAAAGTTACTATTTTGAAAGCTTTTTAATGGTTTTGCAAATGGAATCTTTTGCTTGGAGTTGACTTGCAAATGAAAAAAAATAGTTTTTATATCATTTTTAAACAGTAAATGCTAACTCTGTTAGCATTTAGATTTGATTCTTTTTAATAGTACAAGGATTAAATTAATCTTTTTAATAATAGATGGACTAATTTGATCTAGTCTATGTAATAGAGGGACTTGGCAGGAACTTTCACATTTTTTTCCCTATTTGAGCATTTACTTCATACCCTTTTAAATTGTTCCCTCCCTTCAACAGTCAGCTTCTTTACATGGAAATCCTAATAGTTGTTCTTTGCACTCCTTAGGTTGCAAGCTGGATGATGAATAGTGAACCTTCTGTAATAAACTGGAATTGGATGAACACCGACACTGAGCCTCCCGTCATTAAGTGGGCTCCCGGGAGTCTTATGTTTGTAACCGGGTCTACCGAGCTGTCATTTTGGATTCCAGATCTGTCTAAATTGGCAGCATACGTTGGAAGGAAGTAGGGCTCCATCTCGCAATGCTTCGTGCTTATAATCTTTAGTTGTATTTGTAAGCTTCATCGCATTCACCGATATTACAATTCCGGGTTCAGAGCAAAATTAATAAGGAATGAGTACGGAATAGGATCGTAGTTTGTTTAAATCGTTGATCTACTCTAAAATTTTAGACAAATGTAATCTAAAACGAAAACAATGAAAAACAGATTAGTTGATAAGAAAAAAAATCAAACGCAATTTGTTTATGCAAAAACAATTGAAAACAACAAGAAAGATTGAAGCTCATAACTTTTGATGTGATTCTTGATGTAGCAAGGTATGAGAACGTCTTTCTTGAAGCGATGATAGAAAAGGTAAAAACATGTATTAAGTGACTCTTACAATTTAAAAGATTGTTAAAGATTTTTATGGCTTAAAATATTGTTAAAGCAATTTTTAAAAGAAATTTAAGAGTAATTCTTGAAAAAAAATTTAAAAATAATTATTATTGAATTAAAAAAATAAAAATATAGTGTATGTACAATATCAAGGCTTATATATAGGTTAATTAAATAAATCTAAATAAAATTTTTAATTAAATTAGAACTCTAATTAATCTAAACAAGAAGTCATTCTAAATTAAATTTTTTTATTGACATAAAACTCTTAAATAATAATAAAATAATAAGAGCTTATATATATAATATTAGGCTCATTACATAATAAAAATTAAGCCTAAAACCCGAACCCAATATAATTTAAACTCGAATTAAAGACCCGAAACTCGTAATTCTCGTCATAATCACGTCCAAAAATTTCACCCACGCAGTATTTATTAAAACAGTCATAACTTGAACTCCCGAACTCGAAATCAAGTGATTCAAAGTGCGTTTCGAAGCTAAGAGATAGATCTTCAAAATCCATGAAGACATCTCAACCCAAAAATGCCTGAATCTCATCCAAAAAGTTGTCGCAAGTCTTCTGATTTTCTCAACTTGAAAATTGGCAGCTTCGGTTTTTTGGACCAAGATTTCCAAAATTTGAAATCTTGATTTTCTTAATTTTTGAAATTGTTTGGAATGGAAAAATAGGACCAATATTTGGTTTCTTGATTTTCTTAAAAACGAAAAAATGAATCTTGATTTTTTTTTGGCCGCATCTAAAGCTTTGGTAACGAAGTCTTGAATGGTTACGTTCAATCTTGCTTGAATTTATCTGGCCTTCAACCTTGTTATTAAACCTTGAGAAAATTTGAGTCTATCACGTTCATACACTTGATTTTGAGCCTTGCGACTTGTATAAAAAATATTTGTATCTCTGTTGCTTCAGTAACAATGAGAGGCCAGCTTCTAGTTTAGGTGTATATTTCAAAACTTCCTTATGTTCTTTCATTTTGTAGTCATCTGGTTGCACAGCTTTTTATTAGGTTGTAAACTTCTAATTCGGGGTAGGTTAAATTATGCTATTAGTTCCGGACTAAATTTAATTTTTATACTTTTTCGAATTTTAAAATTTTCAGTCAAAAGATAACTAGAGCTGTTAGTCTTGTATTATTTGTATGTATATCGTGGATTTAATCAACGTGTTTTAATTTGATCATTTTTAGTCTTTATATTTGATTTTAAAATTTTAGTCTTGATTTAAATGTTAGTCGATAAATTCATTAATTAAAATGACATTTTTTTTTGCATGTATTATGTGATAATATATTAATAGAATTTAACTTAATAAATTTAATAATTATCACTTAATTAAAATTAAAATTTTAAAATTCGAAAAAATGTAATCTAAAATTGACCAATTGCAACTTAGTTATAGTGCGCGGATTCACAATCGAATTTGACTTTTGGATTATGGAATGTTGAATGTTATGACAAAAATTTGTGTTGTTTAAGATTTTATACGTGTTTCATATAGATCCCACAATTTTTTTTATTTAAATTTAAAAATTAATTTCAATTTATTTAATTATAAAATGTTGATAAGTTGAGTTTTTTTTTAATTTTTTAAAAATAATTTTAAATTAAATTAACAATTTGAATTTAAAATGATTTAAATAAATTAAGTGTGATTTAAATTTTGAATGATGATTAAAAAAATCGAGATTTAAACTTGAAATAAGGTCAAATAAATTTGATGCAAAGCAAATTCTTTTAATACATTTTTTATGTTTATTTATGGTTAGTATAAAAATAATGGTGATAGTGAAATTAAATATTGTAACGATACTATAGTATAAGATAAAAAAATTAACGAGGTTACTCTTTAGTAAAATAAAATCCAACAAGTGGTTCCAGTGGAAAAGAAAATGATGTTTATCTTAGGGGATTCGGGTTCGAGCACCTGTGTGTGCAAGGTGTAAGTTTTTTACTAATTTAATATAAAAAAAATATTTATTTATCAAAATAATATCCTCACCCCATTAATTACCAAAATAGTATGTTTTGTGGGATGGAGGAGACTAAAATGGCGACACCAAGGATATTTTTTGACACAAATTTTTTAATTATATTTATATATTAAAAAAATAATAAAAATATTGGTGGAGAGTTTAAAAATGGCGGCACCAAGAGGTAAATTATATGTACAAAATACACGAAAAAATATTTGATACTGGGTGAAGGAACACAGAATGGTGGCACCAAAGGAAGGGGATTGAATGGCGAGACCAAAAGGTGTTTTTATCACATGTCAATCCGTCATGTGCCCGTGTGTGTGTGGAGAGGGGCTTTCGGAAGCAAATTTATCTTGCGGGTTGGGGGAAAATTAATGTAGGGTAAAAATTTTGATAATAAAATAAGGTAAGGGAGGACAAACAGCAGAGAGAGGAAAGAAAGAAAGAAGAAAGGAGAGAAAAGTAATTTTATTTAATTTTAAAAATTATTTTATTTTGTGTGTTTATTGTTAAATTTATTTTTAAAATTATTTAATTTGTTAGTTATTAATAGTAGTAATTATTTAGTTTTTAATTTTATTGTTTAATATGATTGATTTGTTATTATAATTTTATTTGTTTAGTAGATTGATTAAAAGAGAAAATTGTTAAAAGAAATGTAAATGTAAATATTTTATTGGTAATTTAAAGTTATATTTTGTTTAGTAATTATTATTTTAAGTTATTTGTTTTGTTTAATTTAATTTTTATTTGATTTTTATTTAATTTTTTTATTTAGTTGAGTAAATTAAGAGGAGAGGAAGAAAGATAAGTTTGATTATTTTTAATTTAATTTAATTTAATTTAATTTTGTTAGTAGTAATCAGTAACTAAATAATATAAATTAATTTAAAAATTAAATACCAAAATTGGTTATTTATCAAAATGGTACAAAATAAATATTTATATACTAAATTGGTATCTCCACCAAATGTTCGTAATTAATGGGATGAGGATACCATTTTGGTATATAAATATTTATTTTGTATTATTTTGATAAATAAATTATTTTGATATATAATTATTATTTTTGTATTATATTGGTAAAAAATCATAAAAATCGTAAAACTTAATTATTATTAATTAATATTAGTTAATCGAGCTAAAAAGTATTTTTTCAAGGCTTGGAATGATAATTAAACCATTATAAACTATAATGGACTATGGATGAGTGGTTTTAATTATTTAGGTTAAAAGATTTTAATTAAATAATATTTAAAAAACTAAACATAAAATAAGAAAAGAAAACAATACCATCTTTTTCATTTTTTCTCTCCCACCTTACAAGCGATCATAGAAGAAAAATTTGAAAGCTTCAAACACACTTTGTATTTAGCCTTTTGCACATTATGGAATCTAAACTCGTTTTTAAAAATTTTTACAAAATTTTATTTTTTATGATTTTAATGAAAACATAAAAAATTTAATGTATAAAACTAAATTCTAAATTTTTAAAGAGTAAACGAACTCCAACTTATTTAAACCAAAAAGTATAATAATAATAATAATAATAATAATAATAATAATAATAATCAAAGATGTAATTTTAAAAACTTAAAATAAAAAATCCGATGATGTAATATATTAATAATATTAACTAGAAAAATAAATATTATTATATACAAATGTAATTAATTATCATCGCAAAACTCTACTTCTCCTAAGCAAATGGCTGCTAATGATGACGATGATCCTGACAAGCAACCTCGTCGTGCACATCGACCACCACGAAGATATACCCCAACAACCACACCATCTAATCATGGATATTAGGGTTGTATCTATTAGTGTTTAATTGTGTACATTTGGCTATAGATGAGTTGTGATGACGACTTTTCAATTTAATTTTACATATATTTTAACGTATTAAATCATTTATTTAAATTTCATACTTATATACCGACTTAAATTTCACATATATTTTAACCTAATAATTAACAAAGATTTGTCTTTGATTTCCTAATTAAACGACCCAACCCATAAATTCAAAAGGGATCATGCCTCTACTGCCATTGTGCATAAACTAAACTCTAAACCTTAGATCCTAAACTCATAATCCTAAATCTTAAAAACCTAATACCCTAAAACATTAAACCTTAAAAATCTTAAACATTAAACCTAAAGCCTTAAAAACCCAAAATCTTAAAAACCTTAAACCCTAAATTATGAACCGTAAAAAATCCACGAAATAAAAATAGAAAAGGAAACTTAAAAGTCTGATCACATTTGATGGACGGTCCTTTAATCAAACTTAAAAGTCTGTTTTCATTTCGTGGATCTTTTAAGGTATTAATACAAAAAATAAACCCTAAACCAAAATACAAACATAAAAATTATTAATTAAATACAAATTTAAACATAATTAATTTCAAATTCATTCATAAACTTAATTAATTTTAAATGAAAAATATCCAATACAAATAGCTTAAGCCCTACCCGATCTGGAGGACTAACCAATATGATAGGTTCGTTGAGGGCAATTACGCAGAGTATTCCCAGCTAACCTACATAGTCCACACAACTTACCGCCATATATTTTCTCCATAATGTCCATTTTGTTGCGGATTCTGGTGACATGCAGACGACCTTTCGGATTCCTTCGCAAACCTTTGTTCGGGATAAGCTCGAAAGTCATCGAAGGCACCTCCCATGTGGACAAGTCAGGCAGGATGAGGAACTCGTTTTCCCAAATACGTAACGTACGCTCGAGAGTGTAAACGGGGTCGATGAACTGTTCAACATTGAGCAACACTTTAGCACAAGTTGCAACGACATGTATACAGGGATAACAAACCTCCTGCAATCGTAGTGTCTGTTCTGGAGATCAACCCCGTATGACCTAGGTGGGATACCAGGTCGACGCCCAATGGTCTCCATAACTTGAAATCGTTGAAACTGTCGTGAATATATTTCAACGTTCATCGACCTCGCTCTTTGAAGGTTTGCATCCATTGCATTCCTGACAGCTTCGACAAACACGTGTCTGGCGTTCATCTGATCGATTTGTCGCGTCCCCATTACTAGCATCAAGGTAACCAGCCTGTAGAATGTAACCAAAAACACGGATGAAATCGGAAGATGTCGTATTCTCTTAACACGCCGTTAACTAACTCTGCTAGGTTGGTCGTCATTTGACCATATCAATACCCGTCATCGAAACTTTGAGACTATTGCCACGACTCCACGGTTCCCAACCACTCTCGCAAAGGCTTGTTCGTTTGACCTTCCATGTCAAGCTCAAGTCTGGTCATTCTTTGCCGGAATCGATGTGGCTCTAGCTCATACATTGTAGGAATATTAAGAAAACATAAGTTACAGTCTCGAATTAAAACATTGAAAATATAACTTGAAACTAAATTTTTTTACCCATTTTCACAAGTCATCTCTGGCAGTCTGCATTCTTATATTCTCGTTTGAAGTTAGCTGCAATGTGCCAGCTGCAGTAAACCGATCTCCATGGTACATCGCTACGCCTAATGGCCGCAATAATTCCCTTCCCTCTATCGGAGATGATACAAATATTATCGTTACGAACAACATACCTCCACAGGTTCGTTAAGAAGAATTCTCATGATTCTATGTTTTTTTTATCCACAATAGCAAATTCTATCGAGAGCACGTTTTGGTTCCCGTCTTGAGCCACCGCAATTAGTAGGATCTGTGTATATTTCCTGTATAACTAGGTCCCATCTACCTGGATAAATGGTTTGCAGTGAGGAAATGCTCGAACGCATAGATCAAAGTCTAAAATATATACTGAAAATTTCTTTTTCCCAGTTGTATGTTATTATCTGAGCCATAATAAGGCATTGTCACCAACTCAATCGTAGTCCTCGGCACGTACTGTCACATTGCAGCTATCCATCCCTGCAGCTCATTATACGATACATCTCAATCATCGATCAATTGTTCTATTGTCATCTGTTTCGCAATCCATGCTTTTCGATATGAAACCCGATAATGGAATCGAGATTGCATCTCGACAATCAGTGTTGAAATTTTGATGGTCAGATCGTCCTTAACCCTTAGCATGATATGTGTGCAGATAGTTTTGGAATCGAGTTTTCTGTGATCTTCTGACAAACGTGTTGAAGTGCATGTGTGAGGCCCATCAAATTTTCTTATTTTTCACATCTGAGACTTCTGGATAAATGCAGCTCGCACCCGCCACTTGCAACCTTCCGTTGACTTCCAATACTCCCCGATATACAATGTCAGTTTAGACACCGCGACTTTGTAGTCCGTCGACACATTAATGTTATACCGCTTAATGGCAAATACGCACTCTTCATTGGATTCAAAATTTTGGCCCACAAATAACTATTCACGATCTCCTGCTATGACCGATTAGTAAACATGTAGTATATCAGAGTACTCCACGAACTCGACATATGTCGCATCGGGGTCTATAAGCGACATGTGTGCCCCTGCATGATTATTATGAATCACAATATGTGTAGCTGGATTTTCGACTGGAGACACGTTATAATTTCCATCGTCATTCGCCCTTTCATCGTCGATATCATTCGAGACCTTATCCACATCCGGATCACTATTAATATCGACCTCATGATCAGAAGGAATACTACTATCATATCCAACATCTTCATCCACATCATTCTCGGGTGCAGCAACATTAAGATCGATGTCTATCCCGCGTACGATTGATTGACTTTCAATTTACAATTCTGGAACCACCATAGACAAAGTTGGATCTTCATTTTCTACTGGTTCCACATCAACTAACTCGGCAAACAACTGAACCGGTGCATGTGGGTCACTTTGATTCGAACAATAAAGAGCGAGCATTGTCTCCACGTCTTCATCGTCTACAAGTTTCATCTCTGTGAATTTGATGGGATCTGTCGAAACTGAAAATTTGTAGAAAAGTTTCGAGATCTTTCTCCCACAACGTTTAAAATTTTTTGCACTAATCTTTGTTTTCATATCATCAACTGAGACATTTCGACGAAATCTCATTCCTATTTGTTGTCGACACTCAAATATACATTCAATTGATGTTTTCAAAATTACTTCATCGAAATAAATGCATACAAAAAGTTAATTACCCATCTTCAATAAATCTGTTAAAAAATAAATAAAATTTTAATTAAAAAATTTAAAAATATACCATACTAAAATAAATTTATAATAAATTAATATCAAACTAAACATTAATTACCTAAACTAAAATGTATAAAAATAACAAAAAAAATTACCTTTTCAAATTTCCTCTTTTTTCTTTTTCTTTTCTGTTCTTCTTCTTGTTTTTTTTCTCCCACAAATTTAAACAAATTTTAAACAACCCAAAATCTTAATCCCCTTTTATAGGCATTTGGTGCCGCCATTTAAGTTGGCACCACTATTATTATTATTATTATTTAATTTTTAATAATATTTAAATAGAATAAAAAAGTATAAAAAATTTCGAAAATCCCGTCGTCATCCTAAAGTCCTCCTTCGGTGCCGTCACTTGCTTCCCCTCCATCCAGTGTTAGGTATTGTATCCCATTCTCATATTTAATTTTATGATCTATATTTAATTTTATTTTGGCAAATAAATAATTTTTTTATATTATTTTAATAAAAAACCTAACAAAATTTTTTTACGGTACATTAATTTTCCCCAACCCCTATAAATTTGCCTCCCAAAGCCCCCTACACATATGAGCACATGGGGGATTGACACGTGGCGAAAACACCCCTTGATGCCGCCATTCAATCTCCCTCATTTGGTGTTGCCATTCTGTGTTTCTCCATCCAATGTCAGGTATTTTTTTCGTGTATTTTGTACGTATAATTTATTCCTTGGTGTCGTCATTTTCAAAACCTCCACCAATATTTTATTATTATTATTTTATTATATAAATACCCTTGATGCCGTCATTTTAGTCTCCTTCACCCCCACAAAACATACCATTTTGATAATTAGTAGGGTGAGAATGTTATTTTAGTAAATAAATAATTTGTTTATATTAAATTAGTAAAAAACCCGCAAAGTCTGTATCTTGTCAAAATGCTAAGAAAGTATGAATAAATATTATCATGTAATCACACCAATATATTCAAATATATATATAATATTTGATACATCTAAGTGATTAAATTAAGCTTCTATGTAACTTGATGACATGGCACGAAATGATAGGGTGTAAAAAGAAATGAGATAGGATCAGTCCCGCACTAGATAATTCATTCACCCCACATAAAATAAAGATAAGCATATCCATAAGCTCCTGCTACAATACATGAAAATGGATGCCACCATTCTTCATTCCCTTGCTTCAAAATCACCTCCATCAACCACCCCTCTCTTTCTACAACCTCCATCCTCACCACCACCACAACCACCATGCACCCACCTCTTTTTCCCTGGCCACCGTCCAAGGCTGCCAAAACTTCACTGCACCAACAGCAGCACAGATAACAGCAGCACAACAAGTGGCAACGACACACCACCACCACCAGCAGAACCTATTCAAATCCGGTTCAAAAGAGGTTCAAGACGGCGCAGACAGCTCCAAGAAGATGGGTTTGGTGTACAAGGACAAAACATGAAGACCAACAAGGCTGCAATTGAACAACCAGTTCCAAAGAAATGGGAAGAAATGAGCATGACAGAGAAGGCATTGGAGTTGTATGTTGGGGAAAAGGGTTTGCTGTTTTGGCTCAATAAGTTTGCTTATGCTTCCATTTTTATTATTATTGGTGCTTGGATACTTTTCCGGTTTGTTGGACCAGCACTTAATCTTTATCAACTTGATTCTCCTCCTTTGGCTCCTACCTCCATGTTTAAGGGCTCTTGAAATAATACCATAGTACTTTGTCAGCATCTTGTTTAGGGAAATGGAACAATAATGAAACATATTTTACTCATTGTCTATATAGCTTCTCTGAGATATAGTCCCATTTGGTTATAAGTTGTGGCCTTTATGTGTTATGAATTGGTGTCTCGTGAAGACCCAACTTTTCAATGTTTCTGAATGTTTGTTTTAATAGTATTATTTTGAGGGTTCAAATTTAAGTTAGAAGAGATGTAATGTGATTTACTACTCCACTCTACACTTGTTGGTAAAATAACATCTTTCATTGTACTAGAGCTAAATTCATGAGGCAATGGCACAACTAGTGTCATTAAAGATGTAAAGTGGAGCGAGGACTCTTATATTGTCTTGCATTCGGAAGGATTTTTTTGTGTGTTTCTCAACGAAAGAGTTCAAGACGTTTTTGTACTAGAGCTAAATTCACTAGGCAATGGCATAATTAGTGTTGTCAATGATGCAAACACAAGGTAGAACCTTTCATTCAAAAGAGTTTTTATTGTGTTTGTGTGTCTCATTCTAAAGGGTTTGAGACATTTTTTTACTAAAACTAAATTCATTAGGCAATGGCAGAAAGGGTGCAAAGACAAGCTAGAACCCTTATATTGTCTTGCATTTGAAAGAGTTTTTTTGTGTCTCTCATTCGAAAGGGTTTAAGACATTTTTGTAGTAGAGCTAAATTCACTAAGCAATGACACAATTAGTGTTGTTAAGGGTGCAAAGTCAAGCTAGAACCCTTATCTTGTCTTGCATTCGAAAGGTTTTTTTTTTTTTTTTTTTCTGTGTGTCTCTCTCATTCGAAAGGGTTCGAGACATTTTTGTAGTAGAGCTAAATTCACTAAGCAATGACAAAACTAGTGTTGTCAAGGATGCAAATACGAGGTAGAACCTTGCATTCAAAAGGGTTTTTTTTGTGTTTGTGTGTGTCTCATCCGAAAGGGTTCAAGATATTTTTGTACTAAAACTAAATTCATTAGGCAATTGCAGAAAGGGCGCAAAGCCAAGCTAGAACCCTTAAATTGTCTTGCATTCGAAAGAGTTTTGTGTGTGTGTGTGTCATTCGAAAGGGTTTGAGACATTTTAGTAGTAGAGCTAAATTCACTAGGCAATGACACAACTAGTGTTGTTAAGGGTGCAAAGCCGAGCTAAAACCCTTATTTTGTCTTGCATTCGAATTTTTCTGTGTTTGTCTCTCTCATTCGAAAGGATTCGAGACACTTTTGTACTAGAGCTAAATTCACTAGGCAATGGCACAACTAGTGTTGTTAAGGGCGCAGAGCCGAGCTAGAACCTTAATATTGTCTTGCATTAGAAAAGATTTCTTTCTTGTCTCATTCGAAAGGGTTCGAGACATTTTTATGCTACAGCTAAAGTCACTAGGCAATGACACAACTAATATTGTTAAGGACGCAAAACCAAGGTAGAACCCTTATATTGTTTTGCATTTGAAAGGATTTTTTTTTTTGCGTGTGTTTCTCATTCGAAATGATTCGAGACGTTTTTGTTGTGTGGTCGGGGTAAGCACGGCTTGGCCCACTCCTTGACAACATTGATGCCAACCTAAACAAGATTCCCAGCCTTTTTTGCAGTCAATGTACATATTATAAGGTAAGGAGGCAAAAACAAAGTTGGCTAACTCATGTAGTGGATTATGCTTGGGACAAAGGCTTGACTCTAGTGGTAATATGACTCAGAAACAAGACACTTCATTTAAATATTAGTAATAAAGTAGTTTTAAAGTATAATAGACCGTCCAAATTTCTCTCTAGATTGTAGCAAAAGCAAACAATAAACAGTGACCAACAAGCATTTGTCCCCCTAAGTCTCCATGCCCTGAGTCATTGCCTAGTCTTTCTATTTAATCACAATCCTCATTCATTCTATACTACACTACTTTGCTTCTTTCCTTTGTATTTGATTCTTTTACAGGGCCAAGAACATGAACTCTGTGTGGGCATTATTGGCTTCCATTGCCTTGATACGTACCACACTCTACAATTACTTGCCTGAAAAGCTCCGGTTATACATCTCCGCACGGTTCGAAGAATGGACTCGCCGGTTCACTACTGATGAAACCATGGTGTTCAAAGATTACCAAAGTTCAAAGATGAACCAACTTTTCCAAGCTGCAAATCTTTACCTTGGAGAATCGCTTCCCACTATTTCAATCCCTCGTGTGACTGTAGAAAAGACTGAGAACGTAAGGAACCTCACTTTTTCCATGGAGAAAAACACCGAGATGATCGATGTTTATGAAAATATACCAATGAAATGGAAGTACTTCTCTGATTATAGTCAAGGTATGTCCAAACATGAGATCAGATGGTATGAACTATCATTTCATAAAGAGTACAAAAGCTTGGTCACCAAGTGTTATTTGCCATATATCCTTGAAAGAGCTAACAAGATCAAAGAAAGGAACAGAGTGGTGCAACTCCATACAGCATCTCATGATTTTTGGACCCCAAAACCACTGATAATTCAACATCCTATGACATTTGAGACCTTAGCCATGAATGGGAATCTCAAGCAGGAGCTTGTGGAAGATTTAGACAGGTTTATGAATAGTAAAGAATATTATCAACAGATTGGAAAAGTATGGAAAAGAGGGTATTTGCTTTATGGTCCTCCAGGGACTGGGAAATCTAGCTTGATTGCTGCTATGGCAAATCATTTAAATTTTGATATCTATAACTTGAATCTCTCAGCTGTTTCTTCAGACTTTGTTTTGCAGAATTTGTTGCTTAGTACTGCCAATCATTCGATTCTTGTGATTGAAGACATAGATTGTTCTATTAAGTTGCAGAACAGAGAATCTGGGATAGAACAACCTATAAAGTATCAGCAACAAAACAAGGTTAGTCTGTCATGTAAGCTGTCATGAAATTCTATGGTGCACTCATTGAAATTGTGGGTAAAAGTTAATGTTCTTACAGGTAACACTTTCTGGATTGTTGAACTTCTTTGATGGTATTTTATCCTGCTGTGGGGAAGGAAAGATACTGGTTGCTACTACCAATTACAAAGATCGAATTGACCCTGCATTACTTCGAGCTGGTCGAATGGACATGCATATCTACCTTACTTATTGCACTTTCTCTGCCTTTAAGCAACTAGCTTTAAAGTACTTGGAGATTTCTGATCATAGTCGTTTTCACCACATTAAAAAGCTCCTACCAAAGGTTAAAGTTTCCCCTGCTGAGGTTGCTGGTGAACTAATGAAGACTAGGGATCCTAAAGCATCTATTGAGGGCCTGATCAAGCATCTTGAAGAAAAGGTAAATGTATGTATGTATGTATTGGAAAATTGGTAGTTTCACATGGACTTAGTCCCTTCTAGACTTTTTTCATGGTGAGTTGCCTTGATTTAGAGCTTGATAATGCCAACTATTGTATCTCCTCATGGAACTTTCTGCAGTTGATTGCAGAAGGTAACTCTGAAGTAAATCCCAAGCACCATTCATCTCTTTCTCAGCCATCAAATTGCCAAGTCCACGAATCTTCAATATCACTTCCTTTGGCATGTAATGGAGCTAGTATGGACAATGCAAAGTCTCCAGGTCCTAAACCAGATGTTTCGGTCAAGTCAAATTTAACCGAGAATAGACCGGACGTCGAGGGTGACAACAACTTCGAGAAGACGGATTTAGTCCGGGATCAATCTTCAGGCCATAATATCCTACAAGTCATTGAAGACACAGAAAAGGAATTGTTGAGCTACAAAGAAGCAATTATAGCACTGCAAAAGAAATCATGTGGGACACTGAATAAATTGGCTGAGATTAAGGCCACAATATAAATAAACTCGCATTCAATTTAGTGAGGGTGAACGAAACCAACCCCATTTTTTAATAGTGTAAGTAGCTGCCAAAACCATGCCTACCAACTGCTGATATATATTAGATGTAAATAATGTCCTTTGGTTTCTTAAATCGGGGCTTGAACTTTTATTTTTCTAATTTAGGGTATGTTTGATAAACTGAAAATTTAAGTGTTGAAAATTAAATATTAAATTTTTATTATTAAATTTTATTAGTGCTAATTTTATATTAATTTTTTTGGTAAATTAATAAATACAACTACGGAATATAATTGTATTGTTTAATAAAAGTGAATGCTTGTTTTAAAAAAGTATTTATTTTTTAATTTTAATCTTATGGAATTTGAATATCTCTTTTTTTTTAAATAATAATTATTTTAATTTATAAAAAGAAAATCAACTTAATATTTTCTACATTAAGTGATAGTGATAAGTAGCTCTTATTCAACATTTTTTGCTAAAAATTTTATATTAAGTAAAATACTAAAATGATTATCAAACACATTTAAAATATTAAGTGTTGAAAATTTTCTATGGTTTATCAAACACACCTTTAATCTTTGAACTTGACAATTATTCTTACATTGAGGTTTACCTTGAAAACCTTAAAGTTCAAGCCTCAACGTGGGAACATTTGTCAATTTCAAGAACTAACTTGAAAAAAAATTCAAGCACCAGAGATGGAAACAATTGCCTAGTTTAAGTACTTGAAAATCTTAAAGTTCAAGCCTCAATATGGGAACAATTGTTAAGTTCAGGGATTAACTTGAAAAAAAAAGTTTAAATTCCAATGTAGAAATAATTTTTTGATTTAGACCTCAATATAAAAATAATTATCAAATTTAAGAGTTAACTTAAAAAAAAAATCAGAACCCAAATAACGATTTTAACCCATAGAGGAGACTTGAGCATTAAGTAAGGAATTTTCATTCAAAGGATTATATGAGAGGGGGTTAACACAGTAGTAAAAAGAAATTGCATGGAGAAAAAACAGTCATTTTATGTCAAAAAGCAACACGACGTAGCTTTAGGATTTATATTTGATGTACTGACAATCGAAAACTTCTCAACAGACCACAAAACGGAAAGGGCCATTGTGTTGTCTGTAACCGGATTCACCAACTGTGGTATATTCAACATGTAAATATAACAGTTTGAAACACTGAAAAAGATAGTAGAACCAAGCAGAGGCTTAAACCATAAGCAAAATTGTTACCAGAAAATGTGGTGGTATGTCAATCAACATGCTCCATTTTGCATATTGTTGTGGAATACATTATAACCGACTCGAAATCTGACCCGAAAAAGGTTTTTTTATATATATTTTTAAAGGCTCTTTAAAAAAGAATGGTTTATTTGA
The DNA here is from genome assembly GCA_005610355.1 of Gossypioides kirkii. Taxonomy (NCBI): domain Eukaryota; kingdom Viridiplantae; phylum Streptophyta; class Magnoliopsida; order Malvales; family Malvaceae; genus Gossypioides; species Gossypioides kirkii. The sequence continues at coordinate 40,179,743 of CP032248.1, forward strand.
AAACTCCATTTTTCTCATCTCTCTCATCACAAGAAAACCCCTTTCTTCTTAATCTGGAAGAAGATGAATTGATCAACCAAATCATGCATCAACACCTCACTCCCTTGGCTGTACTTTGCAGATATATTACATCCTCATTTCATAACAGTAATGTGACTCAATTACAAATTATGGTAAAATATTGGAGGGAAATTGGAACTTTGAACTTATTCCACTCTATGAACTCGATTTAAAGAAGTGATATTTAATTTTGGGTTTGAATCTCAATATATGTAATCTCTTTTCTTATATTCTCGTTACAATTTTATTTGTATAGAACAAAAGAAAAATGTATTTGAAAAAAGTTAAACATTACATTAAAAGACAAAGATGAAGTCCGAATTTTTTAGGAGATATAGAATTGCATTATAAAATTTTTGAAAAATCGAAATATAATTTTATCATATATTAACATATAATTTTATCATTTTTAGAAAGATTAAATAATTAAATTTACATATTTTGAAAGGTAAAAATACAATTTTATCATAAATTAATTTATAATTTATTATTTCTAGAGCAACTGAATTAAAAAATTTCATTCCACAATCAATCCCGTAGCTTTTGCCAGAAAATTGATTATATATATAAATATCACATTTTAATACTTATGAATAAATGTCAACATGATTAACAAAAAAAACATATTTTATGTTATTATTTTTGTACAATTAATGTCTAAACACACGAGATATGCATAGAATTATTGAGATCAATTTTTTTTATTTGATCCAATTTAAAATTTAAAGTATTTATTTTCAAATTTTAAACTTTGAAATTTACTCTTTTATTAAAAATTAAATTACATTTTACCTTTTTACTAAAAAATAATAAAATTCAACAAATTTTTAATAAAAAAATAATATTCATTTTAAGAATCTCGATATATATATATATATATATATATATATATATATATATATATATATATATATATATATATATGCAAAGTGTATATAAATTATCAAAAAAATTAAAAAAAAATATGATACATGGAATCACATCAGATGAGTTAAAAAACAAAATACTCCTTTAGTATATATACACAAACATTATACGAAAAAAGACATTTTCGGTAAAATGGAGAAGGCAAAAGTTACCCATCTCTCAAACATTCCTTCTACTTAAACCAAACAAAATATTATAGCACGAAGAAGAAGACGATACCCAACTTCCCTGGAATTCATTATCTTTCTTCAGTCAAACACCACGCTGTTGCTTTTGTTTGAATACACAATCAGGTTCTCTCTCTTTTTTATCCCCAATCTTCTCTTTCAAAATCCCAAAACTTGAAAAAAAAAGAAGAAGATATTTGGGTTTGTTTTTTTAAGATAAAATTGTAATTTTTTTCCTTTCAATTTTGGATCTTTTTCTCGTTTATGTTAATGGGTTAGGGTTTGATTTTTGTGTTAATATGTTTGGTGTTTGATCAGCAAAAATGGGTATTTAGTATAGGGTTCTTGTTTGTTGTTTTTTTTCTGGGCTATTTTCATGCCATTGCCGTTTTCTAGGGCTTTTTTAGTTCAGATCGTGGAATTGATCTTTTGATTAAGGTAAAGATGATGAATTTGGGGAAAAATCATGGGTTTTTAAATAATATGAAGAATTATGCAAAATTCAATGAATTTGGGGCAAATTTGTGTTTTTTTTTTGTGAGCTCAAAGAAAGAACATAAAGGAATTAGGAAAAAAAATTGATGTTGCAAGAGACATGGTAACCATATCTAAAAAAAGTAGTGCTAGCTTGTTAATTATTGTTATGGCATTTTTAGCTAGCATAATTCGAATGAAATGGTTCGACTGAATTCAGATGTTATTGCTTACTAGTCATCGATAACGATACTGGATTTTGTAAGTTAGCTGTCTTATAAGAACTAGAATCTTGCTCGGGGCGTGTAAAACAGTTGGAAAGTGTGGTGGAAATGTCTTTACAATAGTGGAGTGTAGGTTTGGAGTTTTAGCAATCATCTTGTTGCTCTTCATTCCTTAACAATCTGTTTGTTTTTGTAACAATGATGTATTCCGTTTGTGTTTTGGTTAAGCCTTCGTGTTCTTGTACTTTTTCATAATGTAGGAAAGGGTATGGCAGCCGAGGACAATTTGGACTTGTCGACTCTGCAATCTCAGCTTAGTGTAACTCATGAACTGTGGAAGCAGGAGATTGAAAAACGTCAAGGCCAAGTAGACGTGTTACAAGCCAAAATTATGGAGGTAAAGGCTTCTATACAAGGGTCAGAAGAGAAGTCGAAGAAGGAGTTAGATGTTCTATGGCGAAGGGTAGAAACTACCGCTACTTTATTGACTTACTTGAAATCAAAAGCAAGAGTAATGGCTGTTCCCGATTTAGCTCATAAATCGTGTGGCATCAAATTATTAGACGGGGTAGGGCTTGTAGATAAAGAAGGTACACCGCTATCTAGCTGGTCAAGGAGTGTTGATCTCTCTTCATTCGATTGTTTGGATGATGAAATGTGGATCGGAATTAGTAGACAACAAGGTTCTTTGGATGAAAAAGATGGAGCTTATATTGGTGAATTAATTAAGTCCGTGCAAATGGTCACGGATGTAATGGAAGTTCTTGTTAAGAGGGTCATTATGGCTGAATCCGAAACTGCTCTCGAGAAAGAAAAGGTAAGTCTAGGTCAGGAAGAAATTAAACGGAAAGCGGTCCAAATCGAGAATATGTCTATGAAGTTAGAAGAGATGGAAAGGTTTGCTCTTGGTACGAATAGTATTCTTAACGAAATGAGACAGAGGGTTGAGGACTTGGTCGAAGAAACTTCAAGACAGAGGCAACGAGCTGCTGAAAACGAACAGGAGCTTACTCGTGTGAAGCAGGATTTTGAGTCCTTGAAATCTTATGTTAGTAGTCTCATTAGTGTAAGAGAAACTCTTCTTTCATCGGAGAAGCAGTTTCAAACCATCGAGCGGCTCTTTGAACGGTCAGTACGATCTTTTAGTTCTTTTTTATTTCCCTGATTACGTATGTTCTCAATTCTGAAATGATTGATTTTAGGGCTTACATAATTATAGTTGTGATTTTTATCATAAGTGCATGATAGCATCTGTTTTCTCAGAATAACTATTAGTATTGTTCTAAATCAGACTAGTTGCGAAGACAACACAGCTCGAGGGCGAGAAAAAGCAGAAAGAGACTGAAGTTCAGAAGCTTATGGAAGAGAATGTGAGGTTGACCGCACTTCTTGACAAGAAAGAAGCTCAACTTTTGGCCATGAATGAACAATGCAAAGTAATGGCCTTAAGTGCTTCAAATATATGATCAACTATCTCGCCCTACCGCCTATCAGACCGTACCACCCTGCTGACTCGACAATCAGCCAGAGAACTGTAAGGTGAGACAAGTTGTGCTCTACATAGCCAAATTTGTAATGGAATACTTTCATGAAAGTGTAACACAATGAAGAGTGCAGGGAACTCGAGTTAGTGCTTTGCTTTCGAAAAAAAAATCAAACCATTAAGTGTGTGGATGCATATTGTTGTGCTATTAGAACACAGATTTGGTGTACTAATTGCAGAAATTTAAAAATGTCCATCTTTTCTGTATGGGGTAAAAGTCTCACAATGTTAACAGCTGCCGTAGTCGGACGAACTGCCTGCATTACCTACCGGAGGGCTAACCGGGCTGATGCTTAGCATTGCTCTTAGACCCTCCAATACGGTTACGAACTTGTATCTGTGCAGTGTTTCCCTCAACAAGCACATGATGGTCGATAAATCTGAAAAATTGGTCCTTTTTCAATGTGGAAACTTAATGCATTGCTAGATTCTGCTCATCTTCTGGCATTCGAAAACAAAATGCTTTTCTCCCGGTTAGTAACACCGCAAGGACAACTCTGAAGCTGTACACATTGCTTTAACTGGCTTGATTGAAAGTACTCTGGGTCTAAATAGCGTCCCTTGCACTGATATGGATCAAACGAACTAACCTAGAAGCTCCAAAATCCGAGACTTTTGCAGTGTAATGTTGATTTAAAAGAATGTTACAAGACTTAACATCTCTATGAATAATAGGAGGATAAGCAGCCGAGTGCAGGCATAAGAGTGCTCTGGCAGTTTCAGCCGCAATTCTCCACCGACATTTCCATCCAAGACCCGATGACTGCAAGTGTTCATAAAGGGTATGTTGGCTATAAATTCGTAAACCAACAATGGAACTTCCGTCTCTAAACAACATCTGAAAGCTTCACAATATTTCTATGGTTAACTTGAGAAAGAACACTGACTTCATTAATGAACTGTTCGACTTGACTATGATCTGCAGTCATCGATTTTTTAATGGAAACAACATGGTTGTCGCACAATATTCCTTTATAAACTGTCCTGTGGCGACATCAGCCTACGGTATTGCTTTCATTGAAGTTGTTTGTTGCCTTGTTTAGCTCTTCTGATGTGAAAATTTTGACCGCAACAGCTCCATTAAACTTTGAAAGCTGTTGTAAGATAATACCCCCCATTTTGCAAGAAGAATTTTTCTCTTTGTTTGATGAGCCTATTTTTGCCAAAGTCCCCAATGTATCCATGAAATGGTTAATACCAATACCAGTAGCATTATGCTCCAACTTAGTTTAACATAGAAACATTTTAAACGATTACAGACTTTCAACTCGTTTGCGTTTGGTATTGTCAAGAAGTGGTGGTGATGGGTTCACAAAGTGAAGCAACTCGTTAAGTACCATAGAACCATACCATATAAGCTATAAGTTAGTGGTTTGAGTCTTGCCATGTGCAAACTCTTCGATTTGCCAAAACTTCACCTTTTTAGATCTATTGAGGAGCTCCAACTCTATGAACCCATTAGTGCTTTTTAAAGCCGTTTTTTCAGACTCTACAGGACTAGCCGGTTGGATCAGGAATTGATCCGCAATGATGTTTGAATCAGATGGATGAGACGACATATCGTTCTAGAGAATGGTTTTGAAATGGTTAGGTTAGGAATCAGTACGAACCGGCTAAAAACTGGTTGAATCGAGTTTTTTTTAAAAATATTTTTGGAATTTTTAATGATTTTTAATCAAACTGGTCGGACCAATCATAACTCGAGGATGTAATTAGGATGATTAACAGTTAACAATTTTACATGAGAGCTGACTTGTCATTTAATAGTTAAATTAACGATTTTAGTAACAAAATGACCTATTTGATATAACCTTGATAGTTTAGGGATAAATTTAGAATGGTTTAAAGTTTATGGAGTAATTTAGAATGAGGGTCATAGTTTGTGGATGCTTTGTGCAATTAACTCTTAAATTAACGATTTTAGTAATAGAAGAACTTTATTGATATAACATTGATAGTTAGAGGATGTAATTATAATATTTTAAAAGTTTAGGACCAATTTAAAATAAGAGTCATAGTTTGGGGACGTTTAATTTCATTAACTCATTAAATCAAACCAAAGAAAATTGAAATTTGTATTTGGCCCTTTCAAAGGCCATAAAAGGCTTTATTTTTGGGTTGAATAATGGCAACATAATTTAATTATTTTAAAGCCCTAAATCCCCAAATTCCAATCTATAAACCCTAATCCTCAATTCAAAGGCCCAAATTCCCACATTCCAATCTAAAAACCCTAATCTTCAACCCCTCTTGCACCTTTTTCACTAAGCTCTCTCTCCCCATTGTCCGCCTCCAAGAGTAGACAGAGAGGTCTCCTCACAACCGCCGTAATGGGTCGTGTCATTCGAGCTCAACGTAAGGGTGCCGGTTCGGTCTTCAAGGCCCATACCCACCACCGTAAGGGTCCCGCCCGTTTCCGCAGCCTCGACTTCGGTGAACGGAACGGTTACCTCAAAGGTGTCGTCACCGATGTCATTCACGACCCTGGCCGTGGCGCTCCGTTAGCCCGCGTCGTTTTCCGCCACCCTTTCCGTTACAAGAAGCAGAAGGAATTGTTCGTCGCCGCCGAGGGTATGTACACCGGACAGTTCGTGTATTGTGGTAAGAAAGCTACCCTTATGGTTGGAAATGTGTTGCCTCTTAGATCTATCCCTGAAGGAGCTGTCGTTTGCAACGTTGAGCACCATGTTGGTGACCGTGGGGTTTTCGCTAGAGCTTCTGGGGATTATGCTATTGTTATCAGTCACAACCCTGATAATGATACCACCAGGTATCTCATTTTTAAGCTGTTTTAACTGTGATTTTGATTTGGGTCTGTTTTATTGAATGTGATGAACTGATGATTTTCTATATTGCTTTGATTGTTGGTTAGCGCTATTTTTATACATTTTGCTATAATATTGGGTTTGATGTGGATATTAGTGCTTAATTGTATGCCTAGCTTATGAGGAAGAACTGTAATGCAATTGTTGGATAAAGGTTGCTTGATTCTTAACTCATGGAATGTAAATTGGTGGATAACATGAGCATCTCTTAAGCAAAAGGATTCTGAATTTGATCCATTACTCGGGTTTTAGCATTAAAAAAGGTATTTCTTAAGTTCAAAGTTTCTTATTTCAATCCTACATTTGGGTTTCAGATCGATGTGTAGTGTTGAGTATCACTGGCCTTTATATGTGATAATCTTTGATTGTTAATTGGCCCTATGTATGCATTTTTCTGTGATCTAAGGCTTATGGTTGATATCTGTGCTTAATTGTATGCCTAGTTTATGAGAAAGTACTGTAATGCAATTAGCGTGAAAGGCTGCTTAAAATGAAAAATGCATTTAGAACGATGTGTAGTGTTGAGTATTACAGGCCTTTATATGTGATGAATTTCTATATTTCTTTGATTGTTGACTAGCTCTATTTATGCATTTTGCTACAACCTAAGGCTCTTACGGTTGATATATGTGCTTGATCGTATGCCTAGTTTATGAGAAAAGACTGTAATGCAATTAGTAGGTGAAGGTTGCTTAAAATGAAAAATGCATCTCTTAAAGCACATGCTAAATTTCACTGTCTTGTTGGTGCCTGCGTGTTTTGATGATAATTTTTGCTTAATCATGAAATTAGATTGATAGTGCGATGATTGGCCAAGTTGCAAGGTATGCCTAGTTTATGAGGAAAGACTGTAATGCAACTAGCAATGACCTTTTGGCTTTTAATCTTTACAGGGTCAAGCTTCCATCTGGTGCTAAGAAGATCGTTCCAAGTGGCTGTCGTGCGATGATTGGCCAAGTTGCAGGTGGTGGTAGGACTGAGAAACCTCTCCTCAAGGCTGGTAATGCTTATCACAAATTTAGAGTGAAAAGGAACTGCTGGCCTAAGGTGCGTGGTGTAGCTATGAACCCTGTTGAGCATCCTCATGGAGGTGGTAACCATCAACACATTGGTCATGCTAGTACTGTTAGGCGTGATGCTCCTCCTGGACAGAAAGTTGGTCTTATTGCTGCTAGGAGAACTGGTAGGCTCAGAGGACAAGCTGCTGCTACTGCTGCCAAAGCTGACAAGGCTTAGGCCTAGGATATTACTTGCTGTAATTTTAGTTCTTTTGGCCTTCATATTTTACATTCAAGAGTATTTAAGACCTTTATGCTTGAAAATGTGTTTGAATTATCAGATATTGGTACTGTTTTGAGTTGTTTGAGCAATGATTTTGTTTTCTATCCGGATTTTTACCCATGTTTTGTCAATGTTTCTGATCCTTATTCTCTCTCGAGTTACTTATATGGTTCATTTTATGGTCAGAGGCTCGAGTCAGTTCAGTTTGAGTTGTTGACATTCTATGACCAAATTGAGAAATTGGATTGGCTTAGGTTCGTGTTCGAGTTGATAGAGTCAGATTTTCGAGTTGGTGACAAGACTGGTTGAGCTGAGTTGCTAATTCAGCCAAGTGCCACACCCTGCGAAGCCTTTAACGAAGGCATACTATAGTATCTGTATTCAAAACTTAATGTAAGTACACAAAATAACTAAAGTCTCAGAGTGTTAATGGTAAAAGAATAGGCCAATTATGTATGGATGAGACGCTTTTAAGTGTCACTCTAATTTGTCTTCTATAGATGTTGAACTTTGATTTGTAGGTTCAACTCTTTGATTTGCTGTTGAGTTTGCAGTGGCAACCGTGAATGGCTTGATGGACGATCGAAGAGGTTCTGGCCCCTCCATGGCAATTCTCTTGCACAATGAGTCACAATTGCTAAGGACCTCGGTTAACCTTCCTTTAAGATCCCCAAGCTCCACTTGCAATGTGTGAACTACATGCATTATACAAAGATATAAGTACTTGAGATTTTAAAGAGGAATCATCAGATTTTTCGAAATGTTTAACAATTCGAGAGGAAAGACGAATTACCTTCTGAGAAATGTTGTGAAGTCGTCTTCATCGTGGAAACTGAGTAATTAAAACGTTGGAGAAGTTTAACTGCCAAAGCATCTGCAACTTCTATTTTGTTTTCTATCTCTTCCTGCAATTAATGAAATGTTCCAAATGTATACATTTGAGCAACAAAAAGGGACCGCGTATACTTATTCTTCATAAAATTGAAATAATGGCAAAAATTTCTGCCTTGATCTTAACTTAGATAGAAAATAATGGAACATTGAATAAAAAAACGATCCACAACATCAGTAATCTACCCTATGATGTTGCAAGTTGCAACAACTGTTCTTGTATTCGTAAATTTATGACAGAGATGGCACACCTGTTTCTTGCTAATCTCTCGACCCTTCTCCTCCTGCCAATCACGATACATTGAGAAAAGCTCCAGCAACACCTTCGGATTCACAGTACCTGTTTTGATGGTCCAAAAGAAATAATGTAAAGCCAGTGTAAAAAGTTACTGACAACCATAGAACAAAATCAGAAAATATTCTGCACTTCAACAGTGTATTCAAGATCATAGTAACCAGTTATACCCCAAATTACCATAATTTCTGAAAAAGTAATTAAGGGTTTTTATTACCCTCCAACATTAATTAACTTTTATCTTGTTCTCTTCCATCTATTTTTAACTTTATGCATGTGCGTTTCCCCGAAAATACACTTATTTAGGTATATACATAACAAGGTGATTAGAAAGCAATCTATACCCGATACACCATTGTTGCAGCCATCATCTCATCCCTAAAACAACACTAAGCAAATAGACAAACAAGTGAACAGAAGCCTTTAATGAATGCGAAGTCAAAAACACATGGATGCAAATCTAATGAGGCTTAAACCGGGAATGACACTCCTAATAGCTATACAACATATACAGTATATAGCTGAATAAAGAATCTGTCTTGAATAAATACCATTGAATCTAATGGATCACTCTGATACCACTCCCTTGGGTAAGCTAGTCTAATTATTCTTAGCTCCTTGGCTTCCTTATGAACTCGATAACTGGTAAAATCTTAGCTCAGCCAAGTACGAAGTTATAAATTCACAATGTTTGATGACTGATATACGATATCTTACCAGCCAAAACATTCATTAGGCAGAAAAAGTCTCCAATGAGTGAAACTCACATTTCACAATGAATAAAGTACTAAATAACAGCAGGCTAATGTTAACTAAACGCTTCATATATTGGATTCGAGCCCCTGGTAGGGAGAAAAAGAAAAGGCACAATCCCTAATTCTTTTCAGAAAATTTGGTAACAGAATAATAAATTTCAAGGCTTGTATGAAAATGGCTTCATCTTTCTGGAGTTATCAACCAGAAACACGGATATATGGATATAAAGCAAGCAAAAAGTAATGAATTTCCCAAAAACAACTATGAGATGAAATCACAAGGTTAGATGATTGATATACTGTAATCTTACAAGTAAACACATTCATCAGAAAAGAAAAGGCTCCAATGAGTGAAATTCGCATTTCACTATGAATAAAGTCGTAAATCACAGCAGTCTAATGTTATAACCAATTTCTTCATATATAGGATTCGAGCCACTAGTATGGAAAAATAACACAATCCCTAATTCTTCCATAAAATTTGAACCCAATTATAAATTTTACAAAGTACTATCAGTTTCACTTCAAGGCTCAAACAGAAAAGGCTTCATCTTTCTGGGTTTTATCAACCAACAAACCCTAATACACTGATATATACTATAAAGCAAGCAAAACGTAATAAAATCCCTTTTTCACTAATGAAAACATCAGATAGAGTAACTTCCAGAGCTTATTAGGGAGTAATTTTCTAAAATTTGTAAGAAACGTCAAGCGCAAAACCTTGAGCTGAAGATGATGATGGTTTTCTCACTAAAATGTCAGTTAAGCTACCCTCCGTCGGCGGCGCCGTCAGTATCGGAGACGTCTACAAATCGCAAAAGAAACCTTCAAATCCCTTAGCTTTTAACAGTGAAATAATAATTCATAAAACAAAGAATAAAAAAGAACTTACAATTTTAAGGGATTTGAGCTTCTCTAAAACGGGATCGATTGTTTCCGATCGCTTTGAAATTGTAGTGATTTGATCGCTCGAACTCTTCATTGCCCAATAATAATCATCAGTGTTAACAGAAATTAAAGCTATAAACAAAATCCAGTTGAAGAAAAGCTTCGAAAAATGTCGAGAAAAACTGAAAACTTACCGATGAAGAACCTAGTAGGGCAGATTCAGAGGCACCCATTGATGCAAGCTTCAATTTTTTTTTTTTTACTCTCAGAGTCAGAGGTGCACTTCGATAACTGCTTCAACTAAAAACCCACACGTGTAAATTCGTTTTTTCACACGAGTCGGGTTAATGGAGGGTAATAGATTAACTAAAAATCTTGTAATTTTTGAAGGGCTAAAGGAAGAATTTTTCATTTTAAGTTTGGTAAGGTAAAAGTATCGTGGAGGCCCCTGAATTGAGAGTTGGATTGAATTTTCCCCCTCTACTTGAAAATTGGGCAAATTAGTCCCTCTATATTAGATCAAAGAGTAAATTGACTATTTTGTTAAAAAATTCATGTCTCTATTGTTAAAAACTGGTCCACATACGTCAGCATAAGGTACATATGGCACGCCACACGTCACTATCTAATTAATAATTTGATTTAATCTTTTAAAAATTATAAAAATATAAATTATTAAAATGATGAAATTCTATTTTTACTATCATAAAAATTATAATTTAATTTCGACTCTCTAAATTTTTTTTTAACTTTGTACCCTAAAATTATTTTAGTGATTTGGCCTAGAATAAAGTTACTTAAACATTTATGTTGGTCAAATATGGTGGCAAAAAAATAAAAGATGAAATGTCATTTCTCATTGAAATGTCTGTTTCTCTTAGTTGATTGTGATAAATGAATGTTTATCTCTAATAGAAAAAATTTACATCTTTATAGTACTTTAATTATTCAAATAAATAAAAAAATCAATAATTTTTATATAATATTTTTCAAAAAATAATTTTTTATATATAAATTTTTAAATTATTTTAAATATAAAATATTTATTTTTATATCATAAAAATTAAAATAAATTGTAAAATAAATTCAAACTTTTATATTAAGAAATTGTATGAAGCTTGAATTGAGGTTTGCATGATTTTTTTTATTAAAATTAAAATCAATAAGACACATTACATTTTTAAGAAAAAGACTTAAATTCGAATTTTAAAGACGATATTATGAAGAGAAACAATCACGAATTTCAAATATAAATCATAAAATAAATATTAAAAAAAAAAATGGCGAAGCATGCATGGCTAGCGCATGCGAGACAAGCTATGGGGCCACTATGTTCACGCATTAACTAAAACCTTTGATCAATTCAAATCAATCTAAAAAAGAATCAATCAATTTTGTTTCTTTTCTAGAAATGTGTAATTATTTTAATATATTGTTATATGGAGATTCTTTTTGTTTTTACCATGTACTTTTTAGTAAAATATTATTGAGACTCGATATTGGGGATCGGGTTATATTTTATCTTTTCTATAAAAATAAATAAATTAATTTTTGAGATAAATCTTAAAATTATACAGGAACTATGGTTTAATCTGCAATTGTATGCATGAACTTTGATTTTGTGCAATTGTATACATAAAATTTTGATTTGATCAAATTCTTGTAAATTATTAACACAATTATTGATATAACATCATTTTATATTTATATATTGCAATAATAAATAATTATATTTATTCAATATAAAAATAAATTGATGTATCTATTTTTTTTTAAATGAGTATGATTAAATCAAAATTAAAGTTTCAAGTATACATTTGAATCATAATTAAAGGTTTCACGTGTATAATTGCATCAAATTTAAGTTCATATATATAATTGCACATTAAATCAAAGTTCATGTATACTTTTGAGATTTATCCCTTAGTTTTTTTATATAAATCAAAGAGTAAATTGGTCATTCTATTAAAAGTTTAATTCATTTTTACTGTTAAAAATTGGTCTCTGCATATCTACATAAGATACATGTGGTTGCCACATGTCACTGTCTGATTATTCTGTCAATCACGCCACTTTTCAACAATATAAATGGATGAAAATTTAAACATTAATCTAACGTATAGGGATAAATTTCTCTAATTTTTTAGTATAAGGGCTTCCATAGTACTTTTAATGTATTGTTTTGAAGTTTGAATTGTTTCAATACAACTCATACATTTAATTCAACTTATAAGAATTCTTCGTTATCAAACAAAAGATTTCAGGATTGTGCTAATGAGGTCTTAGAATTATTGATAAAGGCTGAAGTCATAGGACTTTTAAGTATTTAGATTTGATTCCTATCATGCCCAATTGCTATGGGAGGGTTTTGTTTGATTATATTTCGATTCTTTGTGTGTGTATGCATTGTATTGATTTGATTGCTTGAACATGTATTTATAATTGTATTTACCTCATTAAACAGAGACAACTGTAAAGAGACGAACAAAATCTTGACCCTCAAAATGATAAAAATGCTCACCCTTAAACAATTATAAAATTATAAATTAAGAATTTATAATTCAATTTTAATTCTATAATAGTTTTCTGCATTTGCCTCTGATGTTGTGAATAGAGCTAACACTCAACAAAGGCAGAAGGAGAAGAGGTGTGCAATGACCTTTTCCCCAACATGATAAATTTGCCCCTTTAATCTTTTCACAATTTACGAAAATATAAATATATATAATGGCAAAATTTTATCTTGACCCCTTGAACAATATTATATTTTCTTCGAAACTCACTCCACACTTTCAAAGGCTTATTATTATTATTATTATTTTAATTACAAGAGGAAGGTAAAATCGTAATAACAATACGATTAATATGATTTGAACCCAAATCACATCTGAAGCGGTGAACACCTGACCATTAATTAGCGATATGAACATTAATAGCTATGTTAATACAAATATAATTGCATGCAAATAGGTAGAATGATAGTTTTTCACAACCAAATTTTTACAAAATTTTGAAAATGTATCATTACCCATCAAGCTTTATAATATACTAAAACGAATATAAGCACTTTCATTTATCAAATAAGCAGATTCCAATATCTGAACTCAATAACTCATTCAACTTATTCCCTTCTTCTTCATCTCCACCATTATTACTACACTGCAACAACAGCGCCGCCATATCTGATATTTCACCATTATTATCAGCTCCAAAGCTCGAACCACCTTCACCACCACCACCGTATCTAATCTCTTGACTCAGCTGAGAAGCTACAAACTTGTCGAGGTCTCTCCAATCAGTCACTTCCTTAGTGTTTGGCAGCTTCTTTGTTAATGGCATTGAAGGGCTCTCTAGTTGAGGAAGCTGTAGGAACTGATCATAGTGATCGATGATGTTCAAATTGTTTACCTCTATTATCTCTTGTTTAAAATTCTGGGTTTGTCTTGAAATGTCAGCTAATGGATCAAAAATGGCGGAACTGGTAATCCCACTTGGTTCATCGTGGAAAGCGGTCGTGTCCCACCCTTGGATGGCCTTGTTTTGGCTACTAGTTCTCTTCTTAAACGCTCGACAAACCACCCATCCTTCCTCCTGCAAGAAGTTTGAAAGTTTATGGACTAAATAGAAAATATACAAAGAGAATAAGGAGTTGAAGCATATTTCAACCTAAAGTTTTCTTTTTTACGAAAGGTTAATTACACATGGAGTCCCTAAACTATGGACTAGGTTCTAAATTGGTCCTAGATTGAGTACCCAAGGTATTAATACAATTTCAATTAAGTTCTTCTATTTGTCTAGTCGTTAGCTTGAGCATTAAACTTTATTCGAATTTGACATTGAACATATTTAAAACACATGAGACAACTTGTATCTAGGAGGGTTCTGGGTCGGAGATGAACCATAACTTTTTGAGGGGTTAAAAGTGAAATTTTACCATTATGTTAATGTGTGTCTATATATATGTATATGTAAATGCTTACCCAGGGAGGGCGATTCTCATCGGATTCGAGCCTATATTCATGTATGATCCAATCTGTTTTTTGACCGGTGGGAGCCCTTCCTTTGTAGAAAACCAAGGTCTTCCTCATCCCGATCAACCTCGATTTATCGTAAACTGCCTTGTCCCGTCCTGTTGCTTTCCAGAAACCGGCGACAGTCGCTCTATTAGTCCTCGTCCCGGTCGGATACTTCTTGTCCTTGTGGCTGAAAAAATACCACTCCTTCTGTTCCTCGTACCCCATCCGACACCTCTCTACATTCCAACCACCAATATCCAAAATGAAAACCCTAAAGGGAAAAATAAAATTGAAGTGTGGGATGGTGTTTTGTACCTTGAAGGTCCCATGGTTCAATCCTATAGAGATCGATGTCTCTTATAACATCGAGATCGATCTTCTTCGATGCAATCTTCTTCCTCAGATAGTAGCCGACAAGCTCTTCGTCAGTCGGGTGGAACCGGAACCCGGGTGGGACACATGACTCCATTGATCCACAATATTACCACACCACTCTTTTATATATAGCTTCTTCACCCCTAAATCATAATTAGAAAAAAAAAGTTGAAGAAAATAATGAAAAGTTTCTCCAAGTTGACAAGCATTATATACATAGTATAATCAATAGTGGTTAACATTAAAACCCTCTTAAAAACAAAACCTATTATTTCATAGATTAAAAAACTAGAAGATGTGAAAATGTAAAAGGCCAAAAAAGAAAAAGAAAAAAAAACACATGAGGGGTGTGTTTGTTAAGAGAATACTTGGAAGGGACAACTAGATGTTTGAGCTAATGATGTTGTCTTGTGTTGGTGAATGGTGGAAATGATGTATCAAGAACGGGGTTTTTCCATTACTAAAACTATTATAAAAAATTGGTTAATTTATGATTTTGGTCCCTCCGTTATGCTCAAATTTGAGTCAGAAAGAATTTTTTAAATAAAAATCCACGTCTCAAAGTGCAATTATAAGCAAGGTAGAAAGGGTGTAACGTGACTTAGTATTTTACCCCAAAGAAAGTTTTAAACTCAAAAAGGGTTTGAAACAAACAAAAATTATTGTTTGAGAGTAGAATATAAATGAATCAGTTTGGGATTTTTGAGTTGTTCCATTTTCTGATTTGAAAACTTTGAATAAAGTGAGGGTTAATATAATTTTTAGCCCCTAAATTTGGTAATTAACTTCATTATGGTATCTGAACATGGCAACTAGGTCTATTTTAATTCATGAACTTGGATTCTATCGGGGGATTTGATGATATGACCCATATCAAAGTGTCAAGTTTAGGGACTAAAATAGACTTAATTGTCAAATTCAGGGACTAGAAGTTATATTAATCCTAGAAAGTTGTATAAATGGAACAAGGTGGATGAGACGTTATCACAATTAAGCACGCGTTAGGTTTGAAAGATAGACCATAAAAAAATGAAAAGCTTTTTCTCGACAGGACACAGTTTTCCATTGGATCAAAACCTGACAAAAGTGAACCCACTTTCACTTATCAGATGCAGAAGTTATTGTCTCACTGCAAATGAAAGGCCACTGTCAAGCTTTTATCTGTTTGTCGAGAATTCCCATAACGCAAAAACTGACCTAAAATCAGAATAAATATTTTCTGGGTTTTTGCTGTATTTAGTTTTTCATACATTCAAATCCAAAACATGACACTCTGAACTGATTATATTCTGGTTTTTTAAGGTTAGAATGTCAACGGCATTCATGTGTTCATAGGGAAAATCAGACCAGTTAAGATCTTGTAAGATTTCAGACAAGGGTTTTGCATCAACTAAGTTATTGAAGCATTATCTTCTGTATATGCTCTAACATTACCAAATGGTGACATGACACGAACACGATACTAAATGAAAAGAATATTTTCATGCAAAAATGTAGAAGCTTACCTTGATTTTATTAAAGGCGGTCGTGTTTCGAGTTTGAGAGACAAAGGAGAAATGAAGAAGAAGAGGACAAAAGGGAAAGGAATTGAAGAATAGAGAGACAAAAATGGAAGAGAGAAATGAAGAGAATATATAAAAGGGATGGGAAGGGAAAGGACCGCTCTATATTGCGCATGGGGGTTGATTGATGGCACTCCCCATTTGGCTTACGTCAATGCATAGCTAAACTATTTTTTTTTTCTTTTTTTGAATTACAAGAGCAGAGAGGAGGTGAAGTTTTAATAGTAACGCGATTAACGCGACTCGAATTCAAGTCATATTTGAGATAATGAGCACTCATATGGGGTCAGAATTAAATTGTATATTTTCTGATAGTAAAAATACAATTTTATCATTTTAATAGTCTATATTTTTATAACTTTTAAAAAATTAAATCAAATTTTTATTATTTTTGGAAGGGATCAAAGTGCTATTTGACGATTATTTATTCAAAATTTTATAAATTATAAAAGATTTAAATAAAAAAAAATTCATTTTAGGGCTGCCCCTGCTAGTCCTTTGTCTCCGCCATTGATAGTATCAATTTAGTTTAGGTAAATTGCGGTAGAGCTCACTCAATTATGCTTTTCTTCTTCTTTTTTAGTTACTTTATCATGAAAAGTTACAAAATGATCATCCAACTATCTTAGATTCTTCTTGGTGTTTCCATTTTTACATTAGCTAATTGGTGTTAAAAAAAGAAGAAGATAAAATTAAATAGTTGAATGACCATTTCATAACTTTTCATAGTTGGCAGCTAAAAAAAGAAAAAAATCACAATTGAGTGACTACTAATGTAGTTTACCGTATAAAATTTTAGGTTATTTTTTAGTTTAAATTATTCATCATTTTAAGTTCACAAATTATTGACAACACATACTACAGTAAGTAACACTCTTACTATTCATACACAATCAGTGAAATCGTATTAAAAAACATTATTAATAAATTAAAAAGTAATTTTTAAAATCATTAAAGATAAATAAATTGATTTGTTTGTTTTCAAATGACATATTATGACTCATTAATGGTGTATGAATTTATATATTAAGGTTAAAAGGGCACGTAAATTCAAATCTCACTCCAAACGACATCAAAAAAGGTAAGTAGGAGCCTTCACCTGTACATGTGATAAAATGGTGAAATTTATGTTTTGACCTCTCAAAATTTTACAATTCGATTTCAACCCTTCATAATAAAAGGTTTGACTTTACCCCTAAGTCTCACCATTTGTATTTTCCATGTGTGGATTCCTAATCTAAACATGTACATTTGTGCTAAACGAGTTTTATTCGACTCTTTATTTTCTGTATTTTATATCGATTGAATTCTTTATAATTTTTCCAACTCATCGAAATATTTCAATAAAGTCCTTTTCATTTTCAAACTTTTTGACACACTTGCCACGTTGGCAGTCCATAACCACAACCTCGGCCACGTATTGCCGCCAAACGACCGCCCGTCATAGCTCTCTTTTTTCTTCCCTAGCTTGCTGCCATGTCGTCTCTTTCTTTAAATTACCAAAAACTCCTTTCAATCCCAAAGCTGTTGCGGAGACACTTTGAAGGATATTTCAGTCATTTCAAGTAGAATTACGGCCTTCGAATGATTTTTCTCGACAGGTATTTACGAGAAGGTACGTTAAAGAACACAGTGGATATCCACGTGGCAAAATTCCATTGGTGGATTTACATCGTTTGTTACGTAGAAGACAAACAATGGTGTAATTTACAAAAGTATATCGTTAAAGGGCATGTGTCTTTGTTGCTCCCCTAACTTCGGGTTAATTTCACCAATTATCCTCAAACTATAGTCCATATTCTATATTACTCTCTAAATTTAAAAATATTCTAATTGAGTCCTCAAAGTAATGGTATTGTATTAACTAGGTCTTTCTATTAGTCTAACTATTAGTTTAGACGCTAAGATCCAGTTTAGATATGACGTCAAATCTTTTTAGAACATGTGGATAAAATTGTAAATATATATATATATTGTATGAATACATTATATCTGGCTTGTTAAAAAAGAAATTGTCATTAAAATTTATGAGGCATAATTTTTTTTTGAACCATTTACCTAAGGGTTAGTTTATCAATGCTTTTTAAAAGAGCTTTTAAACCAAAAAACATTTTTGAGAAAAAGCTAAAATTTTCTCTATCTGTTTTTGACCAAAAAATGTTTTTTTCAAAACATTTTCGGTGTCAAAGGAACTTTTGAAAAACTCAAAAGTATTTTGTTTAATAATATTTTTATCTCAAAAGTACTTTTTGTCCCAATAGTATTTTTGAGAAGCGATACTAAACAAAGTCTATGTCTTTCAAGCGATAGAGAGGGGCAAGTAAGAAATTTTGTTTAGGGTGGCAGAGATAAAAATATAAAATTTTGAGGGGTTAAACAGGGATGACCCCTGTTTAAAATTTCCTTTTAAATTAGTAAAGGTAAAACTGTACTCTCTAAAAACAATAAAAATTTAAATTTAATGTTTTAAAAATTACAATTTAATTTCAGCTCTTAAAAAAAATTTTATGACTTCGCCCCTAAGGCTAAAAAGCAATTTTCTCATTTAGCCAAATTGAGTTATGCCTCTAACAATAGTAGGTACATATGTATTTGCAATTAATTCGTGTTTTAAATATACTCTATACCATATCAACATATAATGCACAAATTAATTTAAAGCTTACAAAAGAATATAGTTGATATATTACTGATATTTTAAGAGTCCGATTAAAACATTTTGAAATTGTAGAACTAATTGAACGTTTAGTTGATAGTTTGGCTACAAGTATATAGCTTTTGCTAGCCATATGACATGCATGGTTTGATACGATGGTGAAAAGCATAAATTGCCATATCCAACAATGAATTGGCTAGGGAAGTGGAGCCGAAGTCCACGTAGGACGGTGGTGGGTCGGCGGTAGTCGCCAATCATGCGGCGGAGGGCATCATTGAGTTCATTAAAACCCCATCCCTTGTGGACCCTCAACCCCACCATCAAAGTTGGGGCGGTGAACCCTTCTCTCACAGTCTTAACAACAACTATAATAAGTAAAAGGTGAAAATCTACTGTCAATCCCTGTACTTTGATAAATTTTAAATTTTTATCCCTATACTTCAAAAATTAAATCTTCATACTTTTTATATTTACAAACCCTAGTCCAATTATTAAATTTATTAATATTTTTCATCAAAATTTATTAATTTAGCACGTTTATTTTATATCAATTATGTCCCACAACATACAATATTAGCAACCTAATCAGCATTGCCAATTTAAACAATTTCGACGAAAAACACTACCGATGTTAATTAATGCGTTATGACGTTTGAATTGAAAAATTAAAAGGGTTTCATTTCTAATTTTTTAAGTACAAGGACAAAATCTTAAATTTTACAAAGGTACAAGAACTGATATCATATTTGGACCTAAATAAAATTTTTAAAAAGTTTATATCATAAGAGTTAGCGTAACCAGCAAAAGCAGATCCTTGGGAGGGACCTATTAGGATCTTAAACTCCTTTTTGACATAGACCACCCTCCAAACCCTTCCAACTTCTTGTTCTTTTTACAAAATATTCTTATCTCTTATAGCTTCATTTTCACATTGGTTGGTGAAGGGAAAAAACCCCATTTCCCCAACTTTCCTATTATATATATATATATAATATGACTTCTTTTTAGTCTATGTTAGGGTTTAAACTAGATAATTGTTCTTTTATTAGTGCGTAAACGTTTGATGTCTAAGTTAATCTTTTAACTCCACAGTTGTACTTATATCGGGATCTGAATTATGAGATTTTCAAAAAAATATTAAGGACTAACTTGAACAAAAAAAATATTCAAATCCTAATATAAAAACAATTATCAAGTTCAAACCTCAAAAAATAATTTAACCATATATATATATATATATATAAAGGAAAGATTTTTATCCAAACTCTTGAATTACACTCAAGACACTGTTCGCACTCTATTTTATTGTAAGGTGTGAAACATAAGCTTCTTTCAAAGGGGAACATCAAACCATGATTGCACCCCAATCAAATAAAAATATACCACACTTTTTCCTAGAGTCTATAAATAAGTATACTTCACTAAGGACACTATGATTCAAACTCCCAAAATATCTGGAAATTTCATTTTTTTTTTTTTTTGTATTTTACTAGGACCTTGAATGGACCATTTGGTAAAATATGTCCATTTTTTGAGGGTTTTTTTGGATGGATAGTGGGTTCATTTGTGGTTAATATAAAAATAGTAATGATAGTGAAATTAAATACTGTAACGATATTATAGTGTGAGATAAAAAAATTAAATGCACCGCATTAAAAGTAAATATCCGTCCAAAAAGACTCTTAAACATTTTTCTAGATTTTTGTGTGATTCTATAGGAAATTATTATTGACCATCATCATGTGAATTAGAGTGGATATCATCATAGGGCTAATTCATACATTATTATTGTCATCATCATCATCATATTTGGGAAAAATAGAGCTAGTGATTGATTGAAAACTGCCCCCAAACTAACACTTCTTCCTCAGATGGTTTGCATAGTAACTAGGGTTTCTGATATTAGAATTATTGTGATTAGTTCAAAAACATCTACTGAAAGAGAAGTGTCCAAGGTTGAACGTCCCTAGTGGTTTATATATATATATATGAGGCAAAAGGGAACAAACAGTTGCCTTGACTCTAAAAAATTTATGATTTATCTATGCCCCTCCTAAAGTAAATTTTTAGCTATATTTTACCCACATCACGAGCATACACACTGCTCCAAAGAGAATTACCCAAATAAAAGTTTTCCACTTTAAAAATGGAACCCAAATGAATTCTAGGGCCGAGGAGTTGAAATGCAGCTGTGTTTTACCTTTCACAATGTGTCATATACTCATTAGTTGGTCGCCTGTAATGTCTTTGAAGGACAGCAGGGATAACAATTTTTATTACAAGGCATACTGATAAAATTCAGACCACATTCCTTGACTGGGAACTCTCCCTCTCTCACTATGGGGCCATGGATATGGATGGCATTGACGGTCACAGGTCTGAGGGGATGATGGAGTCATTGGAAACAAGAGGTGGTGGTCATTAGGCCATCGATTATAACGCGTATGATTTGTCTTGTTAGATCTTAGTTTTGGGTATGTTTGTGATGGACGTTTGGGGGTTCTAGAGACTATGTGTTTCGTTTGTCAAAAAGGTGTTCCCTTCACTTTATTCCAATTTTAATAAGCTTTTCATAAGATTAAGACCTCAAACATTAAAAAAAAAACTTTTTTACTTTCATAATATTTAAATATCAACATAGTATTTCAATGTCATTATTTATCAAAATGGTATGTTGTAAATATTGTACAACGGTGGAGGGTTTGAAGATGACGACACCACCATTGTTTTTTCTGTCCAATCATCACTACAGGAAAAAAAAAGTTTTTAGCGGTCTTTTTTTAGGTCTATAAGCGCCGCTAAAACATTTGAATAAGCGCCGCAAAAAATACCGCTAAAGAACATGGTCTTTAGCGGTGCTTTACCCACAAACGCCGCTAAAGAATATGGTCTTTAGCGGCGCTTTTCTCACAAATGCCACTAAAAAACATGGTCTTTAGCGGCGCTTACTCCACAAACGCCGCTATAGATAGTGTTCTTTGGGGCGTTTTTTCCACAAACGCGCTAAAATTAACAGATTTTAACAGCTCATTTTTAGTTCACATACAACCCGAATTTTTAACAATTTTTCCTGTAAATTCAAATTCAACCAATAACTTTAAATCTAAATATAAATAATAAATGGAAGAAATATGCATATGATTTAAATTCATAAATAAATGAAAAATATATTCAAAAGTAATATTGTGTATATTATTCTCACAATAAGAAAAAACAAAAGTCTAATATGGCGGATTCTGCGATTGATTCTGCTAAAATATTTTCATCATATTTTGAAGCTGTAGATGCAGTTCTTCATACTTTCTTGTTGCCTCTGCTTCCTTCGCTTCTCTCGCTGCTGCCCTCGCTACTACCTCTGCTTTAAGTTGTAGCTGGAGTTCATCATATTTTTTTGAACCTCTGCTGCCTCCTCTTTAGGTTGAGCAATTTGCTCAACTGTGCTTGCTTGCATCTGAGCCATTTGATCTCTTAATCTCTAAACTTCAGCTTGATCTTGACTCTCTGAAGGCATGTATCTTTGCGAGCTAGATCCAAAATATCGGGATGGGCTAATAAAAGATCCTTGAAATTGAACTCGACCATACCTTTCAGGACTCAAAACTTCAGTAATAACTCGGTTATCAATGTCCTCTAGATTAATCGAAGTATCACTTGAAGCCATCGCTTCATACTCCGCCTTCTTATCTTTTAATTTATCCTAATAAGTCAATCAAGAAGTTAGAAACGAAATATATAATCAAACAAATGCAACATAACTGGGCATTATTTGCATTACAAACGATGAATTAAACCATTATAATTAAACATGATAAATATTTAAAATAATTCAAATTTTAT
This sequence comes from Gossypioides kirkii, assembly GCA_005610355.1. Lineage (NCBI taxonomy): Eukaryota > Viridiplantae > Streptophyta > Magnoliopsida > Malvales > Malvaceae > Gossypioides > Gossypioides kirkii. The sequence goes on from CP032248.1 coordinate 40,202,519, forward strand.
TAAGTAAATATACCATAATTTCTACAACTCCAAAAGTCATAGGAGATCCATCTTTCTTTCTATGTGTGATGTCAAAAAGCTGAAGGCGTCCAACTTTTTGACCTAATGAATGTTCCTACATTATGGTAGGAAAAATATTAATTAGTAGAAAGTAATTAATATTTGATACAAATAATAAATTCAAAATACCTCATCAGCAGCTACACAAGCAAAACTTCTCGATCCAGCTGTATGCGTGAATTTTTATTTTTGCCTACTTGTAGTTTTAACACGCTCATGATCCTACATTAATTATTATTACGTATATAATAAATACAATAAACCGAATAAATTATAAGAGTTTAGTAGTACATAATACCTCTCCTTTCTTTGAGATCCAAAATCTAACTTGTTCTTCCCATTGATACCTCAGCATTCCCGGCAAAACATTTCATAATTTATCTTCGAGGCTCATATTATTCTTAAAATAATATTTCTTTATATTACTCTTATGGTCTCTTCATTTCTTCCTTAATGATTTCTTTACATAGTCGTCTGAGACCTCTAAAATAAATCTCTCCTGCAAATAACACAAGTTTAGAAAGTAAATATAAATTAAAATTAAACCAATGTATTATAAATTACATTCACTTTATTACCTTAATATTATCAAGAGCTTGATTTTTGTTACTATCAGGCATATGATGCCATGACTCGTAATTGATCGGCAATAGACTGCTATTTCGTGCTACAATGCCCAAGTATCCTCCCAAAAGTCGAGCTTTTGATCCAACAGGTTGACCATGACTATTTGCAGATACTTTGACACGCTCATCAGGATTTAGATTGTATAAATCCTTTAATAGGGTACGTCCTCGAATTCTGCGCCCCTCAAAATATTCAGCTAAAAAATTGTATATAATAATATTATAATTTGATACAAAAATAAAAGTAAACATGCATGAAAATTAAACTTAATGTTACCTTGATTTCTTTAGTTTTCGGAACATTCGAAGATCCAATAGCAGTAGTCTGTTGATCACTATTTGTTTCTTCTAAATTCAGAGAATTTTGGATAATACTTAGATCTCGAAATTTTTTCCTAGGCATATTATCTGCAATACACATAAAATAGTTGAAATATTAGTAACTAATTACAACAATAATAGTAATGGATATATTTAACGAGATCAAGATTTAAATTATGATATTACATATTATTTAAAAACGTAAAATCTTACAATATTATGATTCGTAAATATCTTCATCCACATCCTGGCGAGCCCATTGAAATTGTGTACTAGTACTAGGGATAGTTTCATTTAAGTTTTGTTCTGGAAAAGGCAAAGTTTCTGATCTTTCGTCCATATCATCTCTACTCCCATTGCCCATGTCAAACAAGTCTCTAGGGGTGTTACGGAGTACTACGTACCAACCCTCATCAGTTGGATCTTTTGAGTAAAAAACTTGTTTAACTTGAGAAGAAAATACATACGGCTCGTCCATCAATTGTTGCCCAGTGTGAATTAATCGAGAGAAGTTAACCATTGTAAAACCAAATTGATCTTTTTTAATTCCGCGAGCAGTATTAACATCAGCCCAATCACATCGAAATAAAACAACCTTCCATTTGCCATAGTAATCCAACTCAACAATGTCCGTAAGAAGTCCATAATACTCCACATTTCCCTCAATAGGATTACTATCCCTAGCACTAGCATAACTTGTAATTGAAGAATTAACAACTATTCCACAATTTTGAGTCCTCCTCAATCTTTCGCGAGATTTTGTATGAAACCTGAACTCATTAATCAAGAAGGCATTGTATCCATTAATCAACAGGATTGCTCTGACCTTTAGCGGGGTTTTTACATAAGCACCACTATTGCTCTGACCTTTAGCAGCGCTTGCCCATAAGCGCCACTATTGTTACGACCTTTAGCGGCGTTTTCCCATAAGCGTCGCTATTGCTCTGACCTTTAGCGGTGCTTTTCCATAAGCGCCGCTATTGCTCTGACCTTTAGTGACGCTTTCCCATTAGCGTCGCTATTGCTCTATCTTTTGCGGCGTTTATATAAAAACGCCGCTATTGCTTTACCTTTTGCGGTGTTTTCTGCCCAAACGCCACTAAAAATGCCGCTAATAGCCTGTTTTGCTATAGTGCATTAGTATGTTACCAAAAAAAAGTTTTTTTAATGATGGAGGGTTTGGGATAGGTGGTACCGATATGCTTATACGGGTATTTAGGGAAGCAAATTCTAGTGGGTGGTGGTAGTGGCGAACCCAAGGGACTGGTAGGGGCCTCAATCCCTCCTAAAATAGATAATTTCTACTTAGGCCCCTTAAAATTTTAAATTTTTAATGATAAAATTACACTTTGGCCCCCTAAAATGATAAAAATTTGATTTAATCCTTTAAAAATTATAAAGATAAAGACTATTAAAATGATAAAATTACATTTCTTACTATCGTAAAAATATACAATTTAATTTCGATCCTCCTCAAAAAAATTTTTGTTTCGTCTCTGGGTGGTGGCAATGTAAAAAAGAAGAGGATTTTGGTTGTAAAAAAAAAAGAGTAGAGAAAAGAGAGGAAAGAGAGAAGACAGTAAAAAAGTATATCAGCAATGTAGGGAGAGAAGAGAGAAGAGAAAGAAGAGTGTTATGCTTGATAAAAAAGGAAAGTAACCGTGTAGGGAAAAGAGTAGTGTTTTAGTGTTTTGAAAGGGGGGCAACAACCAAATTATGGGGTTATGATTGTCGGAAAAAATAATGGTGGTGTCACCACCTTCAAACTCTCCACCCCTAAGCACTGTTCGTATCATATCATTTTGATAAATAATGACATTGGGATATCATTTTGGTATTTGAATATTATTTTTGTATTATCTAAGTAAAAAAAAATCAACTATTTTAAGAGTTGAAATAATACTCTTTTGAAGTTGAAATAATACAGGAAGACGTGAGTTTGAGTGCGCTGAAGCGTATTATCCTCTTATTTATGGGTTAAAGAAAGACTATGAGTAGTTCTAGACATTGTGTAAAAAAAAACAGATACGATCATAAAATTATTCAAATATATATATATATAACGATAAAATTACATTTTAACTCATACAAAAATATACAAATTAATCTCAACCCAAAAATTTTTCTAATTTTGTCACACTATGTACATATTCCCTATAAGAATAGGCTCAATTAAAATGTGATAGCCTATAGGCACAAAACTCATAAAAACAAAATACAAACGGAAATGAGTATATTTGGATGGTTTAACCCCACATGTAATTATTTCAAAATTGAGGGCATTAATTATTTGAAGGGTTCCCTTTTTGCAAACTTACTCTTTTAATTACATGATTCCCAACGTGTGGATTGTGCTCCATTAAAGTCATTTACATTTTCCACTTAAAAAGTAAGTTGACATTAATCATCCATTTCCAACCTCATCAATTTCCTCAATTACTACACTACAAGGGTGGGTAAAATTGATAATATCGTTAGTTACGGTTAGGAATCAATCGTATAAGTAATGAATAAATAAAATAAAGAATATAAAACACATAAATATTTACGTGAAAAACTCTTTCAAAGAGGATAAAAACCACGGAAAAATGAAGTTTTGATTTTTCACTGAATGAGTAAACAAACGAGAGTACAATATGAAGAAAATAAACTTAAACGAATTAAACGTACAAACCCGAACCTTGAAACAAAACCCTAACTCGAGAACAAAATGCTCTCCATAGTTATCACGAAACTCTCACCAAAACTCCTATGCGACTACATATTGTCGCCCTCAAGAAAAGCTCTTGCTGACTTGCGTCTTAATTTTGGCCTCTCAAAACAATGATATAATGGCTCTTTTAAATAGGCTTATATTTTTGGAACTTAATATTTTTTCCATGACCAATTTTTGGGTCTAATATTTTTTTACCAAACCTTCTCAAATTTCGGATGAGATTTTAGGCTTTGTATAGGTTTAGTCGATATCATTAAAATGAGGACATTAGTTTTTTTTTTTCAAAAAACAATCTTAAACATTCAAGTGACATATAAATTTATTATTGATTTAACATAATTAACTAAAATTTCCACGTCACTTTGATTGTGCGATTGAAAAACAAACAAAAAAAAAATTACGTCAATCACTTTAATGACGACAACAAGCAGTGTTGTAAAAATAGAATGATCAGATTATGCTAAATTAAAGTAGAAAGGTCAAATATGAAAATTTAGTATAATAAAGGGACTAAAACCATAATTAAACATTGTAGAAATGAACCCATCACATCATTGTGATCTACAAATTTACCTAATACAATTATGAAAGTTAATAGGATCATCATGTAAAAAGAATCATCATTTTTATCCAAAACTTAATCACAATGCATTAGATTTTAAGCATTCGTGCACCTTTGACCCTATTTTAATGAAATTTTCAAGGTTTGTTGGTAGAAACAAATTATTAGTTTCTTTTCTTTTAACCATTTTCATGACAGGTCGAAGTCAGAAATATTTTTAGGGCTCGAAATTAAATTGTAATTTTTACGATAGTAAAAATATAATTTCATCATTTTGATAATCTGTATTTTTATAATTTTTAAAGGATTAAATCAAATTTTTATCATTTTAGAGAGCCAAAATATAAATTTACTTTTAGTAATTTAAAATTTTAAAAATTTTAAAAGATCTAAATAAAAAAAAATTCATTTTAGAGAGTCAAGCCCCTGCCAACCTCCAGCTACGCTCCTGTTCATGATAGCCATTATTAATTTGCATTGCGTGAAATCTTTGGAAATATTTTTTGTATTATATTTAAATCTATTATCAGGTTGGTTTGGATTAAATAAATTTAGTTTGAATCAATCGAGTTTTTTTTATGTTATATAGTTTCAGATTCAAGTTATTTTCAATTATTTATTCGAATCATTTTAAGTTTAGATAATTTTCAAATTCTGTTTTTTTATAGATTCGAGTTATTAACTTTTTATCATAAACAAAAATCTAATTGAAAGTTAACAAAGAATAGTTCAAGTTAATGGAAGATAGGGACACTAATTCTTCTAAGCTTGATTAGAAAATCAACTCTGAAATTGTATCGTTTTTATCAAATTAGGTAACTAATTTTTTTTTGGTTAAAAGTGGTATTTAATCTATCGATTTTATCTATTTCATTTTATTCAGAAAGTGTATGATATGTCATGTTTTTTATTGGTTGATATAATGTTTTCATTGTTTTGGAGTAAAATAAGACAATATTAATAGTTTAAGTACCACTTTTGATTAAAAAAACTTTTAAGTACCTAAGTGAGAAAATTGTATAATTTGAGGGTCAATTTTGCATTTAAACCACTAATCTATTTTATGTTTTTTCATTTCTTTGGGTAGAAAAAGGAGTTTATATGTGGGGTTTATTAGGGAAATATGTTATTTTTTAAAAAGTAATTAGGGAATTATGTTGATTTAAAAAAAAAGATCGATTTTGGGTACGTCGGGTGACACGTGGCAAAATTGTGTCGTGCTGGACGCGTTTTCCTCACGTGTCACCCATTGTCCCCAAAGTTGATTTTTTAAAGATCAAATAAACAATTATTTGTCATCAATTGTGAGTTTGTATCGAGTTGACTTATAACACTAACTCACTTAATAACATTATTAATTCATACAACTAGTAGAGATAATAAATTGTACATATTAAAAAATGTTTAAAAAATATTAAAATGAAAAGAATAAAATACTCTCGATAATATGACTCATTTTAATTACAAAAGAACATTTTCATAATTTCCTAACCGAGTTGGTACTTGATTAACTCATAACACTAACACAGTCAAGAATTTTATTAATAGTATAGATATCTAATTGTAGTTTAATTATTTTTATTTTCGTTACTAAATCCGGGTTTAGGTTCGGGTCAATCTCGAGTTTGGATTTTTTAAAGTTCGAGTTTTTGACTTCTTAAAAAATTGGATTCAAAACGAGTTTGGGCTCGAGCTTTTTGGGACGGGTTCTTGGGCTCTAGCCCATTTTGCCACCTCTACTCAAAAGTCAAAACTTGCTAAAATCGGAAAAAAAAAACAAAAATCTTAAAATTCAGAGTAATATAAAATAAAACCAACCTCGACTAGACTTATTCATGGATTGAGCTACCTGCCTAGGCTCGAAGGCCTGTCTAAAATTTGGGAAGATTTGGGCAAAAATATTAGTCCTGAAAAATGAACTTGGGCAAAAAAAAATAGGCTTGTTTGAAATATGGTTCGAGATTAGGCTTGAACATTTAAGGTCCAAGTTTAACTCGGCCTAACCAATTTTTAAGTTTATAAAAACTTTATATTATGTTATTTTTATATATAATGTAATTTATAACACATTAAAACAATAAATCTATACTAAATATATCTACTGTAATGTAAACATTAAAATAATGTTAAGATAACCATATAAAAAATCAATAAATTAAAATATATAAAATAATTAAATATTAAATTAAAACAATATGAATATTTTTTAATAAAAATTAAAAATAATATGGGCAGAGCTAAAACGAGTTTAAATTAATCTTTTACAAATACGGATGGGTTTTGGTAAAATTTTAAGCTAATATTTTGAGTTCGACAGGACTTGAACAAATATAAAGTATGTTGATTCCATGCTTAGGTCTTGCCTGAATTCAATCCAATCCGGCGATGAACACCTTAACCCGACCCATCCAATTAATAAATCTAGTGTCAAATATGCCCATATACTAAACCATGCCCAAACCCAATAGATCATGCAAGCTTTTTCTCCTTTCCATTAAAGGCCTAAACTCAGGCTTTTCGGTTCCTTACTAATGGCCCTCTTGGCATTCAATCCACCTAAAAGCCCAAAGAAGCAAATTTTTGCTTGTTCAAAGGAAAAACCCCGAGCTGACGCCACGTTGTTGACACACGTTACTACATTTTTGCCAGCATACTAGGTTTCTTTTCCCCCCACTCTTCGACGGCGACTTTCAACTTTTCTTCTTGCCTGTGAAAAAAATGAACTTACTTGGTGTTTTAGTGGAAGCTTTAGCTTCCCAATCAATAAACACCATTAAAACAACCCTTATTTGGCTTCTAAGAACAATATGGATAGTTGGAACCCTTCCCATCCTCATAGCTTCACTCCCTTCTCCATGTCTCAATTCATTTCACACCCTTTTACTAAGCTTTGCTAGAAGGGGTAAGATTATGCCATCTTCATCACACGTAAGAACCCTTTTTTTATCATCTTTTTTCCATAAAGTTTCAATCTTTCAAACAATTAATTTATTTTTCATTCTGGGTTTTTTTTTTTTTATGTAGAGGTTCACAGTTCCCCAAAGTTTCTTTCTTCACTTTTATTTGTTGGCTGTGATTTGGACAACAACCTTGTTAATGGGTACTTGGTATTTTGCTTACAAAGTTACACCTTTGAGTACCGAGTCATTGAGTTACCTTGCAGCTGCTAATCATTTAACTGGAGGATCACTTGTTTTTTCATTACACAAGTCTCGGTTTAGTTCTGTTGATGACAGGTTCAATGTTTGGAAAGCTGTGTTCTTGTTGTTGTTAATGGAAATCCATGTCTTGAGGCGACTTTATGAGACCTTTCATGTTTTTAATTATAGCCCTTCAGCTCGGATGCATATTTTTGGATACTTGACTGGTATTTAGTGAGTTGCTTAACACATTTTGATATGTTTATGAATTGCTATTGGATGATTTTATTTGATTTCTTTTTGTTGATTGAAGCTTGTACTTGCAAAAAAAAAAAAATCTGGTATCTAGTGAGTTGATGAACACAATTTGATATGTTTATGGATAGCCATTGATGAATTTATTCGGTTCTTTTGTTGATTTAAAGCATGTGAAAATGAGTTTACATGTAAGAATGTGAAAGCATCTTCTGCTCGAATGAATGTTTTTGGATACTTTTCTCATATCTAGTGAGTTGATGAACACAATTTGATATGTTTATGGATTGCCATAGATGTATTTATTCGATTCTTTTGTTGATTTAAAGCATGTGAAAATGAGTGTACTTGTAAGAATGTGAAAGCACCTTCGGCTCGAATGAATGTTTTTGGATACTTTTCTCATATCTATTGAGTTGATGAACACAATTTGATATGTTTATGGATTGCCATTGCTGAATTTATTTGATTCTTTTGTTGATTTAAAGCATGTGAAAACGAGTGTACTTGTAAGAATGAGAAAGCATTTTCGGCCCGAATGAATGTTTTTGGATACTTTTCTCATATCTAGTGAGTTGATGAACACAATTTGATATGTTTATGAATTGCCATTTGATGAATTTATTTGGTTCTGATTGTACGATGATTGTATTGGCAGTTTTTATACGGCAGCACCATTGTCGCTCTGTACGTTTTGTGTACTTGAGGCTTTTAACTTTGCAGCTGATCAAGTGGCTGAATTTAAACTCGAAGGCCAAGAAATGGTGTCGTTTACAGATTTTGATTTGTGGGGATATATGAAGCCATTAACAAGGCTCGGTTGGTGCCAATGGGCCGGTGCTGTTATATTTGCTTGGGCATGGTTCCATCAACTTCGTTGTCATGCAATTCTAGTATGTGTTTCATCCTGTTTAAATCTATCGCTATCTGTATGTACCGTTGTGTGCTGGTTTTTGAGGTTTAAATGAATTGTATGTTAGAGAATAGATATCAATGATTCGTCCATCACCCGATTATGATGTATGCTTTTGCTTTTTATACAGGGGTCACTTAGAGAACGCGGAGACCGAACCGACAAATACGTGATTCCACATGGAGATTGGTTCGAAGTTGTCTCAAGTCCACACTATTTATCCGAGATGGTGATTCTCTTTAATGCTTTGGTATATGCATTTGTTGCTGATCAAAGTTATGATCATTACTTGTATCTATACAGATATTATATGCCGGTTTATTGGTTGCGAGCGGAGGAACCGACTTTACAATATGGCTACTTCTTGGATTCGTGGTATTTCATACCTCCTTATATCCACTTTCTCGAACTTGGCCGAACACTTTGTAATTGTAACTCGTTTCAGGTGGCTAATCTTGTATTTGCGGCAGCAGAAACTCACAGATGGTACCTCCGGAAGTTCGAGAATTATCCACGTAGTCGGTGGGCCGTTCTTCCATTAGTTTATTAGTACAGACAAAAAGATTTTGAAGTATATTGTGTACAATTAGGTTACTGAAATAAGTAGAGAGATGCCTATGTTGTTGAACATTATCATTTGAGCTATATTTAGTGTATTACAAACAGGCTTTAGAATCGTAATCACACTCGATAAGACTCGATCAAAATATAATCGAACAGAGTCTTATCGGTTTACGGAAAAAATTTGATAAGATATTTTACGGGAAAAAAAAGTAATTTTATGTTGATCATTTTATTTTACATGAAACAAATATCTTTTCATTTTGGAAAAGATTGAAAATATTTTTCATAAAAGTTTTCGTTTGAAACAATTAACCCTAATTAAATAGTGAGGCTTTTTGTGATGCAATGACAGCCCATAAAATTTAGCCCAAATCAAGGCCGAGACTCGTTTAATGGTATCCACTAAGAAAATTTCTCAATTCTCTCTCCTCTGATCGGTGAAAAGAAAATTTGAAGAAAAAAATCCACCACCGATCTAAGATCCCCCAAATTCTGTTCAAATCGCCGCCGAAAATTTGATCTGAAAATCTTAAAATGTCGTCCACATTCAGCGGCGATGAAACTGCTCCTTTTTTTGGCTTCCTGGGTGCCGCTGCTGCCCTCGTTTTCTCCTGTAAAAAAACCCCTAATCCTAACACTAAAAAATTAAATTTTTGACGGGTTTCTATTTTGTTGAACCAATTGGGTTTTTTTTTTGTAGGTATGGGAGCTGCGTATGGGACGGCTAAGAGCGGTGTTGGTGTGGCGTCGATGGGAGTAATGAGGCCGGAGCTGGTGATGAAATCGATCGTTCCCGTTGTTATGGCTGGTGTTTTGGGTATTTATGGTTTGATTATTGCGGTTATTATCAGTACTGGGATTAACCCAAAGGCTAAATCTTATTACCTTTTCGATGGCTATGCTCATCTTTCCTCTGGTCTTGCTTGTGGACTTGCTGGTCTCTCCGCCGGCATGGCTATTGGGATCGTCGGCGATGCTGGTGTTAGGTATTGTGATCTAATTGTTCTTGGAATTATATGTTTTTTTGGCTATTTTTGAATTTAAACTCTTTAGAATTGAAATGTTGTTTGCAGGATTCAAATTCCATTTGCTGTAGTAGTAGGACAAAGAATTGAACTTAGAGAATAGTAAAATATGTAATTTGAGAAAGGGGTAATAGACCATTTGATACCCGAGTTTAGCTTCAATGTTCAATTTGGTACTTGAGTTTGGCTTCGATGTTTAACTTGGTAGCTGAGGTTTTTTCCCCCAATTTGGTGCCTGAGATTGGCATCAATGTTCAATTTGGTACCTAGATCAAACGTCATCTTGTTCCCAATGAATGTTTTACACAAATGCTCCAGTAAAAAAGACATAGCCACATAGGTACTTAAATTGGGAGAAAAAGTTTAGGTACCAAAATTAACATTGAAGCTAAACTTAGGTACTTAACTAGGACAAAAGAAAACTTAGGTACTTAACTAGGACAAAAGAAAACTAAGTATCCGTTTGAAAAAACATAGGTACCAAATTGAACATTGAAGCCAAACTCAAGTGCCAAATAGTATATTAACTCTTTGAGAAAATTAGTGTTGTATGTTAGGACAAATTTTTTAAAGGGATTTAGTTTTAGGGTTTTGCTACAATTGATGGAAGTAAATTTGTATAGCAAGTGTGATCATATGCTCAATGACCTAGATTAGCTGGAAATTGACTTGTTTCACAAAAGGTAGTTTAATTCCATTCAATTAAGGTATATAGAAGTTATAAAGATTAGAGCACTGAAAGCCAACATGTTTCTTTTAAAAATCTTGCTGAATCTTGCCATGAAATTCAGAATCGTTGCCTGTGAACACGAACTTCTCGTATTATATGTTCAGTTTTCCATTGTAGCATCCTATAGCTCGGGTTTGGTGACTGGACTGGGATTGGGGTGTTACAGTTTCATCCTTTTACTACTGATAATCATTGACCTTTCCTCTTGGTTGTTTCCTTGTATATTTATGTGCATTATCTTTATAGCAATAGGTTTTTGCTTCATTGCGATTGTGAGAACATGCGTTGCTTGATTTAGTTTCTCTACTCAATTATTTGCAGAGCCAATGCCCAACAGCCAAAGCTTTTTGTTGGAATGATTCTTATCCTCATTTTTGCTGAGGCTTTGGCTCTGTATGGACTCATCGTCGGTATCATCCTCTCCTCTCGTGCCGGTCAATCCCGAGCTGAATAGAGTGCAATATTCCAAGACTCGGAATGTTGCTAGTTGGCATTACTTGGTTGTTTTGTATCCGATTCTTGCTGCTAGCATGGTGTGTGGAACATTTTTCTTAAAAGTTATTTTGGACTCGTTCCTGAATTTCATTTGCTGTTTGTATGATTAGAACATCGAGTCGGTTCGAAATAAATCGTTTTTTACATTGTTTCTATTCTCTATTTCTGAAATCTAAGGTAAGTTCAGTGTACTTTAAAGACCATTATGTTGATATTTTTCACTCAATTCTGCTATTGGCATTGCTATAATGAAGTTCTACTATCCACTTCTCTATTCTTCTTTCTTAATTTGCAGTAAAAGTATAATGGATGTTGCATTTTGCCAAAAAATGGGTAAATTAGTTTCTGAATATTAGAGCAAAGTGGGTACACGTGACACATTGTGTGTAATTGTCTTGCTATTCTATCAGTTATGTTAGTTTTTAACGGTAAAAACGAGTGAATTTTTTAACAAAATAGACGATCTTGCTCTTTAAAATATAATGTATAAGGTTTAATTTATTTATTTTTTAAATAAAAAATATAATATAATTTGAATCCTAATACGGGGACTTGCATGGCACTATCCTTGCATGCTCATTGTGAAGTCATTTAAGGCCATGTTTGAGTGATGAGATCTCGAGTTCGAGTTTCATTTTGTAAATGTGTAGGTTTTCTTAGGTATTTATTTTAATTAATTGGTTTGAATTGAATTAGTTATTCATGTCAATAATTATAATAATTGATTTTATTAGAATTATTATTTTTAATTATATATGTGTTTCCTCAAATGCATCACCTCTCAATGTATATATAAGATGAGAACATTGGGGATTAATTATGGTTTTACTTTCTCTATTATGAAAATTTTTCAGATTTGATTATATTTTAAAGATCGATCATCAATCTTTTTTAAATAGGTGTAATTGGATCATTTTAAAAATTTTAAAATCATTAAAACAAATTTTGATCTTTGAAACCATAAAACGGGTTCCGGAATTGGTTACCTATGAGGAAGGATTAGTATCATCACACGATCAAAATTGATACCTAATCAATTATTTAAAGTCTTCATAGTTTAAAATAAAAAACTCGAAAATAATTTAAATTGTAATCCTTAAATGCATGAATAAGATGTACGAAAAAAGCTCGTTATTTCAAATTAATCGAGGAGAAAAGTCACATCCAATAAGTTAGAATGCAACAATTCGAATTTTCGAAAATAAAAAGCATTTCTAATTATTATCTAACAATCTTGTATTTTTAATTTTAAATAGGGTATTCAATTATCTCGATTCAAGGAGAAAATCACACCCAATAAGTTACGGCATGATCCTTTCAAATTCCCGAAATAAAAAATATTACCTCTATTTTTTAAAACAATTTATGTATCTTTTTAAAAAGAATTAAAATGTCATGCAAAAATGAATATGTGCATAATTTACAATTATAATGGCAAAATAAATAAAAATAAATTAATATAAATAATTAAATGAAGACAATCAAATACAATTAATAATACAATAAAAATATAATTATAGTATTAAATAAAATAACAATATAATCATAGTAATAATGGCCATAAATATTAATTAATTAATAATATAATCAACAATAAATGTATAAAACATAAATATAGGAAAACTCTAAAATAATTAAGTCAAAGATACAATAAGACATGTAATTAATTTAAAAGCACAAAATATGACATACAAATAAATAACAAATCAATGAATAAATATATGAAATGCAATCACAAAAATATCTAACATAATTAAATTAAGGATTAATCAACACTTAATTAAATAAAAATATATATAAAATTTAATGATAAATAAACAAACAAGATAATAACAATAAATGCAAATTAAATAAATAATAACAAAAGAGATAGCAATAAAATAGCATGAAAATAAATAACAAGATAAATAAACAAAAAAATAAAAATTAAATGCTAAAATAAAAATAAAAATAATTAGGAGTAGGCATGAAAATAAATGACAAATAAATAAATAAACAAAAAAATCAATAAATTAAATGCCAAAATAAATAACTAAATATAAATAATAATAATAAAGAAGACGAATTCCGATAAACTCCAAACAAACCCGAAAGAAGCCATGGGTCTCATATACTCGGAGGAAATCAAGGACAAATCAACACCAAAAAGTAAAAAAAAAAAATTAGATTTATCTTTGTTTTTAGTTTCGAAAGAAGAAAAAAAAAGAAATAAAAATACAAATCGATACCTTCAAAATTTTTGCTTTGATTCTATTGATGCGTGTATAAAAAAAATCTCTGAATCTTATTCCAAAAAAATCCTCTCTGAACAAATAAAAAAAATCCTCTCTCTTTACATTTGATTTCGTGTTTTTATAACACAAAACTTACATCTTTTTGTGATTTTCTTTCCTATTTTTGCATATTCTCAAATCTTGAAGATTCTCCGAGCAATGGCAGCGGTGGTCAAGCATCTAAAGGCAGCTGCTAGTTTTTTTTCATATTTATTTTAGGTTTATTAAAAAAAAATAGACATAAAAGCCCGGACGAAATTGGGCTATAACAATTATAAGTTCTTTTTACAGTTAAAATGTAATTTTATTATCATTTTATAAGGATTAAATCAAAATTTTATCATTTTAAGAATGCAAACTGTAAATTTATCATATATTAACTTATAACTTTACAAATTTAAAAGAGTTTAAAATTTTATTATAAAAATAGCCATAATCTTCTGTCTAACTTATAAATTATTAGTTGATAATAATTTTTTTTAATATATTGGTGTAATTATATGGTAGTATCTGTTCATGTTTTCTTAACCCTTTAACAACGCGCACACACATGTGCTCAAACCCAGAACTCCTAGGATGAACAACATCCTATTTTTCACTGGAGCCACTTGTTGAGTTTATTAAAAAGAAAACTATCATCACCACTCTAATAACATTGATTAATAGTATACTAATAATATTATAAAATTAACTAATTAAATCTCAAATCTCAATCTAATAGAGGGACTAAACCACAATTAAACCTAATTTTGGAGATAGGCTTTACACCCATGGCTTTATTTGAAGCTTTTGTCACCTTGGGTAGGGAAATTTGTATGGAATAAAATGTGGATATCTTTTTTAGAATTTTCGAATGGGCCCAATATATCTACCAATCTTTTCAAATCGATACACTTCATAGTCAATAGTTGTAAAGTTGGGTTTTGGACCAACCTATGAACCCTAGTCCCTAGGGTGCTACTTAAGCAAGTTGGACCACACCCACACCTTTACTTAATAATGCATCCTAATAAATTGATTGAAAATGTCAATCCATACAAAAATGCATAATTGTTTATGAAAATTACATTTTAAGACCAATTATTTAATTTATGAATGAAAATTTTTATAATCCATTAGTGGACTACATCCCAAAGTTTGAGAAATGATACAATTACATATATGGTTTTGAATTAAGTGTGGGTTCGGATGGACAGTATGTTTATCTACGATTTGTGTAAGAATAACGGTGGTGGTTTAGATACTGTAGTGTGATACAAAAAGTAAGTTAAACGTATCGCACCACACCGTCCATCTAAACTCATACTAAGTCAGCTCTAGTAAACTTTTTTATTTATTTTAATATAGGCTAATTTTAAGTTCAAATCATTTTAAATTCGAGTTATTTTGAGTTAAAGGTGAAATCTAAAAATTACATTAGGGGAGACTGTTGTCTATTCTCTTGTTTTGGGGCTAGATAATTCATGTTTTCGGATTAAGCTATTATTCCATTTTGGATTCTAGTCACTTCAAGTTTGAATCATTTTAAATTAAAATTGTTTAAGGTTCGGGTCTTTTTAAGTTTAGGTTAATTTAAGTTCAAGTTCTAATTCGGGTTGTTGACATTTATTATCAAAAAAAATTTGGTCAATAAAATTGGATTGTATTCGGTTCAACTCATTTAAATCGAGGCTTGAGTTTTTTTCATGTCAAATCATTACAGGTTCGAATCGATTCGAGTCCTGGTCACTTTAAGTTCAGATCATTCTGGGTACAAATTATTATTATTTTGAACATTAATCTCATTATAGGTTTTTATCATATCTATTCATTTTGATACGTTGCCTAAAACTACCCATAGTAATGTGCTTCAGCGCACTCGAACTCACATCCTCCCACCTTAACAACAATGTCGATGCCAATCGAACTAAAACTTAATCGACTAGATACAAATTATTTAAATTCAAAACATTTTGAATTCAAATCATATTAGATTTCAATTATTAAAAGAATAAATCAAAATTTCAAATTTCTAAAACTAGTAAATTATCACAATCCACCTTTTCCAAATCAATAGACCATGGCCAACACCATGATTCAACAAACAATAAAACCACATTCATGTCTGGTTATTGATTAGATCAAATTAATAATCATGCATTTTCAAGTACTTTTGCTTGTCTTAATTAGGACAAAAAAATTCTTAGTAAATTAAAACAAAGACAATGGGAAAATGATGTAATTTTGTCTGGTTTTTTTGAGGTTTTAAACATAACTACGAGAGTAGATGAGATGATAAGGGTTTTTTTTATATTAACCAGTAATCGAGGATTTGATCCTTTTTCTGAGTATGGAATAATTTTAAAATTCGTAATCAATATTCACCCTTTAACTTATCTACAAAATAAGAAAAATTATTACCGAGCTTGCTCCGATAAATGTATTGAAAAAAAAAAAACCATATCACGAGGTTGAAGAACATGACCTCCAACAAAATTATAATCTTTGAAAATTTCTTATTTGGACATTATTATAATTCAATTTGACTCTAAAAACTGTACCATCCAAGAAAACTTTAATATAAAAAATGAAAACTATTTTAATATAATGTGAAAATAATACCCCTTAACGGTCACTGCTTCAGATTTGGATTTCTTTTTGGACCATTTCTCAAGTCTTCTTCTCCAATATTTTAAATACCCATATTTTCTGATTTCGAGAAAGGGTTAATTGCACAAAACATCCCAAATTATTGTCTACATTTTAAGTTACTCATATTTCATAAGGTTTTAATTGAATCTTCAAGATATTAGTATTGTACGTAAAGGATTAAACGTCAATTTTGACTTGACGTTGAGCATACCTAAAATATGCAGATCAAATAATAAACTCGTGTATATTTATTGCATGGCCAGTAGATAGTAACACAATCTTTTTAGAGTGTTGTAAAAAGTAAAAACAATAAATAAGACATGTGGCAACGTTTGAATCATACTTGTGAAATTAAATATTTTCACGAATAATGTATCAAGTATTAACCCATGAAATTTAGTTTTTCTTTAACATATTTAATCTAAGTTATTTATGCAGTAAATATAATTTATAATTTGATCTACGTTTTTTGAATATTGGAGTTGACATTTGATATGCGCAATCTAATGATTAGACCGACGAAAAGATTTGATTGATATGATAATAATATTTTGATAACTCAATTAGAACGTGTCAAACTCTTTTTTATATCATGCACGTCCATTTTACAATTCATATTCAGAATTTTTTATTGTCTTTCCCAATAATTTTACTTTCAAAATTTGAATTTATGTTATTCCCTTAAAAATATAGTAAGTATTACTATTATATTCAACCACTTATTAAATTTAAAATCAAATTTTAAGATCGATTTAAAAAATTTAAATTTTATTTTTTATTTAAAAATATAATATCTCTTATCACTATTTCAAAATCCGAATAAAAAAGAAAGCTAGAAGTAGTAACAGGTAGTAAAATCCCATTTAATAAAGTTGGTGACCCACCGAAGAGTAACTTAGGGCACTGAGCCATCACCAACCTGTCAGTTTTTCTCAGTTACGGTGGGACCATGAAATTTTGTGTCTTTGTCTTCTTCTTCCTCACTTTTTTCCCTCCATTGGAGTTGAAAACCATGGAAAATCACAGGGAAAATATTAAAGGTGAATGTACCATGAGTTTAATTATATTTTATTTTATTTATTCGAAAAATTGGTAAATAAATTTTTTTTTAAAAATTTTTATCTATTTTTATAGTTAAAAATTAATATTGTTAACACAATAATCAGAGAGTTACACAAGATATATTACGTGTACCTCTTTCTGACATACAAAATTAAGTTTTAATAGTAGAAAATACAAGAAGTTTTTAATAAAAAATCAATTTGCTCTATAATTTAATGCACAAGGAATAATTTTGCCCGTGTTTTTAGTAGATATGACAAAATGCAATCCAATTCATAGTAGAAAAACTTTCATAATACTTTAAGCAATATTTTGCCCCTATTAGAAGTTAGATTGTACTTTACTTATTTTATTTAAAAAAAATTAGTCATTTTACATCAGATTAAATAGTAAACTAATCTTATTATTAAAAAAATTTATTTATTTTTATTGTTAAGTATTGACGTGACTAATAGAACAAGTAAACAATTACAAATGATATGTCATATATACCTCATGCTGATATGTAAAAACTAATTTAAGCAAAATAGATTGAAATTTTAACAGATAAAATGAATGAAAATTTTAAGACTGTGAAATAGATGGAATTTTGTACGTAGAGGAACTAATTCAAGCAATCAAACAATCACTTCACAATAGAACACAAATTGCCGACTAAATTAATGGTGAAAGTACTTTCCAAGTCCCTCTATTATAAAGACCAAATCAAATTAATCCAATTACTATTAAATAAATCAAATTAATTGCCACAATGTTAAAAAAGAATCAAATAAATGGAATTGTAATAAAATTAATATTTACTATTTAAAAGATAACAAAAAAAATTATTATTATTTTCATTTGCAAATTAACTATAAAAAAAACTTTTAAAATATTACCTCTATTAAATAATAAAAATTAAATTTTAAATAGTAGATGTTAACTTTCATAATATCAAAATTAAATAATTATTTTTTTAATTTTAATATCATCATAAGTTTTTATCATATTTTTTTTGATATAATACTCAGAACTATTCATAATCCCAAAAAAAAGATAATGTATTTTAATACATTTAAATTAACAACACTAATATCAATCGAACTAAAATCCAATTAATTAAATTATTTAAAACATAATGGTAACACACAAGAATTCCATGTGGCATCACGAGAGTCTAAACTATTTTTTAAAATTAAATTAAAAAAAGAAAAGAAAAGAAAAGAAAGAAGAAGATGTAATCAATTTGGTTTTACCCTAAAATCCAATACACAATTATTATTAACTTTAAAAAATTGGTTTTGACAGAGTGAAAGTCTCGGGGCTTACGATATTAACGGCTATATTATTACATAATGCCACGCGTTTGGCGCCAAACTTCCATGTGGGTCCCAACGGCTGTTGTCTGCTGTCAGACATATTGATTTTTCAACTCAGCTATTTGTCTATTTCCGTTGACTACTTAAAAGTTTGAACCCCTTTTTGGTTAACCTCTGCTTTTAGTCCCTCCACTTTGCCATTATTTAAAATTCAAGCTCTTTTTTTTAATTTGATATAATTTGATCCTCTTTTAAACCTTCGATTGATATGTAGATCTTTTACTAGAGTGCATTGTTCAACTATTTTTTCTTTTTATCATTCAACTACTAAAAGTTACAAAATAACCACCCATCTCACACTTGCTTAGCCCCTCTTAGATGAGATGTAAAAATAATAGTTCTAGTCCATTGTAGTTAAGAATTGTTTAATTCAAGTCTTCTTCAAGCAAATTTTTTTTTTACTTTTGGCCTTCCGAACTTTTAAAACCTTATTTTGGCCCCAATATCATATTCTTGGCTTTTCCTTACGGTATGTAAGTTTTAACCTGGTGGGTAAATTCTAATTCGAATCATTCCTATTCTTAGTTTATTTATGCTTTATATTGATTTGATTCTGCTTTATAAAATGGTATAAGACTGAATCTCAAACTTTAACATAATAGAAGGACCAAAACAAAAATTTAACCTTTTTTAAACTTCACGTTCCTTTATAAGGGCGGCAAAGCATCAATTGAAAAGGAGTAAATTGGCAAAAAGTAGTAAACATAAAGTAACAAAATGATGAAAGCGAAATAAAATAATAAAAAATAATAATCATAACAATAATAATTCACCCCTACTGTTAATATTTTCTCTGAAACTAAAAAAAATGATTAAAAAATTTTCATGAGACAGAAAAAAAAGAAGTAATAAAAAAAACAAATTCATATTCTTGTCGGGTTTATGCCGGTGAATGTTGAGAAGTGGGATCAGCTGATGAAGGAATATCAGCTCCGACACGACAACCTTCGAGCATGAACACGATATCCGCCATTGTTGGTCGATCAAGAGGATCTGGTGCCGTACAAAGTAACCCGACTTTAATCCCTAATAGAAACTCTTCCCATTCTGATGATTCAGGGTCAAGTTCAAGTAACCCTGGTTCTAAAAGTTCAACAATTTGACCCCTTTGAAGTTGTTTTTTCACCCATTTTACGATATCTTCGTCTTCGGAGAACGTTACCGGTCTTTTTCCGGTGAGTAGTTCGAGCAATACGATGCCGAAGCTGTATACGTCTGATTCTTTGGTGGTTTCGCCGGTTAGAACGGCTTCAGGGGATATGTAGCCCAATGTTCCGACAGGTGCGGAAGTGGAAGCTTCGGGTGCGGCGGGGGTTGTGAGCCGATCGAGGCCGAAATCAGATAAGTGAGCTTCGAAATCGGCGTCGAACAACACGTTTTGAGGCTTGGTGTCTCCATGAACCATGTTGGAAGCGTGTAAGAAAGCTAGACCGCGTGCGATGCCGAGAGCGATTAGGTGACGCATTGGCCAGTTAAGGACGTGACCGTCTTGGTGTGATGCTTCTTGGAGAAGTGTTGCGAGGTTGCCGTTCGGCATGTAGTCGTATACAAGAAGTCTTAAATCGGGTGGTCCTGCATAGTAACCGCGGAGGACGGTTAAGTTTCGGTGTTTCACTTTGCCTAAAAATTCTGCTTCTTTACGAAACATGTTTTCATCGAGTGATCCGTCTGGTAAGCGGCGAATAGAGAGTACCATTCCGTCGTTGTAAGAAGCTTTGAAGACTAACCCGTATCGGCTTCTACTAAGTACATTCTCTTCGGCAAATTGCCTAGTTGCTTCGATTGTTTCAGCGAGTGTGATCTTGTTATTGAACATAACAAGCTTCAGCCCTACACTGTCGGTGCTGCTCCGACCACCGCTTGCTCCGGAACTAGCCCTAGCTGGGCTTGGTTTCTTCTCCCCAGCAGCTTCCTTGAGCTTCTTCCGCCATCTCAAAAGACTAAAAACGTAAAAGCAACAACACAATGACACGAGACTTGCAGCGCAAGATACCGCAACGATCAAAAGGATCAATCTTCTCCTTCTGTTCTTCTCGGCTACATCCTCGCATTTCCGATGCAATGGCTTTCCGCATAAGTCTTGATTATCCGCAAACATCGATGGATTGTTAAATCTAGAACCAAGACTAACTGGAATTTCCCCGGTTAGGTCATTACTTGAGACATTGAAGTAGACCAACCCGGGTATAAGACTGAGATTAGCCGGAATGTTTCCACTCAAGCTATTATAAGAAAGATCCAGCATTGTAAGATTCGATAACTCAGACAATGAATCCGGTATGCTCCCAGAAAGCCGATTACCATCAAGTAACAAACTGGTCAACGACGAGCACTTGGAGATTTCCTCTGGGATTTCTCCAGTTAAGTTGTTACCACCCAAATCGAGCACATTAAGCCTCAAAAGGCCAGATAGATCGGCAGGAATGTGACCTGTCAAAGAATTTGATCCAAGCTCAAGAACTTCAAGCTCAGTGCAGTTCCCAAGCTCAGGAGGGATCGTCCCGGTTATGCGATTATTAGACAGTGAAAGCACAGCTAACGAATGCAGAAAGCTGAAAGTTTCTGGGATATGACCGGAAAATATATTTGAACTTAGATTCATGTACCGCAAACTCATCAAACTACTAAACCCTTCGGGAACATCGCTGGATAACATATTCTCTTGTAATGCAATGACTTGTAGATTAGGTAAACCCGAAAGCTCGAATGGCAATTCACCTGAAAGATTCAGCTTGCTTAAATCGAGTGTAGTTAGCTTGAACAATGCACCTAAACTCACCGGTATCTTCCCTGAAAACCCGTTATTGCTTAGATTCAATACAACAACCTGACTCAAGTTCCCAATACTTGCGGGAATCTTACCGGAAAACTTGTTACCACTTAAGTCCAATGTACTCAAATTGCTCAACCCCATTATTTCCTCAGGCACAGTTCCATTCAACTTATTATGTCCCAAATTCAAGGTTTCGAGCTCGGTAAGGTTCCGAAAACTACTCGGAATCGAACCCGAAAACAGATTTCCCCCCAGAGATAGAACCTGCAAACCAATCATAGCGCTCAAAAAGCCCGGGATTTCACCAGAGAATCGGTTTCCTTCGAGATCAAGAACATGTAATGAACTACATTGCTTGATCTCAATAGGAACCATCCCATAGAATGAATTATTAGCCATTTTCAGCTGTTGCAACTTGGACAAATTCCCAATTTGAACCGGAACTTCACCGGACAACGAATTCCCTGAAACATCCAACATCGTTAACGTCGTTATTTCCGTTAACCATATCGGAAAAAACCCACCAATCTGGTTCCTTGAAAGATCCAAAACCTGTAAAACACTGTGACATCGTTCAAGGCCAACAACATTGTTGAAGAAATTAAACCCCAATTGAACAATCCGAATTGAAGGCGGCTGGACGGTTACATTACAGAACAAAGAAACCGGCACCGTTCCGGTGAGATTATTCCGAGAAACTGAAACAACTTGAAGATAAGGTAACTTACCAATGGCAGCTGGTATAACCCCACTAAGCTTATTAGCTTCAGCACTAAAATGAACAAGTGAAGAACAATTGGCTAAAGCTGAAGGCAAAGTTCCTTCTAATAAATTATAATCAAGCCATAGATATTGAAGTTGTTGAAGCTCACCAAAACTCGCCGGAATCTCGCCGGATAACTGATTATACGACAGATTAATAAGTTGAAGCTGAGATAAATTACCAATGCTTTTAGGAATAGAACCGGAAAACAAGTTCGAAGAAAGATCAAGATACTTAATATTCCGTGGAAGATCACCGGAGATTTCGCCGGAAAATTGGTTTTGAGCTAAGTTTAAGGTAGTCAAATCGGTGAGGTTACTTATCTCCGACGGGAACCCCCCGGAGAGTGAGTTGTACTGCAAGAAAACAGCGCGTAGGAACCTGCATTGAGAGAGGGTGGACGGAATGGTGCCGTTGAACGAGTTGGAACGGAGACTGAGCTTGGTGAGGAACTTAAGGTCAGAGAGACGGTTACTGAGTCGACCACCGAGTTGCAGGTGAGGTAAACGGAGCTCGGTAACTCGGTTTTTAGTACATGCAACACCACGCCAGTCACATGGAGCTGATGGTGTTGATGGATCCCATCCGTTTAAAGCTCCAAATGGGTCATGAAGATTAAGCTTGAAAGACATTAATGCTTGAATCTCAGCTTGGTGTTGAGCTTGTAACATTAACAATGGCGACCATAGAACCAAGAAAATCCAAAAAATCAAACTTTTAGCCATCAATTTAGCATTTAGCAAACGAAAAAACATTGGGTTTCGGGGGAAAAACAAAGAAAGATCAAATCTTTTTAAGGATTAAAAGATTAAAGGGTGTGAAAATTTATGAACAAAACAAAGAAAGGAGCGTCTGCCATAGCAGAGAACTGAGAGAGGCTTTTGCTGGTTAACAATGGGGGTAAGGTGGTTGGGTGGGCTTTGTTTTTCCTTGAGAAACGCCTTGAATAAGCACTTTATTTGAAGCAAAAACCAAGTGGTTGGGTTTTGGAAAAGGTATAACATAACATTTAGTCCCTAAATTTAATAGCTTTTCCTTAGTCCTTGAATTTTTTTTGTCCACCTTAGTCTAAAAAGTTGGGTAATGACGTGGAAAAATTATTAAATTGCAAGACTAATATCAATAAAAAGGGCAAATTTCACTAAAGGTCACTAAACTATTAGTAAGTTTATGTTTTGATTATTCAATTTAAAAAATTTACAAAAGTGATCACTAAATTATTTGAAAGTTTTTGTTGAAGTCATCGTTGTTGTATAGCTTTTTCTGTTCGCATCGTATGCACCAATTAAAGCTCTTATTCCTCTCTTTTCTATAGTTCAGTCTTTTTTATGAAACAACTTTAAATGTCACGAATCTACAAACTAAAATCTAAATAGCTTTGTTTTTTGATCTCCAGTACTGTCATATCAACTTGGACCTAGGGTATGTTATTTTACTTGTCAATGGGTACTGATCTTCTGTATTAATTTTCGAATCGTCGCTTGAAACTCGCTAGCCGGACTTTTACAAAAAAACTTAACAGCCCAATAACTTGAATAAAAACTTCCAAATAGTTTAGTAAACATGTTGTAAGCTTTTGAAATTAAATAACCAAAACGTAAACTTAAAAATAATTTAATAACCTTAAATGCCATTTACCCTATAAAAAATTCAAAGATTAAATTAAAAAGATTATCAAATTTAGGGATTATTTTATAATTTTCTTTTAACCCACAAATGATATGAAATGGGGAGAATGGCTGAGTTTATGTGATGGGGGGATCTTATCTTTGCTTTGTTGTAATCTTTCATTTTGTTTTTCTCTTTTTACTCTGTTTTTGTTTTAAGTATTTTTAAAGTCTTTTTCACTTTCGGCTCCTCAAAGATTTATTAATCCCACCATTTGGGGAAACTTGGTTGAATCAAATAGGAAGATTCTATTTCGGGTTAATATGACATGCATCCTTAAACTATGGCCTCGATTTTAAATTGATTCCTGAACTTCAAAATGTTCTTATTGAGTCCAAGTATCGATATCATATCAATCATGTACTTCCTTTAGCTTAACTATTTTGCTTGAGCATTAAATGCCAGGCCAAATATGAAATGGGGAATAATTAAAAACACGTGGACCGTATTATAAATACATACGTACTCACCAAGGACGGTCCCTTAAAATGAGAAATTTAACTTTTGGCCCTTTAAATTTGATAAAATTTTAAGTAAGTATATGGTAAAATTATACTATGGATCCCAAAATTGATAAAATATGGTGAAATTGCATTTAACTCTTATAAAAATATACATCTTAATTCCAGCCTTCCTAGAAAAAAAATTTGGCTTCACTTCAAGCCCGAATTGCATTTTACGAAAGGACTTAATTGATACAATGCTAATATTTGAGGATTCAATTAGAACATTCTAAAATTCGGGGACCAATTCATAATAAGATAGTTTGTGGACTTTTAATGTAATTATCCCTTATTAATTTTTGGATTGAAAAGAGATGCCTTTGAACTCTTTTTACCCTTTCAAAGTCAAATTATCTCTTCTACTTTTTTTCTTCTTATTTGCATTTTGTTGCTATCTTTTTTATTCAAATTTTTATGATTTGGATATCACTTTTCAAACTTTATGGTTTTCTTTTTTTTTTCTCTTTTTTCCACTATTTGATTCAAAAAGGTCCAAAAGAATGGCATATTTAGTAAGGGGGGATGAAGATGAATATTTGTCAAACATTCTTTTCAATTGGATTTATGATGAATTTGGCTTAAAAGTACCCAAACTGTCCAAATTACATGTAATTGAGAAAAAAAACAAGGATGAAAAGAGCAAATAACCCCACCACACAAAAGGCTAGTCAATAATGTGGGCCACAATCATTGGTAGTCCCTACACTAATTCAATCATGCAATGGACCCATTGTTTGAAAAAAAAAATAAAGAAAGAAGAATTGAAATAATCATTTTTTAAAAGGGTAAATTACACTCAAAATCATTAAATTATTAGTAATTTTATATTTTGATGTCTTTTAAGAGTTCGATACAGCTCAATTTCAAATTTTGTGCAATTACCAGATACGAAATGATTTTTAAAAGAGTGAGATGTTGAATGCTAAATGGATATGTTGAATTTTGGCATATATTATTCTAGCAAATTTATAAAAAGTTAATTTTGTTAAAGATTGGAACCTCTTAATATGATAGAAATTTTATCTTTTGACTCTGTCGAGAGATCAAACAAATTTATAGAGCGATTTTGATGAAAACCCAAAGTGTTTCATAAAGTGAGATCATCTCACTAGGTGCCTAAGAAGTATGGGTGAAGCCAAATTGAATTATAATTTTTTTTATGAGAGTTGAAACACAATTTATTATTTTTTAAAAGATTAAATCACAATTTATCATTTTGAGACCCTTATTTATCTATTTCTATTACCACTTTGTTAACAAAATGTATGTTAGAGTTATGTGACCCGAATCTCAATCTGAATAGTTCGAGGTGCAACTCACTTGTTAAAAAAATAAAATACAGAGGCAAATTTGAGGATATGTGAGGGCGCAAGTTGAATCCGTATAAAACTATACTTTTTTTTTTAGACGTTGATTATAAAAAGGCTATTTAACCCTAAAAACGTGTGTAACAAAAAACTCTTGTATTCGTTTTTTAACATTAATAAATTTCTTTTTTTTTACCCATGATTTTTTTGGATAAATATTTTCCACGTAAAATGTGCGTGTTCTTAATGAATTCAAATTCATGCCCTATAACATAGAAAAGAGACCTTAGACGGCCTAGAAACAGAAACCACAACAAAGCCCATTTGTGAGCATATTTTTGGTCTATTGAATTTAACAGCCTTGATATGGAATTAAGCTTTACTCTCAAGCTGTTTTCCTGCTGACAAGGATAACCCAATGTTTATATAATCACTATATTTAACCCCAACTAATCACTATATGCGTCATGGTATTTACGCGCTTCATCCTTTATTTATATGATTGGGGTTCAATCTCCACTTATAAGAATAAAATATGTTTCATGATCAACTGATTACTTCTTCAAAGACCTCCCGCGAGAGTTTAGGGTTTAGCAACCATGTGATTCCATCATGCATGCATGCATGCATTAAGTAGAGAGAGAGAATGATGCAAAGAAGGGTATTTGAAGTGTCAAACATATATTATATATGGTAAATGTTGTGAAAACTGGGAAACATCAGAGAAATTTCTGAGTTTTCTTTTGGAACTTTGCACTTTGTGTCATTTGGGATACCACCAAAGCCTAAATGGGCTCTCTTTTCCTTTTTTTTTGGCAACAAATGGACCATAATTCAATATAGATTTGTCTCTCATCTTACATACTTGTTCTAACACCATCTTTACCATTAACAAAATTGGATATCAAGTTTGGAACTAAAGGTGTTCATAGATCAGGTCGGGTCGGTTTGGACCTAGTTTAAATATAATATTAACATATTTTATGTTTGTTCAAGCTCGGTCCTAAAGTTTTGCCCAACCCAATTTAAAATTTTGTTGAAATATTTAATAATTTTATATATTTTTTATTTATTGAAATTTTTATATAGTCATCTTAACATTATTTTAATGTTTACATTAGAGTAGTATTATATATTTAGTATAAGTTTATTTTTTTAGTGTGTTCTAAATAACATAATATATAATATTATAAACTTAAAAGCAGGTCGGGTTGGTCTCGAGCATTGAATGTTCAAGCCCGAGTTTCATCCATATTTTAAATGGGCCTAATTTTTTTATTCAAACTTATTTTTCGAACCTAATATTTTTATCCAAATCCTCTTAAATTTAGAGCAGACCTTGAGGAATAACCCGACTCATGAACAGGTGTATTTGGTTATTGTTTATTGTTTTAACTTTGATTTCAACCTGTCATGAGCAGTGCCAAAAACGCGTTATAAAGCAGTATTGTGTAGCACCAAAACTGATGGAATGGCAACATGGAGGAAGAAGCTTTAATGTCTAAATCAAAGCTAAGAAAATTCTTATTAAACCCCTAATTTTTTTGAAAATTTTAATTAAATCCCCTAAAAAATTTTAAAATTTTAAATAAATACCCAAAACTTAATAGCACATTCTGCCACTGGTAACTCTTAAAATAAGTACATGAATTAACTAAATTAAACCCGAGTTCCGATTCTTATTGATAGGTAAGTTAAAAGACACATTCGAAGGGAGCAAAGAGAATTTGCTAGGAAAGTTCCTCACAATTGCTTGAATTTGAATTCAAGAAAATGAATTGTGTTTTATAAATAGACCTCTCAACCCACTAACCTGACTCACATACAAAGTGTTTAAACAAGTGAGGAAAATAAGAATCAAACATTATGGAGATCGAGGAAGTAAACAACTACGAATCATTGCCGCTTCTCTCGTTGAACCACGTCTCGTTATTGTGTCGATCGATTTGGGATTCGATGCGATTCTATGAGGAAGTATTAGGCTTCATTCCGATCAAACGCCCCTCTTCTTTCAAGTTCAATGGAGCTTGGTAAGCTTTTACACCTTCAAACATTACACTAAATGAAACAATATGTTAAATTGTTAAACGAACTGCCTCTCCTATATGCCATGTAGGTTGTATAGTTACGGTATCGGCATACACTTAATCGAGAATCCATTAATAGACGATTTTGATACTATCATTGAGTCGAGACCGATTAATCCCAAAGACAATCACATATCTTTTCAATGTAGAGATGTTGGGATTGTGAAAGGGAGACTTGAAGATATGGGGATGAAATATGGAACGGCGATAGTTGAAGATGAAGGTAATATGGTTGATCAAGTGTTCTTTCATGACCCTGACGGATACATGATAGAACTTTGTAATTGCGAGAACATTCCGATACTTCCGTTATCGGCTTGCTCATTCAAACCGAGGATGAGTAGTTTTTTCAACAGGGCGGTTTTCGAGCCAGCGAAATGCAGGTTTGTGGAGAATGCGATGATGGAGAGCTTGAGCATGGATATGTTGGACATTTCATTTTGAAATTGCACAAAAATTACACAAGAATCACTTTGTTCTGTTTGGTTTTGATGAAAACAATTGTATTGGTTATGGTATTTTTCATTAAGGTTGTGAACCCAATGAAACATATATATATATATATATAGGTGAGGCTTGTGAATGTATTAAAAATTGGAAATATGGCCTCTTATATAAGGATCAAAAGAATGAAAGAAATGATCTGTATAAGAAGTGAGTGCCATTGTTACTTGTGAAATGTCAATGTAAAAGAAGCTGTTGTTTTTTTTGGGGGGGTTAAATTTTGTTATAAGTTCCTATACTTTTCAAAAAAATATTAATTTCGATTATGTATTTTTAATTTTAGGAATTTTATTTTTTTACGTTTCAAATTTCAAAATTCAGATGCAAAAGCTGCTGTATTTTTTTTTTCATGGAACACTTTCTTTAACACGTTTTCATTCCATGAAGATAGGAATGATAATGGAGCGAGAAAAGACAGATAGGGC
Organism: Gossypioides kirkii; assembly: GCA_005610355.1. Lineage (NCBI taxonomy): Eukaryota > Viridiplantae > Streptophyta > Magnoliopsida > Malvales > Malvaceae > Gossypioides > Gossypioides kirkii. Next base: position 40,231,280 of record CP032248.1, read on the forward strand.
GAATCATGTAGAGGCATTCATGGAATAGATTTAAATATAAATATTAACATACTTTATGTTTGTCCGAGCTCAATTCAGTCCAAAATATGAGCGTAATTTTTGCCCAAGTCAACTTATATTTATAAATGACTAACCTAAGCTCATTTTAAGCCGATTTATATTTTTTTTATTTCTTTTAAGAAATTTATATTGTTTTTAATTTAATACTTTTCACTTATCAACATTTTTTTAACGTTTATGTTATAATATTATATATTACTATAACTTAGAGGTGCTCATGAGTCGGGTTGGGTCGGGCCTAAGTATTGTATTAACATACTTTATGTTTACTTAAGTCCAACCTGAAATATGAGCCTAAAATTTTGCTCAAACTTGCCTATTATATATTACTATAAATTAGAAGTGCTTATGGGTAGGGTTGTGTCGGGCCTAAGTATGATATTAACATATTTTATGTTTGCTTAAGTCCGACCTGAAATATGGGTTTAAAATTTTACCCAAACCTACTCATATTTGCAAAAGATTAACTCAAGCCCATTTTATGCTCGCCCATGTTATTTTTTTAATTTTTTAAATATTTATTTTATTTTATTTTAATATTTAATATTTTTGTGCATTTTTTTATTTATTGAGAATTTTTATATAATCATCTTAACATTATTTTAATGTTTAAATTAGAATAGTATTATATATTTAGTATAATTTTATTTTTTTAAATGTGTTCTAAATTATATAATATATAAAAATAACGTAATATAAAGTGTTATGAACTTAAAAATGGCTCGAGTCGGGCCGAACTTGGATCTTAAATGTTTAAGCCCGAACCTAACCCATCCCATTTTCTAAACGGGTCTAATTTTTTTGCCCAAACACATTTTTCAAGTCTATTATTTTTGTCCAAACCCTCCTAAATTTCGGATGAATCTTCGAGTTTGAACGGATAACTCGACCCATAAACATGTCTATTATAAATCTAATTTATATATATAATAAAATTTATTATATTATAAACATAAAAAACGAATCGAATCGAACTCTAATCTTATCTTAAATGTTAAAATTTAAACTTGATTTATATTTTAAACCATGCTAAAATTTAGTTCATTGAATTGTTACAAAGTTGTCTTATCTCAGTAACATAATATTTTTCATTAGCCCCACCTTATGTCATATACAATAATATAGTACTATAATATAACTATATGATAGATATAATATATGATTGGACTTGCCATTCATTGGCATGCATCCATTTGTTCTAGTTATATGTGCTTGCTTCTTCAAAGAAGTAAAGGTTTTTTTTTTTTTTTTCTATTTTGTTAAAGGTTTATAATAATAGTCGATTGAGTCTTAATTTGATTAGTATGAGTATTATTGTAAATGTAAAAGGATATGAGTTTGAGTGTACTAAAATGCATTATCTTCCTATTTATGAGTTGGGGAGGACTATGGGTTTCACTTTAACGCACTCAAATCCACGTTCTCTTACACTGACAAAAATATTTATATCAAGCAAATTAAAACTATCGATAATATTCTAGAACTATTGGTTTTTTTTTACTAATATGTCTAAATCATCCCACTAAACTCCTACATCAATTAATTTTAGAAAAAGATTAGACAAGTTGTTAAAAAAAATAATTCATCTCAATTGCTAAGACATCTAATACTAAAATAATGAGAATTATTGGTGTTTTTTAAATAATGGTTGTTGCCACATGCACCCTTTTCATTGCTTGTTAAACCTCATCCCATCATAGCTAAATCAATCATAGCAAATGCTAAGGAGATTATATATTATTATTGGATTAATATATCATTCGGTATTTAAATTTGGTTTCGACATTTACTTTGATACTTAAAGCTCTTTTTTTAATTTAGTACCTAAATTTAACTTTAATATTTAAGTTGATACACAAACTAAAGGACATATTGTGGCTTAATGGACATCAAATTGAAAAATCTCAGGTACCCAAATCACAAGAGTGTGGAATAAATTAGGTACAATTTGAAGGGGTTAAATTATAATTTTGGTTCCTCTATTATGTTTAAATTTGAAATTACGGAATATAATTAATACCCTTTTTCAACTCATTCTCTTCGAATGAACCTTTTTAGGTCGAAAGTTGTACAATTTTGATTAACTAATAACGTTATAAAAATAAAGAGTCCTATTAAAAAATAGGGAAGAAAGTTAAAATTTAAGTATAGTAGAAGGACCTAAACTATAATTTTACGAATGAAAGAGGATGTCTGTGTGTGAGAGAGAAGATGCCTTGTGTGTGGCAAGGCTTATAGCAAAAAGAAAAAGAAACTAAAATCCAAATTAGAAAAGAAGGAAAAAAAGAATTGGGGTCCATGGCATTTTTGTGAATGGTAGGTAATAATGTTTTAAAAATCGGATTAGTGTTATACCAAAAAAAAAAAATCGAATTAGTGATCCAGAATCTGTTAAATTATAAATTTAATTTTTCATATTTTTCCTAAGATCAAAACGGGAAAAATTATCAATTTTTTATCTCAATTTTTCGTTTATATATAATTTTAAAATCAATCTCTTTGTTAATTTAATCCAATTTCAATAAGTAGGCAAAGATTTAAAGGCAAGAGAGGTTTTCAACCCCACAAGGCCTAAAAAAACTAATGGTACTCACTTTGAAAAAACTAGTGGTGTCCATCGAGTGAGCAAAAATACCAAATTGAATAGGACCAAAAGTTGACAAAAATTAAAAATAATCTCTCTCTCTCTCTGTTCTTTTGGGTAATTTCGCTAAAGCTCATTAAATTATTTAAAAATTTTCATTTAAATTATTAGATTGTTAAAATTAATATCGTACGACCCTTTCTATTTGCACTGTTTGTACTAATCAAAAGCTTTTCTTCCCATTCTTTTTTAAGATACAATTTATTTGTTATGAAACAGCTTTGAATTAATAAATATGCAAACAAAAATCCAAACAGCTTTAACATTAATCGTTAGATTGAATCTAATATATATTTTTTTACTCGTCGATGGATATTAATTCACCATATCATTCATCAAATTGCACTTGAAGCGAAACTTGTTAGCCAAATTTAAAAAAAAAAAAACTTAACAATTTAATGACTTGCATAAATTTTTTTAAATAATTAATAATTATTTATAACTTTTTAAAATTAAATGATCGAAATAAAAACTTAATAATAATTTAATAATCTTTTAACAATTTACACTTTTTTTATTTTTTTTAGTTGCCTGCTTATTAGAGCCCCACATCTTTCCCCCCTCCTTCTCCAACCTCTTGTTTATATTAAACAACCACCAAAAAAAAAAATATAGATATATATATATCCCAGTCCTTGCCATCATCATCATCATCATCATCACTCTCCCCACCCACCAACCTTTCCCAACACAAAAACAAAACAGCTGTTTTTACTAGTTTTGATTGTGAGAGTGAGAGAGGATGAGAGTGAGTGTAAATTATGCGAATCCTTTGTGACGCTTGTGAAAGTGCTCCTGCTATTGTCTTCTGTGCTGCTGATGAAGCTGCTCTCTGCCATTCTTGTGATGAAAAGGTTGCTCCTTTTCTCCTTTTTATTACAATACACACTTTGGGTTGTGTTTTTTTTAGCTGTTTAATTGGTCCCCCATGTTTGATTTTCTACTGCTCTATTGTGTTCTTCTTTGTGGCAACCACAATTCTTTTTTTCTCCAAGATTGATGTTGTATGCTGTCTTTTTCGCTTTTAAAAAATGGGTATATTTGATTTTTTAAGTGTTGTAATCTTGTTGAGAATTTAGATTTCTTACATTGTTCTAGATTGTCCTGGAAAATGGTACCTGTGATGAAAAGGTTGGTCCCTCATGTTTGATTTTCTGGTCTATTGTGTTCTTCTTTGTAGCAAAGCACAATAAAGACCCTTCTTTTCTTCTTCAAGATTGATCTTTTATGCTGTTTTTTTGTTAAAAAAAAAAGTGGGTTTATTTGACTTTTATGCGTTTAACCTTGTTTAGAATTTAGATTTCTTACATTGTTCTAGATTCTCCTGGAAAAAATGGTAGTACCCCCTGTAAAAGTACCATGGAGTTCCTTTTACTAAGAGTTAGGTTGCATTTTGCCCTCTCTGCTAAAAAGAAAGGGCAAATTAGTCTTTGTAAGTTAGTTCAATTAGCAAATTGGTCTTTTTTTTGTTAAAAATGCCAATTATTTGTACTGTTAAAAACTCACGGAGATGTACATGTATCAGTTTTTAATAGTAAAAATAGATGGAATTTTTAATAGAGTCACCGGTTTGTACTTTGATTTAACGTACATGGATTAATTTGTTCATTTTTTTAGTAGAGGGTGCAAAATGCAATCCGAGCCCTACCACAAGGGTTTTATGGTACTTTTACCCTTTTTTTCTTCTTGTTATTACACACTTTGGGTTGTGCTTTTTTTTCTGGTCTATCATGTTCATCTTCGTAGCAAAGCACTATAAAGACCCATCTTTTATTCTTGAAGATTGATCTTTTAATGCTATCTTTTATTTTTTATGCTTTTTTTCTTACACTATTCTTAGCTTATCCTGGTAAAAATGGTGGTACCTATGATTTTACAGGTCCATATGTGCAATAAGCTTGCTAGCCGTCATGTCCGTGTTGGACTAGCAAATCCAAGCGCCGTTCCTCGTTGTGACATATGTGAAAATGCACCCGGTATGCATACAGGTGTTGTTTACTTTCGTTTTTTAAGCTTTTCTTTTTAGCTTTTATAATCGGATCCGTATGTTCTTATTCGGAAAATTGTTTTCATGTAGCTTTCTTTTATTGCGAGATAGATGGGAGTTCCCTTTGTTTACAATGTGATATGATTGTACATGTTGGTGGTAAAAAAACACATGGAAGATACCTTCTTTTAAGGCAAAGAGTCGAGGTATTGTCATCACTTCTTTTATCTTTGAAAGTGAAACCCAATCATTTTTTTGTTGTTCCTCCTCAGGTTTTTATCAGTTTTTGGTTTCATGTAGTTTCCGGGTGATATGACGGTTGAACCGAGCGAAAACGGGAGAGGCCAAAATCAACTAACAATAGGAGGGAACCAACAAAATAATAAGGTCTCTCCTTTTAAAACAGATAGTACTAAAATGATAGATTTGAATATGAAGCCTCCTCATCGTATTCATGGACAAGCCTCGAATAATCAGGTTCAGAACCGCTTTTGATGTTTCCCCCTTCTTTTCTTGAAACACATGATCTTGTTAGGTAAATGCCATTTAGCATGTGAAAATATCATGCTTTTGTCTTGATGTATGAAAAAGACGTAAACCTTAAAAGATGATTTCAGTGCTAATGCATTTGCTTTGATTAAGTTCATTTAGCACATGCAATATCACGCCTTTGTCTCGATGCATGAAAAAGACATAAACCTTATAGTGCAATATCACGCCTTTGATTCGATGTATAGAAAAGATATAATACCTTATATAATGATTTTGGTGCTAATACATTGGTTGTGATTTAAGTTCATTTAGAGCGCGCGATATCAAGCCTTTGTTCCGATGTATGAAAAATACATTAACCTTATATGATGATTTCAATGCTAATGCATTTGTTTGATTTAAAGTTCATTTTGTTGACATATTACCTTTGATGCCTATTTTTGATGTCTGAAGGAACAATAATCTGATTTTTCTCTGAAGAGGGTGGTGATGATCATTTCATTAGCTTCGATCTCCTTAGACTAGCTTGTAGCTTTTTATACTAGTTTTCAGACAGCTTTCGAGGATCATGCTGCGAGGCAAAAGGATGTAAGCCGTATTCACTGCTAAGCAATTATCTGTGATCTGCCATTTTTTTTTGTAAGTTTTTGCTTGTAATGGTTGAAATGGCATCGTAAAAACACCACTTTTTTCGTGTGACGGTTGAAAGCAATTGGGAATATTTTGATCATGCTTAAGATTAATGCTTAAATACTAATGTTATGATTATAAGATTATATAGTTATTATAAATACGAAAACTTGACTTGTTTGCTGGCTGATGCCGGTGTTGTAAGGAGTATGATTAGTGTTCCACTTGCAGGATTTAACAGAAAAGATGACCTTTATAACTTATACATGAATTGTTGTCTTCTTTTACGGGTTTGGTTCAGAACAACCTAGTAAACGTAACCCTTGATGAACATTCCTTGCTTGGCTTCCTCGGACCACCCTTCATCGTGTACTTGCCGAGTTGAGTGAGAGAGTTGGCCTTTTCCCAATCAAGCAGCATATCCTAACCCTCCTTCACGTTTTTAGGTTCGCCTTCTCATTTCTTTAGGCAAGTATTTTGAAGGGCTCTTGCATATGAGAATGACACATGCCACGGATTCGAAGCAAGGTAGCCTCAATTTCAGACTACCTACAGGACAAAAACTGTGAAAATCATGACGGATTAACCGTTAGCTGTTGAGTTTCCTTCGGCCATGGGGGTTATGTTCAGCTAGAGGGATTCTTTGGCGGAGGCCGTTGAGGATGTGGTTAGCAATTTGTTCGGGATAGGGGTGTAATTGAGTTGAGCTCGAATACTACCAAGGTCAAGCTCGAGTTCAACTCGAAATTCAGAGCTCGATCGGACATCTATTTTTAAGCTCAAGCTCGGCTCGAGATATAATCAAGCTACTCAAGTTTGACCTCGATTAATAATATAAAAATATAAAAAGTTCAATAAGACTTGCGAGCCATTTGAGTTGAGTATTACTAAGTCGAATTTGACTCGATTGATAGCTCAAGCTTGGCTTGATAATTACTGAATCAAGTTCGAATTATTTTCGAGCCGAACTTGAGTAGCTTGCAAGCACTAGTGTCTCATTTACACCATTAGTTCAGGATTAGCTTGATCCTTGCACTCCGCCCCAGAAGTGGCCATGCTTGGCTTGAGGAGGATACCTTTGAACATCATATTGTTTTGGGCAGGATAGAAGAATACTTTGCCTGCACCTTTTTGGCGACTTAGAAAGTCCTGCCGATGCCAAAGTCACCATTGAGCAAGATCTCTAGCTCAACAACTGAAACCAATCCATTATCCTTCATGACCAAACATAAAAAACCATCATCCAATGCCACAAAAAACCAATGCAGTTCTGTAATAAGATTCCATTTCCTTGTATTTTAACCTGCGAGACGGTAGCATATCATGAGAGTCCCCAAGAATTCGGGACATCGACCTTGATAGGGGCAGGGACTTTGTTTTGCTCGACAAGGACATCGACCATCTTCTCGCTGTCGATGGTGGATTGGTATAGAGTTTCCTCAAAAAGGATAGCACCCGAGTCCGAGAGCTGAAACAAGCATGTCCTATAGGCTTGATGGTTAGCCTCTGTGTTTTCCAGCCCAATCGAGGCTAAACGTTCGCTGCAGATAGCACCGGACTCGTCCATGGCCAAAATTCCACAGCCTGGTGAAGCAATTGTTTCTACAAACATTCCCAACAATCTCAAATAAGCATTGTATCTTCACGAGCTAGCGTGCATGTTGAGTCGAGCAATGGGTTGGCACCTTACCATGGAAACTTAAACTTGGTGAAAGGTCTGGTTTGACCCTTAAACCCACTCGGACTTGTCTCTAACAGGTGAAGGCTTGAAGAGAGATGCATATACCATTTTTAGTGTTTTTTTTAGTATAATTTTTTTGCTATTGAACCTCGTAACTAGGCCTACTTTAGTACATTATTTCTTTTATCTCTTTTGGTCATTGAATCTAACAATTAGATCTATTTTGGTCCTTAAACTTGAAAACAGCCAAAATTTGAGGATATAATCAGCATTACTGGAACATGAACCAAAATGAATTTAGTTGCCAAGTTTAAAGATCAAAAAGATCAAAATGAATTTGAGGATATGACTAGTGTTACTTGGAAACTGTCAAGTTCATGTCCATTTTATGATTCATAGAGATTAATTCTTTTGGGGTCCATAGCTACCTTTTCGTACAACATCGTTTTCAAAGCTTGAACTTGAATTCTCTTTTTTAGAGTACATTGTGCTTTACCATTGTCAACATCTTTTATATTATTCTATTATTTTTAATTACTCCAAACACTTTAAAACTATTGTTCGAATTTTAAGTTGATCTCTGAAGTTTCAAACATTTTAATTTAATCTTCAAAATATTAAAATTGTATAAATGAGTCCCTTTCGTCAACTTAATTGCTAATATAAACATTAAATACCAATTTAAATATGATAAAAGATATTTAAAATACATGAATCAAATTATAATCATGTATACTTACAATAATGACAACTTAGACCTAATGTATATAAAAAAAGACAATGTCAATAAAATTCAAGGTTACTTCTTTTTAAGGTCTTATTTGATAAATTGAAAAAAGTAAATATTGACATACTAAATGCTAAAAAATTAAATATTAAATTTAAATATAAAATTTTATATGATTTTAAATGAAGTCAAAATTTTAATGACTTTAAATATAGATACAAAATATTTGAAATAAATTGCATGCTAATATTGTAAATATAAAAAACAAATATTGTATCGAAACAATGTCAAATCCAAGTTAAAGGTCTTAAAAAATAATTAATTTAAATGATGCTATTTACTCTCTTAAATTGATCATAAAAATTTAATATGAAAGTTCATGTTTTAGAAAAAAAAATTGAATAATAGAAAAGAATTAAAATGAACTATTAAGACTTGATATGTACGTACTTATCTACTTAACAAAAAAAATATCAAATGCAATTAAAAATAAATTAAGTACCAATAAATTGATCTTTTTCAATAATTTATCAATTTGCAATGACGGAGCCAAAGGTTAATAGAACCCGACTCCTTAAAATGAAAATAAAATTATTTAAATTCTTAATTATTTATAAAATTTTAAATTAATAATAATTTTATTACATTTGACTCCTTCAAAGATAATAATAATTTAATTTAATTTTTTAAAAATTATAAAAATATAAACTATTAAAATAGTGAAATTATATTTTTACTATAATAAAAAGTATAATAAAATTTTGACCCAAAAAATATTTTGGTTTGCCACTGTCAATATGACTCACATGTTTAAATACTAATATTTAATATATAAATTAATGATTAAACTAGCAAAAAAATCTAAATTGATATAATACTAACACTACGAAAATTTAAAAATATTAAAATTTTAAAAAAGAATTTTAAAATATGAATCATAATTCAAATATGCAAATATTTTGAGGAAAATCACACAAAAGGCGATATAAACATTAAAGTTCAAAATATGAGCAAGTGGCCACTAATTCTACACCCTAAAGAGACCATGTGCATATATTTCTAACAATGACGGGTCTCAATCAATTCACCATTTCTCTTAATCATTTATCACATCAATGGTCCCGTCCCATGGTCAAAAGATCTGGCGAAACTACCAACTATATTTCATCTGTCAATTTTGAGTATCTGATTTTAAATTTGACCAACCCAGTTAATTTAATCAAAATAAAAACCAACACAAACTCGAAACAATTCAAGCTTTAAATAATCCAAACAAATAACACGAAATATTAAAAAACTAAATTGATTAAAACTCAAAATCAAATCATAATAACCCAATCCGAAAACTCAAATATCAAATCCAAATGAACCAAATCCAAAAACACTCAAACTAAAATGACCAAATGGTATCCTAACTCATTCAAAAAGAGTTAAAAATATATGAGAGATTCAAGTACTACAAGGATTAGATCAAATTAGTTCATCTAATTATTAAATGAATAAATTCAATTTTTATACTATTAAAAGAATTAAATAAATCCAAATTATAACATAATTCTTGAAAATTTATTATTTTTTCAATTCAATTCCAAACAAAAGATTTTATCAAATAGACGCTCTATTAACCCGTAATTGATATTTTTTAAACAGTAAATGTTAACTATATTTCAATTTGACTTAATTTGATTCTTTTTAATAATATAAAGATTAAATTAAGTAAAGCGCCTCCCAAGTATATTCACCCACTCAAAAGTCTCGTGGACAAAAATTCTCAGAAGTCTGAAACATACTCAGCCAGTCAAGTAATTTAGTACCCCATCGGACACAAGATGGCTAATGCAAAGGCAATTTGAGCAAAAGCTTAAAAAACAATGTAGTGTTCCACTTTAAGGAAGAATAATTACAGAAGATACATGGTCAATGGATGCTAAATCACAAATCAACTATACAAATCAATACATTACTGTACAATTATTGTTGCTTTCCCCATAAAGAGTGTACAAATTATATTTTGCATCAATGATTGTAAGCATAACGCACCTTTTAGATGTGCAGAGGAACAGCCTATCGGACGAGAGATTGTTTATTATCAGGACTGGAAGAGTGTCACAGTTGCAATATAGCCGTTCTTCATAACCTACGATTGCAAAGATCGTCATTAGCAATCCTCTAAGCAAACATCTAAAACAAAACATTACCGACATAAGAGTTGTGCCAAATACTAACAAGTAAATCGTGCGACAAATTTTAAGGAACTTTTACCTCGAATGCAGCATTCTGATAACCATAAACAAAAGTAGAGCCAAAAGGATTGCTGGTAGAACCTTGTGTTTGAATAGCCGCTCGGCCACAATCGCCAAGGATTTCCTGCAGTAAAATATCACCCTTAGTGACAACCATTATTACCACACAGGAATGCAACAGGATCACCAAAGTCAGCAAGCAAAAGGAGGAAGGTTGATGCTAAGGAAAATTATCGGTTGGTATTTAATCGGTTAAAAAGTTACCTTCACCTGCTCCCATTTGGTGCTTGGAGTAATTCGATTTTTGTAGTTGCTAACATCTGGGAACGACCCTCCAACTAAAGGCAAGGACCAAAAACATAAGATCAATAACCCTTACCAATAACTGTAATGACAAAATACTGAAAAAAGGGCTGATTGTCAGAACCTAGGATAACAAAGTTGCACTTTATGTATGAATTGAAATCTGCGTGACCAGGATAGTTCGTGTGTAAAACGAACTTCTTGACTTTATGAGTCTACAAAAAAAAAGCATTCTATGAATTTCTGACCAACAACATTAATTCCAAGAGTACAATGATCATATAATGTAGATAACACAGGAATATTAGCCAGAAGATATATCTAAATGCTTTATTAACCATGTCGAAAACCAAAACAGAGAACAAGTGTACTATGCAGGAAGGTTCTTTCTTTTTCTTTTCTTTTTTTTCCTTTTGGGTGTTGGGATATATGTTTTGAATACCTGGCCATCAAATAAGATGTCCAAACCACGAGTAAAATAATTGTAGAAATAATCAGCACAAAGAGTTGTCCTCGGTCGAGGATCAGAAGCAGAGTGAATAACCATCTGGTCAACCTGTGGACAAAAAAAATTTTTGATATGACGGAAGCATGCAAACAATTTGTGTATAAGAGGCTGCTTTCTCCTCTTAGGGGATAACTTATAACCGGTGTAAAAATCGCATAGCCCATTTCAAAGTCTATCATTGCTACCTGCTTTTGATGGATTCCACAAGGACGCCCTAATTCAGACCAGACATCCTGCATGAAAGGAAATAGCATAAAATTAGTACTACCCCACAAGACTATAGAGAGCAGTTGGTGCCCAACAAGGGAAAAGGAAATAATGCTTAATGTCGTGAAATCAATTTGATATTTACCTGTGGTGATGCACCAAAAGGAATATGTTGCCCTCCGACAGTGAAAAACAATTCCTCACCAAGCTGGAAACATTGAATTCAAAAGATCACTCTCCAGATTAAGAGACTATTCATACTCTAAAAACCACTGAAGCAAACAATTAGGTCAACAAAATATCAAACCCAAAAGGCCTCAACAATTTTGTAGGAAGACCACTTATTTTCAATAGACAAAATAAAAAAAATTAACTCCAAAAAGGTTGGAAAGTAGAAAGGTAGTCAGCTGCTAAAACTAGATGACCTGCTCAAATTAACAAGAAGATTAAGGAAGATAGAAGTCAAACCTTGGCATGCACCTCTTCCATGTAAAGGCTGCCAGTAGGTAATGGAGGTGCTGATGCCCTATCCATTAAGGACCCAACGCCAACTTTTTTGCCTGCAGAACTATCATATATGGATACACGGCAGGTAACAGGAGTTGTGCCATCAGGAAACTCCAAAGGCAATTCCGCTGTCAATTAAAAACGGCATAAATCAATTAGGAGTAGATTGTTTTAAGTGTAGGCATGATGAGTAATCAGTAGAAATGAACAAAAACCTTCCCCATCGTGACAGCAATCTGAATACTGACTTGGAATAGGAAAAGCGAAAGAAAGACCCTGCAAAATACAAGATAAGAAGCTGCACATCTGGAGACAAAGATTTCAAGAAACCAAAATAAAAAGCAGTCTAGCAATCAAGTAATCAACGCACGTACTGGGTAGAATAGGGTATAAACACCTCTATCCTTGTCATAAGTTCCCGGATAGGTTGGACCAAAAAGTGCATAGACAGCTACAAAGGTAGCAAGAGTAGATGGTCCTCTGTATGCAGAAACCAGGTTCACTATCAGAACATGCAATTATGAAACACACAAATAAATCTTAGTGCTTAACTTACCCTATCAAAGAAGTGGCATAGCGCATTTGAAGACGTTTGATGTCAAAAATTTCGATAAGGCGCAACCTCTAGTACATTATCCAAATCAAAACAAACAAAACGTACCATAAGGAAATCATGAGGAAGAAAAAAAATGAAAGTATTAAATTGAAATATACACAGACACAGATGTGTATTTGCACGTATTAATTGAAAATAAAACCTGAGACCAAGGGTCAAAACGGAGATGGAAGCCATGATCTGGAAAACTTATAACTACATCAAGCTTTAATGGCTCCTGCACACCAATGCATAATAAGCCCAACATGAAAGTGAAACTTGTCGGAACGATATAGTTAAATGCAGTATACACCAAACCATGTCTTTAACAGCCAAATCAAAGAAACAATTGCAATTGTAATGGACTGTATTAGGTCAATCTAAATTCCACATTAAAAATTCACCAAATAACTGAAACACAACATGACAAGAAACACACACACACACACATATATTTAATGATTTAGTCCAAACCTCATCATAATACTTCACATGAACAACATCGTAAATTTTAGGCTGTTGTTCAATTTGAGCAAAAGCTTCACATATCGGCATCCCTGAAATAAACAGCACCAATTTCAACTTTCGAGTAAACAATTACACTGAAAACAATATAAAACCTAGCAACAATCCCTTTCCATGTCGTGAAAAACGATTAAAAACGATTCGATTCCGATCGTTTTCATCCATAACGAACTTTTCGAATTTACCAACAAAAATTAGCTCTTGAGGTAAACAAAACCTAATAATTTGATTCAAATATATCGCAATTAACCATCCGATTCAAATTCGCGCCCTATTATACAGTTACAAATATATACATCACCGATGAAAAATTTTAAAAATATATCATTGAGAGGGAAACGAACCGATAGTGAACGGTCCGACACCAAGACCGGGGCGGAGGTCGAGAACGATGGCGCCCATAGCGGTGCCTTCACAGCGTCGAGCGGGTCTCTGCAACATATTTTTTCCGGTTTATTTTTTTTCCCTTTTTCGGAGAGAGTTTTGGATCGGCTTTTCCTTTCGTTGTCGTTTGGGGCAAGTCTCCGTTACTTTCGTAAATTATCGTCGTGGCGTGTAATGCTTATATATTCCCACCTCAACAAAACGTTGATACCGTTGGGCCTATAGATTTTTTATAGGTCGGCCCGGGCTTGAGTTTACATTTTTCGAATTGTAATGGTTGGTTTTATTATTTAAATATTTTTTATTAAATTTTAAGTAAAATTCTTATTTTTTTTTAAATAACTTAAAGGGAAATTTTAAGATTGAGGTCTATAGAACTTTGAAATCTCGTGTTTGAGTATTACATTATGTAAATGCAGGGTAGACCGTAACGATAGCTACTCTCTGAATTTTTGAAAATTTTAAAATTTTCATTATGTTCTTAATTCTTTTAAGTTTTAATTAAGCTCTTCTGGATTTTTTTTAAATTTTCATTAATCTCATAGAAAAAATTTAATTAGACTTCAATTTTAAAAAATTCATTAAACTCTTAAATTTTTTGAAAATTTTAATTAGGTCCCAAAATTTAGTTTCAAGATCCACCACGGTGTAGATGTATGGGTTTTCCACTTGATTTATTCTAGTTAATTTGAATTTGAGTTAGTTGTTTAGTTAATATGAAGGCTTACAAAGAACAGCTATCATCCCAAAAGCAAGTGTCCTAGACCCAGGTAGACACACGGCTGTAGTTTTTATGGAGATCGGCTAACCAAAGACTCCGATAGTCTCAAATAGCATGGCAAATAATGGGCCTGGTGCGAATGAAAGAGAGGGGGAAATCATTCGGTTAGTAAGAAATCCTATACTAAAAATGTTGCTTCCCAAAACAAGAAATTAAGTAAAATCATTAAAGATAGGGGTAATCCCTTCAAAGCAACACCCTCCAAAGTTCCCTTATTTGAATTAGTTATAAATATGGTAGATTTATTGCAAAATCAAATTCAAAAAGGCTTAGTAAAGGAAGTCACTAAAGGTGTAATTGAAAGCCCGGAGGTGCTGACGAATGACTGCAAGTAAAGGTTTTATTATTTTTTTTCTCATTTATTTTTCTAATGATGTCGAATTTATCCATTTTATCTTGGAATTGTCAAGGGTGTTCCAATAGTAAATTTCCCCGAATCTTTAGGGAGTATAATATGAAACATAAACCAGATATTGTTAGTCTAATAGAACCAAAGATTAGTGGGAAGTGGGAATAAGGCAAACAAGATAATTGCAAAACTAGGTTTCCAACATTCACATAGAGTTGAAGCACAAGGGTTTTCTGGTGGTATTTGGATCGGATGGAAGGATTCAATTCAACTCGAGGTCGTAGAAGACCATCCTCAGTTTATTCTTACAAAAATTTCTCTAGGGACCCCAATGCGAGTTGCTCTAATTGTGTTTATGTATGGGAGTCCAAATAGCATTAAAAGAAGGCCTTTTTGGGAGGATCTAAAGGAAACCATCCCTGTCAATTCTATTCCTTGGATGGTAGTAGGGGATTTTAATGCTATTCTCTTAGAGAGAGAGAGAGAAAAAAGGTAGTAAGGTGGGTAAAAGATGCCTTTTTTTCGGTGAGTTTGTCAAAACAAATGATTTATATGACCTAAGATATAGAGGTCTATCTTTTACTTGGAAGGAGGAAGAACGATGGAAAGATTGGATCGAGCATTAGGGAACATGGCTTGGGTTCAAACCTACTCAAAATGTTAAGTAACACATCTTGTTCGAGTTAAATCAGACCATCGACCCTTGCTAATTGACTTTCTCCGGATCTTGTTCTACAAAGAGGCTGACCTTTTCGCTTTTTAGCTGGATGGACACAACATCAAAACTTCTCAGGGGTTATCGGTAGCTTGTGGTAGTATAGCGGAGATATGTCGAAAACCTTAGAAGACCTTACGATAGGGTTAAAAAATGGAATAAAAATGTATACGAGCACATTGGGACCCTAAACGAAACTTACTTCAATCCTTAAGTTAAATTCAAAAAAAATTGAAAGTCAAGCTCGGACATAAAAATCAAGAAGATGATGGAAATTCGATAGAAGCTTGAGGAGGTACTTGATCAAGAAGAATTACTTTGGAGGCAAAAGTCAAGATGTGATTGGCTACAAATGGAAGATTGGAACACGAAGTATTTTCATAGTCGAACAATGCATAAAAGGAAAATCAATCGAATTACGACCTTAAGAAATAGTAACGAAGTTTGGTTATATGATCCAGAAGAGGTACAAAATGAAGCAGTAAATTACTTCCAAAAGTTATATGACAAGCCAAGGAGAGTAGGGGAATTACCAACCAATCGGTTTCCTCAATTACGACAGAATGACATTGACTTTTTAGGGAGAGCAATCTCTAATGTAGAAATTAAAACAACATTCCTTGACAAGGCACCATTAAAAGCTCCTCGGAAGTGATGTGTAACCCCCTTTACCTGGTCCAGAGTATTCGATCGGATCTAGAAGGTTATTTAAGTAATTTCACCCACACACAACTTGATAGTCCAGAATCATTCATAAATATAAATATAATTATAATTATAATTATAAAGTCTAAAATTTAAATAAATTAACATAATTAATCTTTCAAAATAAAATACCAAAATCCCCAAAATAATGTGTACTTACAACCCAAAAATAATAACAAATAACAAGGTATATTAAAAACCCAAAATCGAAATAATAATAAGATAAAATATATTAAGTTTATGAAAAAAGCCTCCGAGTGCCAAGTCAACTAAATCATATATACCTGTAAGGAACTACAGAGATATGAGCTATAGAGCCCAGTATGTCTCTAAAGTACATACAACCTAATATATATATAGATATATATTAACATAACAATTTATAACACAAAAAGGTAACCACAAATCATATTTCAATCGCAAGCATAATGCAATACACCTATACTCCAATACACCAACACAGTGAAAAGGTTTCCAGAACCCTTACCCAACCAATCGTCACCAATCGCAGTGTGGTTTTAGTATCAACCTTATAAGGAATGATAACCACTTCTTCCACCTTACAATCTCACCCCATGAACACACAATGGTATGATCACATGATTATCATATGTAGTCTCAATCTCAATCTCATTATATTTCTCGTATATCACAATCACAATAATTATCCGTCATATGCTCGATGTATATATATATGTATGACATTATCAACATACATTACACAGCTCGGTTTCAATCATACCATCTTTTCATCACAACACAATCATCTCAATATCAACATACCTCAATACAGCATGAAATCACATAATCACAACAACATCACATACATTAAGGTGTGTTATAGTTAGAAACACACCTCTAGCAAATAGAACTCTAACGACGAGGGGGTCGTCCGCCACGTACAAATCGAGTACTCGGTCTAACAGGATTAGATCCTACGAACATAACTAAAATTAATATCATCCTAACCACCACTTAAATACAAAACTTAATTAAAATAACCTACGAGTAGCTCTCGGAACCAGTGCAGGAGTAGGTTGCACAGGTGGAGGAGGAGGTAAATCGTCCGCCTCAGAATCATGACCACCTAAACACAAATATCACGTATTAGTATTCTTAATTTGAAACTCTAAATAACTTAAAGTACAAAACTAAAGATAAAACAGTCAAAACGAGGCTTTCGGGTTTGAATTTGGCAAAACGGACAGCGAAATCAGAATTAAGACGTCGAACAATGGCAGGGTAAAGTTTCTCAAAAAAAGTCAACGGGTCAAAGTCAACGGTCAAAGTCAACTGTCAACGGTCAATGATCAACGGTCAATGGGTCGATCGAGTTCGACGGATTTGGGTCGGGCCGATCGGGTTCGAGTCGGATCATTTGGCTTGGTTCAATTAGTTTGGGTTAAAGGTTTGGGTTTGGTTTTTTAAGGGTTTGGGTTTAATTGGTTTTGAGATTGGGTTTGATTGGTTTGGGTTTTTTGGGTTTTAAGCACTTAAGGCTTAACTTCTAATCACAACCTAAAAGTAAAATTAGGGTTTGCCATCCACTCTTCCCTTTGACGCCGTCAACTCCTCATCATCACAAACGGCGTTCGACCGTCGTGAACAACACCCAAACAACTCCAAAACAAAACCACAACCACAATTTACAACTTACCAACACCCAAATCCGATAAAAAAATGAAAGAACTACCAAGGAGCAAACGACTGAATGGTTTGGCTCTTGAACCACACGAACGGCGACGACTATGAAGGTATGGGGATGTGGGTTTTACTTGCGAGGAAATGAGGGTTGCAAAGGGGTGGGCGGTGACGCAAACAGCCAATAGGACGAGCTTGATCAGAGGGGTGATTAGAAAATCGAAGAGGAAAATGAGGGAAAGAAAGGAGTTTCGACAGAGGGAGAAAAGAGATTGGGAGCAAAAGAGTCAAAGAGAAGGTTTAAGATGCTTAAGTACCCTAAAAAATAGGGTCAATTACTCGGAGATCCCTAAAGTAGTTTAGGGTTTCTAAATTGACTCCACAGTTTCACATTCATTACACTTAAGTCCCAACTTCACAAATTAATGAAATTTACCCAAAAGGCCATCAAAATTTCATAATTTCCTAATTTAATCTCTAAGAATTCTAAAGTGTTACAACTCTTTCCCCTTAAAAGAAATTTCATCCTCAAAATTTACCTGGACCAAAAAGATGTGGATACTGGGCCTTGATGACAGCTTTGGGCTCCCAAGTAGCCTCATCATAACCATGGCTGCGCCACAAGACCTTAACCATCTTAATAGTCTTCCTCCTAAGAACCTTCTCATACTGAGCAATGATCTCAATTGATCCCTCCTCAAAACTTGAGTCTGGATGAACCTCAATCTCCTAAATAGGCACAGACGGTAACTCAACATGAAAACATGAAAGACATCATGAATCCGCTCAAGCTCAGACGGTAACTCAAGCTGATAAGCAACTGGTCCCACTCGACGAAGTACCCGATAAGGACCGATAAAACGAGGACTCAACTTGTCTTTTCGTCCAAATCTAAGCACATTCCTCCAATAAGACACTTTCAAGAAAACCTTATCACCCACACTGAACTCAATATTCCGACGCTTCAGATCAGCATAAGACTTCTGCCTGTCAAAAATAGCCTTAAGCCTCTCACGAATCAATTTAACAGTCTCCTCAAACTTGTGAACAATATCTGGTCCCAATAACCGATGTTCAGTCAACTCATTTCAAACGATAGGGGTACAACACTTGCGCCCATACAAAGCATCATAAGGAGCCTTCTTAATACTGGTTTGATAATTGTTATTTTAAGCGAAATCAGCCAGTGGTAAGAAATCTTCCCAACTACCTTGATACTCAATCACACAACCCCTCAACATATCTTCCAACACTTGAATCACATGCTCAGATTGACCATCAGTCTGCGGATGGTAAGCAGTACTGAAGTTTAACTGAGTATCCAAAGCACGGTGCAAGAATTCTTAAAATCTCGAAGTAAACCTCGAATCTCGATCAGAGATGATAGATAAGGGCACCCCATGAAGACAAACAATCTCAGAAGTGTAGAGTCGAGCTAACTTGCTCAAAAGATAATCGACCTTAACTAGAATGAAGTGTGCGGACTTAGTGAGTCGATTGACAATCACCCAAACTAAATCTTTCCTAGACGGAGTTAAGGGAAGACCACTTACAAAATCCATAGTCACTCGTTCTCACTTTCACTGAGGAATCTCAATCGGTTGCAGTAACCCAGAAGGACACTGATGCTCAGCCTTAACTTTCTGACAAGTTAAATACTTCGACACAAAATCTACAACATCCTTTTTAAACCCTTCTACCAGTAACTATCTCGAAGATTCTTATAAATCTTATCACCGCCAGGATGCATAGAATAAAGGCTATCATGCGCCTCACGGAGAATAGTCTTTTTAATCACAAGATCCTTCGAAACACAATATCGACCTCAGAAGCATAGTACACCATTCTGATCCACAGAAAAGTCCATAGATGTACCTTTCTCTACCTCTCTTTTACGATGCTCAAGATACGGATCATTAGCCTGCTCAGCCTTAATCTACGAGAGTAAAGTGACAATAACTCGGAGTTCAGCTAAAAGACTGCCATCCTCAAACAAACTCATTCTAGCAAATAAAGCCCTCAGCTCAGTCACAGCACTACGACTTAATGCGTTAGCAACCGCATTAGCCTTACCAAGGTGATACTCAATCTCACAATCATAGTCCTTAAGGAGCTCTAACCAACGATGCTGCCTCAAATTAAGCTCTTTCTGAGTAAACAATTACTTCAAGCTCTTATGATCAGTTAATATATAACACTTCTCCTAATAGAGATAATGTCTCCAAATTTTAAGAGCAAAGATTACCGTAGCGAGCTCAAGATCATGAGTAGGATAATTAATCTCATGTGGTTTCAACTGTCGAGAGGCATAAGCCACAACCTTTCCCTCTTGCATTAGCACACATCTTAAACCAGTGTGAGAAGCATCACTGTAGACAATATAAGCTTTCTCAAACTCGGGTTGGATCAGAATCGGTGCTTGAGTCAACACAGACTTTAACTTTTCAAAACTAGCTTCTTGAGCCTCGGTCCAAACAAATGGAACACTCTTCCTCAGAAGCTCAGTCAAAGGTACCGCAATAATCGAAAAACCCTCAACAAATCTCCGATAATAGTTAGTTAAACCCAAGAAACTACGAATCTCAAAAATATTCTTAGGCTGCTTCCAGCGCATAATAGCCTCAATCTTCTTCGGATCCACACGAATACTCTTAGTAGAAACTATATGTCCCAAAAAATCACTTCGGAGAGCCAAAATTCACACTTGCTAAACTTAGCATAAAGCTGCTTCTCTCTCAAGGTTTGCAGAACAACTCTCAGATGCTCCTCATGCTCAGTCTCTGACTTAGAGTAAACCAAAATGTCATCTATAAACACCACCACAAACTGATCTAAGTAGGATTGAAACACCCTATTCATCATATCTATAAAAGCAGTAGGGGCATTAGTTAACCCAAAGGGTATCATGAAAAACTCATAGTGCTCATAACGAGTCTGAAAAGTTATCTTGAACACATCAGAGTCCTTCACCTTAAGTTGGTAATACCCCGATCTCAAACCAATTTTGGAAAAAATAGTAGCTCCTCGGAACTGATCAAATAGGTCATCAATACGAAGCAAGGGGTATTTATTTTTAATCGTCAGCTTATTCAACTTTCGATAGTCAATGCACAACCAAAATATTCCACCCTTCTTCTTTACAAACAAAACTGGTACCCCCCAATGTGAAACATTTGGTCGGATAAAACCCCTATCCAACAGCTCTTGCAACTGCACATTTAATTTCTTGAGTTTCTAAGGTGCCATTCGATAAGGTGCCATGGACACAGGAGTCGTACCGGGATAGACCTCAATGCCAAACTCAACTTCATCACGTTTAGGTGAGACACCACGCAATTCTTTTGGGAATACATCAGGAAAGTCCTTCACTACACGAATCTTTTTGATCCTAGAGTCTGATTGCCTTGGATCTTGGATGTAAGCCAAATAAGCTATGGACCTCCTCCTAATCAACTTCTCGGCTTTAAGGGCTGAGATCACATTAGACAGAAACCCTCTACGTTTCTCAACTAGGGTTATTTATCGGTCATCAGAAGTTCTCAAAGTTGCCATTTTTTTTTCACAATCCAAATTAACTCGGTGCTTAGAAAGTC
This sequence comes from Gossypioides kirkii, assembly GCA_005610355.1. NCBI lineage: Eukaryota > Viridiplantae > Streptophyta > Magnoliopsida > Malvales > Malvaceae > Gossypioides > Gossypioides kirkii. The sequence goes on from CP032248.1 coordinate 40,252,557, forward strand.
AATCCATACCAAGTATAAGGTCACACTCACTGAATGCTAACTCCAATAAATCGACAGGAAAAATCTCCCCTTGGATTTCTAAAGGGCAGTTACGGTATATCCTATTAACCTCTACGGAGTTACCCATCAGACTTTGAATAGTTACCGCAGACTCAACATTTTCAGCAACAATCTTAAGACCCCAAGACACAACACTCACCACATAGGAATGTGTCGAACCATTATCGAGCAAAGCAAAATAAGGAATAGAATGAACAGAGAAAGTACCTACTATGACGTCAGGCTCATCACAATCCTCATGCCTCCTAGTAGGATATACCAACCTAGGATGTCTCACCCCAAATCTAGCTGCTCCACCACTCTGAATTGGTCTACCTCTAGTAGCTGAACCCGAAGCAACCGGTCTAACCTGCCCTCTACCCCAGTAGGAGCCTGAACCAAAGCTTGAGGCTGACTCTGCATAAAAGAATTAATAGGAGGATGAGGACAATATCTGAAGAAGTGCTCTTGTGAATCGCACCTAAAACAAGCCCCGATATTTCTCCAACACTTGCCCTCATGCCTTTTATTACAATAAGAACAGAGATGCATGGGACGAGGTCTAGTAGAACCACCAACACTACCTACCAAAGCTGTCAAAACCGCATGCCTCACTCTCAGATAACTAGGCTGAACTGCCTCTTCTCTAGGCCTCTTAATAAAAAGACCACCCAAAACAGACTAAACTGATGGGCCTGCTGGCTTCTTACTACGCTCTCTATCTTGAACTCTCTGAGCCTTAGTACGAGCCTCGAAACTCTCCGTAGATCTAGGTTGACTAACCAGATCACTAAATACGCTATCATGATGCATGTTGACCCCAACCTGAAGTGAAAGTCGAAGTCCCTTCCTAAACCAGTCGCATTTCTCTTTCTCATTAGTCACCAGCTCGAACGCATAATGAACCAACCTCAGGAACTCTATCTCATAATCATTAACGGACATGTCCCTTGTCTCAAGTTTATAAAATCATCCCTACATTTGTCAAGAAACTCCTCACCCACATAACGATCTTAGAAGGTCTCCCTAAAATAATCCTATGTTATCTGTCCAGCAGGAGTAGACTCTTCCACAACGTCTCACCAATTTTGGGCCTCACCCATCAGCAAAGAAACAACAGCTCTAACCTTCTGACCAGTAGGGTAGTTCATCTCCACAAACAATCTCTGCAAATCCTTCAGCCAATACTCAACAACTGAAGGATCTGTACCAGTCCTACCCTCAAATAACTTCATCCCAACAACTATAAAATTAGTAGAAATGGGCATCATCGGACCCTCAAACTGACTCTCAACAGACCCAAGAAGTAATCTCAATAACTCTCGGTTAACTGTGGCACTATCCAACTCCACGATCTCACTGTCTCCAGTATCGGGCACATCTTCAACAGAAGTTTCCTCAACAGGTAAATCTTTCCTAATAGCTGGCTGACCTTCAGTACCTACGGACAGCTCATCCTCATCAACATGAGGCATCTCATCTACATTCTCCTCAGGCTCGAATACAAGAGTAAGGTCACTAACGGCCTTAGCAGTTCGACCCCGATCTTGACCTTGGTCGCGACCAGTCGTAAGTCTAGCACTCCTACGTGGCGGCATACTATCTATCTACATTAGTAAAGAGTACTAAAGTAAGAATTGGTACCGGAGGTTTAGAATAACTCACACTTTTGTATATATATCCAAAAATTATTTATAACATATTAATTTATTTTAAATCCCCATTTACCCTCAAAATTTTTAAAACCAAGTCTGGAGAGTCTCACAGCCCGTGGGTTGAACTCGACTCTAATACTACTAAATGTAATCCCCTTTACCCGATCCAGAGTATTCAACCGAATCAAAAAAATTATTTAAGTAATTTCACCCACACACAACTCGATAGTCCGGAATCATTCATAAATATAAATATAAATATAATTATAATTATAATTATAAAGTCTAAAAATTAAATAAACTAACATAATTAATCTTTCAAAATAAAATACCAAAATCCCCAAAATAATGTGTGCTTACAACCCAAAAATAATAACAAATAACAAGGTATATTAAAAACCCAAAAACGAAATAATAATAAGATAAAATATATTAAGTTTATGAAAAAAGCCTCCGAGTGCCAAGTCAACTAAATCATATATACCTGTAAGGAACTATAGAGATATGAGCTATAGAGCCCAGTATGTCTCTAAAGTACAAACAACCTAATATATATATATATTAACATAACAATTTATAACACAAAAAGGTAACCACAAATCATATTTCAATCGCAAGCATAATGCAATGCACCTATACTCCAACACACCAACATAGTGAAAAGGTTTCCAGAACCCTTACCCAACCAATCGTCACCAATCGCAGTGTGGTTTTAGTATCAACCTTATAAGGAATGATAACCACTTCTTTCACCTTACAATCCCACCTCATGAACACATAATGGTATGATCACATGATTATCATATGTAGTCTCAATCTTAATCTCATTATATTTCTCGTATATCACAATCACAATAATTATCCGTCACATGCTCGATGTATATATATATGCATGACATTATCAACATAAATTACATAGCTCAGTTTCAATCATACCTCTTTTCATCACAACACAATCATCTCAATATCAACATACCTCAGCATAGCATGAAATCACATAATCATAATAACATCACATACATTAAGGTGTGTTATAGTTAGAAACACACCTCTAGCAAATAGAACTCTAACGACAGAAGGTCGTCCACCACGTGCAGATCGAGTACTCGGTCTAACAGAATTAGATCATACAAATATAACTAAAATTAATATCATCCTAACCATCACTTAAATACAAAACTTAATTAAAATAACCTACGAGCAGCTCTCAAAAATGGTGCAAGAGTAGGTTGTACAGGTGGAGGAGGAGGTAAATCGTTCGTCTCGAAATCGTGATCACCTAAACACAAATATCACGTATTAGTATTCTCAATTTGAAACTCTAAATAACTCAAAGTACAAAACTAAAGATAAAATAGTCAAAATGAGGCTTTCGGGTTTGAATTTGGCAAAACAGATAGCGGCATCAGAATCAAAACGTCAAATAAGGGCAGGGTAAGGTTTCTCGAAAAAAGTCAACGGGTCAAAGTCAAAGTCAACGGTTAAAGTCAACTGTCAATGGTCAATGGTCAATGGTCAATGGTTAACTGTCAACGGTCAATGATTAACGGTCAATGGGTCGATCGGGTTCGGGTCAGATCATTCGGGCTTGGTTCAATTAGTTTGGGTTAAAGGTTTGGGTTTGGTTTTTTTAAGGGTTTGGGTTTAATTGGTTTAGTGATTGGGCTTGAGTGGTTTGGGTCTTTTGGGTTTTAAGTACTTAAGGGCCAACTTCTAAGCACAACTCAAAGGTAAAATTAGGGTTTTCCATCCACTCCCTCCTTCGCCGCCGCTAACTCCTCATCATCACTAACGACGTCCGACCATCATGAACAACACCCAAACAACTCTAAAACAAATCCACAACTATGATTTATAACTTACCAACACCTAAATCTGATGAAGACACGAAAGAACCACCAAGGAACAAACGACCGAATGGTTTGGCTCTTAAACCACATGAACGGGGATGACTATGAAGGTATGAGGATGTGAGTTTTGCTTACGAGGAAAGGAGGATTGCAAAAGGGTGAGCAGTGACGTAAACAGCCAACGAGACGAGTTTGATTGGAGGGGTGATCAGAAAATCGAAGAGGAAAGTGAGGGAAAGAGAGAAGATTCGGCAGAGGGAGAAAAGAGATTGGGAGCAAAAGAGTCAAATGGAAGGTTTAATATGCTTAAGTATCCCATAAAATAGGGTCAATTACTCGAAGGTCTTTAAAGTAGTTTATGGTTTCTAAATTGACCCCATAGTTTTACACTCATTACACTTAAGTCCCAACTTCACAAATTAACGAAATTTACCCAACAGGCCCTCAAAATTTCATAATTTCCTAATTTAATCCCTAAGAATTCTAGAGTGTTACATGATGGTTATCATGCAATGTTATTTCAGAGTCAGTGAGATAGCATCTGCGACACAGTGTGTGATTGGGTTAAAGGAATTTTCAAAGGCAGACCTATAGACCCAGAATTAAATAATACGCTTCTTGTCATTATCCCTAAGATCCCTCAACCTGAAGAGATATCGTAATTTCGACCAATTAGTCTTTGCTCGATCCTATATAAACTAGTTATGAACCCAACAAATGGCTCCAATAGAAAAGAGGATGTTGTTCATCCTAGGGGTTCCGGGTTCGAACGCCTATGTATGTAAGGTGTGTGTGCGTTGTCAAAAGGTTAAGAAAGTATGAATAGATACTACCATGTAATCACACCAGTATATTCAAAAAAAAGTTATGAAAGTTATAGTTAACAGATTCAAGGTAGTGTTTCCTAAGCTTATTGCACCCGAATAAACGCGTTTCGTAGCTGGCAAAAATATCTCTAATAATATTCTTATTGCAGAAGAAGTTATTCATTCCATGAGAGGAAATAGTAAAAAGTGGATGGCCATCAAAATAGATCTAGAAAAGACTTATGACATGGTTCGGTAGGACTTCATTAACAAATCTATCCGGGCAGCTGGTATACCAGAAGTTTTGCAAAGGGTGATTATGTTTGCAATTACAACGTCAACAATGTAAGGTTTGTGGAATGGAGTTCCCACAAAAAAATTCAAACCAGAAAGAGGAGTTCATCAAAGATGCCCTTTGTCACCCTACCTTTTTGTCTTATGCATGGAATGATTGGGGCATAGTATTAAAGCAGCTATAACTATAGGAGATTGAAATCCTATTAAACTATCAAGAGCATGGCCCCTCTATTACACCTTTTCTTTGCAGATGATTTAGTAATTTTCTCAAAAGCTGACCTGAAACATAGGTTATTACTAAAGAGTATTTTGGATTGCTTCTGTAACTTCTTGGGCCATCGAGTCAATGCTCAAAAGACTAGCATTTTTTTCTTCAGAGGAGTGGATGATGGCCTAAGTAATAGTTTGGGTAACCATCTTGGTTTCCATAAGGTTCAAAAGCTAGGCACTTACCTAGGGGTCCCGCTTCTTTATAAGCGAGTTACGAACTCCACACTAAGATTTGTTGTGGATAAAGTACGAGCCAAACTATGCAAGTGGGAGGCAAAATAACTGTCCATGGCAAGTAGGTTCACCTTAGCACAATCAGTACTCTTATCCATTCCAAACTACTTCATGCAATCCATAAAGTTTCAGAAGAAGTTTGCGAGGAAATTGAGTGCCTGGCACGACAGTTCATATAGGGTTCTAACAATAGTAAACGAAAGAAAATACTCGTGGGATGGAACTCTATTTGCCAACCTCATAAATATGATGGTATTGGAATTCACCGATTAGAATATCAGAATGCCTCATTTTTTTGTTAAAGTTAGGATATAATCTTACACCAAAACGGAGGCTTTGTGAGTCCAAGTTTTACGCACGAAATACAATATATATGAGAGAATGCCAGATGATATTAAAAAAGGAAATTATTCTGCCATTTGGAGAGGGTTTACAAAGGTATGGCCTTTATTAAAGGAAAACTTACACTGGCATATTAGAACAAGGACTTCTATTAGATGTTGGGCGGATTCTTGGGTCCTGAAAATAGGATCGTTAAAAGATTATGTTGATTCCACAAGCAGACCAGTCATGGATTGATGGTTACAGAAGATGGAGCATGGAATGTGGAGGTCTTCAAGGAGCGGTTGCCGGAGGATATACTTAGAAGAATCACTTGTATACTGCCCCCACACCCACCAGTTGGCCCTGATAGAGTTCTCTGAAAGCATACAACAAATGGAGGATTTTCGGTGAAAAGCGCCTATCATATGATGAAAGTAGGAACTTGGGATGTAAAAGACGCTAAATGGAAATTTACGTGGAAATACAAAGAGTCCTATCGAGTTCATTTCTTTTTGTGGCTTGTTTTTAAACAGAGATTGCTTACCAATCAAGAAAGAGTGAGAAGGGGTATCAGACAAAGCTCGACATGCCCCATATGCCATCATGAGAATGAAGATATATTGCATGTTCTAAGAGAGTGCCTAGAGACTAGAAGGATTTGGACATACTTTATTCCAAGGAATTTTCAGGCACAATTCTTCATTGGGAACCTTGAAGACTGGATCAAAATGAATTTGGAGAAAATCGGATGGACGCTGGAAAATGGAGTTAATTGGTCCACTCTCTTTGGTTTGTTAGTATGGCAATTATGGAAAAATAGGAATCTCTTTGTGTTCCAAGGTATATCTTGGAGTTTCCTTGACATAATTAAGGTTTCAATTAGTTGAGCAAAGCAGTATAGGGGAATAAGTAATGGAGAACTATCTAGAGGAATTATTCTCGATTCTAGTATATTAGCTACCTCTAGGGTAAATAGGAACATGGTCGATATTGGCTAAGAAGTCAGTATAGTTAGGAACATGGTCGTTACTTTTATAACTGCTTAAAGGATGTAAATTCAAACATGTTTAAAATCATAAAAAGTCATCTAGTTTAGAGATTGAATGATTATTATAGTTTAACCATTGTATTAAAAAAAAGACCCAAAATGATCTCAACAATTCCGAAATAAAAGGATTCGGGTTTTGAGGTGTTTATGAGAAAGGTGGTTTCTTTTGAGAATCCCAACTTGAGCAGTCCTGAATCATTCTACTATTTAGAAATTATATATATAATTTTACATCAATATTCATATCTTTATAATTAAATTTAAATATTTTTTTATTTTATTGGATAAATTGCACTCGTTGTCATTAAATTAATATTAAGTTTATACTAAATTAATATTAAATTTATGTTTTAATTACTCAATTTTAAAAATTATAAAACGATGGTTTTATGAAAAAAAAGTGAGCAAAAAGATAAGTTTGGAATATAAAGAAAATCTATTATTGTCAAAACCTTTGGAATTTGCTTCCAAAATTATGCTTTCTTAATTAATGATCGGCCATGCACGTGCCAAATATGTTATGATAACTTTTATGTCATGTGATTTTTTTTAGTCCAATACTTTTTTAGTATTCACAATTTGGTCTAATTAAATTTAAAATCGAGTCCAATTTGATATTTTAATGAGATATTTTATTTATAAAAATAGTAGATTTTTTACTAAACGACTTAAAAGGATATTGATGTTCACAAGTTACTTTGAACTATCGAAATCCAATTTTTTTTATTTGGTTGCCTAAATTAATAATTATATAATTTTTATCGAAAGAAAAGGAAACAAGCAAGCGATCGGAAGATCGGAAATCTAATAGCCAAGCCAATATTAGGGTTGAGTAAGAAAATCTAAAAAATCGACCCGAATTTAGATGTTTGGATGATTTATGGAATGCAAGTTCAAAATCTACAGTTACCCGAAATCGAATTGAATTTTATTTTTTATGATATAAAAATAAATGTTTTATAATTAAAATAGTTAAAATAATCTTGATTTGTTTTTTGAAATTTTTATGAAAAAAATGAATTTTTGTTAAATAATATTCAAAAGTCATAAAACAAACCCATTTTTACAAACTAAGTCTAAAATTTTAAAACCAAAACTTAATATGAAAAACTAAAAATCAAACTAAACCGAATCGAATTATGATGAACTATTCAAAAAATCTAAAAAAACTCAACCGAATCGAACCAATATCCCCCTTAGCCAATAAGCTTAACCTATACACCTAGTTTTATACTCTGAATCCTCAAGTGATATAATATTTTAAATGTAAAATTGAGTAAATACAAGTAGGAGAAACCTCCCAAATATAAGGGTTCGCATGACCTAAAGCTACCCATACTAATACACGAGCCGCCTTATTAGAGTTTTCACTTATCCAATGATATTGATTGATAAATGTTACATCAATAATTTAGATTTTTTTTAAGGAAACTAGTGACCCATAGATGATGTTGTTAGTGTCATGTGAAAATTGAATCAAAATTGTGTATAATATTACAAATTGTATCAAAAATTATGTATAATTTGAAATTTATTCCTTAAATATAAGATCGGGTTCTTTTATTAAGGAATTGCTATTTTTTAGGTTTATTTGTGGTTTTAGTTCATATACTATGATGAAATTTTAGATTTTGTTATACCCTTAGAGCTTAAACATATGTCAACACAAGAAAGCCACCAAAATCAGTTTATCTACTCTTCGTCATCGTGCCCTTTTTACCAATACATCTTCCTAGGCCAAACCACCCATTCCTCCTCGAAGGTGGCCTTGATCGCCCACTCGACAAGCCATATTGTCAATCACTCGCTTTTTAGATGCAAACCTCTAATAATGAGTGTAAGCACACCTCTAATAATGAGTGGATCCCATTAGAGAATGACAACAACCTCGTACTTTTTGGGATCACTACATCCGCACCTTACGTACACTATGCCAGTATGTCCATTGTCCACAATAACAACCTTCCACGTCTCAATACAGGACAATAAGACCTTTCTTATAATTGTTCTCTTAACAATGAAGAAAGGATTAACCTTTTGTGCCCCAAACTTACTCTAAGCAATCTCCCTCTCTTTCAATAGTTAATCTATTCTCTTGTCCATTTTTGGCTTACCACTTTTCCAAGTGAATCGGCCTCCCTAACACCACCACATATTCCTCCTTATATGTTCCATTGCTGGACACTGTATCAACAAGTTTTATTATTTATTTTAATTTGTCATAAATTGATGTTATACTTTTAAAATGTTAGTAGTATTTCTAAATTGACAACATAATAGTTACTGTCGTTAAAGTGATAATGCACTTTTTTAAAATGCTATTAGATAATACAATTAGAGCTTCATAGAAATTTAATCAATCATATTTAATCATTAATAAATTTACATATCAATCGAATGTTTGAGATTATCTTAAAAAAATTATATGTTACTCCTTTAACGACAACAACTAGCAAAGTTATCAATCTAAACTTACTAATAACATTATAAAAAGCAAACGACTCAATTATACCAAACTAAAGTAAAGAAGTTAAATTCTCAAAATTTAACGCAGTGGGAGGACTAAAACTATATTTAAATTGAGCATGAGAAAATAAAATGAAAAATAAAAATAAAAGACTTTATTTATAAATTAACCCCTAAATTATATCTCAATTCCCAAATTGATCATTAAAGTTTTTTTAATCATAAGTGATTCTTAAACTATCAATTTTATCTTGCTTTGTCCAAAAAATTGCACGACATCCATTGGTGTAGCTAGAAGGGGGTTGACAATGGCCTTGATCCTCAGTAGAATAGCTTTAAAACCCTTTTAAAAATTGTACGAATAAAAATTTATACAATAATAAAATGTCATTTTACCCCCAAGTATTTATAATATATTTTTGGTCTCTTAAAAAAACACTTCTCCCTAACTACATCCAATAAGGTCGTATCATGTGTCACATTTTCATTAGCTAATCTGGCCTTTTGGGGGGTAAACTAGGACAAAATTGACAGCTTAGAAATTACTTTTGACAAAAAAACCTTTAAGGACCAATGTGAAAATTGAAGTGTTGTTTAAGAACTAATTTAGGAATAAAGCCAAAAATAGAAAGAAATAAACCAATTTGGAAAGAGATTTTGAGACAAACAGGTAAATCATGTGTGGAGCATTTGAATGAAAAATGTGTTTCCCATACTCCAAGGTTGTGGGTCCCATTCTTTTTTTCCTTAACTCACTAACCACGTGGTACTTTAACATTAAAAGCCAAATAATTTAGCTTATCAAACACTCCGGTACCAATTTCCGAGTCAATTTGTTCAGTACTTTTTTTTTATCGATACTTTGGTTAGTTTTTGTTTCAATTAGTTTGATCTGTTAGCCTAGTTCGAATAACCTTGATTGTAGGATGATAAAATCTAAATCGCTTGATAGATTTTAAATTAATTTATTTTGAATGGAAGAGGTTTTTTTGAAAAGTGGATGCAGGATGGAGTAAGGTAATTTTTTGTTTTGAAAAATAGATATGAAGCGATTATGGTAATTTTTTGTTCCGTTCTATGTATAAAATTATCATTTTATTATTATATATATAACTATTAAAAGAGTGCAAATTTAGTAAAGCATTATAGAAAAAAAATCTTACATTTTATGTTTAAATATTTATTTGATTTGAAAAAGATTAAAAATATTAAAGATAAGTAGTAAAATTAAATTGAAGTCAGAGTGAGATGAGACAATTATAAATGTATTTAATATCTATTGAAATGGTAGTGATTTTTAAAATTATACAATCATAATAGAACGAGATGAGTAATAGAGCACAGGGACAAAGGCAAAGGGAGCAGACAACGATTTTGGTCCCCTAAAATAGTAAATTTGTCATTTATCCCATTAAATTTTAAAAAAGTTACATGTTAGTGTAATGATGAAATTGCACTTTGCTTCCCCTAATAATTTATGATTCATCTCTAGCCTCTTAAAACAATTTTATGGCCCCTAAGAGTGTGCCAAATATGGAGTGATGGCGAATTTAGCAACACATGCTCTTATCTCGCTCTATTGCCCTCTTTAAAAGATCGGGTAGATTGGGTTAACTATTTGAGCTAATCATCTATAAATATGGGAGGGTTTAACAAAATTTGGGGTTCATATTTTGGACTAAATTAAATTAAGCTTAGAGAATCATATATACACGTATAGTTATTTATTGATATCATGCATAAGTTAAGCTCTATAAAAACGAACTATTATCTGTTTATATTTAATTTAAGCTCGTAAATTTAGGCATCGATACAAAACTTAACTTAATCATTTCAAAGAAAAAATTATCTCAATTCGATCTAACTACAAAAAGTTAATGGTATGAATTTAAATTGATCCAGACCCAAACAAACTCCATAAATGGAATTACTTGAACTTAAAATGAACGTCTAAAAGTGAATAGAATTTGGAATAATATCGACATGTAATGTCATGCTCAAAAAATCAAGCTTTAGATCAAAATAATCCAAATTCAAAACAACTCAAACTTGAACTCAAAATAATCGAGAATAAACTAACCTAAAATATTTAATGCTCATATACCAAATCAAATAGACTAAACTCGAAATTTATCTAACCCACCTAATTTACATGTTTATTTTAAAAAATAGTATTTAAACAATTCCAATACACATGTTGTTGAATGTTTTAGAGAGTGTCCTTCAAAATGGTTAGATTCTCTATTTATATGATATAATTACTATTCATGGACAAAACTTCATAGCAGGGGTAAAGCTAGAAATTTTTGTAGGGGTGAGACGAAATTAAATTGTAATTTTAATGATATTAAATTTGCAATTTCATCATTTAAATATCTTATATTTTTATAATTTTAAAAGATTAAATCAAAATTTTATCAATTTTAGGAGGTTAAAGTGTAATTTAACTTTTACTAATTTAAACTTTTTAAAAATTTAAAGGGCCTAAATAAAAACTTTTCTATTTTAGAAGAGATTGGGGCCCTCCCAGCCCTTCTAGATACGCCATTGCTTCGTAAGTAGATCACCATTCATGTCAACATGTATATATTTTACGGTTAACACGTATTTTTTAGATGTGAGTTTGCCTTTATGATGGTGTGAACCCAGATTGTGCGATCTCTTAGAAAGATGTGAATATCTTATATGCAAACTCAAGGTGTGAATCATATAAATTACGTGTCAGGATCTAATCAGATAATCGTGTAACGAGTCAATAATTATTGAGTCCAATGACTATTTTATATTGTGCAAGGATAAGAAAAAATTTGGGTAAATAAATATCGATTAAAATTAACTTAAATAGATAGAATTTAATTCAGATCGATTAATTTTTATATTTAAAAATTGAAAATTTAGTGTTGAAAATTATTGAAAATTTCCCATTGACAGAAGACTGCGTTTGGCGGTAAAAAAGGTTGAAAATTTTGAGTAGTGAAAAAATAAATACAACCGTCGCAATGACGGATTTTCCCTTCTCTCAAGTCTTATCTTTGAAATTCAAGTAATTTAAAAAATATTATTTGTTAAGTTAATTAAAAACGTTTTTTCTGCCAAACTATGCCTTGTCACATCCCCATCTTCCCAGTTTCCCAGTCCATTTTCATTGTGCCCACAACCCCCCTCAATTCCATCGCTAGGGTTTTCTCCTTTTTTTTTGTTAATTTTTTTTATTTTCAGAGAAAAATTAACATAAACGTAAAGTGAAAAAGGATTATTGTGAGGATTTTTTTTATATAATCATACTATTTTTAATTTTTTTTGTATGGAAAATTGTGAACAAGTAGAATCGGGCACGGCTCTGTGTAAGCGCGATGGTGGTGGTGGTGGTGGTGATGCTGAGAATAGTAGTGATGGTTTGAATCGAGGAGTGGAGCTTATGAACGTCGATCACTGCCGGAAGGTTCCTTTGACGGAAGATTCGAATCTCGTCGATGTTGCGGTTCGTGGAGATGGTGGTGGTATGGGGGAGGTGAAGTTGGGGAATGGAGTCAAAGTCGTTGAGATGAAACGGAGAAGGGGAAGACCGCCGAAGAATCCGGCGGGAATCATGTCTTCGTCGGCGCCGGCGCCGGTAACTAGGAGGAAGAAGGATGAAGAAGATGTTTGCTTTATATGCTTCGATGGCGGGAGTCTCGTGCTTTGTGATCGCCAGTGAGTTTTTTGAATTTTTTTTTGGTTGATCGGAAAATGTAATGAAATGAAATCATTGGCCAATAATAAGCTGAAAGCTAGAGTTATTGTTTTGATTGAACTTAAAGTTTTGTTAAGTTAAGCTGAAGTTGATTGTTCTTTAGCTCAATTGAGCTTATCTGATCTTTTTATTCATGCATATTAATTGCAGTTGGTTTCGGTTTTGCTAAGTTAAGCTGAAAGTTTATCTATGCCGATCTTTCGGTTATTTTATGATACTATTAATTCATATGCTGCAGTCAATAGTTTACCACATGTATTCATTTGTGCCGTTTACATTGTTAATTGTATGGGATTTTACCTGTCAGTGGCTGTCCTAAGGCATATCATCCGGCTTGCATCAAAAGGGACGAAGCATTCTTTAGATCAAAGGCGAAATGGAACTGTGGTATGTTGGATTTTTATTATTTCTTATAAATCCTTGTCAGTTTTGTTTCAATTTAATTAATGTAAGTGATGGGAAGTGTTGAAGCATGTGGTAGCGTTATCTAGATTCATGTTTCACTTATTCTCTTCGCAGTTAATTAAATGATGTTCTTTCGGTGTGTTACCACGTGCATGTCAAATGAAAGCTTTCTATGTCTGTCATCGGTTTGGATTCGTTCTGTCATATAATTACAGGATTACTTTATTTATCTCAATTATGATAAGATATCATCGGGATTGGTTGTTAGATTACATTACTTTCTTTTATCTCAATTATAGGATGTACTTTCTCCACATGCATATTTAACGGTAGCTTCCATGTTTGTCATTGCCTTGTATGTTTGCTACCTGATTAGTTATCATGCATACGTTGTTGTCGGTTGTCCCATTATCGGTAAGTTATAATGCTCAAGTTTGTTTCATTAATTTTTTGCTTTTTTATTTGTTGTAAATTTCAGGGTGGCATATATGTAGCACTTGTCAGAAGGCTTCATATTATATGTGCTATACGTGTACGTATTCCTTGTGCAAGAATTGCACTAAAGGTGCTGATTACGTGAATGTAAGAGGAAACAAAGGATTTTGTGGATTGTGCTTGAGAACTATAATGCTTATTGAAAACAGCACATCAAGAAATAAAGAAATGGTATGATTAACTATGACTACACCTTATACAATTGATTTCTTTTTGAACATCTCACAGCTTTTTCTTATTTACCATCAGTTGTGCTTCTTGTTTGGTAACTATTGTAATTGGCATGGTTAAATTATTCAAGGGTAGAGAGCCTTAAAGGTCTTTTAATTTATACTGTGCAGGTTCAAGTGGATTTTGATGATAAAACTAGTTGGGAGTATCTTTTCAAGATGTATTGGGTATTCTTGAAAGAGAAGCTATCTCTAACTTTAGATGAGCTTACTAAAGCTAAAAATCCATGGAAAGAAAATGCTATCATGGAGAAGCCTTTTGGAGACCTAGGAGCTAGTTTTTCCAAGAGAAGAAAAATGTTGAAGCAACAGGCATTTGTTAACAAAGTTGAATCTGTAGAAGCAGAAAAACCAGGCATTACAAAAGACCATTCGAGACCCACTGACATCATTAGCAAACGTTCCGAAGCTGTTGCTACCCAGATGGCTGTTCTTGGGAACGGTGATGGTCCGCCTATAATTGCCAATGATACGAGATGTAAAACCCATGAAAAGGTTGATGAGAAGGGTCAAAAGGCAAATCCAGATGAATTTGCTGCCATTGATGTTCATAATATGAACTTGATCTACTTGAGGCGTAAGTTGATGGAGAACTTAACTGATGATGTTGAAAAATTTAACGACAAAGTTGTTGGTTCCTTTGTAAGGATACGAATTCCTTGTGATCAGAAACAAGATATTTATAGACTTGTCCAAGTAGTAGGTATTAACTTAAATAACCATTGCTCCCTAATTTATTTTAATTTGTTATTGTTGATATTCAATAATGATGTGTTTGTTTGCAGGTACCATCAAGGCAGTTGAACCATATAAAATTGGTGAAAAGACAATTGATCTCATGATTGAGATATTAAATTTAGACAAAAAAGAGGTGGTCTCCATTAATGGAATTTCAAATCAGGAATTGTCTGAGGTGCCCCAATATACTTGTTCAATTCATAATTTTTACTTTTTTTTTTTGTGTGACTTCTTTCTTCGCTTCATTTATTTAAAGGATCCTTCCATTTTCAACCCTCCGTTTTATTAACAAAAGTTCCCTGTAAGGAAGTCTAATGTGCATCCACTCGATGATTTTATTGACATATTGATGAAAAAGGGATGAAGAGTTTGGTTTTGTTGGTTTGAATTTTAGTGAGGGTCATATTTTTGATTGAACTAGGGGAAAATGGCTTAATTAGCCAAAAAAGGGGAAGATTCTAATGGCAGTGATGAATGAGAAATTTGAAGCTAATTCATGGCTCATGTGGATTGGTATAGGCTGGGCGAACAAAATTGGAAAGAAAGAAGGAAAGGGAATTCACTGTAAAATATATAAACCATTTACTGTTACATTGTTGAAAAAGTCAATAAGGCCATTGACATGTTTCTCCAACTCTATGGCTATCATTTACGTACATTCTTAATTAGAGGTAACTTTACCTTCTTCGACAAGGCATACAAGTTTCACTCTAATTTTTTACATTTTTGTTATAACTCAGGATGAATGCCAACAACTACGCCAGAGCATAATAAAAAGCGGGCAGATCAAATGGTTTACTGTGGTATGTGTTATGTTCATTTTTAGTTTTCAGCCTTGGCATTTGTAGTGTCATTTGAAAGGAGTTTTATATACTGTTGTAGGGTGAGATTCTGGAGAAAGCAATGGCACTTCAAGCAGTAAGGGTAAATGACGTAAGTTCCCTAACTTCAGAGTTGCAGCTCATAAATGACTGAGTATATTACTGTGTTGTTACTTTGAAGTGATAGGATGTTAGTGTTCAAGTATAGTTACATGTTTTCTACTTCTCCTTGAACTATGCTGAAGGTGTGTTTTGCACTTGCTCTTATCTTTTTCACCAGTGGCTGGACTCAGAGATTTTGCGGGTTAAAAATCTTTGCAATCAAGCAAGCGAGAAGGGGGACACGAAAGAATATCCTTTGATGCTTGATATGAGACTGACCTTTAAGCTTAACCCTCCTGTTTTCCTCCTCATATACCCTTATATCCTCTACTATGATGATATTCTAACATATGCCGCCCACATGCAACTAACTATAAACCTAACTGTTGCTTTAAGCCTATCATGCTCATTATCCTTTATTTGGGATCATATACTTAGCCATATCAGAGATGCAAAGTCCTTTTGGTAATTCTTTTCCTATGCTTTTGCGATCCCTCATTGCAGACCTTTGTTCGATGAAATCAATTTAGCACGTCTCTATGTTTGGTTGAATGTTGGTGCTACACCCTAGCTATTGCCTCATGCATTTATTTCAAGGTTTATTTTGTTTACCCTCCAACATCTTGCTAATTTATTGAATTATCAATTTATCTTTCAATGTAAATCTAGTGAAATGGACATCCAAAGGTATAATCTTAGTGGTTCGAGTGTGGTTGAAAAGGGGCAGCTAACAGTCTTATGACTCAAAAATGTCAGAGATGACCAGCAACAAATAGGGCTCAGCCTTTTCAACTCTGATCTTGTCATTTACCCATCTCAGCGCATTGCTTCTCTTTATGGAAGTGATTTTTTTTTTTAAACATTTTGTGTTTTCCGCTAGTTTGCTGCATTGTACCGTGAAGCGCAATTGGCCTTACAATTCCGCTTTATGTTTTGTTTGGTTGAGAAGCTTTAAGAAAACCAAGGAACTTGGGATCTTGCAACACAAATTCCAAACTTAGTCTCTACATTTTTAAGCTATGCAACTAAAAAAAACTTATTTGTGCTAATCATGCTATGAGACTGTGCGACACCATTAGACATTATACCGGCAGTTGCCTTACTTCTAAGCCTTTCTGTTGGTAAGTAAACACTACAAGTTTACCAAGTATTCCTTGACCATGTTGCACGCTCGGAGAATGTGAAGAAAAATTGCAGCTTCTGAACTCACCTGATGAACGGCACCGTAGGCTGCATGAAATTCCTGACATACACCGTGATCCAAATAGGAATCTATTTTCTGATGAAGCTTCTGGAGAGTTGGATGAGAAGAAAAAAGGTAGAATGCACTTTTAAACATAAAACATTTTTGTATTGTCGTTTTTCCTATGTTCATCTTTTGGTATAGGCCATATAGATGTGTAAGGGCAGGCAGGTAGGGGTGTACATGTATATGGATTTTTATGTACCTTTGTGCTAATTAGACTGGTTTCTTTTCTGTTCCACTGCACTCTACAGGAATGGAGCTATCTGTAAATAGTATTGAGACAGATAAAATATGGCACTATCAAGACCCACTTGGGCATGTCCATGGGCCATTCACTATGGCAATGTTACGTGGATGGAGCAGTAGTGGTCATTTTCCTCCAGATTTGAGAGTATGGAGAGCAAGTGAAAAGCAAGAAAACTCTATTCTTTTAACTGACGCTTTGGTTGGGCAGTACAGCCAAGTGCAACAATTGGTTCAGCACAGCCGCATGCCAACTGAGGATGTAAGTATGGCCACGGAGGATGGATGTCGGAACAGGGATGAAGATGCTAGGGAGAGTAAGGATCAGAAGGTGAACCAGATGGAAAGTGAACAGCCCGAGGGAAGCTTGAACCCGATGCAGAATGATACAACTGGTCATTGTCAAAATAACGACTCTGCGAAGAGCAAAGAATTGGGCTCTCAATCTTCTACTGGTACTGCTCCAGTAGATATTGTCAGTTCTAATGCGGCAGAGACCGGAAATTCTGTACCGCACTGGGATTCTGTGAAGAGCGATAATTACTTCCCCGGCCAGCCCCAAGTGAGTAGTTCACTTCCTGCATCTACAATATCCGAGAAACCATGTGAAACACAGTCTGATCAAGGTAGCAAAGGTCATGGGGTTGAAAGATGGGACTGTGGTTCCATCGACATGAATTTGAATTTAAACAAGACTTCTGAAGGTCTAATCATTGATGGAAATGTGAAGCAAGATGATAACGACGGGAAATCAGTCAAACCTTCTGGGCAATGCTGGAGAGCTCCACCTATGAATGATGGTTCAAATGGATGGAATTCCAATTCTGGTCTTTTGTATCTGGCTAGGGCTCTTGAAGTGTCGGAGCTAAATCAGGATATCGATTTCCCTGATCTTCCTACGTCAACATCGAAGTTGAACCACGAAGACTCAAAAGGTCAGGATACTAAAAACAAACAGTCTCTTTCTTCGAATGTTCCGCAACTGGATTCTGGTCCTACCTGGAGCACTGCTTCTAGTCTAGTGGGTAATGGACCACAGCTTCCTGAAGTAGCTGGTGAATGGGGAGGGTATTCGTCCAATTCAACAAGACCTTCCCCGGGGGAATGGAATCCGGATCTTGTTCCCAAGTCTTCTATAAAACCAACCGACTTGGGAAGTGATCATGCTGCTACTCCAACTTCAGGAAGTGGCCAATTGACACATTCTTCTCCTACAGATCCTCCAAATAATGAATCTGGATGGGATTCGATTGTTCCGGAACCCAATGAGTATTCTTTGGGTGATGAATCAGTTTCGGATCTCTTAGCCGAAGTTGAAGCGATGGAATCACTTAATGGTTTGGCTTCACCTACATCAATTTTGCGTTGTGATGGGGACTTGGCTCAAGGTTCTGAACCTGATTGTTTTAGTCCCGTAGGAGGACTGAGCCCTGCACCTGATCCAGGAAAAAGTGATGCTTTAAGCTCAACAAACGATCTACAAATGCCATCTCTAGCAGCTTTGACCAACGAGCTATTCGGGATCTCTACTTCCGAAGTTCTTGATGCTCAAAAGAGTTCTGGCGGTCATTCTTCCACAAGTGCCGAAATGGATGAAGATACAAGGCCTAGCGATGTCTCGGTTAACCAATACGAAGCTCGTTCAGACATGCGACCTCCTGCACAACCAGTAACAACTTGGGGCATGACCACTGTAGGTACCCCTTGGAGACCAGGACCGGAAACCACGGGTACCAACTGGGGAGCCGTTCAAGGAAATACAAATTTTGATTGGGATGGTTTAGGTCAAGAAACTACAAACCTTAGTTGGGGAACAGGTCACGGAACAGTCCAGGAAAATCGTAGTAGCATCCATTCAGGCACTTCGGCAACAAATCCAGCGTATTTCGGAAACCAACAGAGGTACATCGATACAAGGGATCAACAAAGATACGTCGATCCAAGAGACCAACAGAGGTACGTCGATCCGAGGGACCAACAAAGGTATGTTGATACAAGGGACCGTGATTTTTACAGCAGGGGAAGGTCCTCATGGAATAGGCACTCGTCATATGGTGGTGGTGGTGGTCCTCCTCCAAACAGAGTCGGTTCATTCAGACCTCCGCCCAAAGGGCAACGGGTCTGTAAATTTTATGAAAGCGGGTATTGCAATCGGGGAGCATCGTGTAGTTACTGGCACCCTTGAATAGGTTTCACCTTTTACCAGTTTACCATAGCAATTGTGTGCATTTAATTCTGTATTCATTATTCGTAATGGTAATTTGCTGTTACTTATCCCAAATTTTAACGTGTAAACTGTAACAGTAACATTCAAGCTGAGGATAAAACATATCTTATTATAATAATTATCATTCCTTCTCTGAATTTATAGCAATGTTCTCCGAATCGGTATATCGGTTCCAGCACAGGGATTGAAGCCAGTTGTTTTTCTTTTTTTATATATAATTTTTAAAATTTTCATTAATTTTTTATGTATGTTAAATTATTTATTTAATTATTGTTGGATTCGCAGTCAAATTGATTGAATTGAGAATTGATGTTTTGATTGGTTTGATTATGAATTGTTAATTCGATTATTAAAACATTGGTAATTGGATAGTGATAAATTAATGGTTAAATTTTACTATTAGTTTTTTTACTTTTGCGAAAGTTGTGAATTTAGTTCTTGCACTTGAATATGGTTATATTTAATTATTGTATTTTTAAATTTTAAAATTTCAATCTTCACCAAATAATTGTTAAATCAAAATATGTTACGGCAAACATATTATCATATGTGTAATGTTATGTGAAATTATTATTTTCACATATTACTCACTAAAAATCTAGTTAATGGATTAATGATTGTAATTTACGTCAATATTGAAATTTAAAATTTTGAAAAGTTTAATGATTTATAATGATCTGATTGGGGAAAATAAATTAAATCTAAAACTATGTGTATAGTACAAGATTAGTGATTGAATTTAACCAAACGAATTTAATTGTTACTGTTTGGGTTAGGATTAAAAGTTTAAATTTCGAAAAGTACAAGAACTAAAATTGATCAATTCAAAAAATAAATTAAATTAAAATTGATCAAATTAAAATATAAAGTTTACATCTATAATTTTTGTGAAGTACTAAGACTAATAACAAAATTTAACCTAAATTAATTACTTTAAAATAATTACATTATTATGTTTATTTTATATGCTGAAATTTGTAATATTGATGAACACGAGATCAATAATTTTAAATAATTTTTCATGGATAAAATTACAAATCATTTGAAACAATGTTATTTATTTATTAGGAGTATTAGTATTTGTTTTATTAATAAACATAATTATCAAATTGGAGTAGCTGGTTGAATTAAAAATCGATAGCTCGACAGATTGAACTTGAGATACAAAACTAGACATATATCAAATCTTTGAGTTGATTAAAAAATTTGAAAACTGGAACAAAAAATTTGTAGTTCAACCGGCCAAACCGATTTATAAATTTTTATGATTTTTAATTTTTGTTTGATTGTTGTTGAATTGACAATTCAAGTGATTGAAAAAAGATCAATAATCTGATTGATTTAATCATCGATTTAATTTTTTCTACGTCTGACTTCTATTTATTAGAATTTGAATCAATTTCTATGAATTAAATTATTGGCGTTGCTCCAATTTCAAATAAAAAGTAAAGGGATTAATGAACAAAGGAAAAAAGAGAGGGTAATGTTTTTAGAATCGGGATAGTGATTGAATCGATCAATCTACCAATTTGTCGATCGGGCCGATTTGATTAAAAATTTTAAAAATATAAAATTTTGTTTTAATTAATGTTTTGTCCAATTTACTAATTTATATTAATTTTCGATTTAACTAATTTAATACTATTTTTCAAATTGATACTTTAACTAATTTTCGATAAACCGACGAATCCTATTTAAACATATTTGGGAAGGGGCATTGCTAAAAATAAGTGAAGCATCCAAAATGATTAGGGAGCCAAATGCATGTGATTGAACAATCACATCTCACTAATCATTATCACATTGATAAAAGTGATGATGATGTTCAATGAATTTGATTTAATTCAATTTAATTTTTCAATTTAGATATTTAAATTGTTATTTAATCTAAAATTAATTATATATTATATAAATATCTTTATTTGAGACTTTGGCAGACAAGCATGAATTAGACAAACATCCCAAACATGCAGATCAATGTACAAACCACATGTTGGATTGATTTTGGGAGTTTAATATAGATTAGATTAGTTTAGGTTTTAAAATTTTTGATCATTTTGATTAGGGTTAGTTTCGATTTTAGTTCATTTGAGATTTAGGTCTTTCGAATCATATCATTGACTAAATAAGTTAAATATATCGATTTTTTTAATTGGTCAAATTGATAAATTTTTTCAAGATTTAAGGAAATAAATCGATTTTTAAAATAGTATGTGAAAACGCGTCTAGCTGAATGAGCTTTCTACTCACATGTTAAGAAAAACGCACCCAATTAAAAATATTTTCTAAAAATTTCAAAAAAAAAAACATGTCGAAACCCTTTTAAATTTTGAACCAACCTTGAAATATGAATAAATAAATTGCCACCTAACAATTATGAGATAGGGAGAGGATGACCCTATTATAAAAAAATTCTCTAACTTCTTTCAATATCTCATTATTACAAGCAGAGAAATAAACTAAACCAACATGCAATGTATTGTTCATTATGATTCCTTAGAATCATAGAACGATACCAACTTTAATACATATTATTCAGGGGATGTGAATTCTTTCTGGAAAAATTTGTAAAATGTTATTTGTTTGGATTTATTAGATCTTTCAATAAATTAATATTGTCCTTAGATCGAGTTGAGGCTTTGTTTTTTGACTCTGACTAGAGCTCGAGTGTTTGAGGCCTCGATGTGAACTTATGCTTTGAGCAACCTCTTCAAAAACTCGAGCGAAGAGACAAAACCCTGATTCGATCCAAAAACAATATTTTGACATGTTGAAGGGTCTGCTAACTCCAAATAGACACACTTCATAAACTTCTCCTGAAATAATTGACATCCTCCGAACAAATATAAATTATAAAAAGATTCAATACAATACAATCAAAGCGAGCATGCGTTGTAAGTAATTTATGTATGACATCAATCACTCAACAACACTTTCACTTGTCTTAGGAAAAGAAAAGTCATTAGGGCAATAAGGTACACTGAAAATCTTGCTACTTTCAGGCACCCATCAATTCACCATGCAACTTTCTAAGTCATACATACATACATACATACATGCATATACATTGACATGAGTTAGCAGTACACTAATGAAGAGATAGAGATTAAATACAGTCTTCAATATGGGGGGGGGGGGGCATCCACAGAGACCAGCATCAAGCAAGGCGAAGATCATTGGGTCCATGGTGAAGAACAAGTGGAGGCTGTTGGTCTTGGTAAAGGCGAAGGGCATATAAATTAGAGGCTTCATTTGGTAGTAGTCCCATTGTTGACTCATAATACCCTCCTCCGCTTTCAGCTATTCCATCTTGACCATCAAGCTTTGCCTCCTTACAATCAACCACAAAAAGAATGGGGAAATGAATCAATTCACCACTATCATTTAAGAAAAATAGAAAATTAATACATGATTTGGTATCCGAATTTGATTTTTTTCTCCTAATGTGGTATCTGTTTTTTTATTGGTTGAATGTGATATATGTATTGGACAAAAGTTATGACCGTTTCAAGGTTGCTTTGATGAAAATTCATAATTAATGAATTTGGCTTTAGTGTTGAAATTAACACATTTGTATTTTTTTGGTTTAAATTGGTATCCAGATTTGGCTTTCGTCACACATTTGACAACCTATTTTTGTAACTCAGTCAAATTTAGATGATGTGGACCAATCATACTTAGAATCGTGACACACATGCCACATCATTAGCTGATGTACCTGTTACATGTAACTTGATGTTTGGTCCTCTTCATCCAATTTTAATGAAGTTACAAAAAGAAATTAAAATGTGTGACGAAAGTTAAATTTGGGTACTAATTTGAGCAAAAATAAACATATGTATCAATTTGAACATTGAATCCAAATTCAACTATCAAAAATTATATTTACCCTTAATTAATAATATTAACAATTAGCTTTCATCAATTCAATTCTATAACCCAAAAAAAACATAAGCATCAGACTTATTGAACAAATTAAGCACAAAATCAAACAAATTCACAATTAAAACTAAATCTATTTTATTAACAAAATCATGAAAATTCAACACTAATAATATTAATAAATAACTTTCATCAAATTCACCTTAAAACCAGAATTAAACACTAAAAAAAATTATATTGTTACTTTTCAGAATCAAAGTATATAGCTTTACTGAATAAGTGTACCAAATTGAAAAAAAAAAATTCTATATTAAAAAAGTGCCAAACCTGCTTTACCCTACATTTCATTCAACTATTGCATGATCATAACTTAAGAAAATTACTATGAAATTCAATCCCCAAAGATTCTTACCAAGTCCATGACAAGATTTGCATGTCTTTCCTCCAAATTCCTTACCTGCAACAAGAAAAGGTTTAAAGTTTCTCCAAATTTTGAATCAAATAAAAAACCCAATTTTATTTTAGAAAAAGGTTGACTATTTGAGTTGTTCAATTTACTAACCTTCTTCTTATGTTTGTCTGTTTGAGTTTTGATGACATGGTACTGTGAAACAATTAATTCATATTCATTAGTTTCATAATTCGATTAGTTTGATTGGAATTTATCGAATTTTTAAACCCACAAATGTAAGGTAAAGTACTTGAAATAAGACACTAATACTCATAATTTATTTGAATTTAATTTAAAAAATTAAATTCGATTTAATAATTATTGAGCCAAATTCGAATTCAAGTAACTTGAGCTATCGTCGGGCCGAATTTAAGCACTGTAATATTCGTTTTGAATAGCTTGAGACCCTAATCGAACTATTCATTTTAATATATATATAATAAAAGTATATTTTTATTTTTATTATATAATATGAATGAGCTTAACTGAATCTAAATTTAAACTTGAATATGACAATTGATAAATAAACTTAATTGATTAAACTCGATTAATTCAAACATAAAAATTAATATTCAATCCAACTCAATTCAAACGGTAGCTTCCTTCCATTCACATTCAACTTGGTTCAATCAGACCCTAATTGAAAATGGCCAAAAAAAAAACCCTTAGCCTTGTTTTTACCCCAAAAACATTGTCAGGAGTCTTTTCAATGGAGGCTGAAATGGAGTTAAAAATTAGCAGAAAGATATATATAAAACTATGAAAGAAACAAAAACCCAATACATATAATAATACACACAACATACACATATATACCCTTTCAGTACAAAAAAGGAAAAAAAAAAAAAAGAGGTCCAATAATTTCAAACCTTTCTCTCACGTATAGCTAGCAAAGAAGAATCCATTTTAGCTTCAAGAGCTTGCAGTTCCTTAATGTTAAGTTCATTCAAATCTCCACCCATTCTCTGCCTGCAAATTAGAAAAAAGAGCATGAACTTTGTTTTTCATTGACAAATAAACCCTAGCTTTGGTTTATATATATACACCATGGGAAAGCGCTATAGTTTTCATTATACCTAATCTCCCTTCTCAGCTTCTTGTTTATCTCCTTCAACCTCCTGTAATTTTCTTCCATTCTCTGCAAAAAAAAAAAAAAAAACACAAAAATTGAATCAGCAAAAAAAAAAAAAGAACCCCACAAAGCTTAAAATCTAAATTGTAAACCTCATAATGGGAGTTCCATAGATCAATCCCTGTGGTCTTTTGGTATAGATCGAAAAACCCTTTTGTCCTGATTCAGAAAGAAAAAAAACCCCAAATCAATGGATCATTTGTTATATGCTTATATATATATAAATTCATGGAGAGACAAATAAAAAGGTTTAGGGATTTGAAGGGTATTACGAGATGTTGGGGCTAAGGAACTCATGGAATTTGCCAGTGCTGGAGAACATGATCAATGAAACCTTGGCGTCACAAAGAACAGTGAGCTCTTGTGCTTTCTTGAATAAACCGTTCCTTCGTTTTGAATAAGTGACTTGCCTGTTTGTAGCGTTCTCGATCTTCTTGATCTCGATCTTCCCACGACCCATTGTTGGTTTTTCTCAAGTGAATGATCAAATGAGAGAGAGGGTAGCAGCTAGGCTTGAAGGGGTTTGCAGCAAAACAAGGATAAATGAGAAAAATGGTGATGAAAAGGGAGTTGAATCCCATATAGGGAAAGAGGGTCTGAAGGGATGGAAAGTATCATTGTTTGATAACTAGAAATAGTTGTTGAAATTCAGTGAAACACTGATACAAGTTAGCTGTGTGAGGGTATCTCGAGGTTAATCATGGCTCACAACGTGTGGGATTGTACAGTTTTTCGGTTCATGAAGATTAATCCGAAATCGTGACACCATGTTTTTAAAATTAGAACTTGAATTCTCTTCTTAGAGTAATATTGTACTCAATATTGAGATTGTATTTTTCCATTTTACAGTTAATAATGTCATTTTTGAAGGTACTTTGCTACTCATTCTAATAATGTCTTTTTTGAAATTCGAACACTAGTTTTCTTTTTGAGAGTGACATTGTATCCAATATTGGGATTGCATATCTTGGTTTTACAGTTAACGGAGATTAATTCTTTCGAATTTTGTGGTTTTTCATTTCAATAATATCATCTCTAAAGTTAAAACCTGAGTTCTCTTTTTGAGAGTGATACTATACCCGACACTGAGATTGTATATTTTTTGGTTTTATAGTTAATGGAGGCTAACCCTTTCAAGGTTCGTGATTGTTTATTCCTCTTGGAAGTGACATTGCACTCAACACTTGGATTGTATATTTTTTGATTTTTCATTTCATTAATGTCGCCTTTAAAATTAGAACTCGAGTTCTCTTTTTGAGAGTGACATTGCATCCAATATTAGATTGTATATTTTTTTAGTTTTATAATTAATGGAGTCTAATCTTTTGGGGTTCGTAACTGTTCATTCCAATAATATTATTTTCAAAATTAGAATGATTTCTCTTTTTGAAAGTGACATTGCATTCAACATCTATTGGTAAACTATATTGCTTCTACCACTTAGGTATCTAAAGTTTTTTTTTTTATATCAAAAGAAAGATTCTTGGAACAACTCGTTTTTTGGTGGTGTTGAAAATAGTGGTTTTGAGACCATAAACTCGACGAGAAAATTTTTATAATAAGTGTTTAAATTAAACAAGTCAATGATAATTTTATATGGGATTCTGAATTGAAGCATTTTAATTATTGAATTAAAAGTTAATATAAGTGGTTCGATCCAAAAGTCAAGTGGTTTTAGAAAATGAGGTATCGGGATCCTGTTTATGAGATTTAGGGCCGTAAATATTTTTATTAAATATTTATAGAGTTTTATTATATGTAAATTGAAGTTTGGTAGGATAATTTTAATAATTATTTATTTAATTGAGGAAAAAGGAGTAAATTGTAAAAGAAGTAAAATTTAATTGCTATTGATTAAAAATAGTAAAGGGACCAAAATGGTAATTAAACCATGGTCAAAAAGTCCAAGCGGTGGTGGATATGATTACATTTCACTAAATTTTGGATTATTTTTCATTTAGTCCTAATTAGTTTAAGGCTAAATTGAAAACAAGTTTGTTTAATTGAAATTTAATATAATTGAAGGACCAATTGTGAAATTGGACCCTCCAAAAATGGTCTAATAATAATAATGATGTGAAAATCTTTAAATTTTGGTAAATTTCAATTAAATACTAATTAAATGAGGATTTACTAATTAGTTTATTTTTAGTATGGTAGGGAATGGTGGTTTCGAGGCCACAAATTCAATGTGTTAGATCGTAAATATTAATTATTTAATATTTACAGAGTCATTAATATCGTATTAAAATTTGGTTATGAAATTATATTTTTTAGATAATTAATTAAATAAAGAGGATTAAATTGAAAAAGGTGCAAAAGTTGAATTCTATTAATTAAAGGTATTCGATGCTAATTGAAAGGTAAGTTAAGGTACTTAGATGGTAATTATACCATTAAAGAGGTAATTGGACGGTCATGGCTTTAAATTTGTTGAATTTTGAATGAATTAATTAAGGATAAAATTGTAATTTAGTAAATTGGCATATCAAATAAATAAAGTATGACAAAACAAAAAGAAAGTTATCTTATTCACTAAGATTTGGAACCGAAAACCCTAAAGGAGAGGAGAAGTCATTCGACCAAGCTTGTGTTTTCAATTTAAGGAGGTAAACCTCGTCCGTTTTTAGTAATTTTTATGTTTTTGAGTCCGTATTAGCTTAATCTACTAACTTAAGGACTAATTTGTGATTCTATCAAATGTTATAAATTTTGATATTGATGAATGAGCCTGTTCTTGAAAGTTTATGGAAGTATTTTGAGCTTGGTTGTTAGATTTGATGATTTTGTAAAGTAGTTTTTGATGATTTTAATGTTTAAAGACTAAAATGTTAAAGTGATAAATTTGCAAGGACTTGAGGTTAAATAATGGCAAAAGTGAGCTGTTGAAAGACTCATGAACATTGGGAAAAGCTAAAATTTGAATAAAAATGGTTAATTTGCAAGTTTAAGGCTTAAGGACTAAATTGAATAAAAATGAAAAATTAAGGGTAATTTTGTAATTTTATAAATTCGTCCGGTAAGTTCGTAATGTTAGATTTGCATTTTAATAGTACATTATTGTATTCTTTTTAATAGTTGCAGAACAGGTTATGGTACGTGAAATTGAGAAAGATGAAAAAGAAATGAATGAAAGAGATATAAGGCTTTAAGCTGATGACTTGAAGCCGACGTGATGGATGAGGTACCGCATGTTGCGAGTCCTCAACAGCTCGTGTGAACAGCATCGTGAGTCTAGAAATGAGAAATGAATCCAAGAATAGATTATAAGCCCTACGATAGCTGATATTTATGCATAAGTGCATATTCTCGATAACTCGTGTGAGCAACATTGTTTGGGAACAGTTATATGCACAGATACCGTATCGATGGCTTAGATACCACATATGTTGCGAATCCTCAACATCTCGTTTGAGCAGCATCGTATACTGGTAACAGAGTTGATACAGACATGAGAATGAAATTCTGGATTCTAGCATACCGTATCGATGGCTGGGGTACCGTATATGTTGCAAGTCATTGACAGCTCGTGTGAGCAGAATCTTATACTAGTAACAGAGTTGATACAAACATGAGGATGAAATTCTGGATTATAGATAGTGTGAGCAGCATCTTATCTTTTTTTTTGCTCATTTTCATACATAACATTTTTTTTATCAAATTAATCATTTTTTAACGGTCTTGTTGACATGAACATTAAGAGACTAACGACGCTGACGTGGCGATTTTTTTTCCAACTGGGCGTATCCACATAAGCATCTGTTGACGTGGTACTATTTTGTCTTATATGCCACGTCAGCAAATGATTTTAAAATTATTAAAATTATTTTTTAAAAATATAACATTATTAAAATTATTTTAAAATTAATTTAAAATTAATTTTTAAAATATAAAATTATTAAAATCATCATCATCAAATTTTTTTGAATTCCTTTAAAATATTTTCAATTTCGCAAAGGAAAAATCCTGTATAGCTTTACAAGCTTTAACTTTCTCTAAAGAAAATGCAAGAGCAATTGGTTCTAAAGGTGGATTTCATCTCTTTTGGAGATTTGTTAAGTTGGTACACCTGGTTCACAAGCTTTTGCTACTAGGGTTTTGAAAACTTGGCTTCTTTTAATGAAATTAAAGAGAATTTCATTGAAGAAAATGCCATTTTTGTTTTAATTGGACTTGTTTCTTCAGGGACTATTTTAGCACAAGAAAACTCAATTGGGTGTTTATGTAATTTGGTTTCTAATGATTCTAAGTTGAAGCTTTTGCTTGTCAAGGAAAATGGGATTGATTGTTTGAAAAATTTCTTGGATTTCATTTCTTGGAAGGGGAAAGGAAAGAGAGAAGGGGAATAGAAAAAAAAACCTAGAAAAACTTTTTTTTTTTGGAAACAAAGAACAATTTCAATGGCAATATCAATTAAACCAAGTAAGATTAACCATGTAACTTCTTGAATCTTTGCAAATGTTCTCGAAGCCCAATAAAAAAATTCAACTAATGTTTAAAACAAGTCCTAATTTTCCACAATTTCAAACAACAAAACAAAAGAAAGATCCAAATTGGGAAGATTTGCGTCTAGTCAAACAAGCTGAATCCCATGTCATCATCACTCTCTTACTTCTCTTTTTCTCCTCAACAACAGGGGCTATCGCAGCAGCACCACCGTTGACTGCACCAGAAGCAGCAGCAATGGTAGTAAGATTCAACACTCAAGTTCGCTGCCTTCACTAATGTAGCAATCTTCTCGACAGTGATTGAGATTCTATCGTCGTGGAGAATCAACGCGGCTTAAGTATAGGCGAGTTCACCGGTGGCCATTGTGCTCGAGATTTTCAACACGAAATCTTGGCGCTAGGGTTTGGAATGCTTTGAGATCTAAAAAAAAACTAAGAAAAAATTAAGATGATGATGATTTTAATAATTTTATATTTTAAAAAATAATTTTAAATAATTTTATATTTTAAAATAATTTTAATAATTTTAAAATCATTTGCTGATGTGGCATAAAAGACAAAATAGTGCCATGTCAGCAGATGCTTACGTGGATGCTCCCAGCTAGGAAAAAAATCGCCACATCAGCGCTGTTAGTCTCTTAACGGCGACGTCAGCAAGACTATTAAAAAATGATCAATTTGACCCAAAAAAAAGGTTATGTATGAAAGTGAGCCAAAAAAAACGATAAGGGCCAAAGTGACAAAACATCCAAACGTTAGGGGCTAATTTTGTCATTATGCCATTTATTAAACTCTACGAACTTACTAAGCTATGTAAGTTTACCTATGAAATTGTTGTTGTTTTGTAGATTCTATTTTGCTGCTAGAAGATCGGATAACCTCAAGAAGTCACACTATCTCGAGAGCTCGCTCAATAGTATTTACATCACTTGGTTATATGACATGTACTAGGATGTTGTTATCTTCAATAGTGCTTGATTTGGATGAGTTGTAAAATGACTTGTTGAAAGTTGAGCTTATGTTTTTGTAAGTTGTTGATATTTCAAATAGACATACATGCATAATATATAATGTCTTGTGAATCCATCAATATTGATATGTTATGCTTCCTTCTCGTGAGAAATTGTATATTTTGACTTGTGCTTTGATGAAAGTTTTGGTATCATTTAGTTGTAAACTTAGAAGATTTAGGTGTATATTTGAAATCTGCATACTTGTTTCGGTAGTACTCTTGCATGTTTCGCTAGAAGTACAAGGTATTTGAGACTTTGGATATTGACTTGCATTGTATCGGTAGCATTACAGTAGTATCGGTAGTTCTGGTCATAGTAATATCGGTAGTCTAAATACTTGTTTCGGTAGAAGCTACAGGGTAAAACTTCTTAGCTCTCTAGAGTTTATTGTATCGGTAGATGTGTAGGTTGTATCGGTAGTACCCAAACTTGTATCGGTAGAACCGTCATTTCTACCAGTAGAAAACTGCAGCTATTTTCCAAAGCTTACTGTCTTAACTTCTACCGATACTTGTCCAACAGGTACTGGTAGAAGTCCCCAATATTGTGTAAAATGACATTTTTTACCCTTATAAAAATGGAAATGTTATCAAAGCTCAAAACTTATCACATGTATATTCTTGTGATACTGAATTGTTGAGATATGAGAATTTAATCATTAGTAAATGATTTGAAAGATCTCGAAACCCTAATCAACGACGGTGTTGAATTTGGGTACTACATAATGATAGTAAGAATGATTGATGTAACTTGGTTGATATTGTGGTATTATGGTTTGATATGGAATATAGATGTCATGATATGTTATATGAATATTGATTCTTTCTTACAAATGTATTGATGAGTATGTTTTGAATTAATTTGGTTGGCTAGTGATGAAAGTTGTGTGTTGAGACACAGGGTCGTGTGACCCCTGTTGGGAAAATTTTCGATTGTGATACTAAGATTTAGTATGATTTTAATTGATCATTGATTAGTTGGAATGATTGTGAATTAATGTGTAAGATTAAATGGAGCTAGTATTCTGGGTTGCTAGTTTGTAATTGTATAAATTAAGATTGAATAGTTTGTATGGAAAAAAATTCGTAAAGTTCTGTAAACCTGGAGACCCTAGATCGGAGATGGTTACGGTTTTTGGGTGTTACAATTGTAAATAAGATATTAGTGCTAGCAAGCTATAACTACTAGAATTTGACTCGATAATCATCGAGTCGAGCTTGAACTCGAATAGCTCAAGCTATCAATTGAGCCCCATTCGATGTTGGTGATACTCGACTTGAACGACTTGCGAGCCTTATTGAGCACTACGTTTTCAATATAAATTTTAAATATTCTATATTATTAAATTACAATATTTCCATTAATATATGTTATTAATCCTAAGTTTAATTATCGAGCCAAGTTCAAGCTTGAATACATATGAGCTAATCGAGCATGAATATAAAAAATTGATAAACAAGTTTAATCTAGTATATCTTGATCCAAGCTCAAACTTAAAAATAGATGCTCAATTGAGCTCAAGTTAATTGAGCATTGAGTTTCAAATTTTGAGTTGAGCCTGAGCTCGAGTTTGCTAGTGTTTGGGCTCGACTTAGCTCAATTAAACTTCAAGTCAAAAGTGATATCTAAATAACCATGGGAGTTAGGTGAGATGACAAGGGTCTCTCCTACCTAACTAGTGGTCGAGGGTTCGATCCTCGTCTTGGGTATAGAGCAGCTTTAAAACTCGTGGCCAACATTCACCCCTTAATGGGCCTACAGAATGCGGAGGATTAGTTATTGGGCTCGCTCTGATAGATACCTTGAGAAATAAAAAAAGTGATATCTAAATTATCAATTTTTTCTCATTTTATCTCAAGACACGATACTAGCTTGTAAAAATATTTTAGGGATTAAAATAAAATTTTATCATCATATTAATTTGTATTTTTACAATTTCTAAAAGGGTTCTAAAGCAATTTTATTATTTTGCGGTCAAGGTCACCGCCATCCTCTCTAATTTTACCACTACTCTTAATAACATTTCTACCTTCACCTCTAGATTAAACCAGGGGATTGGCAGGGCCTTGACCTCCTTAAAATAGAAAAATTTTCAATTAGGCTTTTTAAAAATTTTAAAAATTTAAATTAGTAAAGATAAATTTTCACTTTGACCCCTCTAAAAATATAAAAAATTGATTTAATCCTTTAAAAATTATAATGATGTAGACTATTAAAATGATGAAATTACATTTTTATTATTGTAAAAATTATAATTTAATTTCGACTCCCTAAATAAATTTCTTGATTTCGTTTCTAGATTAAACCGTCTCGATCGAAAACTATCTATTTAATCGATTTGATTGCAACTTTTTAATCACTCTTAAATTCAGTTTAGTAGTAAACTGTTGTGGTCCTCCTATTATAAATTCTAAAATTAAGTGATAGATATACTATTCTAATGTAAACATTAAAATAATATTAAGATGACTATATAAAAATTTTAATAAATAAAAAAATGTATAAAATTATTAGATATTAAAATAAAATAAAATAAAATAAATTTTTTTTTAAAAAAATTAAAAAATAATATGGGCGGATTTAAAATTGGCTTGGGTTAATCTTTTGCAAATATGAGTGAGTTTGGACAAAATTTTAGGTTTAAATTTCGGACTGGGCCTAACTTGGATAAAAATAAAATATATTAATATCATGATTAGGCCCGACTCGAACTCGGTCCAATTCGACTCATGAACACCTCTATTTGTTAAGTGATTGGATTTTTTTTTTTGAAATTTTTGGTCTCAAACAGTTATATTGAATCTCGGTTAAATTTGGATTTTAAGAAGTGTTGGAGCATTAAACGGGAGCAAGTTCTTCTTAAGCTGTTTTTGTTTTCCATCAACAAGACCCAAACCTATGATCATACTTAAGGGTTATTGAATTACTTACTACTTGATTTAGTAGACGTTATAATAAGTGAATCGACCAATTGCACTCAATAGACGTTAATAAGTAAATTAGATTTTATCATCTTTATTTGAAGCAATCACGAACCAGATTGACCAATCAGATTGAGAATCAATCGATGTATTGATCCGGACAAAGGGGTTGAACTGATCTTTGTATGAATCACTTGAAACTAATAAAAAACAGAAACTAAGACACAATGACGATCGAACCGATTTTATAAGTTTTTTTAAATATTTTATAATTTTGTAATGATTTATTTAATTATTATTGGACCGATAATTGAGTTGAAATCTTATAACTTGATCGCTTTCACCACGAATCTGGTTTTTGAAACATAGCAACTATCTTTAGATCTAGAAAGTGATATCCTAAGCTATCTATTAACCCTAAATACATAGCATGAACAATTTTCTCACCTATAGCTGTAAGAACTAGTTAATTATATTTTATGTGATAATGTCACCTAGGAACAAGTTCATAGGCCGGTTCAATTGGGTTTGACTCGAATTTATGTATCGTATTAGTATATTTAATGTTTGTTTAAACTCGATTTGGTCTAAAATATAAAATTTAAAATTTATCTAAATCTGATTATATTTATAAATGATTAACCTAATTATGTTTTAGGTTTTCTCATACCATTCAAAATTTTTCAAAAATAAATATAAATAGCTTAATATATTTTTTTAATATTTACATGATAGTATTATATACTTATTTGTATATGATATAAGTTACTTAATATATAAAAATAAAATAATATATTACAAAAATTAAAAAACAAGAAATGGGTTTAAGCTTTGAATGTTGAAATATAAATTCAATTTATATTTTAAACGAACTTAATATTTTAATTCAGATCCTCTTAATATCGAGAGAGAATCAAACTTAAACAAATAATTGGACCCATTACCAAGTATCATTTATGCATGGTATTTTTTTATTTAATTAGATAATATTATAAATTTTTTTTACAATCTCATTATGGGTTTTTGTTAGAGTTGTGTGGTCGTCATTTGTTAAAAAATAGGGAATCTGTGGAGGCAAAAGACCAAACAATCCTGATCATATCCACTTTTGTTTACGTAATGTCTATAATTACTCACAACTCTTCCCCAACCAATAAATAAGAGGATAATATATTTCAATGCACTCGAACTCACATCCTCTTACCTTGACAAAAATACGAGCTAAAACTCAATCCACAAATAAAATTTATATCTAAATCCAAAATCAATGAACTGTTTGAAATAGCTCATCTTTTACACGTAACTAGCAATTAGTGGTCACATTAAATTGGAACAGCGTTAACCGTTTTGAAGAAATGGGGCTAAATTTATTGTGCACATGTAATGTGTCTGCCTAACCCCCGAAAACAAAATGTAAAGTAATTAAAAAATTAGATTGGTCTTCCAAATCAATTTTTAAATCCAACCGTCGGATTTGGTTCGATTCAAACAATATTAACATTCTGAATGTAAAAAAAAAATTCAGATTAAAACTTGAAGATAATATTATTAGGAAAGGTAGTCATGAACCCCGTAAGAATTAATCTTTATAAAACGTAAAACAAATCTGAAAAGTTTATAAACCGGTTCAACTATCGGTTTTTATCTTGATTTTTCTTTTATCAATTTCAAACGATTCGTTCAGAAGCCAATTCGATCCGATTCCAACAACATTGACACTCTCAATGAGAGAACTCAAGTTCAAACACTGAAGATAACATTGTTAAAAAAGGTAAAACTAGAAAGTCCGAAACTTTAAAAGCGGATGTATGTTCGATGGTATGGGTAGTTGAGTTGCATTGAAGAGCATTAAAAGAGAAAGATGAGGGATGGGGACAAGACATTCAAAAGTCCTTTTTAGCCATTATTTAAGGACCTTAATTAACAAGAAAAGGCATATTATCAGCAATGGAAAAAAGCATAGGGGAGCTAAGGGAAACCTTCAAAAATGGAGGAACTAAAAGCATTTCATGGAGGAAGAACCAACTTAAGGCTTTGCTTCAACTCATAAATCAAAACGAAGACTCCATTTTCAGAGCATTGGATCAAGATCTTGGAAAGAGTCCTGTTGAAGCTTACAGAGATGAGGTAACTTTCATACATACATACATACATACATACATACATACGTACAGAAGCCAGAAATTTTTGGTTGGAATTGAATTATATTACTTTTTTTGTGAGGTTAAAGGGTAATTTTATCTTGTATTAACTTATAATATCATCAATTTTGAGAGGATTGAATGGCAATCTTTACTTTTAGAAATCAAAGATTAACTTTTTTATATATACACACATACATAAAGGTTTTTTTGGGGTTGAGATTAAGTTATACATTTTTGTGAGAGCTAAAATGCAATTTCATTATTGTATTGACATGTTTAGAAGGATTAAATCAAAATTTTATCATTTTGGAGGACCAAACTATAATTTCACCATTTATTAACATAAAAAAGACTAGACCAAAATTTCTCATTTTAGAACTAAATAAAAATATTTTCGTATGGAGATCAAACTGCAATTTTACCATTTTTTAGTATGACTTACATATCACTAACAGAAGCAAATCGCTATCAACACACAGGAAAGCAATTTTCCAATTTAAGAGAGCAAAGCCCCTGCTTGCCCCCTCTCTCTATGTACAGATTTTGACTAGAATGTATGTCTCCATGCAGGTTGGGGTCTTGAAGAAATCAGTCACTTATACTTTGAGCTGCTTGGAGAAATGGGTGGCACCTAAAAAGGTTTATTTTAAATGCTATTATTATTAGGATTAAATATAAAATTGATACTTCAATTTGTCTACTTCTTTCAGATTGGTACTTAAGATTTATTTTCCGGAAAAAATTTGGGTACCAATTTAAAACAAGAAAAAAAAAACCGTAAGTATTAATCTAGGAGTGAATAAGTTGGTGTTATTACAGACATTGGTTGGGTTCTTATTTTGGTTTTAAATACAGGCTGAAGTGCCATTGCTTTTTTTTCCTGCTAAAGCTGAAGTGATGCCTCAACCACTTGGTGTTGTTCTCATTTTCTCATCTTGGAATTTCCCTTTCAGTGAGCAGCCTCTTCTTATTTTCATAATGGATAAATCAACACTTTGTCCTTGAACTTAATCATTTTTTCATCTTGGTCCATTTTAGTTTTGGAACTTAGCAGGTTTTCTTTTTTTAATTTCGCTCCAAGACCTTGGATTTCATTAAGATGTGATGATGAGATTGCCACATCATTACTTAATGTTTTTAATAAATATTTTGTATTGTTTTAGATTTTATATAATTTCTTAAGGTGTGGCATAATCTCAAAATGCCACGTTATCACACCTTAAAGAAATCCAAGTTCAAGGACCAAATTGGGAAAACAAAAACAATTAAGAACCAAAATGAAATAAATTACTAAATTCAAGGACTAAATGTTAATTTATTTCTTTTCATAATTATGATTCTCAAATTCTCAAATTGAGTATTTAATCTTTATACTTTAATTTTGTAATTTCTAATTCTATAATATTCAAATATTAAAATTCCAATTCTGATCAAATGTTAACCGTTAAATTCATTAGTTATGTTATTTTAAAATTTTGATGCGATAAACATATTATAATATCTACAATATCATATTATTATTTTTATTTTAATATATTACTCAAAGATATAAGTTATTAAAATAATAAAATTATATTTTTATTATTGTAAATATACAATTTA
Source organism: Gossypioides kirkii (assembly GCA_005610355.1). Lineage (NCBI taxonomy): Eukaryota > Viridiplantae > Streptophyta > Magnoliopsida > Malvales > Malvaceae > Gossypioides > Gossypioides kirkii. The sequence continues at coordinate 40,289,379 of CP032248.1, forward strand.
CTTTTCCGCCTCCCCCAATTAGTTATGTTATTTTAAAATTTTGATGCGATAAACATATTATAATATCTACAATATCATATTATTTTTTTATTTTAATAAATTACTCAAAGATATAAATTATTAAAATAATAAAATTACATTTTTATTATCGTAAATATACAATTTATTTTTCCGCCTCCCCCCAAAATTTTTCATCTCCACCACTGATGAATGCCTTTATTCATTTGTTTCATTTGCTTCTATAGCACTGGCATTAGACCCATTGATCGGAGCAATATCTGCCGGCAACACGGTTCTTTTAAAACCATCGGAACTGGCACCGGCATGCATGTCGTTTCTCGTCGAGACCATCCCTAAATACTTGGACAACAAAGCCATTAAGGTCGTCTCCGGTGGAGCAGATATGGGTGAACGACTGCTCCAGCTAAAATGGGACAAAATATTCTTCACTGGTATATATACACATTTTCCCACCATTTTAAAAAGACCCCAAATGCATAAAATGAAATGGAACTTACAATATATATATATATATATGTATGTATGCATTTTGTTGATGATCTCTTAGGGAGTCCACGAGTGGGTCGCTTGGTTATGGCTGCAGCTGCAAAGCATTTGACGCCGGTTACTTTGGAACTTGGTGGCAAAAGCCCTGCTATTGTGGATACCCTCTCCACTACTCCTTCAAAAGCAAAGGTACTAATCGTTTTTATAATCAGATCGGTGGTTAAATTGATCAAGTTACCGATAGTTCACTTAGCTAATCCGATTCAGTTTCGATAATTTTGGAAAGTATTCGGTAGGTCTTTCTATTTTATGGATTGGATTAAATTAATCTCTCTTTTAATGGATTGATTTAGTTCATATATCGAAAAGAATTAAATAATATCAAATTTCAACGTGTTAACACTTGTTACTTCAAAAAAATGTCTTTTGCAAATGAAATTTTTTGTTTGGAGTTGAACTGCAAGTGAAAAATAATCATTTTATTAGATTGTTTTTAATAATATAAGGACTAAATTGATTTATTTAATAATAAATGGATTAATTTGATTATGTCTATAATAGATAGGCTTAACAAGTACTTTAACAGTATATATATACATTTTATATGAGGTTAACTGCATTAGATGCCCTAAAACCTTGAATTGTTCTAATTGAATTTTTAAAGTATTATTTTCATATCAATTAAGTCTTTTTTATCAGCTTAATAGTCAATTTGGGCATTAGATGATAGTTTGATATGTGGATCTAATTTTAAACATGTGTATACCTATTGCATGAATAGCTTGAATCTTGTTTGTTGAAAAAGCAGACAGTGGAGTTAATTTTTTTAACACGTCAATTTAAAGTTATCCATGCAATACGTATACGTGCTTAAAATTTGATCCGTGTATTTCAAACATGCTTCATTTTAGGTTCGAGTTAGCTTTTAACATCCAAATTAATGATTAGGTCGATGATCTAACTGATAGGAGACTAATATTTTTAAGGACTTGATCAAAACTTTTTGAAGTTTAGTACAACTTATGCAATTAACCCATAAATACATATATTGTTGTATTCCAAGGATTAATGGTTAATTTGCTTCTTTCCATGTGGTGTCAAGGTGACTGCTAAAAGAATTGTAGGGGGCAAGTGGGGGCCTTGCACCGGACAAGCTTGCATTGCAATTGATTATCTTCTTGTTGAAGAAAAACTAGCTTCTACTCTGGTATTTTCTCTGCGTCACGAGTCAATTAGATATCAATTCAATTATAAAATTATTAAAATATCCTTTTAATACAAAATACATACTATCATTATGAAGGTATTTTATCTTTTTATATTTTTGTACAAAACCAATTAAATTTCAATCACAACGAGATTTCAACTCATGACACAATGGAATAGAAAAATCGAGTTTCGATTTGAATTCCGTGAATTGTTGGTTTTGGATTTCAGATTGAGTTATTAAAGAAGACAATCAAAAGGTTTTATGGTGAAAACATCAAAAGCTTGAAAAGCATTTCTAGGATTGTTAACAAGCACCAGTTTCAAAGATTGGTTAATCTTTTAAAAGATCCCAATGTTGCAACCTCAATTGTTTATGGTGGTTCAGTTGATGAAGAAAAACTGTAATTTCTTCAACTTTATTTGATTCTTTTTAATAATATAATGATTAATTTGATCTGATACTTATAATAGAGGGATCTATTAGAGATTTTCCCCTCTTAATCGCATAATCTTTATTTTTATAACTTCTTGCAGTGTTATTGAGCCAACAATCTTATTAGATCCCCCACTTGATTCCGAGATCATGAGTGAAGAAATCTTTGGCCCATTACTTCCAATAATTACAGTGAGAGTCCAACTTTTTTTGACCCTTGCAAATGGTCCCCAATGTCTCTTTGTTCTAAAGGAAAGTCACCATTGTTGTATAGTTAAAGAACATTGAAGAAAGCATCGACTTCATCAACTCGAAGCCAAGCCCTCTCATCATTTATGCTTTCACCGAGGACGGAACCTTCAAGAAACGAATTTTATCAGAGACATCTTCAGGAACTGTGACATTCAATGATTCTATGGTTCAAGTATGTCTCAACATTCTCTTTTATCTATCAATCAGGAAAATGCTAAAGGGTTTTAATTCATCAAAAAGGTCTCCAAACGATTGCCCTTATTCTAAACTGGTCCCTGAACTTCAAAACATTTTTATTGAGTTTTCAAAATATTAATACTGTATCGATTAGGTCATTCATAGAAGGACCTAATTCATAAACATGTGTCTGCTTACTGCATGAACAACTTGATTGATATAGCTCTAATACTTAATGACCTGATTAGAAGGTTTTAAAGTTAAGAGGCTAATTAAAAAAATAGGTTACCCCAATTCTAAACCATGCAATACAATGACATTGCTTAAATGTGTTACAATGTGTGTGCAGTTTCTATGTGATTCTCTACCATTTGGAGGAGTGGGTCAAAGTGGCTTTGGAAGGTACCATGGGAAGTACTCTTTCGACACTTTTAGTCACGAAAAATCGATTTTGCATAGAGGTTTTTATCCGGAATTGGAACCGAGGTATCCTCCATGGACCCATTTTAAGCTTTTGTTCATCAAATTAGCTTACGAATTTGACTACTTTGGGTTGATTCTCCTCTTGTTAGGGTTCAAAAGGTCTTAGTTCAATCCCTCCATATGAAAATCTTTGTCTCTACTTTATAGTAAGGATGTTTAGTTCTTTTCATTATATGCTTTGTTATATAATAATAATAATAATAATAATAATAATAGCAGCTAGGGTTCAAAAGGTGTTAGTTGAATCCCTCCTCCATATGAAAATTGAGAAATTGATCCTTTTATTATAATTTGTTAGAATTTGACCCTTGATTTGATGAAAATAACAAAGTGTGGTCCAATAACACTATTAAACCTTCTTGTTAACTCGTTGACCTAAATATCAATACTTTAGTAATTTATTTGTTTACTAAAAATTGGATTAACTTCTTAATTTTTAAAAATTCTTAGCTTTTATAAAATAGAGGTATGAAGATATACTTTAAACCTATGATAGCTTTAGGGGTTTTTTTCTCATCTACATTTCTTAACTTATTTATAAATTCTTCGTATCTCAATAAATTAAATCAGAAGATATTACGTGCGTAAATGTGCTTGAGCACATAATTTTCAAATTTTTGCAACATCAATGATACCAATCAAACTAGTATTCAATCGACTATAATTTTTTTTGGTTAAAGTATTCTCTAAGTCTATGTACTTTTTATATATTTAAATTTTAGTCCTTTTATTTTTATACTAACAATTTAACTTGAAATTAGAAATATGAAAAATAATTTAACTAATTTACCATTATAACTCAAATGGAATTGGAAATGCAATTGAGATGATAATGAAGCACTAAGCCAACGGTCCTACAATTTGCTCATAATTTGAGAGGGTACGAGTAAAAATATTAAATTAAAAAAATGAATATAGGCAAAAAAAAAAATTAAGCTCATTCAAAATATAGGCTAGGCTTGGGCTTGATCATCCAAAGCTTAAACCCGATCCGTTTTTTAAGTTTCTAATATTTTATATATTAAGTATTTTATAACATATAAAAAATAAATTTATATTACTATAATGTAATCATTAAAATTTTTTAAAAAAACTATATATATAATTTTAATAATAAAAAATATATAAAATTATTAAATTGTAAATATAAATATATCATTTTAATTTTTTTAAATAATGTGAGCGTGCTTAAATGTGCTTGGGTTAACGATTTACAAACATGGACGGATTTGGGTAAGTATAAAGTGTGTTAATATCATATTTAGGCCAACCTGACCTATGAATACCTCTACTTACAATTAATGCCTATTAGAATCTATTCAAAATTTAATATTTTCGAGTCATTTCAATTAGGATCAATTTCGAGTTCAAATCATGTACAATTTAAGCCAATTTTAAGTTTTGAAGTTGGAGTTTTCGAATAAAATCGTTACGAGTGTTGATCACTTCATATTCAAATAATTTTGAACTACTTATTTAGATCATTTTGAATTTTGATAAACCACACAAGTCAAAATTTCTTACATTATTAACCACAGAAATTAGATGAAATGACAAGAATTTCTCCTACTTGAAATAGTGGTCGAGAGTTCAATTATCGCCCTGAGTATGGAACAGTTTTAAAACTAGTAACCAATATTTATCCTTTAATAGACTTACAAATTACGAAGATTAATTACTAAACTCGCTTATGTAAATACATTAAGAAATAAAAAAAAAATCCTACATTATATTGCAGTCAATATAAACCTAAAAAAAAAGGATCTCTCACCCAAAAAAAGCCCAAAAACATTGGCCAACGTTGATCAATGCCCATTCATTCATATCATCAATTTCCACGAACTTTCCTCAACCAATCGCCGCCAACTAACAAATTAATCAACACCCAATCCCATGTTGGCCATTCAATGACCATCATCAAACACCCAACATCGACCACCCTTAGATTCCTTTCCTCCATCAACAGCCGTAGATTTCAATACCCACGGCGGCGGTTTCTTCTCGTCGACGGTTCCGTTCAATTCAAACCCATGGCTACGAAGTTGGAAGAGACGACGATAAAGGGTGCCGGCGAAGATAGCAAAAAGGGAGGTAACGTGGAAGAATCGGGTAAGGGAATACAACCGCCGCCGCCACCACCGGAGAAGCCTGAGCTTGGAGATTGTTGCGGCAGCGGTTGCGTGCGGTGCGTTTGGGATGTGTATTATGAGGAACTTGAGGCTTATAATAAGCTTTACAAATCAGATTCCAATGGATCAAAATCAAATTCATCTTAATTTCATTTTTTTTTCAATTTTCTTGTTGTCTTTTTTTAAAAATTTAATGTTTTTTCCTTCGATTTAGTGAATTGTTGTTGTTGTGGGGTTTTAATAATATAAAATTTATTGTTTCTCCACTTTATTGATTTATTTAATGAAAAAGAAAGCAATTGGTAATATAAAACTTTGTCTCGATATTTAAATGATACAGATTCAAACTTTATTATCCACTCTCGCAGTTTCTCGATATTATAATCATCAAAAGATTTACAATGATAAAAAAGTTACTATGAAAGCCATGAAATAAAAATGTAAAGTAAATATATAACCAAAAATTTATTAAGTTTATATTTATATTAAATAAATTACATATAAGTATATGTATTAATGTTAAATAAGAGTTAAAAGTTATTAAAATTATATTTATATTAAAAATTAAATGAATAAAGATTATTTATCGAGTGAGTGATTAGCTTAAGATTGGAAGTTTATATGTGTATTAAAGAATTTAAAAAGTAACTGAGATAGTGGGTAGGCACATTGCACGCAGACTTAAACTTTGAAGATGATATTGTTGAGTGGAGCCGCTACAACATTGAACATAAATTATAAAATAAACATGAGGAATATTGAGAACCCAACAAGTAGTTTCATTGATAAAGAGGATGTTGTTCATCTTAGGAGACCCGGATTCAAGCACTTATGTGTGCAAGGTATGTATGCGTTGTCAAAGGATTAAGAAAATATGAACAGATACTATCATGTAATCACACCAATATATTGAAAAAAAATCTAATAAAAAAACCTTAAAAGAATGTAATGGGCCAGATATGAAATACCCTTTAACCTCAAATTTTCTTATGGGCCAAAATTGACTCAAATAATCTTAACAAGATTGAAATTTGAAAACATCTCAAAACTCATTTATTGTCATTATTTTTGGATAGTCTTATTATAATTTTTGATCATATCTTTTATTTTTTTTACTCAATGTTTAGAATTACTCATAGCACCTCGTTAACTCATAAATAAGAGGATAATGCACTTCAACGCACTCGAACCCACGTCCTCCTGCATTGAAAATAATGCTCATACCAATCGAGTCAAGACCCAATCAATATTTATTTTCACTTTTATTTTGTGGGTTTAACTTGATTCAACAAGAATCAAAGTGGTAGCTTGTTTTGAAAACCCAAAATAATTTTCATCTAAAACCCAAAATTAATATGAAAAATTAAAATTTGAGTAATCTTGGTTCAACGCACTTGAATCCACGTCTCCTTGCATTGACAACAACACTTACATCAATCGAACTAAAACTCAATCGGCATCTCTTTTTACACTAAACCAACAACAATTAAATGATGTAAGTAAAAGTTATGAGTGGAAAGTCCAATGGATGTGACAATTATTAATGGTGTAAAGATGAGAGGATTATTATAATAATAAAATTGTAATGCGATATGTTGCAAATGGGGTAGCTTAAAGTTCGAACAATGTGAAGGCTTATCCATTAAGCTTTGTCACCTGCAAACAACATATATAGGACCCATAATGCAAGACAAGTTGGAAGATGATACAAGGGACAAAAGGGGATTTAGGTTTTTTGGTCCCATAGAAGAGGCAACCTTGTATGCTATTAAAAAGAATATTGATTGTGTGTTGTTTCCATTACCCCCAAAGGCTGATTTTGGGGGAAAAGTGTGTTTGTGCCGACTTTTTTTTTGTTGTTGTTGTTTTAAATATTTGTTTAGAGGTTTGTTTTCTTATTATAAAAGCATAGTAAACCCAATCCAAGTCTATTCTCCAATCATACAATCCTATTGAAACCAAAATTGAAAGGGTGTTATTAGTAAATTGATCCTTAAGTTATGCTCTAATTTTCGCTTTATTACTTAAGTTTTATTTAAACTATCATTTTTGTCTCGATTTATAAAAAAATATTAATAAATAAAGATGTGACATGTGATAGGTTGTTATTAGATGCCGTGCATTTTTTTTAGGATAAACTATCAAAATAGTTTTTTTTTTGTTTTTTTTTTTGTCTCAGATTACATTTTTGTCATTTATGTTTGAAATGTTATACTTTAGTCACTTACGTTATCGTTTTACTACAAAATGGTCACTCTGCTATTAAAATATGTTACCTCCAAATGACAGTCTGACGTGACAATTAAAATAAGTTTAAAATGCCAACGTGAAAGCTGGGGGGAGAAAAGTTAAATTTTTTTTATGAAAATAGAATACAAAATCTTCCTTAAAACCTAAATCTTTCATGCTGGACATCCCAAAATTTTGTATTCTATTTTTATAAAAAAATTAACTTTTCTCATACTAACTAGACATCCACGTTGGCATTTAAAACTCATTTTCATTGTTATGTCGGGCTGTCATTTGGGAAGTAACAGATCTTAACGGCAAAGTGACCATTCTATAACAAAATGATAACCTAAGTGATTAAAACGTAACATTTCAAACATAAGCAACTAAAATGTATCCAAAAATATACAAAAGTAACTATTTTAATAGTTTACCTGTTTTTCTATTAAAATGGAATAAATTGAAAATTGGTTCTAGGTATAGTTTAAGAGTAAATTTACTAATAAAATCAAACTAAAGGGACCCAAAAGTTGAAAACTACAACAACGAAGTTTCAAACCTTATCATTATTTAGTTTCAATCATAAAAAGTTCATAATTTGAATACATCCGATTCAAATTTTAAATCACCTGAAATTAAAATGACTTGAATAAATATCTTAAAATGATTTGAACTTAAATGTCAAATCAAAATAATAAAAAATTCTAATCACGAGAGTTAGGTGAGATGGTAATGATTTTTTCTATCTTAATCAGTGGTTAAGGGTTTGATCCTTGTCTTGAGTATGGAGCAATTTTAAAATTCGTAACCAGCATCTACACCTTAATGGGCCTACAAAATACAGATGATTAATTACTAAACTTGTTCAGGTAACAACATAACACTAAATCTAGACAAATTTGCAGCACAACAACATTACCCCTTTTCTTCCCCTTTTTCCCCTTTGAAGAAAACACTCACACAGAAGCACAGTAATGGCTTTTGTTTTTAAGTTATACACACATACATACATATATATGTGTGTGCATATCACTGCAAGTTGAGCAATTGAATAGCCAGTTTTGGGACCACAACAATGAACAATATGTAATCTGTATGCCTACAAATACCCAAAGATTGGCTGATACTGTTGTTTTAGCAGAAGATTTTATCTCACTGCCCTACTGACCACACCCTAGGGTTAACAAATCTCAGTAGTATTTTGGTGACATTTTTGGCTGTTTTATGGGTTTCAGCTCAATGCCAAAATTTTTGGATGTGCATAATCATTGTTGTTCTTTCACTTTCTCTTCTGCTAGTCTTTTTGGTATACATGCATCTTATTTTCATTCACTTACCTCCAAACTATATGCACCCACCATGGCTCTTGGTTCTATGCTTGTTATTTTCATCTCTCTGTGCTCTACAGTTTGTTGAACCAAAGTGGACTGGTGATGTATCAAGTGGTTGGTTTTGAGTCTGATCAATCTAAGTTTAGTTAGTAAAAGTATCATGTAGGTACTTGTATTAGTACTAAGAATCAGATTGTTCTTTATCTTCTTTACGTAAAACATGAGTAAATTAATCCTTAAATCAAAGAGCAAATGGAATTTCATTGACAAAATAATTAAATAGTTACACGTGAACACTATTCTAACGTATAGGGACAAAACTTTAACAAAAAAATTAGGTTATTTTTTGATCCGACGTACAATGATTAATTTGCTTATCTTTTGAATAGAAGAGGCAAAACACAATCCAACTCCTATTACGAGAGCTTCTATGATACTTTTATCTATTTTAGTTCAAAACTTTAAGTTTGTCAAATTCATGGGATTGAATCATCTCGATCAAATCATTTCAAATTACTTGTTTAGTTCATTTAGAATCTCAAAAAAATATAGCTTTGAGATATCTTAAATTTATTTCATTTGAATTTAGGGTATTTCAAATTTTGCTATTTTTTGGGTTTCTAGTTATTAACCTTTTTTCATAACAAAATCTTGTTAGATTTTGAGTTTAAGATTAAAACCTATGAACATTGTTCTCATTTCAAAAAAAATATCATTTTATTCATTCGAATCGTACCATCCACGGTCCCGACTCTCCTTAAAATAAAAAATTATCCATTTAAGCTTTTTAAAAATTTTAAAATTTTAAATTAATAAAAATAAAATTATCTTTAAAATGATAAAATTTTAATTTAATCTTTTAAAAATTATAAAAACATAAGCTATTAAAATTACAATTTAATTTTGATCATTCTAAAAAAAATACTGACTTGCGCCTAGTACCATCTAAATCTTTAAATTATTGTTAAATAAAGTATTGAACTAAGCATCAAAATCCTCGAAACGTCAACCTTAGTCAATCAAAATTATTGAAACAAACATGAGCACGTTATGAACCATAAGTCTTGGTCAATGCAGTATATAATCCAATGGGTAAAAAGAACTGAACTTATTCCAATGTTGTTTCTTTCAGACAAGATTGCCGACAGTTATGAGTTGCAGAACCAAAAGACTGTTAATGGAGAATCCATTGAATGAGAATCCGAGAAAAAGTTTTGTTTTTCTTTACCCCATGTTTTTAGAGCTTGGAAGCATGGGGTACATAACATGTATGCATGCATGAATATGATTTTTCATAGCTTGATATGTTCCCATAAAACCCTAAAGTCAAACATATTTTCAGTTGATCCATTAATGCATATATATATATTATACAAATACAACAGACAAAGATGAAACATGATTTAACTATTTTTTTAATGTTATCCTAAGATTTGTAGCGACCTTGTTCCCTCACTTATATACAATCTATTCAATTCAGTCCCTACATGCAAACAACAAATAAAAATTTAAAAAAAATGTGGTCACTCGAAAAGCCAAATAATTGGGATTTTGCATGTTTCTCAATCCCCAACCATCCAGACAAGAAGTAGTTTGAGTATTCATGCATGTCCATTACTACTCGGACTTGTTAGGGTTCAACACATGAATATAAGGATATGATTGGTAAGAGTTCTTCGAAAAAGCTAATCCCATACTCGTGTTAGATACATAACCAACACGTACACTCAGAATCCGAGTTACCTACATTCAACCTCTCAAAGCATACCCTAAATCATGGTATAATGCAAAGTAGTCTTATAACCGCTACTAAATGTTCATATATGCGGAAAGCAAACTCGGGAAAAGCAAGATTTTACTATCGAGTTTTGTCCAGCACGATACATGAACAACTCCATTTTAAGAATTTCACATCATAAAGAATGCACTTACAAAAATAACTAAGATGAACTGTTTTTTTATACAATTTTTAGAACTACCCAAACCTCCAAAATGAAGATATTACGTGCTTCTCCAAGTTGTTGCAAGCTTGCAACAGTAATGATGCCGAACTGAACTAGTACTCAATCAGCAAGTTAGCCGAACTAAATTAAACCTACACAAACCCTAGCATTCGTATAAACTAAAAATGACCTAGCATCATTGATCTAAGACCCTAATATCCATTTGCTGTTTTGTTGATTAGTCTCTCATAGTTCCATCCATTGGACTTCAACACTATGGTTCCTTTTTGGTTGAAAAAAGCATACATATTTTGTCAGTTCTGAAAATCTTTTTTTCTATTTTTACAAGATTGTGTGTGATCTTGAAGTTTCCTCTATTGACTCCATAATTGGTACTATAAGAAAACACTAAAGCCATAAAAAAGGGAGAATATTTTACGCATTTTTGATGTGTAAATCTCGTGCACTATCAGTGAATAATAACATGACACCCCATTCTTAAACTCAAATCCTAAATAAAATGTCATGTTATTATTCGCTGATAATACATGAGATATATTTATCGACAAAGTATCAAATATTATTCCGAAAAGAAAACAATGAATTTTATGTAACTCAAAGTCTTTATTTTTCTTAAAATACTCGTATCTAACACCAAGATATATCTGAACAAAATTATTTAAATATATAAAAAAAACTTTTTAAATAAGAGTTAAAAAGAGAGTTATGGGTTATGGTTTTAATTTGCATTTATGGCATAGCATTAGTATACATAGTAGCTGGCATTTTGTGTTGGCATTAATTGAAACATGCTATATAAACCTGTCCTAGAAAAAGCATGCAAGAACAAAAACCCTTCCCAAATCCCAAAAATTCAAATCCCTTATATAAGACCTAAGCAAAGGTTGTATTTTTAGATTGAAGAAATAATGGAGAGACAAGACACTAACCATTTATATAATAATACATCGAGTTTTTTAAACAATATCATTATAAGTTCGGCTCATATCTATTTTTTTTATATAATTACTAGAATTACTCATAACCTCTCCATATTCCATAAATATGAGGATAATACACTTCAACATACTCGAACCTATGTCTTCCTGCATTGACAATACTGTTCATGCCAATCGAACTAATACATCGATTTTTTTTAATTATTACTATAATATATATTTTCATTACACTCAACAGTTATTGATATATCACCTTAAAAATAAATAAAACAATGCTAAAAGAACTTGCATCAGAAACATGAAACAAGATTTAATCTAACTCGATTTTCGAATTATATGAGTAAGTTAGTTGCATATAGATGGGAAATATTTCCCATTTTATCAACAAAGCAAGTCACATTCAAGCCATGCATGTTTATACTAATGCATGATGATGATGATGATGATGATGATGATGTATGAAAACATGAAACAATGCCATACTCATTGCTCAATCATTCATTCATTCATGGCTAAACCGCCCATACCTTGAGAACCAAAAAGATATGCCCTTTTGTGGTTTTATCCATCCAAAGAAGAAACCCAATATATACATATATATTCGTTTTCCGTTTTTACGATTTAATCCCCAACATCAACGGCAAAATAGATACGAATTTTTTTAAAAAAATTAGAGTTTTTTTAACTAGAAAAAAAAAACAAACAAACATCAACTCCTTAGATCAATGGTGGATGTATCATAAACATAATGTCATGAATAATATTTTTTTTATTTTGTTTTTTTAGGGTCTTGGATTTGGGAAGAACTGCGTACCAGCCATGAAATTAGTGTTGAGTGTTGGATATAGAGAAGAAGGGTCTATAAATGGTGTCGTAGATGAAGGAGAAGCACCGCCGCTTACGGTGGTTGCAGCGGTGGTTGCAACACCACCAGCTGTTGTTGTTGTTGCTGCTGCTGCTGCTGCCATGTCGTAGTTAGTTTCAGGGCCTTGATTATAAAGAATTCCCTTAAAAACATGTCCACCAATGTTCACCGCCGTTTGATAAGCATACTGATCGTCGGCATCTTCAATGTTAGTAACCCTTACACATCGGAACACAGCTTCCGAGCTCAATTCCGGCGGAAAATTCCCCAGTTCTAACCCTAAAAACACAAGATCAACTCTTCATCATATAAAATAAATCTGGGTTTTTACTTCAAAAGAAAAACACAAGAAAAAAAAACAGTTTCTTCACTGTCGAAACACTCGTTATGGCTACTGAAAAACAGTGTTTCTGAAAAGATGAAAAGGAAATGATACCGTTGTTATTACAGTAACTAAAAAGACATAATTCGAATGTATTTAAGTGTGCTTTTTCTTACCCGTTGGATTCTCTCGATGTCTTTTAGATTGTTCTGCACGAACAAGTTGTTGTTGTTGATGTTGATGTTGTTGTTGCTGCCGTTCACGGCGTCTAGAAGCAGGAACCCAAGTACTTTTAACATGTGTTTGACAATCAAAACCTCGACTTTTACAACATGTTCTACACCTCATATGAGGACAATCCTTTTTAGCTTGGTTACCACAATCTTGGCAACTTATACCGCCAGTATTACTACCACCACCACCGTCGTTACCACCGCCGCTTGTCATCATCATGAAATTTGATGATCCTCTACTAGGACCACCAACACCTAACCCAGACATGTAAATATGTTGTTGTTCTTGTTGTTGTTGTTGCAATAGTTCAAAACCCTTGTAAGGAGGAACATCTTCATTTCTACACCAAAACCAGTTTTCGGTTTGATCAGTTGGTGGTGAATTGTTGTCTTGTCCTCTTAAAAAAAACCCTGCCATTGTTGTTGTTCTTCTTGTTGTTTCACCTCTGTACAATCCATATCAAACACCTCCTCTCTAACACAATTCTCTTGTGAATTAATTCATGTCGGGTTTTCAAATAACACCCAGAAAAAAGAAACAAGAAGAAGAAGATACCCCTTGTCTTGTGTCTTTTGCTTTTACCACTTAAACTGTGTTTTGTTGCAAGAAAAAGGAGCATTTAAGAAACAAGTAAAGAATTTACAGCTTCTTTTTCTTTTTTCTCTGCCAACGCCGCCATGCCCAACCTTCTCTTTCTTCTGCTCAAACCCAAATTTAAGTCCCTTCCCATAAACCCATCTCTCTCTGATTTTTTGCAGGTTTCCTTTTTTTATTTTCTGATGAAACAAACAATACCCAGAAAAATATACTAAGGGAATAGTTAATGTTTCGTAGTTGAAAAGAACAGCCTTTGTATCTATAAACAGTTGTTGGGTTTTCTTTGTATCTGTCATCAATTCATGTACTTTTCAAAAATTCAGAATTTAATCCTTCTATTTATTAATACTGTTTAATTCATATTCATTGCAATTTTATTTTTTTAGTTACGTGAATGTTTTTTTAAATGTCAAATTAATAAATTTTTAAAAAAAATAAATCTAAAAAAGTAAAGAAATTAAATTTTTGAAAATAAAAATATAAAAATTAAATCTCAAATTATAAATTTAACCCATTTATTTTTTAAATTTCAATATTCAAATTTAATTGTTAACGTCATGATTTCTTTTTTTTTTGTTAAATTTATTAGTGCGATACTTTGAAATAAAAAAATATACTCATTTCATAATTGTGTAATTAAAAAAATAATATTATAATAAACTTGAATTTAATAAAATAATTTTAACAACATTAACCATTGGACTTCAATTTTAAAATAAATAAATAAAAGAATTAAATTTCTAAAAAAATAAAAGTATAAGGATCAAACTCAAAATTTATAAAAAATACATAAAAGAATTTCTCTTTCATTTCACTATAGGGCAAATGTCATGTCATCTCAAAAAAAAAAGAAATCTAATGATCAATATCTTTCTGCCATACCTTTACATTCCTATCTAACGGGTAATATTCAGCCACGTGCCATAACTCCAGCCTTTTTCCCCTAAAACCCGCTACCTTGTCTTTTTCTTTTTTTTGGTTTGAATGAAATTTTCCAAAAATTGAAAGGATAAATCCCGAAAATAATATGGTTAAGAATGACAACAATGAATTTTAAAAGAATTATATTTTTATGAATGTAAAACAAAAATAAATAAATTTTATTATATTTATGTTTTGTAATAAAAAGTTTGATATCCCTAACTACGAGAGTTAGATGAGATAATAAGGTTCTCTCTTATATTAATCAGTGATTAAGAATTCGATTTTTATCTTAAGTATGAAGTAACTTTAAAACTCATGATTAGTATTTACGTCACTAATGGATCTACAGAATATGAAGAATTAGTTATTGGACTCATTCCGATAAATACAAATTTTGGTGAATGAAAAATAAAATATATTAAAAGAAGTTTCACTTGACTCGATTCACTATTTAATCAGGATTCAATGTAAATAACGCATTCCCTAACTAAAAATCTTATAAATAATCCATTTTTTTCTTAAATTATTATAAAGTTTTATATTTGATATATTAATAATGTATAATTTTATATACGATCAATAAATTAAATGATCACTAGTCATTTTTAAATTTTTTTAAAAATTATTATTGAATTTAGTTAAAATTTTATTAGAAATATATATTTTTTACTAAATAACAACTGTATTTTTATATTTTTTATAAAAATTAGAAATTTTAATTTGGTAATATGAAAAGTTATATTCCTATTACCATTATATAATTAATAGTTGCAGCTGTAAAGCAAATTCTCTTCCACTGTTTAATAGGACATTTATCTTTCTTAAGGGCATATCTGTCAATTGAATTATTTTTTTAAATATTATTAATTAAAATTTGGGATTAGTTTATTTTTTATTTTTTTAATAATCTCGTTATATGATTTGATCATATCTGTATTTTTGACACAATATCTAGAATTATCTGTAATCCCTTTCTATCTCATAAATAAAAAGATAATGCGCTTCAGCATACTCGAACTCAAATCCCATGCTAATCGAGCTAAGACTCAATCCGTTGGGATTAATTTAAAAAATATTACTAATTAGAATCTAAGATTAATTAATTTTTTATTTTTTAACAATTTTATTATACGTTATGATCATAATGCTTAAAATTACTCATAACCCATTTTCAACTAATAAATGGGAGTATAATGTGTTTCAATGCACTCGAACTCACATCCTCTTACATTAACAACAATACTCATGTTAATCGAGCTAAAAACTTAATCTACTAGGATTAATTTAAAAAATATTACTAATTAAAATTTGGGATTAGTTTATTTTTTATTTTTTAACAATTTTATTATAAGTTTTGATTACAATATTTAGAACTATTAATAGGTCATTCTCAACTCAAAAATAGGAGGATAATACGTTTCAACGCATTCAAACCCACATACTCTTACTTTGTTAATAATATTTATACTAATCGAACTAAAATTCGATCGACAGATATTAATTTAATTAATATAGAGAGATTTGGGCTGTGAATAAGAGGGGGATTGAATTGAAGACAGTGTAATATTTATCGATTTCTTAAAAATAAAACAATTATTTTTAATTAAAATATAATATTAATTATTATTAATCAACTTTCTGTCAGTCATTCAGGTGTAAATTGTGGTGTTAGAGGGGAACACTGCGCCACCCCGCCTTTTGTCCTTTTTTTTTCTTAATTATTATTATTATTTTCTTCAATTAATTATAATAATAGTTTTCTCCTAATGTAATTTTCTTTTTTTAATACTTCTAATGTAATTTGACTTTTTAGAGTTTTGAAATGAGAAAATTAATTAATTAAATAAAATATTTATTAATTTTGGGTTAAAAATTAATAATTCAATTAAATGGTTCGTTTTTATAGTAGGCAAGCCTGATTAGTGAAAATAACTTTTTCAATCCTTAATAAAGAAAATACTTATTTAAACATATTCAAATCTATAATTTTTTAATTTTTTTTAAATTAAATTATTTTTTAATTCGACTCGATTTAACTTAAAATAATAAAAGAGATGTCTTTTTCATGTACATGAGATTGAGAGATTTGATTTATAACCTGAAAGTGATAAATCGCTAGATTTTATTTTTATATTTTAGGTTTGTTCATATGTCAACATTTTGTGATTGGATTGTTAATAATATTTAGCCCCTATTTTTTGTTTTTTCCCCTCTATTTTAATTTCATAATATTATTTGAAAGAGGGTTCTTGCTTGTAAATTTAATTAATAGGATAAGATACTTTGGAAATTTAGGACAAATCCTTCACATGCAAACCCTAATATATATATATATATATGCAATCTTAAAATTATATTTTTATATATATCATTGTAAAATAATGTAGATTGAAGCCGATTGAATATTAATTCGATTGATATGAGTATTATTATCAGTGCAGAAAGATGTAGGTTTTGAATGCGCTGAAAAGTATTATCCTTCTATTTATGAATTTAGGAGGGATTATGGATAGTTTTAAGTATTATATTAAAAAACTCATATATAATCAGAACCTATAATGAGATTATTTAAAAGAATAATGTAAATTAAAACGCTAATTTACACACGTATATATCTTTTATTACAAACCCTAATTTTTATATATTCATTATTATAAAAGTACAGGGAAACAATTACGAACCTCGAACGTAGACAGTATAACGAATATAAAAATATAAAAAGAAATTATATAATATAAAATTGTAAATTAAATGAAAAAAGGAAAAGAAAAGATATATGATAAGAAAGATCAAGGCTCAACTTGTGTTTAGTGATGTAGTAATAGTGCTTGTCAATTTAACTGTGCCAAAATAATATTGCAAAATTGACCTCCAATAACTCCATATTTAAGATCAAGTCCTTATCAACATTTCAAAAAGTTTATTTCAAGTTTAAAATTCATAGAAGTGTGATTTCAGTGGCAGATAGGAACCTTGTCACTCTTCAAAATAGTAATTTTATGGTTAGTTTTTATAAAAATTGTAAAATTTTCGACTTCATCCCTGGATATATGTTAGTTTTGGTTTTAATTTCTCTAACATACTAAGTTTTGATAATTTAATACTCATCGATGAGAAGAAGAATTTTAAAATCGAAGATTGTAAAAAAAAATATATTCAAAAATGTTTCATAAAAAGTAATTGAACTATAAAAAAGAAAGCGAACGAGAATTTTCAATTATTATAAATGATACGAACAAAGAAACGATAAATATATTCGAATATATATTGATTTTGAAGAGGAAAAACTCATAACAAGTCCCTTAGAAAAAGAAAGTTATTAAATTGGGTCCATAGTATGTAGAGAGTGAAGAGTGTGGGAGTCCCAATAATTGAGTAGGTCAGTGACTGACACAGACAGAGACAGAGACACAGACAGACACCGGTCCTATTCTTTCTCATTCATTCACTCATTCTCGAGCCCTGTGCTTGTTCCCATGGACAATCGTTGACTGCCCCTTTGCCTTTGCCCTTGCCTGTGCCTGTGCCTGTGCCTGTGCCTCTCTTTCCATTATATCTTCTACAGTCTCTCTCATACGAACACTAAAAGCTTTTCATTATTCATCCTCCATTATTCTTCTTTTGCTTTTCTTTCCAACTTCAAGGTTTTCAGATTTTCTAAGTAATTTTGGATTCGGATTCATTTTTCTTATTTAAAGTTTTTGTTATTTTAAAAAATAATTGTTTTTTTAATTTTTTATTATCTGTTTTTAATGTTTAAAACTAATCTTTATATGTCAGTATTTTTAAAAATATGCTATTACAAAATAAAACCGTTAGCAAAATCACATTATATTCAATTTTCAAGAAAGATTGGATAAATCACGGATAGTCTTACTTAAAACTCAATATTCTAGATAAAAAAAATTTCTCATGTAATTTTGCAGAATATTAAAATTTAGAGAATAAAAAAAATGTTTTTTTCTCTTATTATGTTAATAAGTAGAATGAGCTCCTATATATACAGTTTTTTGGAAGATAAAATAGTAAAATAGTAGTGTTAATTTTCAAAAATAGCAGAGTATTTTCTTTAATCGAAATTCTAAAAATATTTTCTGTAACAATCAAAATATTTTCCGCAACTAAAATTATTCTTTTACATTACCAACATGCATGAGGTACACTGATTATTTCGTCAACCACATTAGTTTTTATTAGTACAAATGGGTTAAATTGTTAACAGAAAAGATCAATTTCTCTTTGATTTAACGTATAAAAATTAATTTATTTTTTAAGTAAAGGGGACAAAATACAATCTGACTCTTTTACTAACTTTTTAATGACCTAAGTTTGAGTTTTTTCATATACATTTATTAGTTTTTTTTTAGATTTTTATACACGTTATTGTTTGTAAACTCCTGAGAAAAAGGTATTAGAATTTGATTTTGATATTATAATATATTTTATAAATGAATTTATTTTTATGTATTGACAATGTGTAATTTTATGTATGATCAATAAATCAAATGTGGATGTATCAACAAAGTGTTTGGTGTCATGATATTGCACATGTATTTTCAAAAAGAGAATATAGGTTCGAACTTTGAAGACGATACTCAAATTCATAGTTCTTCTCCAACCCATAAATGAGAGAATAATACGTTTAGCATACTCGAACTCACATCTACATACATTAACAACAATATCTATATCAATCGAATCAAGACTTAATGGACAAATTCTTTTTTTTAAATAGAGAGAATGAAATGAAATTAGAGTGACACCAATAAAAATGCTACAAATCCCAAAGTTAACAAACTCCATTGGAGTGACACTACTTACAACACCAAAAGATTGCAATTGCACATACACTTATTAACAAATAGTATATAAATATATATAACCCTTAGTATATTTCTATGTTTATATGCTGGTAGTATCAGTCTGAGCCTCTGAAACATTCACCGGTTAGCTTCCTATAGTTGGTAAATGCCCATTGCCCCATCCTTTACCCCCCCCCCCATATAGAGAATGGGGGGTTTAACATATGAGCTGAGCTAACCCCCAAAAGAAACTTGCTTGTCTTCTTATTCTTCTCTATGTGCTATGGTTAAGAAACAAAAGAAACAATCACTGTGAGTTCTGCAACATAATGAGGCAATATGGTGAGTCATTGTCAAAAAGGAGTTGATGGGGAAGTGAGGCATGTGATTTGCAGAGAGGGAAAATGGGTGGGTTGGGGGGGGGGGGGGGGGGGGGGGATGAAGTCAAAAAATAATGGGTAAATTCTATCCAATATCGTTAAACTATTAGTAGGTTTACATTTTGGTCACTGAACTATTTAAAAATTTTCAATTAAATCATTAAATTGTTAAAATCGTTATTGTATAGTCATCCCTATTCGCATCACTCGAAAGTTCTTCTATTCACCGCGTACAACTTGCCAACCGAACCTTTTTCTTTTGAAAAGAACCTTAGATGAAGTTTACCTAAAAATAATATATGTATCAAAAGATTTGGTTGCCTATTCAATGAAAGGCCCATAAAGTTTGCTCACACCCACATATACATGCATTATATTCCCTTTGGATTCCTTGGCTTTTTTTTCTTTTCTTTTTTAAACTTGGAATAGGTGGAGTAGGAGGATTTTATTCTCTTTTGTGTTTGATAATGAAAGAGATCTTCTCCCATTGAATTGCAACTGTGATTTAGGGTACCCAATACTACTATTCATAGTTGTTTTTGTTGAAACCTTTTTTGGTCTTTCTTTGGGTCCTTTCTTAGTATTATTAGGCTTTTGGTCCCATACATTGTCCCTCTCCAACTTGTTTATATGTACATATGCGAAGTGTTGTTTGTAGGAACTTTGCATACTTTTCAATGGGTTTGTGTTGTTTTCAGTGGTGGGATTTGTATATAGTCCTTGTCCAAAGGTTAAGAGTGACAAAGTGGTTTGAAAAATGACAGGTCCACAAAGCGAGAGTGCTTTGTTAATTGTCTGAGAAAGTGAACCATGTATAACTCAGGAGACAAAGCTTTTATGATAATAACGAACTTGTTGAAGAATCCATTGCAGTGTTGTTTGAATTAGATTGGTTGGATCGAAAATCGGTTAGGGGTTAGTCTGAAAGGTAGCTTTGAACTGGTTAGATTGGAAATCGATATGAACCGCTTGAACTGGCCAAAAAATCGATTAAACCAAATTTTATTTTGAATTTTTAATAATTTTTAATTGAAGCGTTGAACCGATAACCTAATCAATTCGATCACCGGTCTAATTTAAAAAAAATGATCTGCTAGCTCCGAACAGATGACATTCTGTAGACTTCTTTTAAAGGAGTTAAAAATCTATAGGGTCCTATTAATTACATCAAATGCCACTAATTTATCATATAGATTTTCGATTAGTTCCTAAATTTCAAATATCTAATTGAATTTTTAAAATATCGGTATTGTAACAATCAAATTCTTTTATTAGCTTAACTGTTGATTTATGATCTGACATGTAAAATATTTGAAACACGTGAATCAAATTGTAACCACGCATGTACCTACCACATAAACAACTTAGATATGACATGTTAAAAAAAATAGATAGTGTGAATAAATTCTATGAGGGTTTTTTTTTTCAATGCATTCAATTCAAACGGTACATGCAATAGGTACAAATGTGTTTTTGTATATGATCACCATTGTATCTTTCGTGTCTATTTTATAGCTTTTAAAGACCAATATTTTTAAAGTTCGTGATTATCTCAAATAACAATGTCATATTTTTTTTTATACAAAGTCTATAACTACTCAAAATCTCTCTCCAACCCTTAAATAAGAGGATAATGCGGTTCAACGCAATTAAACTCACATCCTCTTGTATCGATAACAATATCAATACAAACTGAACTAAGAATCAATCCGACCTTAATAGTGTTACATTGATGTTGTTGATTTTGGTCATTGCCTTAATAGTGTGATAAGTGTACTTTCGGTTAAAACTTTAATAAAAAGACCTCTCATTGATGAAAAAGAAAAATAAATTTATTTTAATTTATTGACTCTATCTAATAAAATCCAACTTACCTTACCTTTTGGTAAATTATAGTCCCCACCCTATTACCTAGGAGACCCAAAAGATTAATTTGGACCACCATCTTTCCCCCTTTTTTTTATTTGCCTCATTTACTTAATTAATCCCCCTACAATTGGTCTAGATTATTATTTAAAATGAATTACATTAATGGGTCAGAAATTTAGTATTTCTACATTAAAATATTGCATGCATTACATGATTTCCTTTAAAATGTGATCATAATCGGTTGAGTCTTAACTCGATTGATATTGAAATTATTATTAATGCAGTTTACATAGGTTCAAATGCATTGAAGCGCATTATCTTTAAGGGTGTATTTAGGGAGGCTGGCAGAGGCTCCAACCCCCCCTAAAATAAAAAAAAATCCATTTATACCCTTTAAAATTTTTAAAATTTTAAATTAGTAAAGATAAAATCGCACTTTGGCTCCCCTAAAAATGATAAAAAAAAATTTAATTTAATCTTTAAAATTTTGAAAAATATAGGTGTAATTGCATTTTTACTATCGTAAAAGTTACAATTTAATTTTAGCCCCCTAAAAAAAATTTTGCCAGATTATCCTCCTATTTTAAAGGTTGGAAAAGGATTATAAATAGTTCTAGACATTGTATAAAAAAAATAAATAGTCTAAGAACTATAACGAGATTAATATTAAAAAATGTGACTATATTATTTAGCAATTTCTTTTGGCAGTTGTCTAATTTGTGTTGATTTCATCAAATTTTTTGTTTTGATTAGGTGTTTATATTTAATGTATTGGCAAATTGGTGAAATTGATAATGATGTATCATCAAAGAAAATTAAAAATAATTCAATTGACTTCATTTGTAATGATGGGTTGAAATTGTTTGTTATGGGTGTATTAAATATAAATTCTTTAATTATTGATAATATTTTTGAACAAATAATTAGTGATAATATCGAACGGAGGAAAGGGGAAGAAAAAATGGGATAATTTCATGAAAGACCCCTATACTTCGGGGATTATTTTAATGTAGTATATATACTTTTAAAATCTCTATTAAAATGGGCTTTAACTAACATTTGTTAAAGTATTAAGGTTTATATAAAATTAATAAACTTTTACTCTCATCTTTTCTTAACCCATTTACCATTAAAATGTGCTTTGACTAACATTGGCTTGACCCTCTTGTTTTAAGATTGCTTATCAATGGATATATTTCAATTTTTAGAGTTAATTACATCAGAATTATAACTTTCATTCTAAATTATTCCTCAAATTTTAAAATATTCTAATTACATCCTCAACCTATCAAGATTATATCAATAAAGTCTTTTAATTATTAAAATCGTTGATTTAACTGTTAAATTAGATGTCATATCTCATATGACATAATTTAAAATGAAAAGTGGTTTTTGAGGTTTTCGAAGCTTTAACATAAGCTTTATTATTCACTCGCTCTTTTTCCGATTTCTTATAATTTTTAGTTTTTATTTTTAAAAATTATGTGATAATGTTTTACTTTTATTTTTTAAAAATTTCTATTTTAAATTCAATCAACTTGTTTTATAATGATGGGTTGACTTTGTTTGCTATAAGTCAGTTGAATTTACATTATTGTTATCCTATTATCTTTTCTTAACCCATTTTAACTTACATTTCGATTACATCTTCAATCTATTAAAGTTAGATCAATAAAGTACGATAATATGGAAACAATTAGAATAATTTAAAATGAAGATCATAGTTTTGAGGACATCCAGTGAAATTAAACCATCTTTAATTGAACATAAAAGGCAAAATAGGGTAATTGCTAAAGTTGATTGAATGAAGAAGAGAGATTCCTTAGACAAAAGGTTCAATTGGGGGGGGGGGGGGGGGGTGTCCTATACCCATAATGCCACAGTTGAATGACTTTGGCGGGGGGGCTGTCATCATATCTGCAAAGGCCAATTTGGTCTGGTCTTTCATTGATCAATCCCCCCACCCTAAAAATTATGCAATTTAGCCATTAGGGTCATTGACTTTGCTCAACTTGGTGCCTAATTCATTTAATAAAAAAGCTTTATAATGGGCAAATTATGGTGATGGAGACTTCTTGGTTTTCATCAATACATCTATAGATAAGTTGTTGAGGTTTGAAATCAAGATTTATCGACAAAATTTTAAATAATACAAGTCATAAATAGGTTTTGATCATATATGTTATTTTTGACATAATATCTAGAATTATTTATAGCTTCTCCCCAACCCATAAATAGGTGTATAATGCGTTTCAGTGCACTCGAACCCACATCCTCCTGCATTGTCAACAAAGCACATGTCAATTGAGTTAAGACTCAATCAATAAAGAAAATACATTTTTATAGTTTGATTATGGGCTAAATTAGTCATATATGTCGTTTTTTTTCCTTAAGATTTAAGAAAATAAGCCGATTTTGGAGATAGAGTATGAAAAGCGCATCCAGCTCGATGAGCTTTCCGCACAGTTGTTAGAGGATGGATGAACTTTTCCTGACATGTCAACAAAAGCTCGTACAGCTGGACGTGCTTTCACATTCTCTCTTCAAAATCGACCTATTTCTCTAAATCTTAAAAAAATCAACATATTTGATCAATTAACAAAATAAGAGTATATATGACTAATAGTTTATTTCATAGTCCATAGGATCTCCAATAATATTATTATTTGACTTTTAATTTGCATTCTAAATGCATCCATAATATGTATAATAATTATTTATTTATTTTATCAAATCAAAGAACTTTTGTCACTTTAGGACATTGAAGTAGTGTACTCTTGTCCTGTCCTTTTTTTTTTTTTTTTTTGAATGACTAACAAAAAAATCAATATTACTAAGAGTGAATCTGCAGTAAAGATGTTTAAGGGGGTCGGGTGGTATATATGTCCTTCTAGTCGGTGCGATTTGATTTACTTTAATTTAGATTCAATATTTTAAATATCGATCAATTTTATTATTTAAAAAATATTATATTAACATTTATGTTTTTTAATACTTAAATTTAAATAAATAATATTTTATTATTTTTAATGCTAAAACGGGTTATTTGGACAATAGTTTAGACGAATTAGTTTCAGACTTCAAATTTTTTCAAATCGGATCTCAATTCAATTCAACCCATGATCATTTTTATTATCCAAATAAAATCATACAAAATTTTCAATGAAAAATGTAAAATTTTCAATTACTTTTATTTTATTTTATTTATTTTAACATTATGCTTTAAATATTTTACTTTTAAAAATTAAAAATTACGTTTATCAGACTGTCTAACTATATTTCATACTTAACTTTAATTAAGATACCAAACAAATTCCATTACTTTAATTAAATACTTAAGTTTTCGGTTTATCCTTAGAACCATTTTTTAAAACTTTGATATCCTATATTAGTTTAAATTTTATCTCGATCTTCTAAAAATAAATTAAAATAGCATTTAATCTTTGAATTTTACAATTTATTTTCTTTTTGATACCTAAATTTTTTTGTCATATTATTCTTCAAGAATTGACGATTTTATTCGAATTAGTTCATAATTTTTTTGAATAATTTCACTATAAATTCTGATCATATTTATTTTATTTGACACAATACCTAAAACTATTCATAACCCCTCCAAAACCAATAAATAAGAGAATAATGCGCTTCAATATACTCGAATCAATGTTATCCTGTATTAACAATAATGTCTATGTCAATTAAACTAAAATTCAATCGGTTCGGATTAATTTAAGATGTAATGATATAGAAGAAATTATTTTATAAAAGATATGGGGTTTTCGTGAGGTTGAAGTCAGGTTGATAGGACAAGTAGAGCATAAATAGCATAGAATGGAATGAGTGCATGGTGAAAGGAATGCACCGCCCAATATAGTAAATATGGCAACATCATGCTTTTGCATGCTTCACCCCTTTCTTTATTACTATTATTTTATGGGGGGTTTTCTTTAATCATCAAATCAAAACTCCACTTATGAAAGCCTTTTTTCTCGCCATTGATGCTGATTTCTATCATTTCACCCTCTTCCAATTCTTTTTATATTATTTATGATCGATTGAATCTTAGTTCGATTAACATAAGTATTGTTATCAATACAGGAGGATGTGAGTTCGAGTGCGTTGAAGCACATTATCCTACTATTTATGGGTTGAGAAAGGGTTATGAGTAGTTCTAAACGTTGTGTTAAAAAGAACAGATATGATCAAAACCTATTATAAAATTATTCAAAACAAAAAAAAAAATCGAGTGATACATGCATTGACTGCTTGACCCAAACAATTTGATAAGTCCACTTGATTTAACAGCGCATTGTCTTTTTATTTATGGGTTGGAGCGAGATTATGAATAATTCTGAGTATTATGTCAAAAAATTATAAATATATTATTTGTGGTTGAAACTCCCCATGATTGTTAACCTTTATAGTTCTATCCATCTTGCTCAAGTCTTGTAGGTGAAGAAAACGATATTAGAAGAATTAATCGAGACCTAATGTGATTATCAAGCATTAGCGAATCTCAAACGAGAAAAAAAATAGGTTAAATTTTGTTATTAGTTTTTGTACTTTGTGGAACTTGTGGGTTTAGTCCCTATACTTTTTGAAAATTTAGTTTTGAGCTAAACAGTTGCGATTAAATCTATTTGGTTAAATTCAATTACTAGTTTTGTACTATGCGTACAATTGTAGATTTATTCAATATTCTCCAATTGGATCGTTCTAAGTCTCTATACTTTTTGAATTTTGAAATTTTAGTCTTTGTGCAAATGACAATTATTAATCCATTAACTAGATTTTTTTAATGAGTGATATGTGGAAACAACAAGCTAACATGACATTAGACATATAGTAGACATATAGTAATATGTTTGTCCCATCAGATTTTGGAAAGAACAAATCTCAAATTAATGAATTTAACAATTATCACTTGATGATGATTGAAAATTTAAAATTTAAGAACCCAATGAGTGGCTCCAATGGTAAAGAAGATGTTTTTCATCCTAGGAGACCCAGGTTCGAGCACCTGTGCGTGTAAGATGTGTGTGCGTTGTCCAAGGGTTAAGAAAATATGAACAAATACTACAATATAATCATACTAATATATTAAAAAATATAAAATTAAAAATACTTGAATTAAAGTATAAGATCTAAATCCACGTAAAGTGCAAGAAAGAATACCTTAATTTAACCTATAAAGTATGACTCAAATTTGAAAATTCAATTTGATTCTCATTTAGGAGTTCAATCTGAATAGTTTTCAAAATTATCAATGTCTAATGTGACTACTAGACACCAAGATATCTCAAACAAAAAATACTACAACTTTTACTCAAATTAGAAAAAATTTATCCGATTAATTCGAACCTAATCTAAATTTAATCTTAAAAAGTTAATAATCCGAACCAAGAGCAATCCAAATCCAAAAACACTTGAATCATAAATGAATTAAACAGATTTCACAATGAATCAACTCAAAGAAAACCTAACCTAAAACCTAAATAATCGAACCCAAAAATGATTTGAACCCGAATTAATCTAAATCCAAAATAGTTCGATCTATAAATATAATAATGAAGGGTTATTTGATTGTTTTGAGAAATGAAAATATGTTGCTATTTTTGTGTGAGTCTTGAAGTCAAAAGGACCCAAATGCTCAATCCATTTTAGACCAATCAAAAATCCATGGGAGGCTTTAGATTCTTTATTTAAAGTTGGGTTTTTGGTGTAGGATTTGATTCACAGATTTGACAACAAAGAATCATTTGCAAATGTTTGTCCTTGAAAGCAAAGAATTATTCTCTTTTGGGTTTCTTTTTTAAACAAAGATTTAGAATCCTTAAACCATGTTTGGTTAGTAGCTTTTGGCAGTGTTTTGTTAGGCAAAAATGCTTGAGCTTTTGATGAATATATGTCCTAAGCTTTTTTTAATGAGAATGATTGATGATCCGATGATCGGTATAGTGGATCAGTACCTATCTATAAGAAAACGAACATATATTAGATCTAAGTCGATCTAACAGTCAGTATTGGAGATAAAAAAAGAAAGATGTTTGGATTTTTATTCCCAAATTTATGATGTTTAAAGTTGTTTCATGAAAAAAATTGACTGTATAAGAGAATGGGAACGAGAGCTTTTGATTGGTACAGGCAATGCGAACAGTTCAGTACCCATTTTGTGACTTTTTGAAGTGACCGAAACGTAAATTTACTAATAATTTAGTAACATGGAATATAATTTACCCTTATTTTTTTAGGGCTTCCATAGACAAGCAAAGGATAGGTGGTACTTTGTAGGTTTAGGGAGGTAAAGCTTTTTCCATGGAACAAAAATGAAACCCCAGTGGCTAACCATTCTTTTCTTTAATTAAAGTATGAAGATTAATTTTTTTTGTGGCTCGTGGTTATCAATGGTAGAATATATTGTTGAGTTTCGAAGACCTAATTAAAATTTTTAAAAAAATCGAGGCTTGATTAATTCTTTTCAAAAAAAAATTACCATCTTATTGAGAATTTTCAAAACAAAATTAGGCATTTAATTAAAACTTTAAAAAAAATTCAGAGAATTTCAAAAAATTCCAGAGGATGTAATTAATTTTTTTAAAAATTTTGAGGGTCTAATAACATTACTTTTTAACAATGTTATTTAGGTTGTGTTTGGATGGGCGATGAGGTGCAGCGCGTTTAGCTTACTTTTTGTCTTACGTTACAGTATCGTTACAATATCTAATCTCATCGTCACTGCTATTTTTACACTAATAGTATATAAACACACCACCTATCCAAATCCACCCTCAAAGGTGGGGGATTCGCAATGAGTTTGACCCCAAAAAGAAAATTTTCTTTATATAATCCCTTTAATTTTTAAAAAATCACAAGTTAATGTAATAATAAAATTACATTTTGATCCTTCAAAAAGAATTATTCATTTTTTATCTGTTAAAATAATTTCCGAACTTCGCCTCTTATTTTACTTCGAAAGTTTGAATCCAAATACTCTACATAACGTGTCTTATCATTACATTTAATCCGGATTATTGCAAACCATTTCATATGCACCATAAAATATAAAGCAGAAACAATCAAGTCAAATGTCAGTGATGAAGCAGTACAATGGCTGTTTTATAGTCCTCTTATTTCTCTTGTAGGGGCCGGTTTTCTAATTTCATGGAGTTGAGCTCATGAGAGATCAGGTCGAATTGAGTTCGGACCACTCATATATAGTATAAATACTTGTTTAAACTTACTCAATTCAAAATATAAAATTTAAATTTTGTTTAAATACATTTGAGCTGTACCAACAACAAAATAATATAAGCATACCAAAAACTTCAAGTTGGGCTAAACCGAGCTATTACTTTGAACTCGTATTCTAAAAAACTCATCTTTTGGATTTAGTGTTTTTTTCTTTCCAAACTCTTATCGAATATGAAGTGAGTGTCTTCAACTTCATTCAAATAGCACGACCTTTGAACGGATCTAATATATAGTAACAACCTTATCTCCTTGGGCAGTCAATTGAGGTTGGCATAAATTAAAAAGAGCCTAGGCCTACAAACACCAAAACTGGCTTCAGATGGCATCTCCAATTAACTTTTGTTGCTGGGTTTTTATTTATTTTCTTTATTAAAATATTAAAATTCTATATGTACATAACAATTGTTACTTTTTTAAAATTTATATAAATATTATTATTATATAGTATTTTTATGTATTATAAATTAGAAATCAACAATAAAAATATTATAGAAATCTTTATAGTAAAAGTTAGAATATATTTTGCCCTTTTAATAAAAATAAAAAAAAAGTTTACGCATCAATATGCGTCAAAATAAGTTATGTATAGACTCTATGTATAGTTGTCTGATTATACAGCTAATCACGTCAATTTTTAATAATAGATATGAATGAAACATAAAATGACTAATTCATCCATTTCTTTACTAAAAAATAAAATAAAATATAATTTAACTAATAATAAAAAGATTTTCATGATACTTTTAGTGAAAATATACCAAGTCAAGTTCCGACTTTGAATGTTAGAACTCGAACTCAATCCATATTTTAAACAAATGTTTGAATTAGGTACTCAAAATGCAATCAAAATGGCTTTGGAAACTTGAACCTCAAGGCACTTTTAGTTAGTAACTACACATAAAACAACGGCCATGCTAGGAGCTGTTCCAATCATGAACCTTGTAAAGGAAGTTTCACCTTTCCCCCACTCATTCAAACAGAAATCAATCAATCAATCACACCAACAAAGATCATTTTCTCCGGTGCCCATATCCGGTTAAAAGCCCGACAGCACAGGTTAGAAATTTCACCTTACCAATCCGAGCCCAACCCAATAATTTCGAAACCTTTAACCATCTTAATTTACAGGGGGTCATTGACCCCGCTTAAACAACTACAACAATGAACAGCACCTTTAGCCGAAGCCCTCCATTTGAGAAGCTGTGGCACTAACCTAACCCAACTAAATGCCTATTCTTTGCACTCTCTTTATTTTATTTTCTTTCTATTGCTTATAGTTACTTGATGCACAAGTTACGGAATCATTTTGTCACCCTTTCGATTTAATTACCACCCGGTTGTGCTGTTGTTAAAGTCATTGGAGCACAAACAGCTTCAACAGATAGACGCTTTAATATGTTCGGGCATGGATCATGCCCGAAGTTGCTATTGGATATGGTGACTGCACATCGTTGCTTCCCGACACACCTCTGCAAAACATCAAAATCATAAAACATGGTGAGAATTGCATGCAAGTTGTAGGGATGCCCCTTTTTTTTTTTTTTTACGAGGAAGTTGAAATACCTTCTCTAAGATGTCATACGAAGTTGGAGCGTGACATGGGCCTTGTTGGTAATTTCCACAAGTTCCTAAAGGAGTTCCGAAGCTAGCGAATTTGATTGAAGAGATAGCTTGTCCGGGACTACAGTGTAAATGAACCTTTGGCCTGTGGAACTCTTCGGTTTTTCCGTAGCTTTCAATTTGCCAGTTCTTGATATTTGGGTGGTACTCCGATATCTCAGCACAAACAGTGGACACGGATCTTTTTACAAGTGAGATTTTCGAGGGATCTCCTCCGAACTCCTCAAATAGAACTAATAGATTTTGTGTCGGTTTCAACCAAGACCGAGGAACATGGTACCATTTTTGGGTAGGTTGGCCACAACCAAGCTGACACTTCGTTGGTCGAAACGTTCCAGAATAACTACAGCCACTGCAATCACCATGAGCATATGCGGTCCAATATCTACCGATGCTCTGCCCGTTAATCCATATTTGACCTTTTCCCATACTTTCCATGTCCAAAGCCAACGGCTCGTCACCCTCGGGTGCATTGAAATAAGCCTGCAATATCGAAGGGGAAATTGTCGAACTTGTAGAAGCCAATAACTTATACCAGAACTGTATATACTATTCGGTTTTATTTACCTTATGCCATCTTAATGGCTGCTGTGTTTGTGCTGCCAACAATCCCTCCATCCACTCGACAGACGAAATACCATTCGGTGAGTCGAGATTCAAGGCCTCTCCTTTGAGTCCAACCTGTTCAAAGTGGCAATCATGATGAAACTCATTCGCTCATATATACACGCGCACACACAGACACACACAAACATAGACCACTACCTGGTATGTCCACTTTTGCCATGATAGGTCCCGTTTTCCTTGGTCAAGTCCATGCAATGCAACTGGACCTAGGATTCCGGTGTTCCATGTCTCAAAGTGGCCACCTACGTTCTTCAATTACCAAAAATGAGCAGTCAGGTTCCCGGTATAAAGCACAATAACCATGCCATTTCAAGGTTTGTTAATTCAACAAGTTGGTGCATAAAAATGTGCCATTTTACGATATCTTAAATATGTGATCGGCAGTACATAATATTAAAGGTTGGGGAGATCAAACTAACCGGTAATCCAACAGCAACACTCAGCAGCGCGATTTTGTTTGTTCCTGCACGCAGATTGACCTTCCCGGTGAATGTGAATCTCCTATTTTCCCTCGTTCCGAAGGCAGAACCTGTTACCATTGTGATACAATTATTATTTCCGAAAAAAAAGATCGTTCGAAAGGCATAACCATGTAGACGTACCTGAAAGCTGTCCATTGATAAAGATGTGTACTGCATGACCTGTTGATTGAACAATGAGAGTGGGAAGTTCTCCTCCGCGAAGGAACGATTCAGATGAACCGATGTCGACACTGTAGCATATAACATACGATTGTTAGACATTTCTGAATTTAAGAATCAGTAAGCATCGTAAAAGTAAACTAAAAACGAAACTTGCTACATCAGTCTCACCTAGTAATGTACCATAGATAATCACTTGCATCCCTAGTGACATTTATTTGCTCGAGCAAACCATTAGCACTTATGGTTAAGCTATCATCTAACGCGGAAGTATCTTCATCATAAGTTTCCCACGAGAACATCTTAGCATTCGTAGGCAACATCTGCATTTGTGATGTCTGAACTCCAACCTGAAAATGACAAAAATAACCTTATCATTCATTATTCAAGAAATCCTTGAACTTTTTTAAAAAGACAGGTCATTTCATAAATATTGTACCTTGGCCGTATTGAACACTACATTCCTACAATCGGGAAGGATGCTGATGGACCAAGGAGGTAAGTTATAGTGCATGTTGTTAAATAACACTCTCGTGGCAGATTCGATATCGTAGTTTGATAGGAAAGCCGCACAATCTCCTGATTCTGACGTGTACGTATGAGCCTAGGAAATGTCAAACAATGATTTAGATTCAGTGAACAACTAAAGACCCCGAAATTTCTCGAAGCAGTGGAGTTTACAAAAAGATACAGAAACCTGTTGGAAGTTTCCTAGTGAAGTGACAACGGGATCAGCTGAAACTAAAGCTCGTTCGCACATCTTAACAGCCTTGTGAAGCTCCTTTAGATGACCATACTTCGGTTGTCTAATCAAACCTGTCAGATTTTCAAGGAAAGTAATTAGTAATACATTAATCCAGCCTACTAAAACACGAGTCCTTCACATAAAACCAGCTGTGATTTTTGTCATTGTGAAGCCTTCACAGATAGCTCTTTTTCTCACCATATTCATCAACTGGAGCATCGTAATCATAACTGGTAGTGATGAAAGGACCACCGGCTGTACGACCAAAATTGGTGCCACCGTGGTACTGTTCCACATTATAAAACAAGTAAATTGGATTAAAGAGAATCCGGTTTCCATCATATATTTTCTTAGAAAATTATTATCAAAAACCAACCATGTAATAATTAACAAAGGATCCTCCTTTTTGAATGAATCGAGCAACGGCAAATGCCAAATCTTCAGCCGGCCGATGATGAAGTGGACCACCAAAGTCCGAGAACCTTTTGAATAAAGATCGCATCAAAATGGTTGGACTTATTTCACTCAAAATAAGGTTGTAAATACATATAAACACAAAATGAACTTACCATCCACTCCATGCTTCGGTCCATATTGTTGGCTTGTACGGTTTATTCGGTTGGAATGCATCACAATAGAAACCGTTGCACGTGTTTATCTATTACATGTCATCATTTTGCAAATCAATATCGAGACTTAAAGAATAAAAATGACCATAGAGAAAGAAACCAGCGATGATACAATATAGATTCGAGGTCTAAGTACTTACCACTGGATCTGGGGCATCATCTTCCTTGCACATCACCCAAGGAACCCCGGTTCCTGTTTCTACCGCCATTTGTGCTGCCCACATAACGTAATTATAACCAGCAGCCCCTAGTAATTTACTTTGTGCCCCATACTCATTCTCGATCTGAACTCGTAAATTTTTTTAAGGAAAAGGATTCATATTGCCATTGTAAGTACACCATAGATTAACAAAATATATAGTACTGTAAATTAGCATAAAAGCAACTAAAATCTGTACCTGAGAAAGAATAATGGGGCCACCCTGGGACTCGAAAAGGTTATGGCTCTTCATCAGTCCAACAATCTTCTCGGTAAACCCTTGCATAGCTCTCTACAAATAATGCATAAACGATCCTTACTTATGGAAACATTGTTCAAACATAGTCAGTTTTAGTGTTTTATCATTCTTATGCATGTAGAGGTCACTTTGGTCCCAAAAGAACAACACATAAAGTGTTAGAATGCGGATTGTTCTAGAAAGGGCAGTAAATTTTATAAAATTATAACTTAGTATATGGTAAAATAGCACTTTGGCTCCCTTAAAAATGATAAAATTTTATTTTAGTCCTTTAAAAAATTATAAACATATAAGCTAGTAAAATGATAAGTTTGCACTTTAGCTCTCATAAAAATATGTAACTTAATTCCAACCGCCCCCCCCCCCTAAAAATATTCTATCTTCGCCCCTATGTTCTAGCTATCTCTATTTCAGGACCCACAAATGTTTTGTAAATCTTGTAATTTAGGACATAAGGATCAAATGCCATTAGAACCTGTTCTTATATGTGAAATCTTTGATGTACGGGGCATAGATTTTACGAGTCCTTTTACGATACAACAGTTAAAATATCTACTTAACAACTAAAATTTTATTTACCTTCAAGTAATTCAGCTCTAACTTTGCCATGCATTAAGAACAAAGGAAAATGTATGTGTGTGTATATATAATTATACAATGAAGAACACAGCAAAAGGGGATTACCTTGAAAGGCTCATTATCTGTTCTGAAGCTAATGCCTGGCACAAATTTTAACCACACAGGGAACCCTCTGCATATAGTAATAATCTTTAGAACATATATTCATACATACATACATGCATGCATGCATAAATACATACATACATACGATAAGAAAAGGGAAATTAAACAGAGATTTAGATCTAACCCAAAGTTCCATTCAGCACAAACATAAGGTCCAATACGAAGATGAGCATAAAGACCTGCTTTTTGTACTGTTTTTATGAATCTCACAAGGTCATATCTTCCTTCAAAATTATACTGCAAAAATAGTAACAAAAATTAGGAAAAAAAAATATAAACTTTATATTATAAAAGAAAATAATGGAAAATAGAGTAATACATTTCCAGGAGATGGTTCATGGACATTCCAAAAAACATAAGTCTCAATCACATCAAGTCCACCATCTTTAGCTTTCTGAATCAGATCTTCCCACATCTATATATAAAAAAGAAAAGGAAAAACACAAAAAACCCATTTTTTATATCTTAAAAAAAAGGACCCAAAATGCAAATTTCAATCAAAATGAAACTTTAAAAAGTATGTACATCAGGTGTGCTTCTGGGATAATGAATAGAACCAGAGAAAAGGATTCTTCTTTGACCATTGATAACTATAGCTTTCTTATCATAAGTAACACTGGTTTGAACAAGTTGAGGACTTAAATAGAACAAAGCTAAGCAAAATGCAAGTAGAAGCTTTGAAAATGAGGTTCCTTCCATGGCTGAACAGCTCAAAAAACTCAAGCTTTAAGCTTTAATGGAGGAAAAAAGATGGGGTTTTTGAGCTGGTTGTGGTTGTGGTTTAATGAGAGTAAAGTTGAGAAGGAAAAGAACCCATTTTCATACAGAGACAAGTGAGACTGTGAGCAGAGACACCTTTATAAATGACAAAAGAAAATGTGTGTACAGTTTTTTAATTCACAGCTCACTCAAAGTGTTTTTCATGGACATTGTTACAAATTCAATAAAGAAAAGAAAACAGTGAAAAAGGGTATCCAATAAAATAAAGATGGAAGCTTTAAAAACAATTACTTCACTTTAAGTGAAGATTTTACCCAAATTTTATATAAAAATTATTTTTGAGTTAATGTTTGATTTCAAAGTTTAATTTAATATTTTTTTTATAATTTTGTATTAGGGTTGGAAGGAGAGAGTAGTTAGTGGACATATCTTCGAAAATGAAAAAATTTTCTTGTAATTTTTACTTAATTCTTTTGTCCCAATTATATATATATATATATGTTTTTTTTACTAGCTCACGTGTCAAATATTTATTGGACCACATAACACTAATTGCTTTAGGTACCAATTTGAGTTATGAAACTAAATCGAGGTGCTAAATTGAAAGAAAAAAACTTAAATGCCAATTTAAACTCTAAAAATAAGCTCAAATGTCAAATGGTATATTTTACTTTTTTTTATAAATAAGAAAAACAAGATTAAAAACATATTAATTTTTTTTTACACATTTCCTAAATTATTCATAATATTTTCACGATTTCAAATTTTGACTTTTTTTCTTAAAAATAGATAAATTAATTTTTATATGTTGAAGTAAAGAGCAAATTGATCTTTCTATTAAAAATGAAATCAATTTCTATTGTTAAAAGTTTGTTCTTATTCGTTAGAGTAAGATACACGTGACACGTCATGTGTAACAATTTAATTATTATATCAACCATGTCAATTTTTAATCGTAAAAATAAATAAAATTTTCATAAAAAAATTATTTTACTATTTGATCTAACGAGTACAAAAATTAATTTATTTATTTTTAAATAAATAAAATAAAATACAATCTCACTATTATGAAATCTCGTACTTTTACTAACATGTTGACTTTCCAGTTGTAAAATTAAATTAATATATTTAATATGATATTTAATTCCAAATTTAACCTATAAATAAACTTACAAAGCCGACCGACAACACCCTTATTATAGCACTACTGTTCATGGTTTGACTCGTTAATATACCTTTGACTTAGGGGTATTATGGTCATTTGAATTTGCCTTCCGTTGCCGCTGCTGCGTGCTACACCTGTTGCCTGCTTTTCTGTCATTGGGGTCCCTCCACTTTCCTTCCATTTTAATTATATTTAGGATTTATTTCACTGAAAGTCCTCAAGTTATAACCTAATTTTAAATTAGTCTTGAACTTCAAAACGTTTAAATCGAGTCATCAAACATCAGTAGCATATCAATTAAGTCCTTATACTAGTGTAGTAATTGATTTAGGTGTTAGCATATCTTTTAACACGTTTGCGTTACTACACAAAATAACAACTTAGATATAGTATGCTAAAAAAATAATATTCGTCCATAATTTTATTAAGATCGTATATATTTTTAACACGTCATATCGAAACTATCTATGAGTCAAACACATATGTTTACAATTTGGTATATTTATTTTAACATATTATATCTAAACTTGTATTTAAATCAATGATTAAATTGATAAAAGAACTTGATTAATAATATAATATCATTACTTCGAAGTAGATAAATCCAAGAGAGTAAACAAACATTAACCCTTAAAAATAAAAAAATTATATTTTAAATCCTTCAAAGATAAACAAATTTATAAATTAATATATAATAAAATTTTCTCAGTTGAACTTTTTTCAATCCTTCAAAGATAAACAAATTTATAAATTAATATATAATAAAATTTTCTCAGTTGAACTTTTTTCAATCCTTCAAAGATAAACAAATTTATAAATTAATATATAATAAAATTTTCTCAGTTGAACTTTTTTCAATCCTTCAAAGATAAACAAATTTATAAATTAATATATAATAAAATTTTCTCAGTTGAACTTTTTTCAATCCTTCAAAGATAAACAAATTTATAAATTAATATATAATAAAATTTTCTCAGTTGTATTTTTCTCTCTCTCTCAGTTCTATTATTGTGACAAAATGACACAAGTTGATATCACCATTGTATTCTTCTCCAAAGTCAAAACAGTCCTTCACTTAGATCCTTTATTATATATATATCAGTTAGATATTTTATAATATTTTATAAATATATGTTTGATATCAGTGACTGGACTTGTCCATGGTCGAGCGTGATCTGACTCGAATGTCCGTTTAAAAAGTAAAAAAAATTTGATAAAAATATAGGTTCGAAAAATAAATTTGAGTAAAAAAAATACTCGTTTTCTCTCGAGTAAGGTTTTTTGGCTTGAGCTTGACCTAACTCGAATTTAAAAAAAATTGTTGTTTTCTCACTGTTTTACTGTCATTTCGGTATTATATTGCTAGTATTTTGTTGTTATTGTTTGAATGTTGTATAACTCTTATTTAATTGTTAATTTTACTACTATTCTAGATACATTTACTTGTTAAGTTAAACTTGTATTAATATTATTTAAGTATAATTTTTTTAAATTTATTTTAATATGTTTACTGTTTTTGATGTATTATATTTTTAAAATTTTTTATACGGGCTGAGTGCGAATTTATAGCTAGTCTAGCAATACTTTTTAAAAGTGTTTTTGAGTCAAAAAGTACTTTTGAGAAAAAATTCAAATTTTTTTTATATCTTTTTGGCCAAAAAAGTACTTTTTCAAAGTATTTTTTTTATGTCAAAAGTCTTTTGTTTAATAATATTTTTATTTTAAAAATATTTTTTATCTCAAAAATACTTTTGAGAAACAATATTAAACAAAGCCTTAATATTTATTAATTCGGATGGAATTTGAGTAAAAATTTAAATTTATTATTCGAATTGAATCGATTCATCATGAATAAGTCTATCAGTGACCACGGTAGTTGATCATCTTTTCAACTTTCTTACCTGTCATTTCCCTGCAGAAAATAAATATTCTATTCTGCCATTTTGCTGTTTTATTTATATAATTAATATTTTACAATATCTTTGTCTTATTAAAAAGTAAGCCATCTTCATGTGGTAATGCCATCATATTGAAGCTTCCTTTTTGAAGAATATATTTATAAATTGGAAAAATAAAATTATACTTACAAAGAATATTCTTGTCAGCCAATTTTTTCAGTCTAAAAAAATAAAATAAATGTTCTGAAATTAAAAAAAAAAAAGTATTTGCAATAAATGCTGCTAAGTGAAACAATGAGTATCGCAAAAAATCAGTTAATTTTATTATTGTTTTAATGTGTTAAGTAAAGATTAAATTTAGTATTATATATTAATCTTAAAAGGTCAGCAGAATCATTATAGAAAAAAAATTAAATCTTGAATCCTAAATCTCGAGCTCAAGGTTTGAAGTTTAAGGTTCGAGATTTAGAGTAAAAAGAAATCATTAAAATCATGCATCAATGACATGAAAAAATTACGGAATTGTTATTAAATAATTGGGAATGAAGGATGGATAATGTGATGGAAATGGTTCATAAAATAATTTCTCCATGAGTAGATATCTGATATGGGCAAGATGTTTGTTATTTACAGGCCACGTATATTTATCCCCCAACTTGTCTAAATCAACTTAGGATGACAAAATATGAATAGACGGAGTAAGTTACGAGTAGTCCGATAGTATCCCTTAAAAGTTCTGAGACGTGGAGAAAAAGAGGCCAGGATCTGTCTTCTTCTCAACCGTCTCCTACTCCACCCATATTCCTATCACTTTAATTTACTTATAACTCTCCGCCTTTCGAATAAACCGTCACAAACTACTGTTTGTATAAACAGAAGTCAAACCTAGGATTGATTACATAGAGCATAGTGTTATGAACTATCTTTATGAAACTGCAAAACCAAGTTCAAAGCCCTCAAATCCAGTGGAGTGGGGGTATCAATCCCAAGTGTAGATTATTTATGAAATCATCCACTGCCGTTATTGCTCATTTATGTCCTCTCCTATTCATCAGTATAACGTTATTATATTGCCATTTTTTAAAGGAAAGCAATTAAAATTAAGGGAAAATTCTGGTTTTGATCCTTTTACTATACTCAAATTCGAGAAATCTGCATCAATTAAAGGTCATAATTAATTGAAATAGTTGATGAGATCATAAATGTGGAGGTATAAAAAAAAAACAAAAAACAAAATTTTAGTATAATAGAAAAACCAAAAAAATCACGATTTAACCCCTAAATTAATGAAAGGAAAAAGTTTCGTTTCAAAGTGTTTTTTTTTTTTTTTAAGGAAAAGTTTCATTTTAAAGTTTTTCATTTATGTTGTAGCTTTTTATGGTTTGTAAAGACCATTTTTCTTCAATCCTTTTTATACAAAGTGAAAAGATTGGCTTTGAAAGTTGCCCTACATCCACCTAACACATTTTTAATCTTCACTTCAAGTTTATTTCGGATCGAGTTAATTTCGATATTGTTAATTTAGGTTTTAAAATTTTTCGAGTTAATTTTAAATTTGAATCATTTCAAATTTATGTTATTATACATTTAGATCATTTCAAGTTTAAATTATTTTAAATTCGAATCAATTTGAATTATTTCGAATTCAAACTATGTTGGGTTCAAGTTATTCTATATATGAATTGTTTTTTGGTTTAAATCAGTTCGATTGGGATAAATTTGAGTTCTAAACAGTCTAGGTTAATACTATTTCAAGTTACTTCCTCAATACATTTCAATTCTAACTCATTTAGATTATTTGGGTTAATTTGATTTTTGATCAATTTATGATTGAACTCAAGATGCAATTTTTTTATAAACAAACAAGTTTGTTTTGTTTGGGTTTGAGTCAAACTCAAACCAGAATTAACAGATCTATTAATTTTTTATTGAATAATCTCATTATATGTTTTGATTATATATGCTTTTTTTCACATATAGTCTAGAATTACATATAATTCCTTTTTAATCCATAAATAATAAAATAATACGCTCAAACGCATTCAAATCTATATACCTCTATATTGATAATAATGTTCATGTCAATTAAACTAATAAATAATTGACAAATTTAATGTTGATTTTAGTAAAGAAATTTTTTCTAAAACCGTTGAAGGTTAATAATTTGCTACGTTGCACAAACTTTTAAGCTGAAAATAATAATAAAGTTAAATTAATGATTATTACAGCGAAAAAAAAATATGAACCGTTAGAAATGGAGAGGCGTTAGAACAGTTGATTTAACGGTGATGGTGAAGTGTAAAAGAAAAAAAAGCGCCAATGTCAAAGATGGTTCCACGTGTCTAATGTATGTGGGTCTTGATTTTGATTGGTTGGCAGTGTGATGGTTACACGTGAATATCAGTAAGTTCGAGGGGCCCAATTTTCTTCATTAATTCTTTTGTCGGTGGACGTGCCGCGCGTGACTTTTCATTTTCGCCTTTCTTTTTCTATATTATAGATTAAGAGTTCAATTGTATATTATTTATTTTATTTAAAAAATTAGTGAATTAGTCATTGTATGTTATATCAAAAAGTAAATTAAAGAGCAAACTGATTATTTATGTTAAAATTTTCATCTATTTTTATTGTTAAAATTTGACGTGGTTGATAAAATATTACACGTAATGTGTCACGTGTATCTTATGCTGACATATAAGGATCGATCTTAAACAGTAAAAATCAATGGGATTTTTCTAAAGACTAATTTGCCCATATTTTTTAGTAAATGAGCAAAGTACAATTTAACTCCTACCATAAAGACATCCATGATATTTTTATCACTTTTATATATAGTTACAGACAAATGTGTAAATGAATGAGACATAGGCACTCATAAACTACTCAAGTTCAAATTAAGAAATTTTAATTTTGATTCAGTAATTATCAAACTTGAACAGTTTCAATTATGAGTCAAGTTGAATTTGATATTAATAATATTCAGCTTGAATGATTCAAGGGTTTTATTGAGTTTTTTATTTTCAATATATATTTTAGACATTTTTATATTCTTAAACTACGTTATTTCTCTCATTGTGTTATTAACCCTAAACTTAATTATTGACTAGAATTTGAGTTCGAGCTTAAGTATAAAAGTTGACAAACGATCTTAATTGAGTTCGAACTCGAATAACTAAATTATATCTCGAACTTAAAAATGAATGCTCGATTGAGCTTGAATTGAGCATCAAACTAGAATTTCAAATTGAACTCGAGCTTAAACTTAAAAATAAATGTTGAAGTAAGCTCGAGTTTAATATCTAACTTCAAATTTCAATTCGACACCTCTAAAACAAGGAAAATTACCAAAAAAATATAATTAAAAAGAATTAGCGAGCTGCGTTAAAAGCCGTTAGTTTTCCCTGCTTGGAACTGTTTTATTACTGTCGGTGGGAATCATTCCGTTATAATGAATTGTCGATTTTGCCCTACCGATTCTCGATTTGGAATATTCGTACGAGGTGTACAGATAGGATCGTCTGCGGTGAAATAAGGAGCAATTGAACAAGTAAAGTTATATATTGGATTAATTCCACAATAAGCCCTCAAGTTATAGTCTAGGTTCTAAATTGATCTAAACTTCATTACATTCTAATTGAATCTTTAAAGTATCGGTAGTGCATCAACTAGGTCCTTTCTTCAGCCTAATCATTAGCTTGGATGTTAAATGTTAGCACATATCTAATGTGAACCATATTTAAAACATGTGGATCAAATTATAAATACATGTATATTTTTTGCCAAGACTTGCTTGGAGCAATGGTTAGAGCTTCTGTCTAGTACTTAGATGACACGCGTTCAAACCTTGTCATCCCCCTCCCCTGTCCTTGATATTGTAATGATAAAAAATATATTGTTCATTTTGTTTAACACGATAATCCATTTGATTTATACAGTAGATAAACGCGTTCTTACAATTTGACTTGCTTGCTTTAAATATGTTTCACGTTAGATTCGAGAAAACATTTAAACTTAATTGATACAATATTGATATTTTGAATAATCAATTAAAATATTATAATATTTAGGACCAATTTAGATATTTTTTTGAAGGAAGGGACCAAATTAAAATTAATTGTACAGTGTGGAGATGTTTGGTAAATTTAACCCTACTAGTTTATTTGAAGGAAGGGGATATATGCCGGATGGCATCACATATTTGCCACCACGTGCTTTAGATTTGATATCTTTTGACTTTTTACTTTAACTTTGACCTTTTGGATTTTAAAAAAAAAACTTTGCCCTTTTTATTTATTTACTTTTAGGGTAAACTACACCCTAGTAGCAAGTTTATGTTTTTGCCACTAAACTTCAAAAAGTTATAAAATAGTCATTAAACTATTCAGAAGTTTTCATTTAAGTCACTGGATTATTAAATTTGTTGTTTTATGGCCTTCTTTATTCGCAATACCTACACTAATCGAAATCTCTCATTCTCCTTCTCTTCTACAGTTTCATTTTTTTATGAAACGGTTTTGGACATAACGAATTTTTGAACCAAAATCTGAATAGCTTTTTTCTTTGATCTTTGACTGTTAGATCGACTTATGTTCTTTTACTTGTGGATGGGTATTAATTCACTGTACAAATAATTGAATCGTCACTTGAAGCTCGCTAGCTAGAGTTTAAAAAAACCCTAACAGTCTAGTGACTTGAATAAAAACTTTATAATAGTTCAATGATTAAATAAAAACTTTTAAATAGTTCAATGACAATTTTGTATCTTATTAAAATTGAGTGACCAAAACGTAAACTTATTAATAGTTTAGTGACCTTAAGTGCAATTTACCCTTTACTTTTGTAAGTTTGAAAGTATATATGATTAGGGATGCCATTCGAAACATGAATTAAAACATTTGCATATATTCGATTTATTTTTAAGTATTTGGATAAGCGAATATGAATAGAAATTTTTGGATATATTTAAATTTGCATTGCTTATTCAGATAATAAATTTAGATATCCAACTCTGCATCAAGATTGTAGATTCTGGTTCGAATATTCGACGGATGTAAAAAGGGATAAATATAAAAACTATACATGAACTTTTCTCCAATGAGCAATTTTATACATGAATTTTGATTTTGTGCGATTATACACATGAAATTTGAATTTCAGCCCATATGTATAAATAAAACTTTGATTTTGGATCAATTGTACACATTTGAAAAAATGAATACATACAATTATTATCATTTCAGATTAATATAATTGTTTGTGTATGCAATATATTAACGTAAAATGGTGCTAATTCGATAATGTCGTTAGCGATTTGTGAAAACTGAATCAAATCAAAATTTTATTTATATAATCGCACAAAATCATAGTTCATATATGACATTACACATTTGATCAAAATTCCCGTATAATTTTAATATTTATCCCTGTTTTTATAACTATATACTTTTATATTTTACAATAAGTGTTTTATTATTATTATTTAGAAGCAAGGCCCCAACTTCGCTCAACCATAATTATTTTGTCCAATGGCTAAAATCATTCCGGCCTATTTATAAAATTATTTTATTGAAGAGTTGTTATAAAAGTATTCTTTAAGATGAATCAATATATATTTTATTTATAATAGCTAGAAACTTTTTATTACTCACCTTGGCGATACTTTTTCCAATTTATTATTTTAAAAGAAATAATAGATTAATGTTACGGTGTTTGTTGATTTACTATCCAATTATTCGATTGGGTTTCGATTTGTAGCTTGTTCGGTTCGCATTTTGAGTTCACACGTGAGGTGTTCGCATCCTTTCATGAGTTCGTGTGGGGTGGGTTCGCACTAC
The DNA here is from genome assembly GCA_005610355.1 of Gossypioides kirkii. NCBI lineage: Eukaryota > Viridiplantae > Streptophyta > Magnoliopsida > Malvales > Malvaceae > Gossypioides > Gossypioides kirkii. The sequence goes on from CP032248.1 coordinate 40,333,356, forward strand.
CATGCAAACGAACCCACACGTAAAAAACACATGTTAATCTTAAAATAGAGTACGTGTTGACATATTAATCTTTGAGTTTCTCGAGAGGATATCCAGAAATTTCTCGTTGGTCAATCGTCCAATCATGTCCATTGGGTTCTCATTAACCTTGCAAACATTGTTGTTAAGAGTCTTTTCTAACCATGAGCTACTTCTTGTCTCAGGTGACTAACAATATGGTCAACAGTTGTTCTAACTAAATGCTCATGGTTTTATGAGCTTGGACTAAGAACGGTAAAAAATTCTAAACCCGATGGGTTCTGACCTAACCCGATTTGAGAGGGTTATTATTAGATTTCGGGATGAACCTAATTTTTCAATTAATCGAGTCGAGGTTGAGTTTTGAAAAAACCTGATCCATATATAATCACCAAAATACCCTATATATAAAATATTAGTTTGAATATATATGATAATAAAATTTATATTAATACAATTATACTTAAAAAACTAATAGTATATTAAAAATAAAAAAAAATGTCATATTGATAAAAATATAAAAAATTAAAATTTGTTACATGTTTGTATAGTTTTCGGATTAGGTTAGATTTGAAGTATCCGGGAATGTCTTATATATATATATATATTATATTAAAAAAATGGACACTCAAACTTATTTATTTTTCTATTCAATAGAATAAAAAAAAGAGATGAATAGGATCCAAAATAACGACAGATATATATAAAAAAAAAGGCTCGATCACACCCATTCTTAATCCTAAATAGAATGTAACAACGTAGGGATCCATATATAAACATAGTATCTATTTAAATATGATCGAATGATCTCCTCTCATAATGAGAATATATATAGCTTTATTTTGATCTGATCCGATATGAAATAAACTCATAATCTTGAAACCAACTCAATCATCAGGTGAGTAAATTAATATTTGATTTCGAGTCAAGTTGAGATCGAATAATGTCGGGGTGTATCAGATTAGAGTCGGGACGAGCAAAGAACCACTCTGCCTCGCCCGATTGCCATCTCTAGCTTGGACTTTCTTTGAGCTAAGCCCAAAGAGAAACAAAGTTAGGATTTGGATTGAAAGCCCATTGAAATCCCTCATTGTGTCCTTTGTTCGCTATCTATTAAAAAACTGGGTTTTGGGCTTTTGGGGCTGCTTTCATTTGAGCTTCATAATCACACAGAGCTGTGGTAAATTCTCATTTCTTGCATTAAAGATCCTTTAATCACAGAGTCTAAAACGCAATGCTTTTCAAGCCGAAATCAGTTCGAACCCACTTTTCTGGGTTAATTTTCTTCCAAAATTATCAACGAAATCTCTGGGTAAAACCCAAGCATAGTTATGGCAAATACAATGAAGAAGACGATGATGATAAAGACCCAAAGCTTCGAAACACGAAAGAGAACCAGTTAGACTATTTTTATTTGTATAAGAGCAAAGGCCAACATTTGCTCACTAATGCACGGATTCTCGACGCTATTGTTCGAAGATCGAACGTAAAGCCTACTGATACCGTCTTGGAAATCGGACCCGGGACCGGAAATCTTACTGTCAAGCTACTGGAAGCTGCCGAAAAGGTTGTCGCCGTTGAAATTGATAAGAGGATGGTGGATGTTCTTCAAAAACGCGTTGCTGAGATTGGGTTGCAAGAGAGGCTCAATGTAAGTTTTGAAAAAAGAAAAAAAAAATGTTAGGTGTTTGATGAAATGCCTAAGTGAAAGTTTGAAGTTTTAATTTTGTTCAGGAAGTAGTCTTAAGCTTTGTTAGGTGCTTATTTTGCTTTTACTAATTGCACCAAATGTCCCAAATTATTGGCTAGATTTGAAAGGTCTCTAAAATTTTCATTGAATATGATGTGGAACATGACAAGTGTATGTAATTATCGTAAGAACAACATGAACTGCTTGAATTTAACTTTGGCGTGGTAGATATTAATTTTGAAATGACATGAAACATGACACTTATGTAACTATCGTATGATGTCCATGTACCGCTTGAATCCGACCTGCTAGTAACCTGATAGCGGTAAGATGTTATTAATAATTTAGCTTGTGTTTGGATGGACGGTGCGGTGCGATGTGTTTAGTTTATTTTTTGTCTCACGCTACAGTATCGTTATAGTATTTAATCTCAGCGTCACCGATGTTTTTACACTAACCGTAGGTAAACGCACCGTTCATCCAAACCCAACCCTAGATTCGATGTAGAACATGACAAGTGTATCTAACTATCATTAGAACCGCATGAACTGCTTGCTTGAATTTGACTTGTTAGGTGATAATCTGGATATGATGTGGAACAAGACATATATGTTCTATAGTGTATACTGCATGAACGGCTTGAATCTAATGTGTTAATGGTCAGATGTTATTACATGTAAAAGAAAAATCTTTGTTTACAGGTTATATGCAAAGATGCAATGAAGGCTGAGTTTCCTCAGTTCGATCTTGTTGTGGCCAACATTCCTTATGGAATATCTTCCCCTCTCATAGCTAAATTGGTTTATGGAAGGAACCCTTTTAGGAGTGCAACATTGCTTCTTCAAAAGGAGTTTGCACGTCGGTTACTTGCTGAGCCCGGGGACTCAGAGTTCAATCGATTGGCCGTGAATGTGAGCTTGGTAGCCGATGTAGAATTCGTCATGGATGTAAGCAAAAGGGAATTCCTTCCTTGCCCGAAAGTTGATTCCTCTGTTGTAATAATCCGACCGAAACCTGAACTCCCTGATGTTAATCTTAACGAGTGGAGGGCTTTCACAAGGACTTGTTTTGGCAAAAAGAACAAGACCCTTGGTGCTACCTTTAAGCAGAAGAAGAAGGTGATGCAGCTACTGAAATTGGCTAAAACAACGAGCTCGAATAAAGAAAATCCTCCGACGGGGAATAACTACGAATGTGATGAGTATTACGATGGCAAATACGAAGATGAAGATACCGATGGTGAAGAATGTTTTGCATCCTCTACCTCTGATATTGAAATGAACTTGTTTAAGGAGAAAATTGTTGGGATTTTGAGAAAAAGTGGGTTTGAAGATAAAAGGCCTTCAAAGGTGAGTAATGAGGACTTATTACATTTACTCGCTTTGTTTAATCAAGCTGGAATATATTTTCATGATCATGTTAAACCAAATGATTTAGGTAATGCAAATGCTGCTTATCTTTCATAGCAGCTTCATCATTCTTATATTCTTTGTCTTGTTTGTGTTTCTATCTCTTTAGTGTTTCACTAAGGGGGAGCAAAACTCGGGTCAAACTGACTAAATCGACTGAACTAGTCGGTTTCAGTTTTGTCAGGTTAGTTTATTTGGTTGCAGTTTTAGGTTGGTTGTAAAGGTTGGGTAAAACGATTTAGTCAGTTTGATTTTCAAAACCGAGTTACCTGAATTAATCGACTTTAAAATATTTAAACCCAATCCATATCCAAATATATCATTTAAACCTAAACCCAATACCAAAAAAAAAAATGATAATGTAGGTTAAGTCGGTTTATTCTGCTTCAATTTCTAAAAAAATGAAGTCAAATTTTTTGAACCAAATCAACCGAAGCGTCCGATTATTCACCCTTAATTTGTTCAATTGCTGCTTAAATGATTATGAGTTTTTAAAACACGAATTCTGATGGTATGGGTAAGTTGTGAAATAAGAGTAGTTAATATGTTTAATAGCTGTCGTTTTGTAATTAAAAGTTGAGAAGTATAAAGATTAAAATGATCAAATGAGAAAAAATAAACTACATCTATAATTTTAAGCAAAATACATAATTAATAGCAAAATTTAACTGAACGAATTTAACTAAATGTGTTCATGGGCCAAGCGACTTATCTTACTCAACTAAATTTGGGCCAAGCTTGGGCTCACATTTTTCAATTCTGGTCCAACCCGTTTTACTATTTGTAAATGATAAAAAAATAAATTTTTTAATATTAATGTTAATATATTTTTATATTTAAAGTTAAATAAAAATATTTTTTTTTATTTTTTAAAATAATGAAATAAACATTTTGGGTGGACCTTGCTCTGGCTTGGGCTTGAAATTTTATTTGGAATCCCTTTTTTTGTTCGAGTTAGCCTATGAACACTTCTAAAATTAACCAAATGAATCAAGACTGAAATTTTAAAATTCGAAAACAACATAGACAAAAATTGATCAATTAGTAAAGTATAAAGACTAAAATTAATCAAATTAAAATATAAAGATTAAATTCACAATTTATACTCATAATATAAGGACTTATTTCAAAATTTGACCTATTAGAAATATCAACTACCATTGTGAGCTCCACCACATCTAAGAAGCACACACAAATTGGCTAAATTAGTATTGAAAAGGATTGCACAAATTGGATTCAAATGTATGTGAATCTTTCTCAGATTCATTTGAAAGTTCAATGTTGCTTTTTTTTAAGGTTAAATTCTGCTATTAGTCCCTCTAATTTACGAAAATGATTTAGTTTTTGTACTTTAACTTGGTCATTTTCAATTCCTATACTTTTCAAATTTTAAGATTTCAATCCTCACTAAACGATAATTATTATATCTATTAAGTTAAATTCTACTATTTCCACAACTTGATACAGCAAATATATTAATATTTGTGTAATGTCATATCAACTCGTGCTTCGCGAGAGCCATAACGGCCGTGGTAAGCTCCGCCGGAACTACCAGATCACGAACCCGAGGCAGCATCTCTGCTATTTCGGCCTTGAGTTCTATGCTATTTACTTCTTCGGAACTGCTGGTCTCGTTTTCCTGCTCTTAATAAAGCAAGACAACTTCTCCGTAGGTGATAGCACTGATTCGGTACCTCCGGATGGCGGATGAGCAGTGTGCCTAGCGCACCGAAAATAATTACAATAGAGCGATGCCATACCAGCTCTCCTTATCCTTCTGACTCAGTGCCTATGGGATTAGGTGGTTCCGGGATGTCTGACTCCGAGCTCGATCTATCCACATCATAGACCTTCTGGCGCTTTGCCTTCTGTTTGATTCTTACGCCCTTCTTGGCGTCTCCGGACTCTCTTCCAAGGGCCGCTTCCTTTGAGTACCGGCCTCATACTATCTCTCGCCTCCCTATCTTTCTACAAAAATTCCCTGGTGGAATTGTCATTCCTTCACGCACCGCTCTCGCGCTCTAGCCTCGCGTACGTAGCCTTTTGGCGCGCTATGTGCTGCTATGCGTATGCTTGCTCGCTTAGGCACGTACATCAACAAGAGGGCTTCCCTTTGCATTAAGGGAGGGTGAAGCAGGATAAGTCATAAGAATCTGCTTTCTTGCAACGACCTCCTGCTATGTGCTATGCTAACGAGGGTCTTAAGCTTAAGCAAACAAAGTACCAAGAACTTTTGGATATTATAAGTTTTTCTATTATATCCCAATTTCTCCTTCTGCTTTAGGATTAGCCCAGCTTTTTCGAAACGGACGGAAGGCCTAGCTAGAAGCTATTTAGCACCTTCCCCTCGATGAATACTTGGAAATGTGTCTTGCATCGTAAGCTATTTACTGTCACTATTTCTTCCTTGGAGCAAAGCAAGTCCAGTGAATCAAGGAGCAACTTCGAATCCCAATGGTGTAAGGCTGTGTTCTTATTGGGAAAAAAGAGGAAAATCACTTTGATCTCTTGTTTCGGAGAAATAAGTGGCTCACGCGGAATAGAAAGAAACATATTCTATTTGATCTCGAAGTCCTCCTATAGCAATCCTGGATGGGGGATCACTTGTAGGAATGACATAATGCTAATCCATGTTCCACACGGCCAAGGAAGCATTTAGGAATCATGAATTTAGTTTAGGCGTTCGCGCGAACTACTATAAAATGGTGATGAATTGCGATTGGTCCAAACCTTCGACCAGCGACTTATTGCGACCCTCCCAGAATGCTCATCCATACTAAGACCTTATTCACACGGCGAAGAAAGGCAGAGTGGAAGGGGGCAGTCAGCTGGCTCGAGCGGCAGGAACTTTTGCTAAAATAATGAAGGAAGCAGCACTCCCCACACTTTCTCTTAAGCTTGTGCGGCTACCCCACGGTGCACGTAAGCTTAGAAAAGCTGGACAAAGCCGGTGATTAGGCAGACGCCCCATTATTCGTGGTGTTGCAATCAATCCAGTGGATCATCCTCATGGAGGAGGTGACGGACGCACGAAAGGAGGGGCTTCGGTTAATGCCTTTGTCCGTAGGCGGTTGTACACTTTAAGCTTGAAGTAAGAAGAGATATTTTTCCGGGAAAAAAGGGGGGAAAAAGAAAAGTCTAAATATGGCACGAAAAGGAAATCCGATTTCAGTAAGACTTGAGAAGAATTTTTGTTCAAATATCCTTCGTCCGGTTCGTCATTTATTGAAAGATTTTTCGGTATTTATCTCTCGAACGGATTTATTGAGATTTTTAGCTACCATTTGTATTAAAACTAAAATTTTAAAATTTGAAAAACATGAGGATTTAAATAATCAAATGGATAAATATAGACTAAATCTATAATTGTACATATAGTACATGACTAGTAATCAAATTTAATCAAATGAATTTAATTGTTACTATTCGAGTAATGACTAAAATTTTAAAATTTTAAAAATAAAGGAACTTAAATTAATGGAATTAAAATACAGGGATTTAAAATCCAAAATTTTTGTAAAATACAAGAACTAATAGCAAAATAAAGGAACTTTGCATTCAATATTGAAGGACCAAAAAACTGGGTCCCTAAAAAAGGACCTACAGTGCAATTAGAAAAAAAGGGATGGTGACATAAGAACTAACACCATAATACACACAGAGTCCTATCCCACCACCTTTCTAAAAGATCATTGCTTAGATATGTAGTTGTACAAATTCCCATTCCCAATAACTCCTTGTTGGTGTGGGGATAAAACTTCCAAAGTTTGTGTTTGGTTATATCTATCCAATTGAGACTATATAAGAGATATTCATGTATATGGTGTTTTCATGGGGATGGGCCAACACTATTGGTAGTTGCATAAAGGGGTGACCTTGATTGCTAGCTTCTTCTTCATCTTAACTGTTGGAAAGTAGACAATTTCATCCTCTTGTGCAACCCATCTGCATATACATAAAAGAAGTTAAAATAAGGGGCTGTTTTTTAAGTTCTGATAGATTGTAAGAGATGGTTGTTGAAGGGAGGTCGACTCTTTCGGGACAAGTTTGCTGAGTGTTGATTTAATGAATCGGTTTTGTTTTCAATGGAGGGGGTTATCCCCTAATTCTATTGAAAGTGGGTTCATAGAGCAGGAACAACTCGTAGAGACACCTAATAAGATGAATCATGCACTTTTCATATGGTTACTCACCATGAATATATCATATTTGCACTTGATCAGATTGGAAACTATGTCCTATTATTGGATGGATAGTAGCATTCTTATCCAGCAATGCTCTATACGCTATAGATCATGAATTCAAATCTCACCAAAAGTAAATATGAGATTTCATTAGTGGGTAACCATCCAACTCGCATTGCCCGTCTTGTTATGCACCCCAACAAAGTATTCACATTTTGTGAGGTCACCTCTTCAAGCACTCAGGATTTCGAAAAAGTTAAGAGACAAAATCCTTTGTTGAGGGATCAATTAGCTATTGATTGACAAGGCTTAACAAACTTCTCTTGTTGGACTGGGTACATCGATGGCTTCCAATGACACCTATCTAGCAAGGACAAAGGTGATTGGTGACCAAATATAAAAAAATTACCTGTAAGTGGTGACAAGATGGTGAAGGAAAATTGAAATTTCGAGCCTTGATAGTTCTAAACCAGGGCAAAGCCTTTGACCACCTCCAAATGGTGTGAAACTATTGTTAATAGCAGCAGCTCCAATTTTCTGCAAAAAATAAATTAAATATAAAAAATGAAAGATGGAATTAAATAGGTAGAACTAATTTTTAAAGCTAACCTCCCATCTCCATGGTTCAAAAAGATATGGGTTTTCATAATTTTCCTCATCCATATGAACTGAAATAAAAGAGGCCAACACACACCATCCCTTTGGTATTAAATAACCTGTGTAAGTAAGAATGACAAAACCCGAATCGCTTGATGAACATCAATAATGGGACAGAATTAGTAATGGAATAGAACATGTCAACTGTAAAGTAACGGTGGATTTGACAATATTTTTCCTACTTGTTCCGCCACATTACCATTCCTACTTTGAAAGAAATAAAACTACATACCTTTAATATCTATATCCTTCAGTGCTTTCCTCCAAACTCCATTGATGATATTTGCCATTCTAAGAGTTTCACTTATAACCTATCAAATAGAAAAATACATATCAAATTCATTCATATATATATATATTTCTGCAAAAGGAAAGGTTAAGAGACTATTTGAGACTCACATTTTGAGTGAAAGGCAAAGACAAGTAGTCAGTCCAACTATAATCTTCACCAGATTCCTTCTTTTGCTTTTTTAATTCCATGTTCTCCTCCTGCACAAAACCAACATAAAAACTTACACATTAAAAATATATATTATTTGCCGATTGAGTTTTAATTTGATTGGCACGGATATCGTTATCAATATAAGAGATTGTGAATTCAATTACACTGAAGCACATTATCATTTATGGGTTGAGGAAGAACTATGATTAATTTTAATTATTATATCAAAAAAAATAAATATGATCAGAATCTATAACCAGATTATTCAAAATATATATAAACCCAAAAATAAAAACTTGCTTTTTCAATGAAAAAAGCCAAAACTAATGCTATTTGATCACTTTTCCTATATTGTATAAGTAAAAAGGGTAGTGTACAGACTTCAGAACTGTCACCCATATCTTTAGTTCTTTTAGAAAAAAAACCTCTTACATTTTTCCTTAAACATATACAATTTCCATTAAATTCAAATTTCTGATTTCTTTTTATATAAAAATTAATGTGGTTCTCAAGTTATTTGCTTTGGGATGATCAAAGTTTTTCAGTTCAGAAATTATGATTTCAAAAGTACAAATATTAATCTCAAAACTTAAAAAAAACGAAGATTAAGTTTTAGCTTGATTGATATTGATATTGTTGTCCGTACAAAAAGATGTGAGTTCGAAAGTACCGAATCGTATTATCCTCCTATTTAAGAGTTAAAAGAGGTTATAGATAATTTTAAGCATTGAATCAATAACAGATATGATAAGAAACTATCATGAGATTAATGTTCAAAAAAAAAAACTCAAAAGAAGGATTCATTGAAAAATTTGACAAAGGAAAGAAGTATTGCATTTTTTTTAAGTACCATAAAAACCTTGTATTAGAGATTGAATTGCAATGTGCTCTCTTTACTTAAAAAATTGAGAAGATTAATTTTTTTTTACGTTAAATTAAAGAGCAAATTAGTCTTATTGAAAATTTTATCTATTTTTATTGTTAAAAATTGATCTTGGTACTTCCATATGAGATACATGTGGTACACCATGTGTCACTGTCTGGTTATTCTATAACAATTTTTTACAACACAAATAGATGAAATTTTTACTAGGAAAGATCAATTTACTCTTAAACTAATGTAAAAAGACTAATTTACTTCATTCAAATCAATTTGCTATTTGAACTAATGTATAAGGACTTTATCCATTTTTTGAGTAAAAAGAACAAAATAGTGGTAAAATCAGGGGACTGGTAGGGCCCCAACCCCTCAATTTTTTATTTAGATCTTTTTATAATTTATAAAATTTTAAATTAATAATGATAAAATCACATTTTAATCCCCAAATTATAAAAAATAATTTAATCTTTTAAAATTATAAAAATATAAGCTATTAAAATGGTGAAATTTTATTTTTAATATCATAAAAATATATAATTTAATTTCATCCAAAAAACTTTTCTTGGCTTCGCTCATAAAACAAAATACAATCTAATTCCTAATACAAGAGTTTTTATAATACTATTATCCTAAACTTAAGAACTAGATTGATTTTGATTCCTGAACTTATATTCCATCAAAATTTGATGACATGGTACATAGGGTATCACATCATCAAATAATTACTAAATTAAGGGACTAAAAATTATATTAACCCAAAAAAAGTTGCAGGGTACTATGGTCTATTTTTATGACAGAACTTGGGTCCCCCCACACGTACAATCTGTCCTACACGTGCAGTACTCGTATCTACTATGTAATGGGAAAATTAGTTTAAAAAGTCAAATAGTTAAGCTTTTGAAAATGATCCTAGCCGTTGGATGAAAAGAAAAAAAGGTAATAAATTTTTTTTAATGACACGTACCATCAACTGCTGTAGAGCAACAGGGCAGTCACTGAGGAATTTGACAGCCAAGGTCATAGCCATTGGAACAGTCTCTTCACCAGGGATCATCATCTCTATAATGTTCCCACTGATGAAATCCAACGGCAGGGATTGCTTGATCTGATCACTTGATGGCTCTTCACTACTGTCACGTAACAGCAAGTCAACTGCATCCTTGGCCATACCCTTTTCGTCTGGTTCTTCCTCCATAGCTAATTTCCTCTCTTCCACCATCTTTTTCACCATTTTCAGTAACCTTTCTTTCGCCTAAAGAAAAGCAATTTCGTTAATATATCCTTTGGTATTTGAATTTGATTTTAATATTAAATTTGATATTCGAATAAATAAAATCATTTAACTTAATGAATGTTTAACAAATATTCTATAATAAAAAAATATAGGTACTTAATTAAAAAAATTGAAGCCAAATTCAAGTAGTTATCTAAAACAAAAAATGGGGTAATATGCAACTTAGTACTTGAGTTTGGTTGCAATGTTAATTTTAATACCTGATTTTTTTTTCAATTTGATACTTGAGCTTATTTCCTTTCCTAGTTAAGTACTTGAATTTGATTAATATTCAATTTGGTATCTAAGCTTTTTTTGTCCCAATTAAGTAATTGTGTTGTTTTAACTAGAGCACAACATGCTAAACATTCATTAGATCACATGATGCCATTTGATTTGGGTACCAAATTAAACATTAACAAACTTATGCACCAAATTGGGGGGAAAAAACTCACGTACTCAATTACAAAATGGTTTATTAACCCCAAAAAAAAAAACTCAAGTACCGAATTGAAAAAACTTAAATACAAGGACAAAGCCAAAAAATACCGAAATTAAATTGTAATTTTTAAAATTAAAGGATTAAATCAAAATTTTATCATTTTTAAGAGAGCCAAAGTATAATTTTACCTTTACTAATTTAAAATTTTAAACCTTTAAAGGATCTAGATAGAAAATTTTCATTTTAGGGGGTCAAGACCTCTGCCAGAACCCTAGATTCGCCCCTGCTGCTTAGATGCGGAAAAAAAAATCAGATATCAAATCTAACATTAAAACCAAGCTTAATTACCAAATAGTATGATTAAACCGCTAAATGGTAGACACATATAGATTCTCACCTTGAGAGATTTATACAGTCTAGTCCCTGGCAATTTGATAGGTAAGCAAATCAAGCCTTTGATGAATTCCTCAAATTCTCTCTTCAAAAACTCCAAATCTTCACCCGGACCAACACTCATCAACACTTTCACCAAGACCTCGAATGTTATCTGACATAAATTTCCATCAACCACAGTCACATACATACATGCATGCATAATGAAAAAAATTGGGATTTGAATGCTACCTTTTTGGTTTCTTCTTGAACAAGTAACACCTGTATGTGTCGCCAAGAAGCCAGTGTTGACACCACTGAGCTTTCAATGTGAGCTGTGATCCGGGTTTTAAATTGTGGGGATCTTAAGAAACCTGCAATAAGTGCATGGAGTCGTTTTTGAAGATTACCATTCATTTGAAGGATGGAGTGTTCACCAAGTAACTCAGTAATGGATTTAGGGTAAGCAGGGATGAAGGTGTTGCCATGGTTCTGCATCACCACCTTGTTTACGTCGGGATCTGTGGAAACAATGATGGGTGTTCCCAATAAATGTGTTTTGAATACCTTCCCATGCCTGCAAAACAAAAAAAGGGTTTATTTTGATTTGGCTTTTATAGCTTCATAGATTGAAAAAAACAGGGTCTAAAAGTGGAAATAAAATGGTGGGTGGAAAAGTGAAAAAGAAAGGGTTAATATGACTATTAGTCCTTGAACTTTACAATCAGTTCAAGTTTGGTACATGTACTCTTTTTGTCTACTTTGGTACCCAAAATTGAAAACTAGGTCTATCTTGGTCCTTGATGGCGTGCCATCAAATTTTTACATTTGTCAAATTCAGGGAGAGCACTAAAGTGAACAAAAAGGTATAAATATCAAAGTTGACCTAATTATCAAGTTTAGGGACTAAAAGCTATATTAACCCCAATAATCTAGGTTCATTTTTGTGCATGTACCTTTTTTCCATTTTGATACCTAAACTTGGCAATCGTGTCCATTTTGATCCTTAAACTTGAATTTCGTCAAAATCAATAACTAAAATAGACCTAATTGTTAAGTTCAAGTACTAAAGTGGACCTAATTATCAGATTCAAGGACTAAAACTGATATTAACCCAAAAAAAATGAAGAATAGGAGCCAAGGATCAATGCCTGCAACAAGCAATGGAGCATCAACCGGTATGGCAATTGCCCATATAGTTCGTACTTACAAGCTTTAATGGGTTTTGTCTTAATTCAATATTATTATTTTTTAAATATTTATAAAAAGACCCTCCAACTTTTTAGACCATGTCACCTTCCTTTTTGAAGCCATGGGAAGTAATTGCAGCAGTTATCTGTCATTGCTCATTAATGTAGAATTTCTTTTTGGGACATATATCATTTAATGTAAAACAAAATATATTGTGTTGGCTATGATGTTTCATTTCTTTAGGTTATAAAATGTAAAAAAAATACTTTTTTGTCAAAATTTACTAATTTGAGGATTAAATCTCAAATTCTATAAATGTATAGGGACTAATGGCATATTTTACCTTTTTTTAATAAGTAATATTTGGGGCCTAGTCATTGAACCAATGTTTCCAAATATATTTATATCTTTTAATAAGTAATAACTTTTTTTAAAATCACAATTATTTATACCTTATATATTTTTTATACATTGGGGTCCCTATATATTTGATATTATCCTATTTTATTTAAAAAATAATAATCAATAAAAAACTTTTAGAAGAAGATATCAAAGAAAGGGTAGATTTTTCCTTTCCTTGGATTATGTAAAAATATAGAAACCTACTCATACAATAATGTCAAAAAATAGATGATGATAATAAAATAATAAAATAATAACTTTAATTTAAATTATTTACCCCACAAATTTATATATATATTTTTATTTTTTTAAAGATATTTATCAAAATGAATTCTATAATTAATAATTTACATTTTATAAATTTATTGACGAGATAAATATTAATCACAAATTTTAAAACTGCTCTATACTCATAACAAAAATTGAATCTTTAATTATTGATTAAAAATAATAAAAATTATTACTGTCTCACTTAACTCTCCGAAAATATATTATAATAATCATACAGAGATTTCTAATAACTATTAGAGCCATGTATGTCATTAAATATATATTATTTTATATTTCTATATAAAATAATTAAGAAATATGAATAATTTCCATTTATTTAAACCATAAAATAACAAAAGTAATAATGATGATGGCATGATGATGGGGTTATGATTTTGTATGTCTGTCTAGGGTTTCTAATCATCAATGAATATGTAAATATAAATATAATTTATACAAATATAGAAAATAAGTAAAAAAAATCAAATAATAACACTTTAATTTTAATATTAAATTTAAAGATTTTAAAAGGAAAATATATTTAATTTAATTTTTAAAAAAATTAAAATTAAAATTTCTACTCTAAATTTAATCGAAATTGGATAAAAATGAATTTTGATAATAAAATAAAATAAAAAGAAATTAGGAAAGAAAGAAAATTAAAAAAAAAAAGGTGAAGGAAAAAAAAAAGCTTACAAAAGCTTGCGTTTGTCCATGAAACTGACAGGTTGAGAACTATAACCAGAAGCAATGAAAGGAAGGGTTTCACCAATGAAAGGCCAACCCAAGTTCCCTTTTGGCACTACACCACCGTCACCACCGCCACTGCCACCACTCTTGTTGGTTCCTATATCTTCTTTTCTCTTCATCTTGTACCAAAACCAAACAACACCCATCAAGCTAATGATGATGATCAACAACCCCATATCCTCTTTTGATTCAAAACCTTAGCTCTCAACTATGTATAAAAGCCATGGGAGACTATATACATATATACATGATGAGGATGATGATGGAGGAGGAGGAGGAGGAGGTTTTTGAAGAGAGAGAGTATATTTCGGCTAGTCAATATAATATAGGGGGATGAAAACAAAAATTGAAAAATGTTTTTGTACTTGTAGGAGGGGAAATGAATAAGGGTGAAATTTTTGGGAGATCCTTGTATTTTAAGGACTATATCAAATTAGTCTAAGATAAAACTGAAATAGAGTTAATATTTTTTTAATATAATTAATATTTTTAAAGTTTTCACGATTTTGTAAATGAAATTTTTTGTTTAGAATTAAACGGTAATTGAAAAAAATAAATTTTAAGATATCTTTATAAAATAAATATTAACTTTATTATCATATAGATTTATTAATCCGATTCTTTTTAATAATATAGATTGATCTGTTTAATCATAAAGAGATTGATTTCATGCAGTTCTTATAATACAGGGATCTCTCGGGTAATTTAACCTCGACGGGGATTGAGAGATTTGAAAGATCTAGAGGGGGTTGCACTTGCACCCCTCATATCATTAAATGAGTTGGCCATATTGGGTGGCACCAAAATTGCTCCACGCTTGTTCATTGTCTTCTCTTCATTTTGTATATATATATAGGCCCATGCTTTTGCTCACATAATAGATGGGAAATATGTTTAATTGTAAATTCAATCCCTCTATTTCATAAAAGTTGATAAATTAATTTTTTATAGAAAAATCAACTTTAATTACTTTTTTTTTCTAATTATTTAATGGAAAGATTTAATAGCCGTTACCGATTAGATTAATTTCTCAATTTTAATCAAAATTTCGTAACTTTTTTTTATAACATAAAATGATGAACTTTCTTTTTTTATTATTATTCTTTTTTAAGTAATATAATTAATATTTTAATTATTGCAAAAATCCATAATTGGATACACATTTCCTTTTTTTAGGGAATTTTCATTTATAATCATTAAACTCATATTTATCTTCTTCTCAAAATGGAGCCATATGGACCATGAAAAGTGAAAAGTTTTCCATGGTTGACACTTGTTACCGACGTGTTCAAAAGTTGGAAGACAAAAAAACATTTAAATGAAAGCCCATTGGGCCTATAGTAGGTGTTCGTTCTCGACGGTTTAATGATGGTTTTAGTCCCTCTATTATGTTGACATTTAAGATTTAATATTTTTACTTTAGTTTGATAGAATTTGATCATTTGTAAGTGACATTAAAAAGGGTGGAGTTTGGTTCAATTCGATTGTCTTTTATAATTTTCCGAATTTTTTGTGATAATTAGATTCTTGATTCTTTTATAATAGTTTTGGGTTTTAGGTTTTTGGATTTTATTTTGATAAAATAACTTTTCTGATATTATTTGGTAAAATTTTAAGTCTATTTTTATAATTTTAAAGAAAACTCAATTAAATAAAAATAACCAATAACTCTTAAATCGTTTTTTTGAAAATTAATTTTTAATTTATATAGTATTTTAAAGTTATTTTTCATTATTTGAAATATATAAAAAAAAATTGAAATTAATTACGAATTAAATAAAAATAGGATTTGGATCGATTTGAGCAGTCACGATTTTTGAACTTATGAATCAATATTCTCTCCACCCACCCACTGGTTCTCTCTCTCGCCCTCTTGTTTTTCATGCAACCTTTATAAATTATAATGAGAATATATAAATATACACACTATACTTTTAGGGGAAACTATTAAGGTTTTTTTTTATAACCAAATGAATGGTTCCAATGAAAAAAAAAGGTGATGTTTATTTTAAAAGTTTCGGATTTGAGTATTTGTGTGTTGTTAAAATGTTAAGAAAATATGAGCAGATATTATCATATAACTACATCAGTATATTAAAAAAAAACTATTAAGGGTGTTTTTGGATGGGCGATGACTGTAGTACAGTGAAATCTTTTATCTCATAGTTACAGTAATTAATTTTATCATCATTATTATTTTTAATCTTATTAAAGATAAACGTATCGTCCATTCAAAAACACCGTAAAAAATTTACGACACCCAAGAATGAAAATTGAAATGTGTTTTGCCTTGGGTTTTGTCAATGGATGGCTGCCATTTTGCCATGGTTATGAAAACCTTTAATTAAAAGTCAAAATAAAAAAGGTGGTCCGTTGTGATGCATGTGAACCATGTGGGGGTGGGGGTTGCAGCTGCAATGGAGGTTGGCTATGAGGGGAGAACGTGCGGTGGTGTGGTTCCATCCACTTAATCACTACATATATTGCTAACATATTATCTTTAAAATAAACAATGTTTAAGAATTTCCGTGATTGGCCGTGTGGTTAAGGATTGTTCATTCGTAAATTTTATTTGAATTCAAGAGCGAATTCAGATATTCTTTTAATAATGGTCAAAATTTAATTATATTTTTCATGAATAAAAATATAAATTTATTATGTACTAATTTATTATTTCATTATTTTTGAAAGGAATAAAAATATTTTTTGAAGGGGCTCCCTTTAGATACAATGAGTGTAATATATGTATGTATCGTGTATCTCAATATTAATTATTTAATTATACAGTATAAAAAAATATCTTATGAGAGACCGACAATCATTTTATACCCTTTTATTTAGATTTTTTTATGTTTGTTTTACAATTTATATTATGGGTTTGTGGTTACTCTTTTCAATAACGTGATCTCTAAAATTCGAACATACATTCCCTTATCGGGAATACAATTTGTCTTACCATTGCCCTCAATAATAATTGGTACTTATAATTTAGATCTTAAGTTAGTTTCTTTCATAGAATTCTCAAAATATCGTTATGGTATTAATAATATATTTTTTGTTAATTTAACAATTAATTCAAGTGTTAAATCCCAAAGTCATATTTGAAATGGAGTATATTTAAAATATGTGGATCAAATTATAAATATGTGTGTGTTAATGGTATGGTCGGGGGGAGGGGGTGTTAATACAATGATACTGACACCTATATAATTTGTTTACATGCGGTTATATACGGGATAAAGTAACATTTAGTCCTTGAACTTGATTTTTTTTCACATTAGTCCTTAAACTTTTTTGTCTATATTAGTAAAAAAATTGGTAAATTTTCTCAACTTGATCCCTGAACTTAAATTTTGTTAATGTATAATGACGTGACACTATGAGATTGTGTTATATCATCACACTTTAATAAAATCCAAATTAAAGAATCAAATTGAGAAAATTTGTCGAACTTCGGCACTAACATGGGCCAAAAAAATCTCAAGGACTAAAATGAAAAAATACCAAATACAAGGACAAAATAATAATCTTATATGTATAAATTGAAATGTCAACATCAATTTTTATGATGATTTTGTGGTATGGCAGACGAGGTAGATAAATGTCATCTCATCTTTCAAGATAAAACAACAGCTACCATAGCAATAGCCATAGTAAAGATAGGGGCCTATGAATATCCTTTTCTACTTTCTACTACCATACACTAGCCCTTGGTATCCGGGGACCAATTCAGGAATATTCTATCAAGAGTCGGGATATAATTACAAAAATTTGGGGAGACAAAGATAAAAACTTGATGTTAAAATGGTTTAAATTGAAATTATGATTTTTAAAGGAGACCAAAAACGCCAATTTTTATTTAATTAAGTGATTAAAATGGACTCAATTGAATTTTTATGTTTTGCGAGGGGCTAAAAGTGAAATAAAACCATTTTCTGTTGATATGACTGCGATTAAGGAACAAAAGGAAAAGAGCAGGAAAATCCGCAGCAATGATTTGCTTTTTATTCCTTTCTTGTTATTGACATATTAAAAAAGTTTAATTTCGGTTGTAGTCCCTCCACTGAGCTTGAATTTGGGTTTTAGTCCTTTTATTTTAATTTGTCATAGTTTGATTTCTTTACTTTTATAATGTTATTAGTAGGTCTAAATTGATAACAATTTTAGTTGTTGCTATTCAAATGATTGACATGGTTGATTGGATTTTTTGAGACCCTAACCATGGTTGTTAAAATCGAACTAGATCGCCCGTTGAATCAATTGAACCAGGAACAAGTGGTCCAACCCGTACTGTAAAATTGGAGGGGTGAATCGGTGAAAAATCGATTGAATCAGAAAAAAAGTTGTTTGAAGTGGATTTAAGTTAGTTTTTGAATATTTAATTTTGTTGTTATAATTTATAAAATAAATGCTTATATTTATATTATTATTTATTTATGTTTTTCCTTATTATTTCTAATTATTTCTAATATTTTTAATGATTAAATCAAGAATGGATAATTTGACTGATTCGACTATTAGTTCGATTCTTACAACATTAAAACAAACTATGTGATTGAACAATAGTATAATAAAAACTCACTTAATCACTTTAATTATAGCAATTAACAATATTATAAAAATAGAGAATTAAAATATACCAAATTAAAAGCATAAAGATTAAATATTAAATTTCAAATATAATAAAGGGATTAAAACTAAATTAGCCCAAAAAGGAAATACAAAGAAAAGCTCCAAATAACAGAGTTCAGAGCCTACTCTTATTATGTTTCTTCTTCCATTGGTTGGGCCAACCTAAGCATAACAATTTAGTATAAAGTGAATACCTTGCAAAGTCTATTAATCCTATAAAAGAAAATAACATTTCGGGTTTAGGTTAATTTGAGTTTAGATTATTTAAATTAAAGATTTGGAATTTTCGAGTTAGATTATTATTGGTTTTGATAATTTAAGGTTACTTAATTGCGTCATTTTGGGTTTTGATTCAGGATTCTTATAATTTTTTATTTAGGTATGTTTGAGTTTGGATTATTGATCTTTTTATGATCAAATTGTATTGAAACGAATTTAAATTCGAATTAATTGAATAAAATTTTCGAATTCAGATAAGAATTAACACGTTTTACAAAAGTTGTGGCATAAGTGGTGTTTTCAAATTAACAAAAATAATGAATTTGTATTGCAGATTGCCAATTATTTCTCAATAGGACAATGTGAACTCTCTAACATGTGATCTTCCTAAAGCTTGGACATAGACTCATAAATTTTGATATGAAAAGTTGATTTGATTAATTCAAAAATTTATTAATTTGAAGTTGAAACTACTAAAATTCGAAATAAATTGAACTATAAGTGATCAACATTTAAAATATTCGAACATATGATGACGAACTTGAAAACGAAGCCTCAAATTCAAAACTCGAAATAAATAGAATCCAAAACGTCATGAACTCAAAATTAAAATTTTTTTAGAACTTGGTTTGACTTAAGACAAGTTGAAGCAACTTGAAATCAACCCAACTCGCCAAATTTGTTGACATACTTGGAACTGAAGGGTCGCAACATAATATTTTAATCTCATCAAAGTTGAAGTCTTGAAGATACTATTGACCCATAAGGGATAAATCTAACTCATGAATCAAAACTTGAACATGAACTGCACATGTTAAAACCAATGTTTTTAGATTTGGGCTGCTGGTCGAATTGATTGGACCAATGACTCCCAATTCGATTAGTCCACGGTTAAAAAAAAGAAAAAGTATATCTTAAAAAAATTATAAACACATTTAAATAACAATAATGACACAAACATCAATTATACATTATAAATTCAATTAAAATGTTAAAATATGAATGTATCTAGGAGGTCCCTGTAATACAGGAACCTAATTAAATTAATCCATTTATTATTAAATGGATCAATTTAGTTCTGTACTATTAAAAAAATCAAATAAGACCAAATTAGAAAAGAGTTAACATTTATTTTTAAAAATATTATTAACGGTTTAAAAGAGTTAATATTTTTAAAGTTTTTATCGTTTTGTAAATGAAATATTTTGTTTCAAATTGAACTGCAATTGAAAAGAATAATTTTGAAGACATTTTTTATATAATAAATATTAACTTTGTTACAATTTGAATTTATCCAATTCTTTTTAATAGTATAATGACTAATTTGATCTAATTCCTATAATATAAGAACCTCTTAAGTACTTTAACCTATTACAAAACTATGTTTTTTTTTAGATTTGTGTTGTGTTTGGACCAGTTCGTTAGTGGGTTTAAGGTTGGACTTTTTCCCCGATTTGGCCCAAAAACATAAAAAAATCGGTTTGCGATTTAATTACTCCAGTCCCTTTTTTCGGATCAACATATCGATTGATTCGATTCATTCGGTTTAAACAATCAGAGTTAAAACAACATTACCGATGAATTCAAAATAAATAATCCAAACTTCTAGCAACCTTAAATAAAAAAAAAATACTTGAAAAACTATATTATTAGTCACCTAATTATTAGTGAATTTTTTTGTCATCCAACTATGAAAAGTTGTAAAATGGTCACTCAAGTATTAGTAAATTTCTTTTTTGGTTATTTAACTATAAAAAATTACAAAATAATCACTCACCTATTCAATTTTATATTTTTGTCACCCAACTATATTAGATTTTTGCTATTTCTATTTTTATGTTAGCCAACTGGTGACAAAAAAAAGAGACAAATTTGAATAGTTAGATAACCATTTTGTAACTTTTCACAGTTGGATGATCAAAAAAAAAATTTACTAATAATAAAGTGACCATTTTGTAATTTTTCATAATTGAATGACTAAAAAAGAAATTTATTAATAGTTAGGTGACTACTAGTGTATAGAGGTTCTCATGGGTCGGGCCGAGTTGAGCCTAAGTATAATATTAAAATACTTGATGTTTGCCTAAGTTTGACCCGGCCCGAAATATGTGCTTAAAATTTTACTTAAACTTATTCTTATTTGCAAAAGATTAACTTAAGCCCATTTTAAGCCCGCTCATATTATTTTTTATTTTTTTAAAAATATTTATATTATATTATATTAATATTTAATAATTTTACACATTTTTTATTTATTAAAATATTTATATATTTATTTTAATATTATTTTAATATTTACATTAGAATAGTATTATATGTTTAGTATACTTTTATTTTTTTAAAGTGTTCTAAAATACATAATATATAAAACAAAACATAATATAAAATATTATAAACATAAAAATGAGTTGGGTCGGGCTCCGGCCTTAAATGTTAAAGCCCGTGCCTGGCTCATATTTAAACGAGCCTAATATTTTTATTCAAACCCTCTCAAATTTCGGACGAATATTGGGATCTGCATGGATAGTCCGACCCATGAACAAATTTACTAATGTAATTCACCCTTCAAAATAACCTCGATCCTCAAATATGAATAATCAAATCCAAAATAACCCAAACCCGAAATGGAATCCATAAAGGAACCGACGTCGTTCCATTATTGTTGAAGAAGGGGCGAAGAGAAAGGTCAATGCCTCATAAATTCGTGGGCTCTTCTTTCTCTGTTTCGTCAAATTAGAAAGAAAAATAGTCACTCCCTCTTTCTCTTTTTTTCTCAAAAAATTCTCCCATAAATTTATAATTTTTTTTTGAAAGAAAAAGCCGAGAAAAATCAAATACCCAAAGCTCCCAATTAAACTATGAGCAGCTCATCTGCATCCTCTCGCAAGGTTCCTATTTATTCCTTATTTTTCTCACTTTTAATTTTTAGGGTTTGAATGAATTTTTCTGGGAATTTGATTTTGTTTGTTTGTTTGTTTTTGGGGTTTGAATTAATTTTCTGGGAATTTAATTTGTTGTTTAGGCGCTGAGTAAAATAGCATGTAATCGGCTGCAAAAAGAGCTTGTAGAATGGCAGTCCAACCCTCCTTCTGGTTTCAAACATAAAGTCACAGATAATCTTCAAAGGTATAATTTTTAATTTTCATTCATATTTATATATTTGTTTAGATCTTTTAATTCATAAAAATTTAAAAAAATTGATCCTTTTTTCTTATTTTTTGAAAAAAAAAAAGATGGGTAATTGAAGTGAATGGAGCTCCGGGTACTTTATATGCCAATGAAACTTATCAGCTTCAAGTTGATTTCCCTGAACATTACCCCATGGAAGCACCCCAGGTTTAATTTTCATTTGAAACCCTTTTTTTATTATCGATTTTATGGATAAATATCAAAACTATACATGAACTTTGTTCCAATGTGTAATGTCCTACATGAAATTTTGGTTTGATGCGATTTTCACAAATCACTAACAGCATTATTGAACTAGCACCATTTTATGTTAATATATTGCATACACAGACAATTATATTGATTCGATATGAAAATAAATATATGTATTCATTTATTTAAATGTGTACAATTGAATCAAAATCAAAATTTCATCTATACATATGAATCACAATTCAAATTTCATGTGTATAATTGCACCAAATTAAAGTTCATGTATCAAATTGCACATTAGACCAAAGTTCATTTATAAATTTGATATTTATCCCTAAATTTTAAACTCCTTAATTTTAAAACAAAAATGCAAGCTTTTATTTTTTGGTGGCAGGTTATATTTCTTCATCCAGCACCTCTCCATCCACATATTTATAGCAATGGACATATTTGTTTAGGTAATAGTTGATGTTTTTTATAATTTTAAGAATTCCTCTCTGGTCTTTCACTGATTTTCATCTTTATATAATATATATTATGTATGTATAAGTGTTTTGTTATTTCTATATCATGAGCTTGCTTTCATCTTAGTTTTTATCTATTTTTTATATGAAAGTGATGGTTTATATGTATTTTGTTGTCTCTATTCTGATTTGTTGTTACCTTCAATGCTTTCTCTTTTTTCTTTTTTACATTCTTAAAAGGATCCTTGATTGTGTTATGTGAGGTTATTTTCACTGATATTTGGATATATATTATTGTATCTATCTCCATTTATCCATTTTGCTATATGTATGGGGAAAAGAAAT
Organism: Gossypioides kirkii; assembly: GCA_005610355.1. Taxonomy (NCBI): domain Eukaryota; kingdom Viridiplantae; phylum Streptophyta; class Magnoliopsida; order Malvales; family Malvaceae; genus Gossypioides; species Gossypioides kirkii. Next base: position 40,356,377 of record CP032248.1, read on the forward strand.
TAGCAATTTAATTGCTATATGTATTGGAAATATTGTATTATAATTGAGAAAAGAATTGTTTGCTAAGGCATGTTTGGTTTCATGTGCGTATGCACACGCTTATTATGGCACACCCACGATGTGGTGAAAAGAATTACCTAAAAAAGCAAATTAGGGTTTGGTTGAATTGGTAAAGTTGAGGCTTTGGAAACCATGGTGTCCTATAGGTTCGAGTCCTACCATGTGTTGATTTAAATTGATTTTATATGAAATATAAAGACAAAAAAACCCTTTGTAGTAGTATTTATTACTTTGTAAAAGATAGTGGGTTTTAGTCATTTTCCAACTGAGTTGGTGTTTTATTAATTCGTGACACCAACTTGGATACATTATATATAGTATAGACATTCCTCCTTTTCACACGTTTATGTGCTTTGCCAATGTTATATATGCAAGTAAAGTATTATGGAGGCCCTTATATTAAGAGCAAATTGGTCCTTTTGTTAACAATCGTATCCATTTGTATAGTTAAAAATTGGTCCATGTACGTCAACATAATGTACATGTGGCATGCCATGTCATGTGTTACTAACAAACGGTGACTAATTTGCCTATTTTACGAGAAGAGGGGGTAAAAATGCTATCTGACTCCTAGTATATGTCTCCATGGTACTTTTACCTATATTTACATAATTTATAAGGAAACAAACATATATAATACATGATTGTTTGATTGTGTTTTGTAGATATATTGTATGATTCATGGTCACCTGCTATGACTGTTAGTTCTATCTGTATCAGCATTCTCTCCATGCTATCGAGCGCGACTGCCAAGGTTAGAACTTCAAATATGATAGACTTTTCTTGTTGCTTTTCTTGCTTGTTCAAATATTTCAAGACTGGAAATGAACACGATACGCCATGTCCTAAATGATATACTTTTTTCTCCGTGATGTTGCAGCAATGTCCCGAAGACAACGACAGGTATGTAAAGAACTGTAGGAACGGCCGATCTCCGAAGCAGACACGGTGGTGGTTCCATGATGATAAAGTTTAATTGAAGGGAGGATCATCCCCTCCATCAATTTGTTTTTAATGACTTTTTTCATGAAAGTGATGCTAGATGCCGTGTAAGCACATGAATGAGAAAACTATATATCTTTATGAGACTTTTTTTCTTTTTTTTTGGAACAATATAGAGATTTATGATTGAAACATATAGCTAAAGATAAGAATGGGTTTCAAATCCAAAGATGAAATCTGGGTTTTTTTTTTTTTAGATTTTTAGAGCGTTATAGATTCTATATTATTTATGAGTGTGTGTGTATATATATATATATATATTATTATTATTATTATTAAAGCAGCTTTGGCATATACTCATAGTGTTCATGTAACGAGGTGAATATTGGATATATTGTTACAAATTGCTCTTTCAAATTTTTATTAGAGCAAGAAAAATTGATGAATTGAAAATCGATCTAAAAGGAGATATTGCAATGTTGTTTTTAACCGGACCGGTTGGATATCAATCTGGAAAAAGTTCATTAGATCGAACCGATTGTCGAAATTTTTATTTTTTACATTTTTAATAATTTATTTATTTGAAATGTATAGGCCAATTGAATCAACTGAACAATTAATGGAATATAAGTTTGATTTATTATTATTTGAATTTGATGAAATTTTATTTTTTTAATTTATTATGATGTAAAAGTAAATATTTTATATTTAAAATAGTGAAATTAATTTAAATTTTTATATAAAAGATTATTTGTTTAAAAATTAGAAAACAAACTTCATTTTACAAAAAAAAAAAAAAATCTAAGGGAAAACCCGATGAACAGTTTGAGAAACTCGAAAACCTAATTCAATCGAACCAAGTAAAAATCACCTTTACTTTTCACTAATAATAATAATAATAATAACCATAAATTATGAATTACATTTCTTATTAAATTAGATCTCGATAACAATTTTTTTCTCTCAAATTTTAATGAATTATTTTTATTCTTAAATGTAATAAATTTTAATTAAAAACATTCAAATTTCAACATTAAAAATCTATTAATCAAAATAATATTCGTAAATTTTATTTAAATATCATTTAAACTTCACTAATTAATAATATATTAATATATTATAGTTTTTATTATAAATGTATAATAATCATCTCTATAATATTCAAAATATTGTATATATATATACAGAAACAAATGTTTTCCTTGAATTTTAACCGATAAGTGATTGGGTATAATGATAAGACATATTGCACTTTTAAGGGAAGGACCTTAGTTCGAACTTTGAAGACGACATCGTTGAGAGGGACAGCCACAAACCCTGAACATGGACTACTGTAAAACGAACAGAAAAAAATGTTTTCCTTGAATTTACAATCAATGAATCTCTCATTTGAAAACAAAAAACATATAATTGACTATAACCAAGCTCAAGCAGAAGGAAAGACAAAGATGACTTCATTTCTAGAGCACCAATGCACAAAAGTCAATGGAGGAGTAAAGTAGTTTCAAGTCATTTACGTGTTAGGCTTATTTGAAAAAGGCCATGGAAAGAAGAACAATTTAATTACAAATATTTTAATTTTTTAAGAAATTGTATAAACATTTCCTCTCGGAAATTTCTGTTGAAAATAAAAACATGTAGGGACCAAAATGATGGAATTTCCATAGTTGTATGTCAATGGAAGCTATCTAGGAAACTGCATATAATACACCAATATCTACGTTTACAACTTAACATTACAGCTATTTGCAGAGTTATTTTCATCAAGAAAGAGAGATGGCAGACTTTGCTGTTTCCCTGGTTGTGGAAAAGCTTACAAACTTACTTGCGCAACAAGCATCGTACATGGACGGTGTTAGTCGAAAAATCGTCCAACTAAGAAACGAGTTACGATGGATGCAAAGTTTCATTAAAGATGCAGACATGAAACAGGAAGACAATGATTTGATGCAACAATGGGTGAATGATGTAAGAGATGTAGCTTACGAGACAGAAGAAGTTATAGAGACGTATGTTTCGAAGGCAGCGGCTCGGAGCACGTTTGATTTGGTTACCAAGCCGTTTTACTTGTACAAGGTGGGGAAGGAGATTGAAAGTATTCGAATGAGGATTCGGGAAATATCCGGAAGACGAGATGCGTACGGTGTTGAGAGGAACAGTAGAGGTGAAGGGCGTGGTGTGAATGAAAGGCTGAGATGGTGGAGACAACCATCACCTCATGTCGAGGAAGATGATATTATCGAGCTGGTTGAAGACACGAAAGCTTTGCTTACGCAACTGACTAGCATGGAATCAAGACGCCGGGTGATTTCGGTTGTTGGTATGGGTGGTTTAGGGAAAACAACACTTGCGAAGCGATTGTATAATCACAATGATGTTAAGAATCATTTTGATTGTAGAGCATGGATATATGTATCTAAAGAATTCAGAAGAAGAGATATCTTACAAGGAATTGTTATAGATGTGAACGCGTTAAACCGAGTTGAAATGGAATTTTTGGAGAAGTTAAAAGAGGAAGATTTGTTGAAGAAATTGCATGAATTTTTAGAAGAACGAAGGTATTTAGTAGTTCTCGATGATGTGTGGAGTATGGAAGTTTGGGATTGTTTAGAAAAAGCTTTCCCTAGTGGGAAAACCGGAAGCAAAGTGATGCTTACGACCCGGAACAAGGAGGTCGCTTTGCATGCCGACGGAGAGGGTATCCCACATGAACCGAGGATTTTAACGGAAGATGAAAGCTTACAATTGTTCTGCAAGAAAGCATTTCATGGAATAAATAGTCTTCCCAATGAATTGAACAAGCTCGGAAAAGATATGGTCGTAAGATGTGGTGGTTTACCTTTGGCTGTCGTAGTGCTCGGAGGATTGCTATCCCGGAAAAGCAAGTCGACTGAAGAATGGCACCGTGTTTTTCGTAACATCACTTGGCATTTAACCAAAGGGCAAGATCGGATAGCTGCGATTTTATCACTAAGCTACAATGATCTCCCATCCCACTTGAAATCTTGTTTCCTCTACCTAGGACTATTCCCAGAGGATGTATCGGTCCAGACTAAAAAACTGATCCATCTATGGGTCGCGGAAGGGTTTCTACTGCAAGAAGGTGAAGAAACAGCTGAAGGTGTTGCCGAGAAATGCTTAAATGAGTTGATTGATCGGTGTATGATTCAAGTAGGAAGATTGAGTTCACTCGGGAGAGTCAAAACGGTCCGTATTCATGATCTTCTACGAGACCTTGCTATATCCCAGGGAAGGGAGGAAATTTTCCTTGAAATTCATCATGGAAACAAGGCAGAGCAATCGGAAACTATCTCAACAAAGTCCCGAAGGCATGCTATCCATTCTCGGTATGATCGGTACGTTTTCCTAAAAAATTTCGCTCCGCATTTACGATCCCTTCTATTTTTCAATCGAGAGTATAATGTAGATGTGGAGAGGAAGAGGATGAAAATCGGATTCATCGAGAAGAAGCTAAATATCATTTTCAAGAACTTTAAACTGTTACGGGTCTTGGATATGGAAGGTGTTCGTGTTGTTAGTCTACCTGATACAATCGGAAGCTTAATTCAACTACGATATCTCGGATTACGGAAAACTAATCTAGAAGAAGAGCTTCCTCTATCCATAGGGAACCTACAGAATCTACAAACATTAGATTTACGGTATAGTTGTTTTCTTAAAAGGATACCGAATGTTATATGGAAAATGTTACATCTACGGCATTTGCTCCTATATACTCCGTTCGATTCCCCAGATAGCAGCCATTTGAGGATGGACACCTTGTGCAATCTCCAAAGCCTACCATATATCGAGGCAGGAAATTGGATAAATAATGGTGGCTTAGCTAACATGACGAGTCTTCGACAACTCGGCATCGATGGATTGTCAAGAGAGCAGGTTACTTCAGTCATTTCTACGATGGAAAGATTGCAGGACATTCAATCTTTGTCACTGTTGCTTACCGAACAAGAAATGTTTCCGGTACTCACCGGATTGTCTTACTGTGAGCATCTTCAGAAACTGTGTTTCTATGGGAGAATCGAGAAGTTACCCGACCCACAAGAATTCCCGCCCAACCTGATTAAGCTAACACTTCACAATTCCAAGCTTCAGAGAGATTCGATTACCAAACTGGAAAGACTACCGAACCTCGAAATGCTTGTTTTAGGTGATGGATCATATAATTGGAGAGAGATGGTTTTTTCATCGGAAAGTTTTCCTAAACTCGAGATCCTAAAACTTCATCTATTGAAAGAATTGGAAGACTGGATAGTTGAAGAAAAGGCAATGCCGAAGCTCAAGCATTTGGTGATAAATCGTTGCGAGAAACTAAAACAAATTCCAGATGGATTGAAGCTAGCAACTACCCTCAAAGAACTCGAAATTGTTGGAATGCCGGTTGAGTTCGAATACAGACTCAGAACAAAAGATTTCTTCGAGTTCAAACACACACTGTCAATCAAATCGACCACAGACATGTTGGCAATCGGTAACCTAATCCCCCGAGTCTATATTTTCTTACCTACTTTCTACTAAAGCATCAAATATAGATCATTTATCAAAAAATAAAGAATTCAACAATTAGATTAAGCATGAATTAAAACCTTACTTTCTAAATCCGCATCTCGATTTTGCAGGTCTCAGCAGTCACCAAAATGTTGGTTGGCCAGAAGCACAACTTGGTTGACCAAACACTTTTCGAATATTACGAAGTAATAGCTCGGAGATCTCTACCTGTAAGACAAGTATATGTTAGCTCAAAGATTATCAGATGATGTGTAGCTATTTCACCATTCAATGTAAAATTTCTAGTTATTGATATCTTATATATGGTGAACAACGGAAGAATGTAAAGAAAACTTAGGACAGCATCAAATTTCTTTTTCCAATCATTACTTTTCGTTGATTTTAAGAATTTGAGTACATTCTCGTAAACAATAAATGTTATTGAAGAAGCAGGCACATGTCTCAGAAGGTTTGGGTTGATGCCTTTGTAAAATCCGCGAAAACCCTCAAACCTGCACACGTCCTCAGAAACAAATAAGATCAGCATGCAGAGGGAGGAAATAACAATTAATAACATTCTCGGTGTTTAACACTGAGTAAATTAACATGAATTTGGGTTCGAATATGATCTCACCGTGCAGTTTCCCTCACAACATGCCGACTATTCGTGTATCTTGAAATTCCTTCATTACTAGGTTGTTGCTACAAAAGATAAGAGATCAAATTACAGACTGATAAAATATAGTACTTTGCATTTGTAAATGAAAGGATTTAACTTCTCATTCACCTGTGATCGAGTTCGAATAACTTGAAAAAACAATTTCTGCACACCTCATAAGGCACCATGACCAGCCAACGAGAGAAAATGAGGTTATACAAAGACTTCACACCAATTATAAGGATGCATACCTGAAATGGATATGTAACAAGAATGGCAGCAATTTTAGAAGATCCACCCAGCACGGCATAATCAAATGAATTTTGTACATAAACTGGTCACGAGCTAGATTATTGACAATTGACAAGCACATAATACATGTAGACAATTGCGGGCATGCTACCAGTCACGAGCTTGTACATCAACCATATCAACATTTAGCATAAAGTAAAACCAAAGTTCAAATAAACAGGAGCTTCATTTACTTACCAACAAATTACTAGCACCTTTGGGTTTCTTCTTTCTTTCTTTATAATCAACCATTATCCTACGAAGTTCTTCATATGCAGTGAACTGAATGGCTCCATGGGAGACTTGCTGTAAGTCAAAAAAGCAATAACTATAGGGAATATGATAGCTATACCAGTACCTAAAAAACTCGGTATTATTTAGCTCTGAGAAATCCAAATGTTGCAAAGACGATATACAGTGACGTAAAAAGCAGGAGCAGAAATACAATCGAAACTTTCAGCAAACTACCGTCAATAGGCCAGGACCAAGTCTTTTATATAGTGCAGTCCATCCTTCCTCTCTTAGCATGGTTCTTAGAGCATCTGAAATAATCAAGAGTCAAGACATATAACAAAATTTTGGGGTTAGCAGCGATACAGGAGGAAATTAAATGCACTGGAGAACCAGTTTCTGTGATTGAAGTTCCAGGTGAAAAGAATGAAGGAAAATCATTTCGGTTTGGTAGAGTTGAATCATCTATAAAAATATTAACCAGCAGAAGAAATCTATATATAAAAGGGTGTATCATTTAAAACTTCATGTATAAGGTTTCAACTAGAGGCTGGTCTCGACCCTAATTGCTTGCTAATACTTAGAATCAAAGTTAATATGATACACTAGGGGATATTGATATCTTGGTGAATATTATTATATTACTAACAAATAAATATAAGATGAAAAGCAGAGACCATAAACACCGGAATAAGGTCGACTTTGAAGCTCCAATCTTGTTCTAATAAACCAAATAGGAATCGTGCATATAGAAACCCGAAACAGTCATGAGATAGAAAACCTTAACAGAATATAAACTGTAACATATCTTAATTAACATCAAACCAATTAGAGACAAATCCAACTTAGCATGAACCTATTACCATAAACTCAAATCTCTATTACCATAAACTGCTATCTCTCTAGAGATTTTCGAATTGGAACATATGTTTCAAAACAGGGAACAATAGTGATCCAATTCAGTAAAACTAACATTCCCACTAGCCTATACAAAATTCACAAACTTCAGAATTTATATATTTAGAATCATGAATTTATATCAACACAAAAGCAATACGTATAAGTTCAAAAAACCGTATTTTACGAACCAGAGAAGACTACCCCTAACGAATTACATTGTATAGAAGTAGCTAATCGCGATTTAGTTTTCATTCCTAGTACAGGACCGATCTGTGTTTTAGGTAACATAAGTTCAAATACTCACCAAAGCTCCAGCTTCCGCAGCAGAGGCGAGATGAAGACTAGGACTTAGCTTCTCCTCTGTTTCTAGAATACCTTTGTTTAGCTCTGCCATAGCTACACACACACACATACAGACACAGGCACATTGTATTTATAAGTAATGAACTCACTTATTAAAACACGTAAAAGCAAAAGGGAAAGGTGAAAAATTTTACAGTGATACTTACAAGAAGAAATCTAAACCCCATGAAACTGAAGAAGCTAAAACTGAAGGAATGAAGCCTGCAAAAAGCCCTTTCATACCCTTTTTGAGAAACCAATTAAACTGTTAGCATAATCCAAAAAAGAAAATAAAGTGAAAAAAGACCTCAGCTTTACATGCAAAGAAAACAAAAAGAGAGAGAAAGGGTGCAATCCTCTAAGCGAGTAATGGTGAAAATGGCGTGGGCAGTGTTCTTGTACGTCGGGCAATTAGTAACTCGACCATCGTTAACTGTTTTAGAACTAAATCCAATTAACACCAAAAGGAAAACATTTTTTTCTCATTAAGCTCTGTGTGTGTATAGAAATGGAAGAAAAGGGGGACCTTGGAATCTCGTACGGACGAAGTCAAGTGGGTACATGGCGGTGACGGTGGCGAAGCCTGCCACGACACCGGCGGTAGCTTCTTCCCATTGCCACTCTGATGATTGTGATTTATTCTTTTGTTGAAAGAAGCAAGGCATCGGTGATTTTGGGATCAATTGGAACTAGAGAAGCGGCAGCAGCAAAATGAAGATGAAATCGTCGACGGCCGACCGCATCGCTCACAGCCGTTATTGTCTGGTTTTTTTATTACAACATTGTCGTCGTTGGCTGTCAGAGTCACTTGAATTGGTTGGGCTAAGTGGCCCATTTTTTACGTTTTTAAAGTTGGTTTTTTGCAAATTCATTTGGGCTTTTAAAATGAGTTTGATTAAGGGTTAGTTTATCATTACTTTTGATAAGTGCTTTTAAAAAGTGCTTTGAAAAGTAATTTTGAAAGATATTTTTAAAAAATTTGGTTTAAAATTTAAGTGTTTAGTATATCTATCAAAAATACTTTTGAGAAAGAAAATATCCATTTTAGACATGTGTTATAAAATAATAAATAAATATTTAAATAATGTTTAAATTAATTAATATTATGATATTTTAATAAGAATATAGAAAATAATTTATTATATTTTGTTATTAATATTTTAATATATAAAATATAAATTTTAAATATTTTTTTAAGCAATTAATCAAAGAAGGAAAAATACAATGTGTTGGAGGGGTAAAAACGTAATTGTTGTCAAAAGTGCTTTTGGGATGAAAAAGTTAAAAATTTTAACTTCTCCATCTGAATAAAAGTTCTTTTAAAGAACCCAACAAGTGGCTCCAGTGGAAAAGAGGATGTTGTTCATCTTAGGGGTCTCGGGTTCAAGTGCTTGTGTGTGCGCCTTGTCAAAGGGTGAAGAAAGTATGAACAGATATTACCATGTTATCACACCAGTATATTCAACAAAAAAAAATTCTTTTGAAAAGTCAAAAATTTCCTTCAAAAGTTGCTTGTTTAACATTGCTTTTTGTTCAAAAATACTTTTACAAAACCAAGTTCGAAATCTACTCGCAGTAACTGGTAAGCTCGAGTTTGAAATTCAAAGCTTGATATTTACTTCTAGTTTAATCAAATATTAATTTTTATGCTCAAAATTTAATTAAATTATTCAAACTCGAACTCAATTAGATTTGTTTATCAATTTTTATATTAGAATTCAATTAAGTTAGTTCGTATTTAAACTTAAACATATCTTAAACATATCGGTATTTAAACTCTTTCTATATAATTAAGATCTAAAATAATTTTATAAAAAAATTATATCAAAACTAAAAATTCAATAAAATTCACAAAATTAATTCAATACTTAATTTGATAGTTAATAAATCAAAATTTTTTTTAGTTAACTTAAGAACATCGAAGTTCTATTTACACTCCTAAAATCAATTCCGATGGCTAATTCAATTTTCAGCCATTATAATAGGTATATGTGTTTTATTTCTATTACTTTAAAGGAAATAAAAGAAAAAAATTATTTAAAAGAAAGTTGATTTAATAAATTGATGTTAAATAAGTTCAATTGATTAATCGCATAAAATAAATTAATTTTTTAATAGAATCGATTAAATATATTAATAAAAAATTAACCAACAATATCATAATTTTTGTTGTGATAAATGCTTTATACCCCAATAGATTTTTTTTTATCATAATCAAGGAATCCACTATCGGCAGGAGTGATTAATTCCCTAGCTGCAAGTACTCAACCAAAAAACCAACAACTGATTGTTATGTTCATGCACTAAGATCGAACCCCGTCACATAATCAAAAGATAAAATCAGCAACAACCAAATCACATGGTTACCCCATCCGGCTTTTAAAATCACTATATTACTTACCCCTTTCATATTTTATGTATCTTATACATGTATAATAAACTAAAGAATTGTTTATGTACCAAACTTATGTTCATGAATAAATTTAAATAATATAAATTTATAATATTAAATTAAAAAATCATTAATAAAAAAAGTGCGATAAAGTGACATGAAAGGAGCAGTTATGAATATAACCGTCAACCACCACCGTAAACTCGGGGCAAAGATAAATGAGGCAATCCTCGTCTTGCTCCATTACCATCCCTGCCTCTCATTTCTTTTTTACTGTTTTCTTACCATTTAGATATTAATGCAAGTTATTTACTGTCTCAACAACTTAAAGTAAATATTTCTTCTAAAGCTGTAAAAATGGTAATATTTTCATGAGTTAGGAGGAATTTCTAAATGCTACATTGGATATAACTACAATTATGTTTAAACCAGTATATATAATAGATGACACAAAATTGATTATACCTCTCCTATCGATACCTGTGATTCGTTGGAAGAAATTTAGCTTTTTTCTTAAGGGAAGAACTGTGAAGTTTACATCGAACCATATTTGCTTTCGTTCGGTGATGGTGTCCATGTTCCTTGAGTACCACTGGCCGGGCGCTCCCACGAGACTTCATTGGTAAAGCCGGTGTTAACTTCCTCAACTCGTGAGTAGCCTTGCCCTGCTCCGCTTACCTGTTGTCAACAATTTGCACATTAACGGACAGATCTTTATATACACACAGAACTGAAGTTGTCGAATTTATCTATGCTGCCTACTTTGCAAGTTCGCAAGGTTGAAATGAATGTTGTAATTTCGGTATGGCAAATCAAAAAAGAAAAGAGAAAACTAATTAGTTTAAAATATGCCACATAAGTCCCTGTACTCTTAGTTGGAATTTTGTCTTTCTAATACTTTTCAATTTTCAAATTTTAGGTCCACCTGTTAATAGTCTCAAAAATATTTTGTTAAATCTAGATTACTTTTTTTTTTTATTTCAAAATGTCTCACCAATCAATTTAACAAAAAAATATTAACAGTGTTAACAACTAGACCTAAATTTTGAAATCTGAAAAGTAGATGGACTAAATTCCGAGAAATAAAAGTACAATGACTAAATTCCAAATAACAGTACAAGGACTTATGACATATTTTAGCCAAATAATTAAAGAAGCCAATAATGACTAGTCAGTCAAGAAGTATGCAAGTTTACAATCAGGACTGGTTTGAATTCTCTGAGGTGGCTACTGAAAAATGTTCGAAAGTTCAGATAAATATTATTTGCCATAAAAGTTGCATAAACTTACAGTCTCTAAACAGGCAGAAAGCACCGTCATGCCTGGCAGAGCATCAATCCCATGCTGCATCCAAGACGCCCCAATTAAGATATACAAGTTATTTTAAACTATCACAAATACTAAACTATAGAATCTTCTGCCAAAAAAAGATATAGTCTAAGCAGCTCACCCGGCTTTCCATTTGTGTCTTGTAAATAAACCCTCCACAGCAAAATAGAGTCGATGAAACCATCAATCTGCTCAAGACGAACTCGTTTTAAATTTCAGAACCAACGTAAAAGATTCAATTTTTGTCAATCTTCAGTAACAGACGTGGATATACAAACTCTTGGTGGAAACTTGTGCAAACACTGCACCCGGTGCAGAAGACATTTTAATCACTTGATTTTGCATAGCTTAACACGTGTAGGACAAACGGGGGGAAAAATGGAAGAAGGAGAAACGTACATGCATGAAATTATTCCGAATATTGCCCACCCTCTTGTGGAATCTTCTTCCTGATTTTGTGTAGAGTCTGAAAATATGGGGGGAAAAAGAACTTTGAAGTAGCTGATACAAGCTCTATGGCAGATGCATCATGATTACAAGAAAGATACTCAAACGGATTCCAGAAAAACAACAGTTGATAAAAGCTAGCATTGAAGAAAACAAAATCAGGGAGCTTACCACACATCTTCGTTAGAACAAACTCGATTGATTCATAACCTTCCACTGGAATAGTGATCTTAACTTCATACGGGGTATCACGGGCCTTTACACCTGAAGGACAAAAGTGGAAGAAGAACGGATTAGAAATGGTAATTCAGGAGGTTATAATAGAAAATAACATCAACCTGCTTAAGAAAATGTTGTATATACATCTCCAATCTAAAAGCAAAGTCGACGGTAATAAAGTTGAAGGTGGATTCCCTGTTGCAGCAGTCCCTGATAACTTGACCTCCAGTCCGTTTTCTGGAAAGACCTGAGAAGGCCCCCATGCAAAAATGATAAGGTGATAAGCATATTCATTCAATAATCACAGTTTTCTACCCCTTGAACCAAAGGAAAGAGTACCTTGACATGAGGGTTTTTTACGAGGTTAGATTGGGATGCAATAGCAGTCAAATAAAGGGTAACATGAGGCTGTTCAGTGCTGAAACTGTTCACCAAAACTTTAAAAATTATTCATGAAATGTCGATATGCAAATAGTTGAACTCAATGAATCAAATGATTTAACTATATTTGAGAGAATGGATACCATACCTAAAACCAAGGTGAGCTTTTTCAAAACCTAACTGAGTCAGACCATTGTAAACCTTACAATCGATAAAAGGGAACCTTTTTAATTAAATAGATTTGACATATAAATCAAAGTAGCTCAGATAGAATGTTACTGTCTTACAATTTCCCATGATCGCGGATGAAATCCAACAGTGAAGCCCTCGAATACCCGTGGGCCAGGATTCTCACATGGAATGGCCAGTTCAACAATGGCTCTGAGAAAAATGAAAATTTCGAAGTTTAGATATGTACCATAAAATGAATTTCAATTAGTACTTTGCACAAACTGTATAGTAAAACAATTAATCCTGTGGTCTGGCATCAGGAATAGTGGTCTTTAAAACATAACGATTTCCCTCTACACTGCACCAACCTTGAAAAGAAACGTTTAGAGAAAAGCAACATAAAAAAGAGAAAGAAGTCATAGTTCTGCTTAAAATACCTGCAAGTGGATTCATAAGAGACATTGCATATGCATCCATGTTGACCTGAGATTAAAACCAAAGATAACGAGAAAAGTGTTAAAGGTTGATACGAAACACAGCACCGGAAGTTAAGACAAAACAAGTATAGGCCCATAACAAAATCATCAAAATCAATAAAGCCTTCCCTAATAATTCGGGGTAAGAAATGAAGATTTTAAAAAGTTTATTGGCAATTGATATGGACGCAAAAATTGAAGAGAAATGAAATGAAAGAAATTTACATGAAGATAAATGTCAAAGAAACTAAGTTATCATAGCCTTCATGTTTTAATTTTACATAATTGGCTCAGGCTCTTTGATGCATGCTTGAATGTCATTTATTCACAAAGCAAGGTCTGAGTAAAGGTTATGTGATAGCAGCATAAAATTGAGAGTTGATTGTCACCACAAAATGCAAATTACTTCCTAGGCATGTCACTAGTTGAAAACAGTTAGTAGCGATATGAAAGGTGTCACACATTAACCAGTTGAGCAGAGGAAATATTCTAGAATAAATAGCATGGATAGTCATTTTAACCCATTGTATAAGGACATGGGGAATATAAATTCATAGTATATACGGGGAATAAGCTCTTGAAGACTGAATATGAAAAGTTTACACACCTTTACATTGCCCATTTAAACACTTTCCACATATAATATTCACCTGAAATACAATCAAGGAGATTAATTAATTCATAAACAAATGCCATGAAGAAGTTTAATGTTCAAATTGATATAATTAATGAGCACAGAACAAAATTATAACTTATAAGACCAGTAATGTCAAACAATTTCCACCAAATTTGAGAAAGAAATAGTGGCCAACAGACCAACCTGTGCAGTGCGTCCCATTTTGTCAAAGGTGTGCTCACAATTCAGCAGGTCGCCATTGTAAAACTCCTATACATGCAGAGAAAATATATTTAAAAGGTTCCATATATCTATAATCAATATTACAAGAGTCAAAACTTAAACAGGATTTTTGGTATAATGCAACATATTTCATTAAACTGGAAACAGATTTTTTTTCCAATCTCAGAAATCTTCACAAATACAAGGATTTTCAAATAACAGTAATAAATTGAATTTAAGGGCCAGAATCTTCTCATAAATTTATTTCTTCTTTCACCACCAGTAACAACCAAAAAGTGCCTACACTAACATTATATCAATCATTCATTCCCATCAAGCAAGGAGAGTTAACAACATACCCCTTCCCTTTTTATAGTTATAATTAACAAGTTCAAACCAGACTTACTTGAACAAGGTCAACATGCCCTGAACCAGCAACAAAGTAGTTAAACTTATCATATCGACCAAAATCTACATATCCCTGCACAATTAGCATTAAAAGTGATGTGAATTATATTCAGAATACTAGCAGGCAAGTGCATATTGGTACTTTCAGCTAATAAAATACATTTCTAAAGCTGTTTCCTTATCTAAACTTCCTCATAAAAGAATACCATATAAGAACATTAATTTAGAACTTAAGAACACGAATTCATGGAGTACCGTTTGTGATCTACTCTCCACATCTTTGCAAAAGCGGACAACTAAGTCAGTATCCTGTGTTAAGAGAAATACAAATACGTAATACGCTCTAGGCATAAATATTTATAAACATTAAACAAAGCATCAAAGACTTTCTATATTTGAAATCAAGCAAGGATGTTACCTTCCCCTCGTACACAAAAGGACTACCGATCCAATCACTCTAATCAATAGCTTAAGAGAGAACATTTCACTAGATACCAAAACTCTAGCTCATTATAAATGCTTATTTAGAACCAACCGATGTTCAGATTTATGATAACCAAAAAGGAAGTAGCAAAAGGATACGAAATCAAGAAGATGGCTAGAATTATCAAACGCGTAGCAAGTGGATTTAGGGACAACAACTGATGTAACGGTAAGTGCTTGTGAAAGAACAGCTGCAAAAGGAAATAGATTCACTAGCATCGACAAAAAGTTATTAAAAAAAATTTAACAAAACACTACTTTCACGAACAAAATCAAATTAAGTCACCTGCAACAGCTATGATTATGAAACTAGGATTTAAACAGCATTTTACACTCCGCATTGTTTCGTGTATTCAATTCAAAGCATGTCCTGCGAGAGAGAGAGAGAGAGATTCAACGATTTCCAGCTCAATTTTATCATCGGAAATTTAAAAATTTCTCTCGAAAACTGTAACATTCGAGCAAGATATGTTTGAAACAAATGAATGTTTAAGATTGAGATCTCAAATAAATGAAAATGAATGGAAATTTAAAGCAAATATTAGTTGATTGATCAGGAAATTTATATTCTACGATTATTCTTAAAAACGGGGGAAAAACACATATACACAGTAAATCAAGGTGAAATAGCAGAGGAAATACCTGAAGAGCTTGGCCGGAGTGTCGATGCTGAAGTCGCTGAAGCTTGAGAGACGCACAGAGACGCTATTTCGACGGTAATTCCAATAAAATAGAAGAGTAGAATCAATTTTATTAAAAAATAAATAAATATTGGGTAAAAAAGGGGTAAACTATATTCGTAGTGCCCAACTATGTTTATTTTTTATAGCTCAATTATCAAAAGTTAAAAAATATCACCCAATTATTAATATTTTTTGTGACCCAATAATTTAATTTTATCTTTTTTTTCACTTAATTTTTTTTGGATTTTTAGGTGTTTTTATTTTCTTATTAGCTAGCAAATAACATATATATATATATAATTGAATAATTTGGTGGCCATTTTATAATTTTTTATAGTCGAGTGACCAAAATAAATTAATAATAATTAGGTAATCATTTTATAATTTTTCATAGATTACTACCCATACAGTTTATCCAAAAAAATATTGGGTTTTCTTTTATAAGAGTAACTGGTAAAATTAAAAAAATATACCAATTTTAATTTTTAATTAGGGGGTTAGGTTGGTTTTTCGAACCGTCAAAAAACTAAAACTATAAATACCCTCCCCATTTCATTTTTTTCAATCAACTCTCTCTCAACTCTCTCAAATACAGAACCAATTTTTTTATTTTCTAGTTTTAATTATTTTCGATATTTTCAAACACACGACCAATTTTTTAACTCGATTTTAAAAAATGGCTGCTCCTGCTCTTGCTCCTGCTTTTGTACTTCGATCCCAAAATCCGCATATTTTTTATACGAAAATTTAAATTTTGTTAATTTAAATATTATTAAACTTATTTTTATTAATTTTAATATATATATATTTGTAAAGAGGTCGATGATCGTATTTTGGAGGGTTTCATTCATAATATGTGAAAAAGCCTCTGATCCTTTAAATTCGTGGCTAGTTGCAAGCGGCTAGATTTTTACATGCATCTCGCATGTGTGGGGTTGCAAACTCGATGACCAACTAATCAGCGCGTTGGTGGAGAGATGGAGGCCCGAAACACACACTTTCCACCTTCCATGCGACGAGTGTACAATCACACTTGAGGACGTAGCGTTGTAGCTCGGTCTGTCGATGGACAAGCAAGTCATCACAGGAGCATCCATCGTTGCCGATAAAGTGTTCCTCTACTAGAATCGGTTAGGGAAGATCCCAGACCGGTTCGACGGTGGTCGAATCTTGATGAACTGGTTGAAGAAAAATCTCGACGTGCTTCCTAAAGATGCAACAAAGGAGGTCATACAATAATATGCCCGAGTGTTACCTTCTGAGGTTAATCAAAGGCATTTTAATTCCCAACAAATCTCGTAATTTGGTGCACGTAAGGTGGCTTCTACATATGGTGTACTTCGAGGAGTGCGACAAATTCAGTTGGGGATCTGTCGTACTGGTGACGTTATATCGGGAGATGTGTCGGGCCACAGCTTCGTACGCTGCATCGATCGGTGGTTGTCTGCTACTGCTGTAGTCGTAGGTCTGGTGGTGACTATCGTTTCTACGTCCCAAGGTGATCGGCCTATACATTTTTCATTTGGTGACGAGGTAAACATCATTTCTTAATAAATACATAGTATGTAAAGTATTTTTTTATAGGTTTCGACTAACACATCACTTGTACAAGTGGAAACATGGGCCGAGCTATATGGAAATTCTCGATGAGTTAGAATATATTAGGTTGTTGTTAAATCAACGTTCGGAACACAAGGTTAGTTACTTATTCTTTTGAACTTATATTGATTATTTTATGATTGGTTACAAAAATTCATACATAATGATATTTATAAATTTGCTTTTCAGTTTGAAAGGATGTCTTATGTCGACACCGATGTCATTTATTGCATACCGTCGGAAGTGTTAGCCAACAAGCGAATGTAGGACGCGAAGATGTGGATGGTAGTATATGCAACTGTAGAAATGCACGAATCGAACTGTGTGCTGCGGTAGTTCGGGTGGAAGCAACGAATTCTGCCACCATCGCAATACTTGAAGGACCTGCACGAGATTGACATGCGGGGGAAGGACAACATCGATTGGTCGTAGCGACATCGACAACAATATATTGAGGCGTAGGATCGTAAGATGCAATCCTTACCACCACGCGAAGAATTCTACTTAGCAGACATGACAATATATGATGAGTACATGCCATGGTTTAGAACCATCGACAAGTCGTATATGCTAACATCGGAGACGAGGAGTCAAAAAAATTCGACATAAGAGGCAATGTCGACTGCCACAACATTGTAGGGAGGGACGTGGTCGCACGATGGGTTCGGTATCTGCTCCGACAGAAGATGCGTCACATGTGTCCACGACATATCTTCCTCCGGGTCAGTTCCCTCCACTTATTCTTGTTCAATTAACTAACCCCATGTATTTTTCACAAACACCATTACACTATAGAGCACTGTTGCACGTGGCTGGCTTTTCAGTTCATGCAGGTACCTATTTCTTGCCATAGATGTCCCCCGCATACTACACCTCAATGCAGATGCCGATGTTGGGACAGATGCCGACTTATGCACAGTCACAAACGATGATACTGACGCAGGTATCGACCCAACAGTCGATGACAGGTACCTTTTCGACGTACCTGGTACCTCATGGTTACAACCCTACAGTGGGTCAAACACCGCTCGTGTCGTTGTTTTACGTTGATGGATCATCGTCGCAACAATCAGACGAGGGAGTGACAGATATAATATGGTAAGAGAGGACGACAACTCAATCGACGGATGAAGAAGATAATGACGTTACTCAGAGGTCCAAGGTAAGGCCGTATTCAATTGATGACTACGCTGACGAGGACGAAGTCTTCAGGTCCACACTTTCGGATACACCTTCAGATGCACCTCCGATTCCACCTCTAGATTACCTTGCAGTTGTACGGCCCGTGGTATGTAGAAATCCTCCACGCGACTGTCATCCACCGCCTTGTGGCACACATTCTCCTCGACGACCCAATTGATTTACGTATCTTTTAATTTTGTGATGTAAAAAAATATTTTATTAATAAAAAAATTGATGTTTTTCATTCATACAATACTTTTGCATTTATAAATTTTACGATGTAAATAAGTAAGTAAGTAAATAAATAAAATAAATAACTAACTAGCTAACTAAATAAATAAATAATTAAATAACTAAATAATATTTTTAATATACTGGTGTGATTACATGGTAGTATCTGTTCATACTTTCTTAACTCTTTGACAACGCACACACATTTTGCACACACAGGTGCTCGAACCGAGTCTCCTAGAATGAACAACATCCTCTTAACCACTGGAAATAAATAAATATATAAATAAATAAAATATTTTTTAATTTTACGAAATGCTTGTCCAGCTAGACGAGCTTTTTCTAAAATGGCTTATTCCTCTAAATATTTTTAAAACTAGCGAAACCCCTAATTAAAAAATAAAATAGACATATTCTTTTAAATTTACCAAGATAACTATTTACAAAAATAGGTTTAGTTTTCGATTATTCACAAAATTGAGATAATTTTTGCCTCACACCAGTCCAAGTCAACTTGAATAATAGCAAACTCAAGTCTGAGCGTAATACTCAATTCGAGTTTTATCGATCATCTATTTTTAAGTTCAAGCTTGATTAAGCTCAACTATCTTTGTCAAATTTTATACTCAACTTTGAGCTTGAGTTTGATTAAGTTTGTACGTATTCAAGTTCGAACTTGAGTTTGACATGATAATTATGCTTAGGGCTAATAATAAATATTAAGAGCATTAACGTAATTTAAAAACATTTAAAATATATGTGAAAAGTTTGATAAGGATCGTGAGCCGTTCAAGATGGGTATTATTAAGCTTGAATTCGACTCTATCAAATAGATTAATAATTACTGAATTGAGTTCAATTTTTGTTAAGTCAAAATCGAATAGGTTGCAAGTACTAATGTCTCATTTACACCTATAGAAATCTCACAAATTAAAATTATGCACAATTAAAAGAAGACATTAACACAATGATTAATTTAATTGTCATCAGTTGGTCACATTCAAAATTAATAGAAATTAAATTATTTCACTTAGACTTGTTTATGGGTTAGACTATTTGTCTAAACTCAAAGGTTTGATTGAAATTTTAGAGGCTTTAGACAAAAATAGTAGGCCCGAAAATTAACTTTGGTAAAAAAATAGACTCGTTTAAAATATGAATCGAGCTTGGGCTTGAACATTCATAATCCATGCCTATTTTTTTTTAATTTATAATGTATTATATCATGTTATTTTTATATTTTATGTAATTCACAACACATAAAACTTAATTTTATATACTAGTATAAGTAAATATTAAAAAATATTAAAATAACTATATAATATTTTAGTAAATAAAAATATAGGAATTTATTAAATATTAAACTATAAACAACATAAGTGTATTTTTTAAATTTTAAAAAATATTAAATATTAAACTATTAACCATTTACGAACATGAATGAATTTGATCAAAATTTTAAGAATATATTTTAGACCTAACTAACTTAAACAATAATAAATTATAATAATATTATGCATAAATCCAACTCGCGACCCAACCATAAACCTCTATTTGATATCAACTAAACATGTTCATGGATTAGTTCAAATTTAGCCAAAAGTTTTTGCCCAAAAAATAAGCCTAAGTTTTTGCCCAAGTTTAATTTGGCCAATATTATTTTTTTAATTTTTATATAAAAAATTAAAGAATAAAATACATCAAAAACACAAAAAATTAAAATAAATGTTTTCAATAAATTGAAAATAAATTAAAAAAAGTTTTATACTTAAATAATAGTAAAATATGTTCAACCTAACAAGCAAATGTCTCTAAAATAATATCAAAATTAACAATAAAATAAGACTTGTACAATATCCAAATAATAACAATAAAATAATAAAAATATAATAATGATATAGCAGCAAAACAGTAATAAAACAACAACAAAACAATAATCTTTTTTACAAATTCAGATTGAACTAAATTCGAAAAAAAAAATTTTACCTGAGACCCTACCTACTTTTTAAACGAACTTTATTTTTTCCAAATTCATTCGAAATCTTTTATTTTTTGAGTGAATCTTCCAACCATGCTGGGTGTACCAACCACTGTGACTTAACCGTAATCAGCCTAAATCGCCATTGAAAATTGAAATAATTTCATTTCTTTTTCCCACGGAAAAAAGTTAAAATTATCCCTCACTGACACTTTCACAGTCTTCGAACACGAGAAACCAGTAAAAATAATCCGAGTAAAAAAAAAAACAGAAAAGAAAATTCGTAAAGAAGGAATCGAAATCCAGAGCCAAAAACCTTCGTCCAAGTGTTCCATCGTACACCGCCAAATGTACACCTTCAGCTACTACTCAATTTCGCCAATAAACAACAATCCTTTCAAATGCCAAAGGTAATAGCATCATTACTCGATCTCGTAACCCTAGACCGAACCGAAAGAGACGATGGCGAAGCATACCGCCGTTGGCTGGGGTCATCACCACTACCAT
Source organism: Gossypioides kirkii (assembly GCA_005610355.1). Classification (NCBI taxonomy): domain Eukaryota; kingdom Viridiplantae; phylum Streptophyta; class Magnoliopsida; order Malvales; family Malvaceae; genus Gossypioides; species Gossypioides kirkii. The sequence goes on from CP032248.1 coordinate 40,377,631, forward strand.
CACTTACAGAATCGTTGGCTTTTGGCTCTTCTCTTAATGCTTTCGGTTTCGACGGTGATCGCTTTTTTCATGAGAAGCGCTTTCGATTCGTGTGATCGGACTGTTTCAGCTGCTGTTGACGGTATTGGTTCGACTCGGCATGTTATTCAAGTCGCTGAGAAGCGCACCACGCCGATCGCGGCTGTGAAGCCGAGTCCGCTTAGCTTTATGAAGTCGAAGGTTGTTCTGCTGGTTTCGCACGAGCTCTCGCTTTCTGGTACTGTTTTATTTATTATTCTCTTGTTAATAGCTGTCTCCAGTGAGTTTCAGTCGTTTCTTTTTGTTGAATTTCAATGTACTGGAATTTGATTTGTTTGCCTACCGTTTAGTGTGAAGTGACTTGTTAGGGTTTATTTACTGTATAATTGTTTTGATTGAAGTATAAGTTTATGCTCAGTAGCTTTGAGGTAGCCTTTTGCATAATCTATGAGCTGTCTTGGCACTAATGTGTTTGATCCGTGGACACACAAATACACACACACACATATACACGAGGTTTATTATTCTATAGCGGAACTAAAAGAGGAATGTGCATGGATTCTTCCTGTTAATATGCTAGCCATGCCAAGAATTCTAAAAGCCATTACTGCTGGTTTATTTGGATTCAAGTAATTGATAGATGTATTTGCATATGCATTAATTACTATTCGTGGAATGTCATTTAATGTTATGGTTATCATGGTAAGCATATCATTGGCTATAAGTTTCTTTAGTTTTCCGTGAGGGTATCTGCACATTCTCTTATCATGTTGAAATTCATACAAAATTATGAAAAACACCAAATGTGCATTATAGCCCTTTGCATCTTAATCCCTTTGTAAAATTTTCTACTTTTGACGATCAGTAAAAAGCATTCCACCGGTGTGCTAATATCTTCGAGGTTTAATTACTTTCTGAGGATATGTTGACATTCTTGTAATGACCCATCCTTTATATCCCAGAGATGAAAATAATTGCATAATAATAAATTCTGAAATTTTATTTGACTGCTGACTCCTAAGTACTCTGCATGTATATTTTAGGATATAGTTTTGGGTTGTTGCTGACACATGCTATAAATGGTTTGTGCATATATAGCATCTGTCTGGTTTGTGCATATATAGCATCTGTCTTTTCGTGGTATAATGTGAATTCGTCATTGTCGTTACTTCATGAGAAATTGTTGTTTCAGAATCATCTAACTTTTTGCTTATAAAGTAATGTTGGTTATGTCCAGCTGTCAATGAATGCACACCATTTCTAAGTATTTGATTGTGGTTTTGCTACTTCATCATAAACTAGATTTCTTTTTCATAAACGACCCTTTGCTGGAAAATATATTGTGAGAAGAAATTTTATTATTTATGACATTTGTGATCATCATCTTTCCTTGTGAAGATGCTTTTTAGAATTCATTTATTTTATCATATTTCATTATATAATTCCTTTTCCTGTTTCTCTAGGTGGACCATTGTTGCTGATGGAGCTGGCATTCCTATTAAGAAGTGTTGGTGCTGAAGTTTATTGGATTACAATTATGAAACCATCTGAAACAGATGAAGTAACATATAGTTTAGAACATAAGATGTTGGACAGAGGAGTACAGGTAGTCCAACTATTTCACTTTGGTTACATATTCATTTATGGTGCTTTTACCACATAATAGTGCACTCTATATTAGCATTGTATCTGAGAAGGCTTAGATGATTGTTTTGTTAATATTTCTCTTACTTCTAATTAGGCTTTTACACATCTTTTCAGGTTGTCTCAGCTAAGGGGAAAGAAGCTTTATATACTGCTCTAAGAGCTGATTTGGTTGTTTTGAACACTGCGGTTGCTGGGAAATGGCTGGATGTTGTTCTTAAGGGAGATGTTCATCGTGTTCTGCCTAAGGTGTTGTGGTGGATCCATGAAATGCGTGGCCATTACTTTAAATTAGACTATGTAAAGCATCTTCCTTTTGTAGCTGGTGCCATGATTGATTCCCATGTTACAACAGAATACTGGAAGAATAGGACTCAAGAACGTTTGAAGTAAGTTTCTAAAATCCTCACGTCTACAATCTCGGTGTGTTTATTGTTGCTTTTAAAGTATTAATGTTCATTTTGTATGCATTGCAACACAAACCTGACAAGCTTTTTGTGCATCTAGTTCCTTAGTTAATCTATATGTTTCACGTATCTTATGTTTGGTTACACATTTGAGTCTTATTTTTCTTTTTTCATTCATTTGCGTTTTGCAGGATTAAAATGCCCGATACCTATGTTGTTCACCTTGGAAATAGCAAGGAACTGATGCAAGTTGCAGAAGACACTGTAGCTAAACGGGTTCTGCGTGAACATGTTCGTGAATCTCTTGGAGTGCTCAATGAGGATTTACTCTTTGCCTTAATAAACAGTATGATTTTCAGTTTTCATCTTGAATAGATTTTTCTCTTCTTCAGTTTCCTCCAATGCACCTAGTTTTATTTTCGTTGAGTTATGCCATGAAACCAAAAGAGGTCCTCATTTCAGTTTGGTAAAAGGAGATTTGTCAGTATCGGCTTTGTCAATTGCATAATTATTTTAACTGGGAATTCCATTTAGGCTGTTTCATTGTGCACTCAATTGTTTTGGTGAGATGTTGTCTTTTCGAGGAAAATTGGAAATCTTGTAGCTTCTTCAATTGTTATGTATTGAAACTCTTGCATTTTGAGTTCTGTCAAACAGAATGTTTTGGCAACTAGCAAGAACCGTAGTTTGGTTCTATAGATCACCTTTTCCTAGATTTTCCATTTGTCCCTTCAGTTACCATTGTATTATTTTCAATTAACCACCAAATCACTCTAATGTGTCCTTCCCTTGAATTTTTTTTAGTTCTTTGAGGCATATAAAAGAAGGTAGAAAAGAGAGGAAAACATTTAAACTAAAAGGTGTATGCTTTTCTGTTATTCATCACTAACTAGCACCAAATTCCTTCGACTGCAGGTGTTTCACGAGGAAAAGGGCAGGATCTCTTTTTACGATCCTTCTATGAGGCCTTGCAACTAATCAAGGAAAAGAAAATGCAGATACCACCACTTCATGCAGTAATTGTGGGAAGTGACATGAGTGCTCAGACAAAATTTGAAATGGAATTACGAGATTATGTAGTGCAGAAGAAAATTCAAGATCGTGTTCATTTTGTGAACAAAACTCTGACAGTTGCCCCGTATTTAGCTGCCATTGATGTTCTTGTTCAGGATTCCCAGGTAATTTATGTGGTTCAAAGAATTTTCTGTTTCAAATATTATGTTTACCTCAATCTGTGCAATTCATCTAATTTGCTGTCTTGTTGATTGCTCCTTCAGTTGTTTGTGTAGTAATTTTATAAAGAAGCTATTGCCGTTTTCTATATCACGACATATAGGACAGAGTCAGAAAGATATCTGAAGGTCCTTTTACAATTAGCATTTGCTGATCTGACCAATACCTTACCATAACTAGACATAGCCAGTAGTTAACTTAGCGACATTGATAATTGATTTGATGGCATTGGTTTTCTATTGTTTTGTAGGCCCAGCACCTCTGACATAATAATGATAATTTTTGTTAGGTTTTACGTTCATTTTCCAATTTGTTGTTCTTAGACATGTCTGAGTTACATAATGCCACAATCACCGAGTTAGCAAGATTCTGAAGGCATAAAAATGAACAAACTTGTCAATAACACCACCGAGGTTATAGCTTCCTTTCTTTTAATGCATATGATGGTTTTGAATTTTTCCGACCTCTTTATACGCTTGTTATGTTATTACTAATTTTGTTCCCCCTTTCAATTACTTTCTGCATGATTATCATTTCATTATAAACCGCGAACACCTTATTCTGTACTTCAACATTACTTTAAATAGAAAGGAATCACAAAAGTTTTTCCTTGTAGGCACGAGGAGAATGCTTTGGACGGATAACAATTGAAGCCATGGCTTTCCAGCTACCTGTACTGGTAATCTATTAACTTTACGTCTTTACCCAATTTTCTTTTAATGGTGTTTGGTTTTTATTGATACCTAAGAACTTATGGTAAATAATTGGAGCTGGTTTTTGATACTGAAACCATTTCATACTCAAAAACAGGGAACAGCTGCAGGAGGTACCACAGAAATAGTAGTGAACGGGACTACAGGTTTATTACACCCAGTTGGAAAATCCGGGGTTACACCTCTTTCTAAAAACATCGTCAAACTCGCCACTCATGTAGAGAGGAGGCTTACAATGGGGAAAAGAGGGTACGAAAGGGTCAAAGAAAGATTCCTAGAACAACACATGGCCGAGAGAATCGCTGGAGTACTTAAAGAAGTATTGAGGAAATCCAAAAACAAATCAAGCAGACACATCGGTTGAAAGCCCACCATAAACAATGAGGTTAGAACCGGTTTCGATCAGAGCAGCGCTGGTTGGTCCAAGGTACAGGCTTAAAATAGGATGAATGCTTTTTTCTTTTTCTCACTAATGGAATGACATATCTTTAGCTTTCATGTCTTATTACCATCCAGTTTCCCTTTTTTTTAGGGATGTAAATTATGTATGTGCAAAGACATTTCTAGCTTGTTTATATAGTTGAGAAGTTCTTTTCAAGGTAGCATTGGTTTCTTCATGTCTTGGGACCGTGTGAAATGTGGACTAACAGGTTTTTTCTGGATAAAAGTAGGAGGCTCTTATACTAGTACTTGTATTTTGCTTCCTTTACTAAAAAAATGGACAATTAATCAAAAATGTTAAAATTTTATTCATTTCCGTTAAAAATTGGTTTTGTTAGACAAAAAAACCTGGCAGACTTGTAGTTAAGGATTATTTATCATTTTTTGGGTTAGGGTTATCACACGCAAGCTGGTGGGTAATGATTAGTGATTCAAAGTTTGAAAATGGTAGGATAAAATAATATTTAGTTTTTGAATTTGATAATTTTTTTATTATAATTTGAACTTTTAAATTTTATTTAGTTCACATATTTGTAATTTAGTTTTTTATGTTTTGAATTTGGATTTTGTTAAGGTTTAATGATGTGGTGCATTTTCATCAATTGAAAATTTTCTAAAAAAATATGGCATACTTCAAATTTCAGGAGATAATTTTGCATAATTTCATAGTATCTGTGTTATTATACATTAATAGTATTAAATTAAAAAAGTAATACTAAATTTTGAGATAAAAAAGAATTAGTGATTTGGTAAGAGATTAAATATTTATTTGATTTTGAACCCCATGTATTGATATGATAGTTAAGGGTGTTAATCATTTTAAATGTGATTTGGGTTCGAATTACGTTAATCATTATTTGTAATTCACAAAAAAAAAACATATTTACTTGATTCTAAATAATGGGAAGGCGGATTCCTATATGTCATGTGCACATGGATGATACAGTAGTGGAGGTTTCAAGTTTGAGCACATGTGGAAGATATTAAAAAAGCTAAAGTACGAACTGTGATTCCTGCAAGAGGACGGTGCTGGAATACTACGTGCGATAAGAATTGCCGCCCGGTTAGGCTTCATTTTCTCAAAAATCTATTTTGTTTGATGGAAATAAACTACATGATGGCATATGGTTCTGCAGAAGCATCTGTGGAAATTTGGACTCTGAGAACTACTTTTGCCAATTCAGGCTGCCTATTTTGTTAGCAGGCCTGATAAGAGATCTAATATGCTCTTGTCATTGTCTTATGGCACCTAACAGACCATGCCACAGTAGTTTATGGGTGCACTTTCAAACAAACCTAGAGATCCTTTGGTTGTTGCTGCATTTAGCCTTGCTGGTGGAGATATAAATATTGCCAAGAACATCAACAAATCACATGATAGTAGCTTTCATGAGCTATCTGACATTAGTAAATGAGGTTATGGATCTTGCTGCATGTGTTAAAAGCAATTTGAGTGAGATGACGGATGAGCATTTTGTCTCTCAGGCAATGTCAGCATATCCTCAAGCCCCATTTTCAATACCCATTGGCATCGTATTTGAATGTTTGCAAGGTCTTTGCCATTCCTGATATGCAGGGGGGCAGTTTGGTTCATGGAATGATCAAAAAGGCTTTCTGGATGACATAAGTTTCAGCATTCACCTGTCAGTTAGGCCGGACTACATTGTAATAAGAGGGAAATGTGAGATCCTAGGCTTTATTCTATCCGGGTTTTTAATCATTGGTTCGGCCTCCACTCCTTGTTGCTAATTTTGTGGGCATTAACCCCTGCCACTCCCCCTCTTATTTTGTTGGGTTTTTAATTTATGAGGTACCCCTGCGCCGTCTCTCTCTTCCCCTCCCACTCCCTTATTTGGTTATTGCTTCATAGTGCATATACGTAGAGGTGGAGCTAGAAACTTTTGGATTCCAGCATTTCTGAATTTGCATAAATGGTACACCTTTCCTACAAATTCTCTACAATACCCATAAATTTCATCCCAAAACAACTCTCCAAACACCTTCCCCAACAAATCCCATCCCAGACAACACCTCCATTCATCCCTTTCTCTCAACTTCAAAACCAACGCTCCCTTTTAGAATCTCAACTCATTTCAGCTCTCAACTGCTGCACTTCCCTTACCCAAATCCAACAAATCCATGCTCGTATCCTCCGTAAAGGTTTTGAACAATGCTGCTATGTTCACACCAAGCTAATACGTATCCTCACCAAAATGGAAATCCCAATGGATAGTTATGCTAAGCTTGTTTTTAATCAGATTAAGAACCCAAACCCATTTCTTTGTACTGCTCTTATTCGTGGGTATTGTTTACAAGGTCTTGTTAAGGAATCTGTTTTTGTGTACAGTGAAATGAGAAAAAAAAGTGTTTCGCCTATTTCGTTTACGTTTTCGGCTCTTTTTAAAGCTTGTGGTGTTGCTAATGATGTTGATTTGGGTAGGCAAATTCATGGTCAGACGATTTTGATTGGTGGGTTTGGGTTTGATTTGTTTGTTAAGAACAGTTTGATTGAAATGTATGTTAAGTTAGGGGTTTTAGGATGTGGGAGGAAGGTGTTTGCTGAATTGCCTGAAAGGGATTTGATTTCTTGGACGGAGTTGATTGTTGGGTATGTGAAAGCTGGGGACATGGATTCTGCAGGGGAATTGTTTAGTGAATTGCCTAAAAAGGATATGGTGGCGTGGACGGCGATGGTTACGGGGTATGCTCAGAATGCTAAGCCTAGAGAAGCATTGGAGTTTTTCGAGAGGATGCTAAATGAAGGGGTTGAAACGGATGAGGTTACTTTGGTTGGGGTTATTTCTGCTTGTGCACAACTAGGTGCTGCAAAGTATGCGAACTGGATTCTGGATATTGTTGAGAATTTGGGGTTTAGTCCTACTTCTAGTGTTGTACTGGGATCGGCTTTGATTGATATGTACTCGAAGTGTGGGAGTGTTGAGGACGCATATAAGGCTTTTAAGTTAATGGAAGAAAAGAATGTGTTTTCGTACAGTTCGATGATTGCAGGGTTTGCTATGCACGGTTATGCTTATGCGGCATTGGGATTGTTCCATGAAATGGTGAAAATTGGGATCAAACCAAATAAAGTTACGTTTATTGGAGTGCTTACAGCTTGTACCCATTCAAGAATGGTAGAACAAGGTCGTCAAATATTCGAATCCATGGAGGAGAAATTCGGGATTTCTCCAGGCGCTGATCATTATTCTTGTATGGTTGATCTTCTTGGTCGAGCTGGATGTCTAGAAGAAGCACTTAACCTTGCTGAAACAATTCCATTAGAGCCTGATGCAGCTGTTTGGGGGGCATTGCTAGGAGCATGTCGGAATTATTCTAATCCTGATATCGCTCAGATTGCCGCTAACCATTTATTTGAGTTAGAACCTAATGCTATCGGAAACTACATCTTGCTTTCTAACATATACGCTTCAGCAGGGCGGTGGAATGATGTCTCAATGGTAAGGAAAATGATGAGAGAGAAAGGTCTAAGAAAAAATCCTGGATGTAGCTGGTTGGAAACCAAGAAGGGTGTAATTCAAGAGTTCTTTGCCGGAGACATGTCGCATCCAAGGTACGGTGAGATGAAGCAAGTGCTCGAGGATCTTCTAAATAGCTTAAAGGCTATGGGGTACCAGCCAAACATGAATTCTATTGCTTACGATGTGAGTGATGAAGAAAAGAGACGAATACTAATCACTCATAGCGAGAAGCTAGCTCTGGCATTCGGGCTACTTGATCTAAATACCGATTTCCCCATAAGGATTATGAAGAACATAAGAATGTGTGAAGATTGCCACTCATTTATTTGTGGTGTATCTCAAATCACAAGAAGGATAATTATTGTAAGGGATAACTTGAGATTCCATCATTTCCATGATGGGAAGTGCTCTTGTGGTAACTTCTGGTGATCAAGGTGAAAGCCGAATATTTTTCAAGGTGCGATACCGATACATTTGGATCTTGTACACATATATTGAATCTTATCTATCGTAGACGGTGAGATAGGATTTTGTATGCCATCATATTCTGAAAATTTGCATCAATAACAATGTGTTGCATATTAATAACCAAAAGCTGTTGGTAAAAAGCCCTCTTCAATCCCTTTCAATTTTGAAATTGAGCAATATATCCACAAATAAGAACAGTACAAAGAAATGGGTTTAGGTTCTTAGCCTGATTAAAAACAAGCTTAGCATAACTATCCATGGGGATTTCCATTTTAGTGAGAACATAGCAGCACTGTAGTTGATGTATTTGAAGTAAATGTAACTAAAATATATGCATGTATTACACGTTACACTTCCAAATTCTGCCATAAATAACCCAAAGCTAATAAACAAGAGTGTCAAAGGTAAACAAAATCTTGGTATGATTGCCAAGTTCCAAGGCATATAACTCTGAATAGTGTTCTTCTAGGTCATACAATAATACCGGTTCTGAAAGCATAATGTAACACAGCTGTAGAACCGAGCATCAATAAAACGATATCATCTAAGCATTTGCAGAAAGAACCTCGGGATGATAGTGAAGCATCTCGATCCACACCATCTCTCGAATCATGTGTTCTCCCATGTTCTCATCTATATCGAGATTGATCGGTACTTGTGCAGGTGGATTGCGTCTTGGATCATATAATCCTGACATATAAGGATGTAGCAGTGCTTCCATGACAGTAATCCTCTTAGACGGATCGAAAACGAGCATCCTTTGTAACAAATCTATGGCTAATGGATCAGCATGAGGGTATAAGTGAGAAAAATGGATGCCCCTCGAATACGGAAGTGACTTGATATACCTTCTGGCTTTCTGGTTATCGATAAATGCAAGATCAGCCTCTTGTTGGCTTCCGAGGACATTAATGATTAGCTTAAGCTGGTTGAGGCATTCCGTCCCGGGGAAGATAGGTTTCCGACCAAGAATCTCAGCGAAAATGCATCCAACCGACCAAACATCAATGGAAGTCCCGTAATTATCACAACAGAGTAGGAGCTCCGGAGCACGGTACCAACGAGTGACAACATACTCGGTCATAAATTGTTCGTTGCCTCTACTGGTTCGTGCCAGCCCAAAATCGCATATCTTCAAGTCACAATTAGCATTAACAAGGAGGTTCCCGGGCTTCAAGTCTCGATGAAGGATGTTCGCTGAGTGCAGGTACTTCAGCCCTCGTAGTAACTAAAACACGCACCGAAGGTTAGACAGATATTAGTGCTGAAACACAATATTATTAACAACCAACACGAGAAAACCAAGACGGTGACCGTGTTTAACAAAGCAATTATGTCGACAACCCGAAAAAAGAAATAAAAACCCGAAATAGAAATTTTCCTTATAGTCCCTTTAGAAATTGTAAGATTCTAAACAAGGACAATGGTAAAATTACACTGAACCACACATTTACAAATAGTAAGACTTAGAACTTAGTCACTAATGCCTAAACCCTAAACTGAACCCCAAAATGGAAATTTCCTTAAGAGTCCCTTTAGGAGCCATAGGATTTTAAACAAGGACAATAATAAAATTTCATTGAACCACACATTACTCGAAAACCGAAATTTCAAAGTTCCAAAGTCCTCAACCTCACCATTGAGCTAAAGCCTCTTAGGTTGTCTTTGGATGAGCGGTGTGGTTATTTTCGATAAGATTAAAAACAGCGATGCTGTGAGGTAAAAGATTCCATCGCATCAAACCCACCCCATCCAAAGAATTTAAGTGCTTTGCTACCATAGATGACACCAATTTCACAATCAAACCAATAAAAATTTTACTTAAAAAAAAAAAAACCAAAAAGGAAGGGTTAATTTGTTACCTGGAAAATGAAATACTTGCAATGATCATTAGAAAGAGGTTGAGGAGACTTAATAATCTGATGCAAATCAGTATCCATCAACTCATACACCAAATAAACATCATTAAAACTAGCTCTATGAATAGGCATCATCACATCTTTCAAAGCAATCACATTCTCATGGTGGATATGTCTTAAAAGCTTCAATTCCCTCAATGTTCTCAATGCATCAACACGATTCTCAAACACATTATGGATCTTTTTTATGGCTACTTTCTCATTGGTTTCTCTATTGATGGATGAACAAACTATGCCATATGCACCTCTCCCTATTGGTTTGATTGGTACATACTTTGTATCAATCTCAAAAAGGGTTTGCCACATTGAATAGTAATGTTTACCTCTTGGTTTCACCCCATTTGGTGGCTCCACAAGCGTTGCCATATTTTCTCTCTGAAAATTTTCTAGGAAAATGGAAAGGAAAAGATATAGAAAGCGGTTTGGAATCAATTCTTACTTGCACCTTTGATCTTTCATTAAAAAATCTTACTTTTTTGGATACCCTTTTCTTCAATCTATCATAACACTGTAAAATCACAAACTTTCACCTCCATTTCTCTCCTCCAAAACAACCCAATTTTCTTCAACCTCTAAACACAACCCCACCGTAAAAAAGAGAAAACAGAAAGACCCTTTATTTGTGTTCCAAATATAAAAATTGGGTCTTTAAGCAAAGCTCTTATCTAAGACAAAAGATTTGAATTTGATCTGATTCAAAGTTTATGGTCAGACCAAAGAGAGAAGAAAAAGATATATATAGATAGGGATGATGTAAAGGGAAAGTGAAGGGGCGATTTCCCTTAAGGTGTAAACGACAACTACGTACTGTTTTGGTCTTTGGGGTCTTAAGAGAGATGTGTATATATAATATTATAATATTATATCTTCATGGACAACTAATCTTTGAAAAAGAAGGAAAATTTGCAGGTTGGGTTGCTTTGCCACGCACTAACTTGAAAAGTTGAAGCTTCTATCTTTATGTTATTTTCATTTTCTGTAATTAAGGGGGGGAAAGTTGAAGGCTTTACTTCTTGTTTACAAATACTATAATGAAAATGACAATGGAAGGTACTATATTGGGATTATTCTTTTGGAAGCTTAGAATTTTAGTAATGAAATTTGGTAATTGAGTACCTCTTTGGACCGAACGGTGTATTTAATTTACTTTTTATCCTACGCTAAAATATTATATTGATAGTAAGTAAATGCATCGCCCATTTAAATTCACACCGAATCTAATGGTAAAAAGGAGCTCAATGCTAAAGAATTGTATAAAATCTTTGATAGTTACCTTTGATTCCGATGTTTAATTTAGTATTTAAACTTGATTTTTTTTGTTTTAATTAGGTACTTGAATTTAATTTCAATGCTTAATTTGGTACTCAAATCGAGTGGTATCATGTAACTCAATAAATGTTTGACATGTGTGCTCTAATAAAATAAACATACGTACTTACTTGGAACAAAAAAACTTTAAAAAATTTAAGTACGAAAATGAACATTAAAACCAAATTCAAGACTCAAATGCCAAATAATATATAATCCTAAAGTTTATATCCACCGTCATTTTAGAAAAACATAATTAAAAAATTCATTACAAATTTTGATCATATCTATTTTTCTTCTTCAACCCAAAAATAAAAAGATAATAAATTTCAGTGCATTCGATCTCACGTTTTTTTATATTGACAATAATATTCATGTCAATCGAACTAAAATTTAATTTACATATTAGATTAGAGTTAAGTATTGTAATTTCTACTTATGTCCATGAAAAGAACGAGGAATATAATATTTTAATATTTAATATTATTATGAAAAATTATTAAAATTTAGAATAATAAAAATTACAAATATAGCTGCAATTTTTGACCACTTAATTATTCTCACCAGTCACAATGTTTTGAAAATGAAAAAAAAAGGCTAAAAAATAATTAATTATTTTAATTTTAAAATATATAATTTACCTTTGCTTTTCCAAAAATCATATATATATCTCAATTAAAACCCAATTTTTTATTCAACAACAACTTCAATTCCCAAGCAAATACTGCGTTGCCACGTGTACTCACCGTATTAGGCCGGCAGCTGTCTTGCTTTCATTTGCGGGAAATTCTATACTTATATTTTTAAAAAATATTATACAAATTTGGGGTTTTTCAAAATTGACTCAAAAAATAATTAATTATGAAAATAACTTAGGAGCAAAATCTTGTACTGAGTATCACTAGTTTTTTTATAATGTTTGTCGGTACCACCAGATATAATGTCGGCATAAAAAAATCAATCATTGACTAATGATAAGGGGGTATTGTCAGTCAGTATAGCAGTATCGACAGACATTATAGAAAACGGATCATTCTCGTACAAAATTTTGCTCATAGATAGTTTTCGCAAATAATTATTTTTTTGAATTAATTTCGAAAAAACCCAAAAATTTGTGTTAATATAAAAAAAACTCGTGGAATTGTGAGTACTGTTTTCAATTTAAATATGCATCGAAAAATATTTCCAAATGATTTCACATTCACAAAAAAAAATCATTTTTTAAAAAGAGAAAATGTAAGCATGAATCTGTATAAGACATGCATTATCATTTTATATTATTGTTTTGTCATATCTAATTATTAATTTAAAAAACACAAGAAGCATATAATCTTCAGGTGTGGATCATATGCCTTTTTATTATTTAAAAATAGATGCATGGCTCATATAAAATGTGGAGGACTTAGGGGGTAATTTTCATATTTTTATATTTCAGCAAGGTTTTCCAAGAAATTTTACATTTTAATATTTAAATGTAAACCATAGAAGCTGCTGCAACCCTGACAAAAACCAAGAAGCTTTGTGGGAAGCTTCCGCCATGACAGCGACTGCAATACCTCAAAATTTTAATATACATACACATGCACAAATACATATACATATGCATATACATGTACATGTACGTTAACGTATACTTAATATATATATTGCAAATATTAATAAATGTTGGGTGCAATGGAAATATACATTACATTTTTAATGAGATAATGTAAGTTCGAATTGATATTATTGAAAGAAATAATCATGAATTCCGAACATGTATCGTAAAACGGATGTAAAAAATACACAACAAAATTAAAAGCATAACGGACATTAAAAATACAACAATAAAAATATAAACATATTGGAAGTTTAGCTGACAAAAAAAAAAAGCAAAAACAAAACATTCTAATGTGGCTGCTGGGATTCGAGCCCAGGTCTCCACGGCCACAACGTGGAATTCTTACCACTAAACTACAGCCACTTTGTTGTCCAGGCTTTGAGAGTAATTAATTAATAGTAAAATTAAATTTAGGAATAATAAAGGAATTAAGATTAAAATTTAACCATTTATTTATCATGCAAAAAGAAAAAGAAAAAAAAGGAAGAAAAATGGTGGGGTAGTGGGACTAGTCGATGTCGGAAGGGCCTATACAGGTAGTATTGTTAAAAGATTACAGTATAAGGATTAAATCTTAAACATAATAGAGGGACCAAAACTGAAATTTAACCATTATATCCATTATGAAAAAAAAAATGGTGGGTGTAGTGGGACACTTATCAATGTACACTAACTCTCTTTATATTTCGTATATTTAGAATTTAGTTTATTTACTTTTATTTTCAATACTTTATTTTTTTACTTTTCGAATTTAAAAATTTATTTTTAAATTATATGTAACCACGTAACAATTTAATTGAAAAGTCAAAACAATTTAATTGAAAAGTCAATGTTATTAACTATTTGGACTAGTTAATAATATTATAAAAATATAGAGACCAATTTGTGTTAGAAATTATAGTATAATAATTAAATTTCAAATATAAACATAATAGATAGACCAAAATTGAAATTTAACCATCTAATTATTTGAGTTTGAAGCTCAAGTATTTTTGGCGGGTTTACATGTCGTATCATTTCTAATTCTCTGACTATCTCATTTTAGGTTATTTGTTTCGATGATTTCATATTTAAATCAATTCAAGTTTGATCTAAATGAGTTAAGGTGGTTAACTTTTTTAAGATCAAATCAAGTTGAATTGGATTTAAATTCGGATCAATTACAAAGGTGAATTGAGAGCAAGGAAGGATGTAGGCCCCCAATGGAAAAATTTTCATTTAGTCCCTTTGTAAATGAAGAAATTAGAAGCTAATATACCATTAGTTTACACTTTGACCAACTCTTTTTAAATACAATTCCTACTAATACTAGTGCCCATAACTCCCAAACTCTTGAAGGATAGTACGGGATTGAATATGTTACAACCCACACCTTTCTTATTGTTCTAATGGTAACGTTGTTAATTGAACTAAAACTCAATCGATTAAGAAATTATAAATTAATACATAATAAAAATACATTTTAATTTTTCAAAACTTTATAATTTCATTTTAATCCCTAAAAAATTTTCTAGCTTCATCTCTATGCCAATTTTTTGGGTTTGGGTTTTTTTTGGGTGAATTACAAGAACAGGACAAAGTCTGAACAACAAGCACGACTAGCGCGGCTCGAACTCAGACCACACCTGAAACGGTGAACATTCTGACCATCATACCATCACATGGAATATGGTTTGAGTCTAATTTCAATTGTCTTGCTTGGGGTAAAAATGAAAGCATGGTCCCTAATACCAGGAATTTTCTGTTCCACCTGCTAAACAAAAGCCAACATATATTCTTCTAGGATTCATAAACATCCTTGTCTTTTCTTTAAACATCTTTTAATTCTCCCAACTTTACAGTTTACTCCCCCTCTTTTTAAGGATCTTTGCCACTTTCCAGTTTCACCTTGACCATGGTCCTTTTTTCTTACATTATTGGTTAAATTTTGCTATTAGTCCCTATACTTTACAAAAGTTATGGATATAGACATTGTCCTCATACTTTAATTTGGTCATCTTAAGTCCTTGTACTTTTTGAATTTTAAAATTTCAGTCCTCATGTTAAATTCATTAAGTTATGTTATTTTCAAAATATGATGCGACAAACTTATTATCATGCGTGTGATGCCATGTTAACTTGTTATTTTCATATAGTTCTCTTTGAAAATCCAGTTAATGGATCAATAACTGTCATTTGTGTCAAGATAAAAATTTCAAAATTTGAATTCAAATTGAGAATATGAACTAAATCTACAACTATATGCATATTACAAGATTAGTAATTATATTTAGCCAAATGAATTTAACTGTACAAAAAATTTCAAAAATAAAAAAGGTACAAGGACTAAACTTGATCAATTAAAAAAACACAAAGACAAAATTCACAACTTCTGGACTAATAGTAAAATTTAACCTACATTATTCAACTCAGTACAGAAAGACAAAAAAAGGGTATAAATTAAACCCTAAAATATTACAAAATTTTCATTGAGATCCCACAGTATTCTGGTGTATATTATGATCTGCAGAGAAGTGGGAATTAAATGAATTCTTTAAGCATGTATTAGACTACATACAATGACTGTAAAAAGTATAATGATACATATAGTATATATGCGTGTGTATATATATATAGTAGAAGAAAGATTATTGTATTTTATGCCCTTAAAACATTATTTTTTTTGCATATAATGGATCCCAACGTGGATTCCAATTGCAGGCCTATGCATTGCAAGTGGATTAGACAGTCTCTAGGAGCTCTTTTTCTCACTTTGAATTTAATATTAACATTTAACAAGTTTTGCCATCTTGGTATCCCAATTTCATCCAATAATTATATAGTTTTTAGCCCTCACATATATATACATATACATATACACATACACATACAAATACATATGAGTATAGATATACATATACATATAGTGAAAGTATGCATGAAGATTGGTTTGATGTTGTGGATGATGGACAACTTCAGCCTAGAAAGGAAAGTAGAAGAGAAAGCAAACAACAAATTTGCAATCTTGCCCATATTGCGTTTCATTATATATATATATATATATAGTATGTATAGGTTTCTTTCTGGTGAAAGAGCACTTTAAGTTTTGTTCAATACCAGCTAGTAGTTTTTAATATTAACCATAAATACAGCCTGCTTATAACCAAAGTCTCGATGTTATTACGGTCAATTACGATGAATATCGGCTATAAATAAACCCGAAAACGACGAAACAACGAGAGTAATATCACGGTTGCAGCGTGTACTTACAACCATACCGGAGTCTGGTCGCATACATTCATGCATATACGAAGTAAAAAAAAAGTACCATTTGTAATGGATGTGCTATCAAGTACAAAGATTGTAGCTATAAACTACTAAAGCATATTCATACATACATACATATCTATATGTATCGTTCAAAAAGAAAAAATATATATAGTAAAAAGTAGAACTTTATTATATACTTGGCCTGCACTGGTAAAATGGTGGCTAATGATTTTTAACTTTAGAATGATAACCCTACAATATGCCTATATATATTATATAATATAAGGTCTTAAAAGAGCTCTTTCAAACAGAATTTTCCTCTTTCAGAGTTTAGTCCCTTCATTTGAGTATCTTACTGTAATTTCATCCATGTGATGGTGAAGACAAAAATAGAAGCTTAAAATCCAATATTACATACACTATATATATAACAGCTATAGGGTACTTCACTAGCAAGCTAAAGCTGCTTAAAGTTCCTTGTGCAACCTCAAGTGAAAGAGAATTTTTGCAGTTGCAGGGAAAGGAAAATCGAGGGAGCAAGCAAAGCGGTCGAAGGCTAAACCAGTTTACCGAATATTACTTTCGAGTGACAAGTTTTTGAAGCCACTATGGAGTATACAAATCTCCATTCTCAACCTAAGGTTGAAGAACAGTATGTTAAGTATACTTCTCTATTAACTCAAACCGGCCATCAAGTATCCACCGTGGATGAATGGAAGCCCGACCTGTTACCGTAAGTACTAAGCTACCTCGAAAAATTATATGTAATGTGTTCATATGATTATGTATCATGTTTAGTTGTGCAAACTTGTAACTTTTTTTCATGCAGGAATATTGGTAGCAGATACCATAGGAATCCAGTTCAAACCGTCCTGAAATCGAAGGATCTATGGCCCTCGATGAATGAGGATAGTTCCTTCAACCAACAATCTGCTGCCAATGAGTTTCTACTCGCGAATGTCAAAGATGAGATGTCGGATTCGTTCCCCAAACTGAGTGAGATGATGTACTGCAACAGTAGCACAGAGGACTCATATTTACTATCTAAAAAACCAGAACTCGGTGGTCAAGATCTAGGAGGAAACCTATGGTACAGCAACACGACCGAACGGCAGCTCTCAACTAGAGACTTGTACACTAATGCTAATGATCACTCCCTATGTGATTTCAATCATATCTTTCCAAGTACAAATATTTCTACCTCGGGTATGTGTTCAACATTGTTTTCGAGCTCATTGGACTTGAACTTGAAATCATTTGATCTTTTGGCCTCAACATATGGTGGTGGGAGTTGCTGCAATCAAACCAGAAATGCACTTATAGGCCATAATCACAGAACAGAAAGCAATAACAGTCCATCCACAAGCTCAAAAGTATGTGCCTATATATATATCTTATTCATATTTCCATCAATCACTTTCAAGATTCTTATCTGCTTAATCACCATAAAAGGTATCAATCACAAGCACAAAGAGACCTGTTAACTTTTCTGATACAAAGGAACCCCATATAGATGCTAAGAAGCACCGGTCCTCGACGGCACAATCCCCGTGCCCTACATTAAAGGTTAGAAAAGAAAAACTAGGAGACAGGGTTGCAGCACTTCAAAAGTTAGTGGCACCATTTGGCAAGGTACATCACCTTCCCCACTACGACTTTAAAAAATATATATAAAACAAAAAATATTCATTGAACCATACTTGTATATATAAATTTCATGTATGAATGACTACCAGACAGATACAGCCTCTGTGTTAACAGAAGCCATTGGATACATACAGTTCTTACATGATCAAGTTGAGGTACTTCTTTTTTACCTCTTTGGGTCACTTTATAATTTGCTTTTTGGTCCCTGTATAGTTTTTTCACTTCAATTTACATTGCAGACATTGAGTGTACCATTCATGAAATCATCACAAAGCAAGCTTTATAGAACAATGCAAATGGTATGAAATAAATAACAGAGTTGCTATGACAAAAATTATCGAGAATTGCAACTTACGGCTTTTTCTTCTCACCGGCAGGGCTTGAAAGAAGAAGAGCAGAAGCCTGATCTTAGAAGTAGAGGATTATGCCTCGTGCCGGAGTCTTTCGCGGAATATTTTATTAATCGTTGCTTTAATGGCATTTAGAGATATGCAGTTGTATGCTAAAAGATACTTTTGTATACTTCTCTTTATAGAACATTGAAATATGAAGCTCCAGAAGAGATATTATAGATAATTTGAATGCATTCATTTCTTTCAAATAATTATATGTATATATATAAATGTATGTATGTACATTGATATATAACAAATCAATTTAAATCATGTATATATAATCAAAACTTTTTTGCATTGCACATTCTATGAGTGGAAATGTTAAGACTAGAGTGCACTTTGTGGGTTTGCCTTATAAACCAAACTGCTCCACCACCAGTTTTCCGAGCATCTGTTAGTGTTTGGCTTTTTTGTTTCTTCACCAGAAGTACTGAAAATACGAGAAAAGCGAATATCAGACTCGAATGCATAACTTTCATGTGAATAATATTGCTCATAAGAGCTATGGAACTCTTTATAGCTTACCAAAACCCTCCTCTTCCTCTTCTTCTTTTTCTCAATATACGCCAAGAGCTCCTGCTGTTGAGCAACCGCATCTTCGAGAGCCTAACAAAGCACAGGAATGACAATGTCGATCACTTTGATATAGAATACTTTTGAAAACCAAAGCTTTATCAAAACCAGCAATGTTTACCTTCTTAGTTGCCATAAGCTCTTGCTCCAAGGAAGCGGCTCGATTTACTGCAGAATTCAACAATTCCTCCTTCTCAGGAGGCATCGTTGTAGGTTTTGCGTTCATAACGGTTATTCTCTCTTCCAACTCGGCTATACGTTTCATGACCGTCATCATCTCACCAGGTGAGATGGATGACGGTGGTGGTAAGTTAGCAGCCGAAGGTTCTTGGTTCTTAACTCCCGTTCCAACACGATTAACAGCATTCGAGTCATCGCTGACTTTCTGTGACATGGTGCGTGTCACTTTCATCATGGTAGCAATGCCCATAACGAAGGTCATTACACCGGTGAATATCGGAGAACTGAAACCATCAGGATCCTTGTGATGCATAGGATAAACATCTGCCTTTGCAACAATGGAAACTTTAGCAGCTATTACTATTTAACGTGTGTGCAAGTAAGTAAATATTCAATTTACCTTTCGATCGTACAGGAACTATCTCGTTGTGCACAGCAGTTTTCGGAGCTAAACTCACAGTTCTATCAGCCATTGGCACAAATTTATTGTTTTGGCTCATTTGGACCTGTGGGATTTATCAGAAAAAGGAAAACCAAGGGGAAAAATCGTAACTTTTAACGCAAGAAACGAACTTGTTGGTACTACTAGATGCTATTGCTGACAACATCGAGCAAAGAAGGGCTGCTATACTTACATTTTCATAAACAGGAGAGAGTTTTGGGGAACTGTTTTGTTTGTTTCCTGCAACTGGGACCGCCTCAGCTTCCGAGACGCTAGCTTGGTTCGACTGTGAAACAAACTACGAAGTCAATCAATGAAAAAAATGGAAATAAAGCCTATGTGTTAAGCAAAAAAGAACCTCTGAGACCACGACCACGTCATTGCAAACTGTCTTGTCTTCAGCACTTTGAGGCTGAGACTTCTTCGTGCATTTATGTTCACCGTTTTGAACCATCTGCAAGCGGAAGAATTGGTTAAGCGCTACTGAAGAGCTACCATACAGAATATTGGAGCCAAAAGAAAGTTCAGATTCACCTTCAAGATCTCCGGGTCCTTCCATGGGCCCTTATCAGAAAGCATGCAGCCTCCTTGATCAGCACAGGTGCAAGTACCTCCCAAAAACTCCGGTAACTCACTGACATAAAGCCACATACAAAATGAAAATGTTCGATCACAATACAAAAGAGGCAAACTAAGCTCATGTAGTCAAAAGACTCAAAACTACTTACCTTTCATCAATTATTTCAAGCAACCTGCTTTGAAATTTGTTTCCAAGAACCTGATACACGATAAATATTTATTGATGAACTTTTTAAGCAATAAAACAAGAAAACTCAACACGAGGAATCTGATACACTTACATTAATCTTGGCTGTGGTCTTAGGATCAAGGAAAGACTTAACAGAGTTCCACAACATTCTAAATCCTGAACCGGCATTAATAATGAACATCCGGTTCAATGTCTGCAAAAAAAAAAAAGACCCAACATCATATAATGTTAAAAAATCAAAACTGAAACAAAAGTCGAGTGCAAACCGGTACCTCAGGATAATTGTCACCATCGGTCTTTTGAAGACGAGTGATGAGTTCCCTTGCAGCTTTGGTGAAGCTTTTAAGACCCTGTATCGTTAAAACACGAAATTAAACCATGCTGCAATCTCATACGTGACCTATATGTATATATACATATATATTACCATTCACTTACCACTCCTTGTACATCCAAGATGGTGGTGCTTTGATCAATGTGCTTCTTGGCAGCAATAGAACAAGCTGGGAACTTAATATTGAATGTTTTTTCAAACTCTTGTACATGGTATTGGATATACCGGTCCATAGTCGTAACTTGCAAGAGCTTATTAGCATCTACTAAGCCTATTCTCTCTATATATACCGGCCGTCCATCTTTATCTACTCCATGGTACCCTTGTGGATAATATTTCAACACATCCTCACGCTCCTTGAACCCGAAATCCTTAAACCAGAAAGGAAAAAACGAAAATGCAACTCAGTCACAAAGATTAATTTTGTTTTATGCCTTTTCTAGAAAAGATTTTACCTCCAAAATCGTGTCGGTACCGAATTCCTTCCTCCATTGAAGCATATCACTCCACATTTGCTTTGTTTTATCAATATCAAACTTTCTAGCCTTCAAGAACCTTCATAAACACACACATTTTAGAGCTTAACACAGCAACAACAACATTGTCCTAAAAAGAACAAAACAAGATGGAAAACAAAACAACCTTAGCAACTTGTGATAATCGTCGTGTTTCTCGGGCAATAGTTCTTCCAATATAAGCGCTTGTCGCAAGGCATCGACAGCCTGCAACTCATCGGCATTGTGCTCATCTTCGATCTCGATAGACATTACTTTACTACTACTCCTACCTTTCTTTGAAAATGAATTCCTAAACTTACTTGAAAAGCACTAAGTGCAGCTTTTTTCAATGAACCCATTGCATTCTTTTTTTCTTCAGATACATCAACAACAAATGCTGTAAAAAAAACAAACAAACCCATCATCAAACCCTAGACATTACTTAACCCCCCCCCCCAAAAAAAAATTACCATGATTCCACA
Source organism: Gossypioides kirkii (assembly GCA_005610355.1). NCBI lineage: Eukaryota > Viridiplantae > Streptophyta > Magnoliopsida > Malvales > Malvaceae > Gossypioides > Gossypioides kirkii. The sequence continues at coordinate 40,399,429 of CP032248.1, forward strand.
GAAAATTCATGCAAATCACTATAATATCAATAAAATAAAATAAAACAAAATAAGACAAAACCTCTTTTGGACAATTGGGTTTTCCTTATTTCTTCCAAAAAACATCAAAACATGCAAATGGGGTCCTAAAAACAGATAAAAAAGGTAATTAGTGAAAAAAAAAAAATGAAAGACCTTGGTTTTGAATATCAGGCATGATTTGAGGCTGGGCAAATTTTCTTGATAACAATCCCCAGGACTCAAATGTCTGCACATTGATATCATATACAATGTATTATATCATCAAACATTCAAATATTCATATATACATATAATTTAAAAAGTTCAAAAACAATGTACCTCTTCAAAGGGGAAAGGGGAAGGTGGATAAGAGGGAGAATAATATAAGAGAAACCCCAAATTTCATCTTTTGCTTCAATGGGTTTTTTAGGGGTGCTTCGAAAATGGTGGGGGAGTCAACCAAACAAGAAATTATAGTAATGTTTTTGTTACAATTTTTTCTTGTAATAAAAAGAAAGGAAATGGGTTTGTTTTTGTATTCTTTGATTTATTAGAGATTTGCTTTTTTGACCAAGTCTTGATTCTTAAAACAACAATAGCTATGGCTTTGAAATGACATTTCTAAAGAAAATTGAATGCTAAAGGTAAGGCCTTTCCGTTGATTTCTTTCCCCCCTGATTTAACTGAAATTTTCTTTTCTGGGAATGGGGAAAAAAACTAAAATTTTCTTTTGAACCAAACGGCATTTTTCCTGTTTTCGCGGCAAAATTTCGTACGGAATTTGGGTTTGGATTTCTTAAGGCCCATATATGTTTGTTGGAGAGGCTAATATGGGCTCCTAATGAATTCTTTTAGTAAATATATAATGAAAAATTTAATCCCCAAGGGTCCGGTAGCTCGCCTAGTCTAGTCCAATTTGGATTGAGTTTGAAAAATAATTTTTACACTATTAATAAATTAAATTTAAATGATAAAAATATTTTAAAATAAAAATTTATAAAATAATAACTAAAAATATTTTTAATTTTTAAATATTAAAATGAGTTTTTGGCAGCTCGATCCGACTTAAAAATGGACTTGAGTTTGAAAAATATTTTGGAATTAAGTCTTAGTTCGATCTAGCTCAGTCCATTGACACCTTTACTAATGTTTACCCTTTTTTTGTGTCATTTTGACTGTAATTTTCTAGTCACTTTGGCCCTTAATCTTTAAATTTTAGTCAAATTATTTTATTTTACCGAAAAATTGACTAAATTATTAAAATTTTAACAACACATATAATAATTTGTATGGTAATTCACGTGTATTTAATTGCTAATATAGATAATTAACCTAAAACGAAGCGTGGGTGAAAATCATTTTAATATATATAATAATATCAAAAGATGATGTGTTGTTGATGAGTCATGACTCTTTCCATAAAAAAAACTTCCAGAAATTGACATTTTCAAGTGAATAACTTATGTGGTTTTTATTAAGGTGTTCTTCAAAATATTTAGAATTAAACAGTGGTCGAATTAATTAGGTTACCAATTTATTAAATAGATCATTAAAAATTTATAAAAAAAAATTAATCTAATCAACCAACTCAATTAATTTATATTGATTCTCGAATTAATCGACCTAAAATTTCTTTTTCAGAACTAATTTTTGATCTAAGCAAGTCGATTCAGACAACTATGATACATATGTCAAATATTCATTCAATAATATAATGCTATTTGATTTAGATGCTAAATTAAACATTAAAATTAACTATGGAAGTTAGGTGAGATGAAAGGGGGTATCTTCTAGAGGTGCTCATGAGCTGGGTTTGGGCATGATATTAATACACTTATGCTTGCTCAAGCTCGATCCGATTCGAAATCTGAGCTTAAAATTTTGCCCACACCTATCCATATTTACAAAAGACTCTAAGTCCATTTTAAGCCCACCCATATTTTTTTTTAATTTTTTAAAAATACATTTATTTTATTTTATTCTAATATTTAATAATTTTATATATTTTTTATTTATTAAAATTTTTTATATAGCCATCTTAACATTATTTTAATGTTTACATTAGAGTAGTATTAAATATATAATATCTGTTTATTTTTTAATGTGTTAAAATTACATAACATATAAAAATAACATAATAAAAAGTATTTTAAATGGGCCTATTTTTTTACTCAAGCCTATTTTTCGATTCTAATATTTTTATTTAAATCTTTTCAAATTTTAGGTAGGCTCTCGGACTTGAGTAAAAAACCCGACCAATAAACAAGACTAATCTCTTTTATCTTAACCAGTGATTGAAGATTCAATCTCACTCTAAATATGAAATAACTTTAAAAACATCTACTTTATAACAAATCCATAGGATGCACCGAACCTTAAAAAGCCAAAATAGTGACAAAGAGCAAACTCAGGTGCACACTTACTTTACCTTTGGTGTTTTTCTAAAAGTTAAAAAAAGCTGTGAAAATGAGTCAGCTAAAGTGAAGGAGGTTCCACCCCCTATGCACCCATTTCTTAACACCTATACATATATACTACTACTCTATGCTATAAAGTCATTGCCTTGGGGATAGGTGTTTCAAAGCCTGCACATGGGATGTGTCCCCTTTTTGGCTTTTGCTATCACCCATTCTTCATTATTCAATAATTAATTTTATCTCAAAAAGAACCCATTACCCAAAAAGCAATATTACATGTCTAAAGGATTTGACCTAATAAGTGAGAGATAAGAAGTTTGATTTCTTCTTAGGTAAGTTTTTCGATTTGAGCTTGAGGATGAAGACAATATTGTTAGGTCAATTTGTTTTTTTTCCGAGGGTTTGACCCTATTCGATATCGAATTTAGTGAAATTTGATACGACTATTCGATATCGAATTTAGTGAAATTTGATACGACTATTAAATATCGAAAGGTCTCATATGCATAAATCGTATTATTAGTAGTGTTAGTAAAAACTTAAATTATAGGATATTGAATGTTTGGATTCTCTTCCTTATATGTTTGGGGCTTTATTTGGATTTATTTCGATTTTTAATTTAATTGTAGTGTTAATTTTAATTATAATTGATTAAATATATTTGTACGATTATTAAGAGTTTGATTAAGTTGATGACACCCATCAATTTGGCCCCTAATCCAATTGTTAAATTATCAAAAGTTCGTTTTTTTACTATGAAACAAATATTTATTTTCAAGTAAATTTACAAACACACCCCTACACTAAAAAGTCTATATAAATAGAAATTCCCCCAACAAAAGGGACCTTAAATAAACCCACTTTGTGCAAAGCAAATTTTATGTATGTGAAAATGGAGATAGTGGATCTGTTTTTTTTTTTCTTGAACCAGAGGTAACCTTTTAAGGGCTATTTTTTTTTTTTTATAAATTTTCCCCAAATTTCTTTGAATATCATCATCACTTTGTAACTTGCCTGCAAATTTTTAAAATTTAAATTTTACACCATGTTTTCAACCAAAGAAATGCCATCACCATCATCATTGTTCTCGGCCTATGCTTCCATGACAGCTTCCATCATGCTATTTCGATCCATGGCGAACGATATCATCCCTTACCCAATCCGAAACTATCTCCTTTCGAGTTTGGGTTACTTGTTCAAGCCACGATCTCGACTGCTGACTTTGGTCATGGAAGAATCTAATGGCATGGTTAAAAATCAAGTTTATGATGCGTCCGAGGTTTACTTGTGCACGAAGATAAGTCCCGACACAGAAAGGCTTAGAGTTAGTAAGACCCCGAGAGAAAACAACCTTACTATAAGACTCGAGAAAGGTGAGAAAATCATTGATTTTTTCGAGGGTGTTGAGCTTAAATGGAGATTTGTCTGTGCCGAAGCAGAGAAAGGGAATAACCCGAACGATCAAGTCGTTGCGAGAACCGAGAAACGATCGTTCGAGCTCAGTTTCGATAAAAAATACAAAGGGTTGGTTTTGGGGTCTTATGTGCCTTTAGTATTGGAAAAAGCAAAGGCAATTAGAGATCAACAAAGGGTTTTGAAGATGTATACACTTAGTACGCAAGGTTATATGGGAGTGATGTGGGATTCGATTAATCTCGAACATCCCGCGACATTTGAGACGTTGGCGATGGACCCGAAGTTGAAAAACGACGTTCTGGAGGATTTAGATAGGTTTGTTAAGAGGAAAGAGTTTTATAAAAAGGTTGGAAAAGCGTGGAAAAGGGGTTACTTGTTATATGGACCTCCCGGGACTGGGAAATCTAGCTTGGTTGCGGCCATGGCTAATCATTTGAAGTTCGATGTGTATGATCTTCAGCTTGCGAATATAATGGGAGACTCCGACTTGAGACGATTGCTACTATCAACGGGAAATCGGTCCATACTTGTCATCGAAGACATTGATTGCAACATAGATTTGCCGGACCGACGGCATGCCCCCGATGGACGAAAACAACCTGAACATCATATACAGGTTTGGCATATTTTAAGTACCATCTAAAAATAATTAGGAATTAAGCATTATTTGAAAGCATTGAGTTCCCACTTTTTCACATTGGGAAATTGTAGGAAAAGATCATTGGGGTAAAAGTACTATGGAGCTCATTATACTAGGAGTTAGATTGCATTCTATCTTTTTTACTCAAAAAATAGATAAAATAATCCCTGTACATTATATCAAAAAACAAATTGATCTTTTTTGTTAAAAACTCCATCCATTTCTATCTTTAAAAACTAGTGTGACTGATGACACGTGGCATGTCATGTGTACCTCATGCTAACATATAGGGATTAATTTGCCTATTTTTTGAGTAGAAGAAATAAAATACAATCTAACTTATAATACAAAGACTTTCATGATATTTTTACCGACTATGATAAATTACGTATGTCATTTCCAAACATGTCTTTTTTGTCTTGTCCCATGGTTCATTGAACAATTACATGTTTTGTTGTATCAAAATCCCCCACCACATGGTTCATTGTGCAGTTGACACTATCAGGGCTGCTCAATTTCATTGATGGATTATGGTCAAGCTGTGGAGATGAGAGGATCATTATATTCACCACTAACCATAAGGACCGATTAGACCCAGCTCTACTCCGACCAGGCCGAATGGACATGCACATTCACATGTCATATTGCAACCCTCAAGGTTTCAAGCTTTTGGCCTCGAATTACTTGGGAATCCACGGCTACCACCACCTTTTTGGAGAGATTGAAGGATTGTTGCAGGACACCGAGGTCAGTCCCGCACAAGTTGCCGAAGAGTTGATGAAGAGCGAAGATCCAGACATTGCACTCGGAGGACTTGTCAAGCTGCTCAAACGGAAGAAGCTGGAAGGTGACGGACCGATCAGTAAAGCCGGTAAGACGGTCGGAATTCGAGAAGTTAAAAGGCAGAAAGTTGAGACCAAAGATAAGCCTATTAGGATGAGTAGAAGGAAGGTGAATAGGAGAAGGAACATATGATTCCTAGCTATTATATATATAAAATGTCACACACATTTATTTCTCGAACTTAAAATCTCGAAGTTTTTAAAATTTCAATCTCGTTATTGGTTTTTCATCTCGAACTTAAAATCTCGAAGTTTTTAAAATTTTAATCTCGTTATTGGTTTTTCATCCAATTAACTTCAAGTGTATTAAATCACTTTCTATTAACATTTTATAATAATAAATAATAGAAACTTAGATAAAAAAGTGAGGATTTGGTTAAGTTCAGACTTAGACATCATGCTGCTATGAGTTCAAATTGTACCATGTGTGGGTAAATTTCTAGATTTATTCTAGTTATATTTATATATTTATATGAAAAATATTAAAAAGATAAAAACACTTTTATAATAATAATATTCATTACTTTGTAAAACAAATGAGTTTTCAGTAATTTTTTAATTAAATTATTGTTCGATTGACTTGTGACCTTAATTCAATCATAAATGTAAATATAGTGTGCATCTAAATCCAATAGTCTAATATAATTTTATAAAATTAAATTTAATATATTATATTGTGGGAACATATATAGAATGTTTTTAGGATAGATTATTTTACAATATTTGTGAGAATGAATTTTTTTTAAATATATTATGTGTAACACATAAAATTAATCTGTGCATTATACGAAAATAAAAATTAATTAATATAATATAATATATTAAATTATTTAACTAAATTCAGACAAATCAACATGATCAAAATATTTATATACATATAAATTTTTTATAAAATTTATATTCATTTCATTAAACATAAATAAATAATACATATAATGTAATTTTTTATAATTGTATACTATAAACAATCTTATATAATTAAGTCCAATTAATCAATGCAGGAGTACGTGAGTTTGAGTGCGCTAAAGCGCATTATCTTTCTATTTATAGGTTAAAAAGGGAGAGATTATGAATAATTTTAAGTATTGCGTCAAAAAGAACAAAACAAATTAAAATAATAAAAAAATCATCCATATAAGTCAAACATCTTAACATTCTGTCCCAATTCATTAATTAATTTGTATTATCACATTTATTTCAAATCTTGTTTAATTATAAAGAATAATTGAGCAATAAATAGAATATTTTTCTTGACTTGCAAGAAAGCTTTTATGAAATGGGTAAATTTCCTTATTATTGAGATGTTTTTCTTGAGCCACAAGTAAGCTTTTAGGGCTATTTATATGTTTGCTTCTTTTATTTGGAGTTGTTTGAATATCATTTTCTCTTGGCTCAATGAAACTTAAAATTGTTAAATTTGGATGACTAGAATTTTTGTTAAAATAAAATAAAAGAAATTTAGTTCTATTTGAATTTTACTTTTATTTTATTTTGATTAGAATGAAGTGTTTTGAATTTTTCTTTGCGATATTTCGTTCAATTTTAACAAAAATTGTAACCATGTTTTTGATCAAAAAGATGCGGATGCCATCTCTATCATCATTGTTCTCGACCTATGCTCCCATGGCTACTTCCATTATGCTTTTTCGAATCAGATATGATCTCTTCCCGTACTTGAAAGACTTGTTTAAATGTCGCTTCAAACTATTCACTTTGATCATCAACGAAACCAATGGCATGGAGAGAAACGAAGTCTACGATGCATCCGAGATTTACTTGTGCAACAAAATAGATCTTGGCACCGAGATGCTCCAAATAAGCAAATCCCCAAAAGACAATAACCTCGCAATAAAGTTCGCGAAATGTGAGACAATGGTCGATTGTTTCCAAGGCATCAAGCTTAAATGGTCCTATGTAGGTAACGAAGTACAAAAGAGCAATAACCAGAAGGATCCATCCGCTAAACGGTCGTTTGTGCTTGGTTTCCATAAGAAACATAAAGACTTGGTTTTGAGTTCTTATGTGCCTTACATACTAGAAAAAGCAAAGGCAATAAGAGATGAACAAAGGGTTTTGAAGATGTACACTCTCAACAAGCTCGGTTATAACCCAAAGATGTGGGATTCCATTAACTTCAAACATCCCGCGACGTTCGAGACACTAGCGATGGATCCCGAGTTGAAAAATGCTGTCATGGAGGATCTAAATAGGTTTATTAGTAGGAAAGAATTTTATAAAAAGGTTGGGAGAGCATGGAAAAGGGGTTACTTGTTGTATGGACCACCAGGGACGGGTAAATCAAGCTTGGTTGCAGCTATGGCTAATTATCTTAAGTTCGATGTGTATGATCTTCAGCTCGTGAATATATATCGGGACTCCGATTTGAGACAGTTGTTGCTATCGACGGGGAACCGGTAAATACTCTTGATTGAAGATATTGATTGCAGTGTCAATCTTCCAAGCCGGCAACCTGCCGATAAACCTATAAATCTGAAAAAGGAAGTACAGGTTTGGCTTCTCTACAGTTTACACATGTAGATATATTATGTAAGCTAAGTTCTTAAGATATATTTGTAAAAATTATGCAGTTGACACTATCAGGGCTACTCAATTTCATTGATGGATTATGGTCAAGCTGTGGAGATGAGAGGATCATTATACTCACCACTAACCATAAGGACCGGTTAGACCCAGCTCTACTCCGACCGGGCCGAAAGGACATGCATATTCACATGTCCTACTGCAACCCTCAAGGTTTCAAGCTTTTGGCCTCGAATTACTTGGGAATCCATGGCTACCACCACCATTTTGGCGAGATTGAAGACTTGTTGCAGGACACCGAGGTCACTCCTGCACAAGTTGCCGAAGAGTTGATGATGAGTGATGATCCCGATGTTGCGTTAAGCGGACTCGTCAAGCTACTCAAATGGAAGAAGCTAGAAGGCAATGATGTTAACGCGTTAGATATTCAAGATGTTAAAAGACAAAAGGGTAAGTGTTATTCGATAATCCAACTGTACTAATTGTACTTAACTCGATTGACGCTGTTGTTATTTCTGCATAAGCCGTGGTCTAATTTAACCCGGCAACAGACTTGCCTATCAAGCTACAAGGCAATGTATACTTCGCAACATGGAAAGCTCAATGTATACTCGGCTTTCTTTGAGGCCTCGTCCTTCTCGAGTTCCTCCTCGTCCATTTTCTTCTGCTTTAGGAAACTCAAAAACCCTTCAACCGCAACATCAATATCTTCATCTTTCATCAACTCTTCAGCAACTTGTGCAGGGGTGACCTTGGTAGCTCCCAGCAACACCTCGATTTCCCCGAAAAGCTGGTGCTCGCCTTCGATCCCCAAGTAATTCGGAGCCAAAACCCTGAAAGCATGCATACCGCAATATGACAAGTGAATGTGCAAGTCCATCCTTCCGGAACGTGACAAAGCCTGATCGAGCCTATGTTTGTGGTTCGTCGTTAGCACGATGATCCTCTCGTCTCCGCAACTAGACCATAGACCGTCGACAAAGTTCAATAGCCCCGAAAGCGTCAACTGCATAGATTTCAACACAATCAAACACATTTAACGCATCAAAAACACAAGGTTAAATTCTTCTATTAGTCCCTGTAATTTGTGAAAGTTGTTGATTTAGTACATGTACTTTAATTTGATCAATTTTAGTCTCTGTATTTTTCGAATTTTGAAAATTTAGTCCTGAGCCAAATAGTAACAGTTAAATATGTCTGGTTAAATTCAATTATTAGTCTTGTACTACGCGTACAATTATAGATTTTGTTCATATTCTTCAATTGGATCATTTCAAATTCAGTCTTGACATAAATGACAATTATTAATCCATTAATTGAATTTTTAGTAAATAATATGTGAAAATAATAAGTTGAATATGTTTGCCACATCAAATTTTGGAAATAGGAAGACTTAATGAATTTAACAGTTATCGTTTAGTGAGGATTAAAATTTTAAAATTCAAAAAGTATAGGACTAATTGCAAATTTAACCAAAACACAAACATGCAAGAACTAACCTGTTTGTCTAGACCATGACGCCTATGTCCACGACCAGGCAAATTCACAGTACAATCAATATCTTCAATCACAAGAATCGATCCATTCCCAATATCAAGCAACAATCTCCTCAAATCCGAATCACTTTTTATATTCTCAAACTGCAAATCATAAATATCAAACTTCAAATAATTAGCCATGGCAGCAACCAAGCTTGATTTACCAGTCCCAGGTAGTCCATACAACAAATAACCCCTCTTCCATGATCGACCCACTTTTTTATAGAACTCTTTCCTTCTAATAAACCTGCTTAAATCATCAACAATCATGGTTTTCAATTCTGGGTCAAGTGCTACAGTCTCAAATGTCGATGGGTGTTCAAGCTTAATCGATTCCCATTTGAATTTAAAACCGTAATGAACAGTCCCTAATGTATTTATCTTCAAAACCCTCATTTCATTTTCAATCATTTCAGCAGATTTCAACACAAATGGAAAATAAGAATTCATCACTAAATCCCCATTTTTTTTCTTGAATCTTAGCTCGAAATATCGTTTTTCAGTAACGTTACCTTTTTTCTCCACTTCGAAGCAAACATGTCTCCATTTAAGCTCGACCCCATTGAAAGAATCTGTGATTCTTTGACCTCTATCGAGCTTAAATGATAACCCTTTGTCTTTGATCCGTTTGCTTACTTTGAGTCTTATAGTATTTGGGTTGACTTTGGTGCTTAAATAAAGCTCGGTAGCGTTGAAAACGTGGTTCGGTTCGATACCGTCGAATTGGTCGACGATGATGGTTTGTTTGCTGGAGAAGAAACGGAATAAAGAACTGGTAGCTGACAATATGTGTCTTCGAAGTGGGTATGGGATGAGATCGTTGAATATGGATCGTAAAACCATTAATGAAGCACTTATTGAAGCGTATGTAGTGAAAGCTGATGTTGCAGATGGGAAAATGGCGGAAAAAGATTTGGGGAATTTGTTGAATGGTGATGAAGATGAGTGGTTGCTTGGTTTGCAGGAAAGCATGGTGAGAAAATTTTGTCTTCTTTTTTTCTCTTTGATTTTCTGGGTTTTTTTCTTTTTGTTGAGAGTGGTCTCAATGGTTTTCTTTTATAGAAGACAAATTACACTTATTTGGGTTGATGGAATTCGATTCAAATTTGAGTATTATAATATTTGAATGCAACTATTTGTGTCTAATTGAATTTTTTTAATTTATTTATTATTATGAAATTTTATTTTTACTTTTATTATATATTGAAAAACTTAAAACTTAAATTTAAATGAGTTTAATCGAGCTTGAGTTTAAAAATTGATATTTTAAGCTATCTTAAATTAAATATTGAATCTCAAATTTCAAATTGAGCTAAGATTTATTATTATTTAGATTTAACTCAATTCATCGATGCTTTAAAAGTTAATTAATCTTCAAAAAAATTCAAAAAATCGTGAGTTGATCATGTTACACTGGCGTTTGACATTGGATATTCATCAATCAAAGACAATGATTAGGTTGGCCAACAATTGAATATAAACTTGAGTATCCAATATCGGATATGTTATGTCTTAATATGTTTTTGTTAGGAGAGACAATCATAAACCTTAAAAAAATTAATTTTCATTAACGATAAAATAGACATGAAGGGTACTTCGGTTCATAGTTAACTTTTTATTTAAGGGTTAATTACACTAAACATCTTCAAATTATAGCATAAATTATAAATTGATTTCAAATTTTAAAAAGTTTAAATTGAGCCCTCAAAATTAAGTATTATATCAATCATGTCTTTCTTCAACATAACCATTAGTTTAAGCATCAAATGTCAATCTGAATCTGACATAAAACTAATTAAAAATTTGTGAATTAAATTATAAACATGTATATCCCTATCACAAGAATTATTTGAATATGACAAAAACTCGACTAATATATTTTAAAGTTTCTAATCAATTTAAAATCTTGATAATAATTAATGAACCCTTTAAATAATTTAAAATCTCCTAGTTAACTAGGCCCAATAATATAATGATTTAACATGAATTGCCCTATAACTGTTCATCAAAAAAGTTATAATAATTACAAAAACAGGTACAATATTTTTTAATAAAAGGAATTTGGAATTTCCACACAAAACATTAAATATAGAAATCGTTAGTTCATGGCATTGACAATTGAATTAATCCACTGCATATAAAACAAAAAAGAAGGCAACTATGGTCTATGAATAAAAAATAAAAGTCATTCTGTAATAATAAAACATTGTATTATAATATTTATATGATAGAATACTTTGTAATTTTTTAAAATCGAAACTCGATTTGATTTTATTTGAATCGTATTGAGAGGTAAAAAAAAGATATTGTTGGAATCTCATAAAAATTTCATGCAATTAACTTTCAAACATTAGAAAAAATCTTCATTAAACCTCGCCATTAGTCCTTGATAAAATTTTGGGTTATTGTATTTTATAAGTTAAAATTTAAACTTTACTTTTGGGCATCTATATTTTTTTTATCACCCAACCATGAAAAATTACAAAATAATCCTCCAATTATTCAATTGTCTTTTTTATCACAAATTGATTAACGTAAAAAAAGAAACACTCAAAAATCCAAGATAGTAGTATGACCAAAAAAAACTAAAACTGAATAACTAGGTGACAAAAAAAATTTTACTAATAGTTGGATGATCATTTTGTAACTTTTCATGATTGGGTGTTAAAAAAAACAAAATTAGGTGACATTAACAAATCATTAATATTGTTATTATTTTCTATCAAGATTTGTCAATTTAACAAATTTTCCATTAAGATTTTTCATAATTGCATTTTAATTCTCATAAATATATACAACCTCCAAAAATCTTCAACAACATCGGAGTTAACAAAGCTACTACTTATTATTAAATTATAATCATAATCATATGATAGACAAAAATTCATTGGGTAACATTAACAAAGACCTATGAATTTGATAATTTCATGTTCTCCCAGATAGCTGGGGAAGAAAACAACGCAAAAAAATTATATTGATTGCACTATACATTCCTCAAGATCAGATATCTCATGGAAGAAACTAAAGCAAGGATGAGATACCACAATTATTAGTATTCACAAAGGGAGAAATGAATGTATTTGCGTCTTATTCTGTAGCTACGGTGACCGACACTGACAGACAGATTATCACAAGCTCTAGTCTTGTACTGCATGGTTAATAATGGCTTAATTATTTACTTAGCTGTTGGATTATCGGGATCTGGACCTTTTGCAATGCTAGCAGAAGATGATGCTTTTCCTGTTGGGAGGTAAGACCATGTCAAGGCTGCTGCCCCGAGGGTAATTGCAGTGGCAACCGAACCCCAGACCCATCTTTGTTTCCGTTTCTTACGTTGTCTTTCCCGCCGTGCCATCTCTGAATGAAACAAACAATAAAATTTGAATCTGGTAAATGTTAGGGAAGAAGGATTAAGAATGGGGTACAAAATCCTTACCTACAGCCTCTTGGTTCCTCTGAGACATTTCCCGATTCACGGCCTCATAGTAGTGCAGCCGGTCCAATAGTCGAGCAATTTCAAAGTTCTTCGATTCGATTTGAGCTTCCATCTCTGTCTCAAGCTCTGCTTTTGCAATGCCCCTTCCAATGGACAATGATACGAACCGTGCAATACCCATTTGCTGCCGCAGTTCTTCAGCTGGATTCACTAGTTCATCCTCTGTCACAACAAGAGGATCCACAGGCAGTGACAATCCCACATCACCAAACTCTTGCCCGATTCTTCGCCACTTGGATTGCATCTTGTTTAGAGCTTCTTCTGCCTGCTTCCTTTTTTCTATCTCCGTGTGTAAACTCAATCTTATTTCCCGCAGTTCAGCTTCAATATCATGGGGACTAGACTGTGGCAAACTCTCAGAAGATAATTCTGGAGGAAACAAGAAATCTAAGTAAGCCAAAACGACCACAATTAAATAAATTAAGCCAGCATTTGTCACGCTCCTAATAAATACATATCAGGTTTTGAAAATAAAATGAGTCATGCAAGAAAAACGTTTTACAGCTAAAAGGAAAAGATTGTGTTGTGTGCATCTATATAGGAATATCACATACACGCTAAATTAACACTCTTCTACATACCATCCCACGCATCGAAAAATTCTACTCCCGGTGTAGCAAACCGTGCAGCACTTTCCGCTGCAGCATCATCTCCTCCCTCAGTATTACTTGCGGCACTCATTGATTCATTGGGATCAAAGAAATCTTCACTATCTCCACCTTTTTCCAAGTTTAATGCTCCAGGCTTCAGCATAGAAGCATCTATGGCTAAATCGTTATTCATTTGGCTGCTTCCAACTTTACCGTCATGGAAACCATTCATGTGCTCCTCCTTAATGGAACCATCACGGACACTATTTGCCCGCTCTACACTGATAGGACCATCATGAGCACCATTCTCATGTCCCTCTTCATTAGGTTCATGAATGCTAAAAGTAACAGAACAATCCTTAAGTAGATGAACAGAATTGCCTTCTGCCAACTTTGGATTCCCATTAACCTCATCTTCTTCAAGGGCTTTTTCCCAAGATGATACATTGTCCTCGGAAAAGCTCTTCAAAAGGCGAGGACCACGACGCTTGTGATTGATGATGTAAGGAGAAGGAGGGAAAGAAGATGGTGAATCAGGCAGTGGGGTTGCCACAGGAGTAGCATATAGGGCTGGTGATATTTGCGGGCGATTAACCTTACTTGTTACTGATGTACTGCTGCTCCTCTTCATCTTTGGCTTTGGGTTCGGGATAGGTGGTTTTGAATTAGGACCAGAGTTGTTGACAGATCTGGAAGGTCCAGGTTCTATCAACCTATCCAAAGCTATTGCAGTGAATGTCGGCATGCCTCTGCATGATCAAACAACAAAAAGCTTAAGTCACTAAACTACAGGATGACAAAACCCAATCAATTAAGCTTAAAGTTGTTAACTTTTAGGTGTAAAACTAAGCCACAACTTTTGTATGATAACAAGGAAAATAATGGATAATCCAAAATTCAAACATCAATACTTGTAAAGGCAATGAAGAAAAACTCATTGTTGCTACATTTGAGAACATTCTTTCCATGAACTTGAGAAAATTCATTCAATTAAGCTTGAAGTTGCTAACTTTTAGTTGTAACAGCTAGGCCACAACTAATGCATGATAACAAGGAAAATAACGGATAATAAAAAATTCAAACATTAATACTTGCAAAAACTTGTAAAGGAAACAAAGAAAATCTCATTGTTACTGGAACTACGTCCTCCAACTCTTCATTTTCAGTGTCCGACACCTTTGTCCAGCACATGATATGGGAGAAATGACCTCCAACAATCCTCCAAATACATGGAAAAACTTAAAAAACTCTGACCATCACCATACCCCGTGAGAGATACTCACATCTGTTCTGAATGACATAGTTTGAGAACACTTTACTTTCCATGAACTTGAGAAAATTCAATCAATTAAGCTTAAAGTTGTTAACTTCTTGTTATAGCAACTAAGCCACAATTTTTGTATGATAACAAGGAAAATAATGATTAATCTCAAAAATTCAAACATTAATACATGTAAATAGTTTGTTCATATTCAATAAGAAATCATATAGCTAAATAAATCTCAACTGCATAAATGAAAAATAAATCCTCTACACTAGCATGAAAATTTTGAAGAAGTGAAGCCAAAATTAATGCTGTTAGATGCAGCTACAGCGAAACTCATGAGAATTCCTCTTGATTTCAAAAGCAGCCACTCAGAACAGAATTTTTTTTAATTTAAACATAAAATATATGTCTATATTAATTAATTCAAAACAGATCGGAAAATCAAAGAAATACATACATACATACATACATACATACATACATACATACATGTATTAAAACAAACAATAATAATATACTTCTATGTTAAACAAGTTCCAAAAGAATGAAAAAAAAAACTAAAAATTACAAACCGAGAAATAATAACACGAGCAGTCGAGCACCAATATGAAATTAAAAAAAGGAAAAAAAATCGTAAAGATAATTTCCTATTTTACTTAACAACAAAATTTTAAAATAAAATAAAGACCTCGAACGATTCGAAACTGCAATTTTCTTTTCAAAAAAAGCAACTGATCGGTTATAATAGAGAGATATTAGGATCAGCTAATTCAAAACCAGGAGAAAATATCCAAATAACGAAAAAAGAAAAAAAGAATCTAAACATAAATGAAAAGGCTTCCATATATTTATACAAATGAAAAAACGGAGGAGATTCATTACCTTAAATGCAAATAAAGAGATAAATCTTATAGAAGAAACGCCTAGGCGTGAGCGGCGGCGATAGTGGCGGAGTACACGGTGGCGCGTCGAGAGAGAATTTAAAGAAGAAAAAAAATGAAAATTGAAAGACCACCTTCGTTTCCTTACCGCAAATATTTTAAACGCTAGAATATTTTTTTCTTTTTCTATTTATAGCTATAAGCTGATTATTAAGGGAATGTCAAATTTAGCCTTGATTGGTGTGGAATGCAACGGTCAGTTGAGAAGGGATAGTTTGGGTATTTTGTGATATGTCTATACGGATTCTGAATCTCCAAAATGCGTGGAAGAACGGGGAATGTCGAGTTACCGTTTTGTGAATTATACGATGTCGTTTGGAAGGATGGAAAGGAACGGACACGCGGCAAAATTAAGCGAAAGCATGAAGCACATTTGTTGTAAATTGTAATAAATATTTGGTTGGTTTCTAATTAAATTTGGTTCCTTGTATATACATCCATGGCATGTATTTTAAGGTTAAAAAATTAAAAATTAAAACTACACGTATTTTAATTTAATATATAATTATTCACATTAAATTTTAATTACTGTCTAAATATATATTTTATTTTAATTCAATTGTATATATTTAAAAAATATAATATTTTATTAAAAATATAATATTTTATTTTTATATTAAATAAATTTATTTATTTATGCATATAATATAAATACGTAAACTGGTACTTAATGATAATTATGTTGGTGAATTGTAGAAATTTAATGAACTGAAGTAACATTTGATTTTTTTCTTATCCAATGTGATACTTATATTCGATAAAAATTTTATACACTTTAATGATTAAAGGTAATTATGTTAATTTTTCAATATTTAATTCAAATTTTAAAATTATTTTGATAAAAAATTCATAATTAACTAATAATATTTACAATTAATTTTTATCAAATCAATCCTAAAACTGAATACTGTATTTGATAAATTAAACTCAAAATTAAACAAATTCATAATTAATACTTAATTTATTCTATTAATAAAATCATGAAAAAATTCAAACATAATAATCTTAACAATTAACTTTCATCAAATAACCCTAAAACCTGCATTAAACATTTAAAAAGATAAACATTGATATCTTTGGGTACCAAAACATATCTTTTATCAAATACAAATACTAGATTGGACCAAAACATAACAGAAGTACTAGATTAGACCAAAAAATAACACAAATACCATATTAAAATAAGTGTCGAACTCGAGTATCAAATATATATCCAAAATGGATCAGGCCGAACATTGAGTTCGTGTTCCATAACCTTTTAACTAAAAATGTTTGCATCTATTTCTTTGGGCTTATAAATAGTTGAATTACACACAATTACATGCTGTAGAAATATAGAATAGACAAAAAGAGGATCATTTACTATGCTAACAGTGTAAAATTTACAGCAATATAGTTTAATTGTAATGAAGCAATTCGCACCTGTAATAAAAAAGAAGAAGAAGAAGAAGATTGCATTTTACCGCTCTTCTGAATTGAATTTGTTCCAAGCTTCCTGAAAATGAAAAAGGCAAACAAGAAGTTAAGTCTTTATATAACATAAATCAGTAATCGGGTCGGTTCCATTGAATTCTAAATCCCCCATCACTTATCAATGGCATGGACCGAGTTCGCAGGTAAGTTGGTAACTGACCTTTAGAAGATCGAAGACCTTTTCGCAAATGTATTTCTGATGAATGCTTGCACCTCGTTGCTGTAATTTGTCGGGATGGACGCAAAGAGTGGCTTTTCTGTATGCTTTCTTAACGGCAGCTGAAGTTATAACTTCAGTTAACGGAATTGGCTGCCAACCACTCTCTGGGCCAAGGATCTGTAAAATGAAGAAATCTCGGGTTTAACTTGTTGTAAGGGTATCAAAGTACATTAGCAATGAGAAATTTTGACATTATTCCGAATGATGGAAGATTAAGCATTAAGTCAATTAAACGACCTAGTAAACAAAGGAAATGATTATAAAAGCTTGAGTGTAGAGAATTTGGATAATAGTACATACGTATTGCAAAGTTGAAAGCAATGCACGAAGGTTCCCTTCTTTCCCACTCGACCACCTCTTGACATCGGCATCAAGAGATTCTGCTAATCTCTGCAATGAGAAAAGAAACAAGATTGTCGGTGAAAAATGCAAAGACAGTGTAATCGTGAAATATCTTCATAGGTGAGAAAACCCAAAGAATACATTTCTTTCAGCTTGCTCTCTTTGAGCAAGAAGATCACGCATGTTCTTTTCTTCGAGAGCTTTAGCCTGCAAAAATCCAAGAAATGTTATTTCGATATGCATTAAAAAAGTTGCCGGTTTTGTAGGAAGAGGAAGAAATCATACTGCGCGTTCAGCTGTTCGTTGATATCTCTCCAATCTGGCTTTACACCTCTGAGCTGATTCACCTTCAACCCCTTCAAGTACATAAAGGAACTTTGTTTTCAGTAGCAGAAAGCAAAGAAGTATTAAAAGGATATAGTTAGTGCTTCACAAAACAACCTACCATTATAGGCGGAGGCATACGGATATCTTAAACCACCAAAAGAATTGGTGCTCTGAAAATGCTGATCCTTCAGATCCTGAGAACTAAGATCCATTAAAATGCTGATGGAACCAATGAATTTCATAAAAAACAGAAACTAAGGACACACTTACAGAGGATGAATAGCTGCTTTTCATTCCACTGTTTCTAGAAGAAGTCGAAAATTTATCTGACATAGACCGTTCTACTCGTTCTCTCGCCTCAGAAGCAGCCCTTTCAGCCATTATTTTCTCCACCGCGCGCTCCCGAGCCTCAGCAGTTGCTCTCTCCACAGCAGCACGCTCTGCTCTGAACCTGGCTTCCATAGAAGACTTCTCCCTAGCTTCTGCACATGCCTTCTCTAATCTCTCACGTGCGTCTGCCATTGCTCTTTGACGAGCTTCAGTAGTTGCTCTTTCTAGAGCAGCCTTTTCTGCCCTCTCCCGGGATTCAGCATATCCCCTTTCACGAGCTTCAAGAACTGTGCTGTCAACGGCCATCCTATCCTTTTCCCTTTCTCTCTCCCTCTCTATTTCTTCTTCTATCTTTCTAAGGCGTTCAAATTCCAGTTCTCTTTCTCTTTTTAGCCTTTCGGCCTCCTTATCTTCAGGTGTAAGGCTCTCAATAATATTCTTGTCTTTCCTCTCCATATTCTGACTTAACTTAACCTGGTGAACTGTTCTCTGAGAGCTTCCTTTCCCATCCACTACAGATGCCTTAGCAGCTTCTGGTTTCCTTCCAGTTTCAACAGACTCTTTCACCGATTGAGCTGACACATACTTATCCTTGTTTTCTTCAAGAGATGTGGAAACCTGAGCCTCCTTGATATTCCTTGCTCTTTCCCTCCATTCATAAGCAGATTTCAACCTTTGCTTGTCATTATTAGAGTCCATTTCCAAGACGTTGTTAATGTTCTCAGCATTTGTTTGTCCAATGCCAATTACAGCTTCATTGGCTTTCTTCACACCCTCATTTTGATGATGCAAGACTGAGTTATCATCCTTTCTTAACTGGTTAGCTTTAACTTCTAAGTCACATGGCAACGTTCTGGATGCATTAAACTTTCCATCAACGCCCCCTTGCCCCATTGCTTCTGTTCTCCTTTCACAGTCTCTAAATTCGGCCTCCATCTTTCCATTTTCTTCAAGAACCAACTCGTCAGTTTCTTCCAGCTCATCAAAGTTTTGATCATGATTTCCAACCAATTGATTTTCTTTATGATTATTGATATGATCCTGTTTGTTTACATTATTAGATACCACAGGATCCTCTCCCTCCCCATGCCGATGAGGTTGTTTGGAAATTTTCTGTTTCTGCCCGTTTTCACCCCTTGCAGTTTGCTGGTATACATAGTTTACTCCCTCCAATTCTTCAGCTACTTCCTGCTCAACTACTTTTTGGTTGACTTCATCTTCTGTATCTTGGACTGCTTTCACTGGCTTGCTGTAATCATTTAGCTCAACTGCCTCCTCTAGCATTCTCTGTCTCCTCTCATTTTCTTCCTGCAGACGTGCTTGTTTTAATCTTTTCTCATTCTCTATCTGTTCAAGGGCCAGTCTCCATATCTTTTCACTTTCTTCTAGTTCACGTGCCTCCTTCTCTTTCTTCTCTTTCTCTTCTCGTTCACGTGCCTCCTTCTCTTTCTTCTCTTTCTCTTCTCGTTCACGTGCCTCCTTCTCTTTCTCTTCTCGTTCACAAGCTTCCTTCAATCTCTTCTCATTCTCTTCTCGTTCATGAGCTTCCTTCAATTTCTTCTCTTGCTCTTCTCGTTCATGTGCCTCCTTCTCTTCCTTCTCTTTCTCTTCTCGTTCACGAGCTTCCTTCTCTTCCTTCTCAATCTCTTCTCGTTCACGAATTTCCTTCAATCTCTTCTCATTCTCTTCTCGTTCACGAATTTCCTTCAATCTCCTCTCATTCTCTTCTCGTTCACGAGCTTCCTTCAATTCCTTCTCTTTCTCTTCTCGTTCATGTGCGTCCTTCTCTTTCTTCTCTTTCTCTTCTTGCTCACAAGCCTCCCTCAATCTCTTCTCATTATCTTCTCGTTCACGAGCTTCCTTCAAGTTCTTCTCTTTCTCTTCTCGTTCACGAGCCTCCATCAATCTCTTCTCATTCTCTTCTCGTTCACGAGCCTCCCTCAATCTCTTCTCATTCTCTTCCCGTTCACAAGCTTCCTTCAATTTCTTCTCTTTCTCTTCTAGTTCACGTGCCTCCTCTTTCTTCCTTCTCTCTTCTCGTTCATGAGCTTCCTTCAATTTCTTCTCTTTCTCTTCCTGCTCAACAGCCTCTCTCAGCATTGTCTCATTCTCAGCTTGTACAAAAACCCGCTCAAGTATTATATCATTTTCTTCCTGCTTAGAAACTTCCCTCCAACTTTTTTCCTCATCTTCTCTTTCTTGACACCCCTCGACTCTCTTTGGATTTTCAATACTTTTACTAATTTCTTTCTCCTGCTGTGCTCTCTCTTTCTGTTCCATTGCCCGCGGAACTTCAACTTTATTTTCCTTTTCTTGAGCATTTACTCGCTTCTCACGTATTCCCAGTTCATCGGCTCCATTCGGTTTCTTACCATTTCCCAAAAGTTTCCGTGCTGTTATAGATTGCCCATTCTCCTCAGCACCAACCTCTTGAGCTGACTTTACCTTTTTCTCATGCCCTTTATGCCTACGGGCCTCTTTAGCTTCTTTTGCCATTTTCATGTCTCTCTCGACTTTCTCCAGTTCATGGTCTTCCCTAACAGCTTCAACTTTCATGTCACTTTCCAGTTGCTCCACTGCTCCGATGCTTGCCTTTTGAGATTTATACTGAGACTCATTAAATTTCATGCTCTGGACAAAAACTTTATCAGTGTTTGTGTGCTGAAAACCCACTCTTGATTTATCAGTTCGAACCAATTCAAAAAATTGAGTTTCCTCCTGCCATTCATCAGCTCCATCAACTTCACCGCACTCTTGAATAGACCGGGATTCCTTCCCATGCTTCTCAACTACAAAATATTTGGACAAGTTAAAAAGCTTTTCACCTTCCAATGAATCCGGTGCCAGGGTTTTCACAGCCTTTTGCCTCTCCTCTCTAACAGATATTTTCGTTCCATTTTCTTCTTTTCCCTTCATGCCCTGAACTTTGTCATCTTTTATATCACTGGACCCATCGATAGCCTTACTGGTCCTTTCCTTCTTACCTTTCCCATCAGACTTTGAACTCGGTTTAGTAGAGTTTTCAATTCCTTCCCTCTTCCTCTCGAGTAGTTCTTTCGCACTCTTCAGCTGTGCTTGAGCCTTGTCCATTGCTTCTTTCATAGCTGCAGCAGAGGCCACAGCAGCTGAGCTTGCATCTATCTCAACATCAAAGAAAGGAGGTGAACTATCACCCATTCTCTCTCCAGAAACAGCATGCTGAACACTTTGATGGTCTCCATTATTGACAAGGACATGTGGCGGAGGTCTAGCGGGAGGTGGGACATGAGATGGCTGAGTCCTTAAGTTGATTTCGGAAATTGTTATGAATGACTCATTTGAACATGAGTCATTTCCCTGGTATCGTCTTTGACTGGAATCATATGCAAATGTTTGCTCACCAGCAGTCCCGTTCGAAGGATGCGACACAGTTTTCCGAAGATGTCTTTTCTTCGCAACTCCTCCAGTGAACTCAAGATTGATATCATCCGTCGTATGCAATATTGGATTCTTGTTTTCTGTCTTTCCCAATGAAGTTTCAATTGTATAAGCATATTCAGGTTCAGCATGCAGCTCAGCAACATGCGTAACCACATTTGACATATCTCTGTTGCTTCTAACATTGGCTTTATGATACGATATATTGAACTCCATACTGCTATCGATTGGTTCATAATAATCTCCATTTGAGAAGTACTGATAATTTCCAGAATGGTCCGACCCTTCTGACAGAAACTCGGTTTCATCCTGCATCCTATAAGAGGCAACAAATAAATTCACCAACCAAAATCATACCCCTTACTGATCACTACATTAAAAATAAACCCAGAAAGGTGGACACCTCGAAACATAACATGCATACAACTTCTACATAGAAGCTATAGCGTTAATCTGAATCAGTTCTTCAAAATAATATTAACTCAAAACACCAAAAGTAAATGTAAATAAAGCAATCCTTACATGCATTTTCATTACAATGAAGAAGCAAAGACCTAGAATCCAATAATATATATATATATATCATCGCCCCCTATAAGAATGAATGAGTACATCAAAACATAAAAGTTGATCGAAAATATCAGTCTTTGCCATAAGCTCTCTTAGATTCCCCAAAGAACAGGTAATTTTCCAGTAACTATCATGTTAAAACTTTGGATTAGAGCAAATATCATGTTAACACTACCTCAAAAATTAGGTCGAATTATGGTTCTGGTCCCTCTACTCTGCTAAACTTTAGGAGGTAGTCCCTATATTTCAATTTGGCGTAATGTGGTCCTCTTACTTTCATAATCTATTAGTTAGTCCAATTTGTTAACACGTTAACTATTCCAAGAGTTCATGTCAAATTTTTTAAAAAATTTTGAACTAACTAATAAGTAGGATATCAAATTAAGCCAAATTAAAGCACATTGACTAAATTCCAACTTCTACCATAGTATAGGGACCAAAAACAAAATTTGACCTAAAAACCTAAAACTAGCATATAGCTCAAAGTAAAAACTAAAGAAATAAAAAAGAAGGAAATGAGCATACCAAGCTTCATCGGATGAACCACCATCATAATCGTGACGATCACCACCGTCGGCTTGTCTGATCAGCTCCTCGTACGTAGCAGCAAAGTCCGACCCGTCAAATCCACCAAAAACCTCGGCGTAGTTAAACCTAGGGTTCCGTACATCAAACATCGCCCCGTTGCTGCTGTCTATCAACGGGAGATCCAGCACCGGAATCGACGCGCCTCGGGAAGCGTGAAATCCGCCGAAAATCTCGCTGTAATCCTCTGGCCTCGGCGACAAAGTCGGACCACCACCGGTACCGAACCTCTGCACACCACCGAAAACGTCGTCGTACACGGTTCTGCCTGAGAAGCTGTTGGTGCCATTGCTAGTTGCCGTTCGCTTGTTGAGTGTAGCAGCAGCTTGAGAAACGACCCTGTTTGGTTTCCGAGAATGTGAAAGATTTTCCATGAAAATGAAAGGTTCCAAGGATTCTAAACTGAAAGAGTTTTTATTTTTATTTTTATTTTCAAAATATTATTATTTATAATATTCGTTTGTGTGTGTGTGTGTGTGTGTGTGTTTTTTTTTTTTACTGCTTTTACAATGAGTCTCTGGCTCTCTGCCTCTGGCATTACTGAAAAGAAAGAGAGAGAGAGAGAGTCAGAGGAGGAGGACGAAAAGAAATTAAATTAATAAAATAATAATCATGGAAATTACAGAAAAGGGCTTGTAATTTATTATTCTTTACTACAATTGCCTTTTAAATTTTTTTAATTTTGCGGTTACGATTTAAGGGAAATAGTAAGGGACAAGTAACATTTAGTCCCTGAATTTTGTATCTTTTTCTAATTTGATCCCTAAACATTTTTTTGTCCACATTAGTTTCGAAACTTGACAACTTTTTTTCCAATTTAGTTTAACTTGGATTTCATTAAAGTTCGATAATATGACACTTTAAGATTATTCTACACCATCACCTACAATTTTAAAAAATTATATCAAATCTTAAAATAAAAAATATATATTAAATTATTAAAAATCATAAAGAAATTATAAAATGTTTAAAATTTTTAGGTGATGATATAACACAATCTCAAAATGTCATGTTATCATACCTTAAACGAAATCCTAAGTTTAGGATCAAATTGGGAAACTTTGGCAAGTTGAGCGATTAAGGTGGACTAGAAAAAAGTTTAGGGACAAGATGAGAAAATTTGTCAAGTTTGGGGGCTTGCCGATGTACCGTATGTTGAGATACAGGGGCCAATTGTTAACGGTAGAAATAAATGAAATTTTCAACAGAAATGACCAATTCTTTTTTAATATACTGGTGTGATTACATTGTAATATCTGTTTATATTTTCTTAACTCTTTGACAACACACACGCCTTGCACACACAGGTGCTCAAACTCGGGTCTCCTAGGATGAACAACATCTTCTTTTCCACTAGAGTTACTCGTTGGGTTTCAAAAATTATCAATTTACTCTTTGATCTAACATGCAATGATTAATTTACCCATTTTTAAAAAAAAAATGAAATCTGACTCTTAATAAAAAGTCTTCATACTAATTTTACCAAAAAAAGCTAGAAAAATGGATTTAACTATTCTCACTTTTCATCAAAAATAAAAAAAACTACAATTTTATGTATAATACACAGTTAATAGTAGAATTTAACCAAACATATTTAATTGTTATCTTTTGAAATTGGCCAAATTAAGTTATAGAAGTTAAATCCACAATTTATAAGGATTGATAATAAAATTTAACCGAAAAATGATAAAAATATGTAATATTATATTTGAGTCGTTAGGCATTTCATAAAATTGAGAATGGATTTATATTTTACTACAACACTTTTTTAATTATTTATTTAAGTTGGTTATTAATATTTTTTTGAACAATTTTATTACAAGTTTTTCAGTACATTCGAATTTGCATCTTCTTGCATTGATAACAATGTCTATACCAATCGATAATTTATTAATAATTTTTAATTGTAAATCAATTTAATTTTGTTATTAAATATTTTCATGTGCTATCTAATCGGTTTTCACATATTTATATTAAATTAATTCTTATATAAAATATAATATAATAACATATTTATTTCATATTAATATTATTTTTAATATAATATTTATTTTGTATTCCTATTTTTCGGAGGCATTGGTTTTTTTTAGGCTTGAAATTTGATATATTTTTGTTCTAAATTTGAAATTGATTTATTTGGAAACTTTTAAAAAATGATGTCTTCATTTTGTAATTTCCATTTTGTAAATAATTGTTCTATTTTTAATATGTTGTATTAAATATGGGCATCTTTGGGCTTATCTTAAAATTTAATATTTTTTCTATTTATTTATTTTTAGGTGGCTGACAGTTCAATCTTAAATTTTAAGATATAATAATCTTAATTTAGATTGTGTAGGAAAATGGAGAAAAAAAAATTGATGTGATGGGTATTAATTTTGAAAAGGATGTATTTTTGTGAAATTATTTTATGAATATTTTTCATCATATTATTTATTATTTTTTAATTATTTAATAATTTTTTATTACAATAATACATAATTTTAATAATTTTTTATTTTGATTTTTGATTTCATAACTCAGAATTTTAAATTTAAATTTCAAATCTTGACTTTAAGATTTAATATTTGGGTTTGAAATTCATCGTTTAAGATTCGATTTTGAGGTTCATAGTTTGAAGTTCGAGATTTGGGGTTCAAGATCAGGTTTTGTGTTCGAGGTTCGGAATTTATAGTTCATGATTTGATGTTCAAAATTTATGATTCAAGGTTCAAAGTAAAAAAATTACAAGAATTATGTGTCAATGACAATAATTTTTTTAAAATATCATTAAATAATTAAAAAAGATCGTAAATAATGTGATTAGAATGGTGTATAAAATAATTTATCTTGGTAAAATATGTATTTAATGTATATAATATAATATAATATAATATATTTAGACACTTTTCATATACAAATTGTACTCCTAATTTATAATTTTGTTATAATTAATTAACTAATACTACAAATAAAAACCAGTAAAGGTTTGATTTTGCTGTGGCCTCTTTACCATTTAAACTTTTGAATTTTAATCATTTTATTTTTAGTTTCAATAATTTAATCTTTTTATTTGTATGATTTTAAAAATTAAAGTTGAGCAGAGTTGTTGATTGTTTGGTTAAAGAAATCTCAAGAAGCTTGAATCAACTGATCATCTTTGATGAACCTTCGATTTATGTGCGATCTCTATTAGAATTTGGTATTTATACATTTTATTACTTTGACCTTAATTTTTATCACTTTAACTATCAACTTTTTTAATTAAATTGTTCTATTTTGGATAGAAAAATTGATTGAATTGTTAAAATTTTAAAGGTACTAATCCAACAACTCGTATGGTAATTTATGTGTTCTTCCTTACTGACATGAATAAATTTTTAAAAAAATTTATTAATATTTATTAAGTACATGTGATCTGTCACATGAATGACCATATTAACATTATTAAAATTTTAATGGATTAATCAACTTTTCCATCCTAAAATTATAAATTGACTAAATTGTGAAAATCAACTACCAAAGTGATAAAAAAAACATTAATATTAATAACTAAATTCATCATTATACTAAAAATTAAATTCAATTACTTATTCATATTCAAAATTAACATAAATCAATTAAATTATTTAACGGTAATAATAAAAGTTGAACTCTAAATTTAAGTGTGAGTTTGAATGGACAATCCGTTGTGTTTAGTTTACTTTTTGTCTCACGTTACAACATTATTATAATATTTAATCACTAATATCGTTATTTTTACACTAACCGCATGTAAACACTACAATATCTTATCCAGATATAATTATATTTGTCCCCAGCATAATTAATTAATTAATTAATTTAATAAGATTATTTTAATAATTTGATTATTTCAAAACTTCCAGCTGTCTTTTAAGCCCTTAATCATTAAACCCTCCCTTTGCATTTCTCTTTCTTAGCTGCTTTATCTATTTTCTTTGCCACTAATTATTATTCATAATTTCCCTACATTTTCAACTATCAATATAATAAAAATTCCATCATTTTAGGAATTAAATTATTAAAATGTAACACAAAAATGAAAAACAAATTGTGTTTAAGTTAATTTATGGTTTTCATCCTTTACTATGCTCAAATTTTAAATTTAATTTCTTTATTTTAATTTGATATAATTTAGTTCATTTACTTTTATAATAACATTAATTAATTAAAATATGAACACTGTCAACTATTTCAATTAATTAACCGTCTTGACAATTCGAATTAACTAATAATGTTATAAAAATTGAATGAACATATTTATGTAAAATTAAAATTTTAAAACTAAATTTCAAATTTAAACATAATAAAAGGATCAAGATCGCAATTTGACCATAAACTTAAACATTGAAGCACAGTACAAGCTGTCAAAATAACATACCAAATTTCTTTAAAGTGAATTAATTAATTATAAAGAGGAAAATTTGAATTTTTTTTCGAAGGCAAACAAATGAGTGAAGTAGAAGATTAGGTTGAGAATATAAATGAGAATCCAAATAGAGGTGAGAGCCTGAGGCTAATCATTGGACCTAAACAGAAAAAAGGAAAAATAATTAATAATTTATGAAAATTAGTTATGATGAGGACCAATATAAATTAGGTATGGGGGATGGCATTAAATTCTTTGAAAATAAGAGGGTCCATAAAAGCAAAGTAGGATAAACATGCAAAACCACCTGCCTTTCTTTGGTAAGGTTTCTGATAGTGATGGATGATTTTTGCATTTTGGTATAGCATAAGAAAAATGTTTATTTATAATTTAGCCCTTGAATTATATTTCAATTATAAAATTGGTATGTATAGTTTTTTTTGTTGTGAATAAGGTATTTAAGCTATCAATTTTATCCGAGTTTATCATCAAAAAACAATACCAACCAAGAATGTGACACATAATATATGGTATATTTTTATTGGATGACGTGATTTTTTTTAATAAAATAGGACAAAAATGATAATTTAGGTACCTATAATTTAAAATTTTTAAGGACCACTTTGATAATTGAGGTATAACATAGGGGCTAATTCATAAATAAAAGCTAATAAAAATGAAGGAAGCTACTAATAACAACAATAAATAACAATGTTATAAAATTGGATCTACTAACAACATTATAAAAACATAGAGATTAAATTATGTTGAATTAAAACAGAAGAATTAAATCTCGAAATAATAGAAAGAATAAAAGCATAGGTATATTACTTTTGTTCCTGATTTAGCTTACGGAGTCAAAATCAATACACTGAATTTTCGAATCTTCAACTTTACCATTTCAACCAAAGATTCATTTAATTTTTAGTAAGCATGACATGATTTATATACGTGTTGTTCAAATTGTACTTGATTTTTATATGAACCACAGGATGTCCCATAACTTAAAAGAAAAACAAATTATTTGAGTTTGTTTATTTGAACTTATTAACTAGTTCATTTTCATCGCGGAATTGATTGATCGTCCTTCACTACAATAAATGAATATTTTCTTGTAGGAAAGACTATTTGATATTTTTTAAAAAGAATAATTATTATTAAATATAATAAAATATTGAACCCAATAAGTGGCTCCAGTGGAAAAGAGGATAATGTTCATCCTAGGAGACCTAGATTTGAGCACCTGTGTGTGCACGGTGTGCATGCGTTATCAAAGGATTAAGAAAGTATGAATAGATACTACCTTATAATCACATCAATATATTCAAAAAAAAATCTAATTGCTAAGTTCAGGGACTAACAATTATATTATCCCTTGATTTTCTTTTCCAATTTTATTAGGTAGCTAGTGTGGGTGGTTTTGTCAAATGGTGAGAATTTGAAGAGAAAAAGTTAAATTAAAGAAATCCCAAGTTGGGTCCCTTGTATTATCTTATTACTTTTTACCAAAACCATAAAAGAATGCTAAAATTGGGCCCTCATGTTTCCCACTTTTTGTCACTCACACTATGCAAAGCTAAAAAAAAAAAATCATTATTTTTGTTTTGTTTAATCAATACACATTATATCACATTAATAATTATTAAATTCAAACTTAATTTTTTTCTCGGGTTTTGAGTACTCGTGTTCGAATTTTATTATGTGTATTTATATATAAATAAATTTTTTATTTAAATTTTAGTTTAATTTAAATCTTAATATGCACGAATTGTGTCCGAATATATTTTAAAAATCAATTTATTCATTTGTACATGTAATAGTTTAATTCTTATTTATCCAAAAAAAATAGTTTATTTTTTATCGTTATTAGGAGTAGATAGGGGTTAACCCTAAAATAGATTTTTTTCATTTAAATTTTTTAAAATTTTTAAAATATTAACTTAGTAAAAGTAAAATTACACATTGACCCTTTAAAAATGATAAAAAAATAATTTAATTCTTTAAAAATTATAAAGATACATGCTATTAAAACGATGAAATTATAATTTTACTATCGTAAAAGTTACAATTTAATTTCTACCTTAAAAATTTTTCTGACTTCGCCCCTAATATAATTATACAAATATATTACCATATTGATTACAATTGTTAAATATGATTGTAGCTATAAATATTACATGTATTGTGATTTCTAGTTTTCCTTTAAAAAAACCCCCACCTCAGACATTCCTATTAGCAAATACTTTTTTTTTCCTTTAAAAATTTGAAGTCAAAATTTCACTTATTTTTTTTATTAAAAAATAGGTAAATTAGTTCAAATAGTAAATTAATTATTTTTGTTAAAAATTTCATCCATTTGTATTGTTAAAAACGGGCATGACTAATAAAATAACCAGATTGTGATAGTTGGCTTGCCACCTGTATCTCATCCTAATGTGCAGGGATCAATTTTTTAACAATAGAAATAAGTAAAATTTTTAACATAAGGACCAATTTGTTATTTGATTTAATGTAAAAGAATTAATTTAACAATTTTTTGAATAAAAGAAACAAAATACAATCTAAATTTAATACAAAAACCTCCAATATATTTTTATTCGATTAAACATATTCAAATACCAAAGATTGATTAGAGAGGAAGAGTTGAAGAGTAGAGGGAGATTATATTATTATACAGATGGATATTATTAATTAAATCCCATGTTGTATTAAAATAGTCAAGTGAGAATCATTTTTGCTTGGTAAAGAAACAACACATATATATATATAGGAAATGTTTGGTCCTACAAATCAAAGTTGATGAGTGGTTCAACATGTTCTCATATTAAACATGTAGGTTGGAGTGTGTTGAAGCGTATTATTTTTTTATTTATGAATTAAAGAGAAGTTATGAATAGTTTTAGACATTGTCACAAAAAAAGAGCAAATATAATCAGAACTTATAATGAGATTGTTAAAAAAAAGTGTCATATTGGATTTTACAATAGAAATTGTATTACAAGTTGGATTGAATTTTATTTTTTAAATTAAAAATAGGTAAATTAATTTTTGTATGTTAAATTAAAGAGTAAATTGGTCATTCTATTAAAATTTTTATTTATTTTTACTATTAAATATGACTGTTTGATTATTTTGTCAGTAATTTTAATTTTTTAATAGTACAAATAAATAAATAAAAATTAACAAAAAAATATGGATTTATTCTTTGATTTAATATATAAAGGCTAATTTATCTATTTTTTGAATAAAAAAATAAAATACAATCTAACTCTTAAGACATAAATCTTTTTATTACTTTTACCCATTAAAATTTAAATGATATAAATGTTATTTAAAAACTTTTAGAGTATAGATTCTAAGAGAAATTTTCTTTTAATAAGAGAATAAAGAGTGTAAAAAAAAATAACGTGAGTTAGATGAAATGATAAATATTTAACTTAACTAATGATCGAAGGTTTTATCTTTACTTTGAGTATAGAACAGTTTTAAAACTCATAATCAATAACTATACTTTAATACACATAGCGAAAAATTAATTATTGTCCAATAGATGCATTGAGAAAAAAAATTCAAAGGAATTGGTCATTTGGTCAAACGACAACCAATAGAAATTTTAGCCTGAAATTGCGGATTTGTTTAAAGGAAAAGCAAAAAAGGATTAAAAAAAAGAGGTAAACAAGCACGACCAAAGACAGATTGTGAGATTAGGCTTACTGTTTATTTGATTTTGTGCTCGAATTAATAGGGAAGGAAGTTCAATATTAACTGCTTATTTAATTTAATTTATTTTTTTATATATAATTTAATTTAATTTTAACTGTTAATATAATTGTAATTTAAAATATTTTATTTCAAAATATTAGTAGGTTTTAGAGAGAAATGGCATTTGAATTGCGTTAGATAAATTGATTTTAGATCGAATTAAATTAGATTAAGTCATCATGAGTTATAAATATTTTAAAGTTGTGAAATTTAGATTTATGAATCGAATTTTTTGAATTCAAATTATTTTAGATTATTTTAAATTCGTATAATTTTGGATTTAATTTATTTTTATATTTAAAGTTCGATATGTTGGAATTATTTAACTGTTTTAATCAAATCAGATTTTTAAGTTGAGGTCCTTAACCCGACCCAAAGCAAGCCACCCAAAATAAAGACTATGGGTTTACAGTTTAGAACCAGTTGGCAATGCCTCCAGTCCACCGGGCAACCTAGCCGGTCTCGTCCTTTTTTTTTCTTCCCAGTTGAAGAGCTATTGGGATGCGATGGGGTAAAAGTATTATAGATATATTAATCTTGTCGGATTGTATTTTATTTTTTTAATTTAAAAATAGATATATCAATATTATATGTTAGATTAAAGAATAAATAGTTCATTTTGTTAATTTCACCCATTACTATCTGGTTGTTTAAATTAATTATTCCATGCCAAAAACTCCATCTATTTTGCTTCAATTAATCTCTTCGCATCAAAAAATTTCATCCATTCCACTATCTATTAAAAAATTCATCAATTTTATTTAAGTTAATCCCTTCATGTCAACATGAGATACATGTGACATATCAAATGTCATTATCTAATTCCTCTACCAATCACATCAATGCTTAACAGTAAAAATAGATAAATTTTTAACAAAAAAACCCATTTACTTGTTAGTGTTATATATCAGAATTAATTTACTCATTTTTTCATGATACATTTACCATCCCCAATCACTTTAGCAAACATGGGAGAAATAAAAATTTCAGGCACTTGTCTTCTTCAGCAAGGACCATTGGAAAGAAACATTTGGTTCAAAACTGTTGAAAGGAATTAAACATTCATTATGAACTTGCATGCATCATACTGTCAGCACATAGTTTTTTTTTTTATTGCCAGTATATATATTTCTTTGCCAGTTTAGCAACTATGAGGTGACGATAGCCGTAGCCAAAATGCCGGAGTCGGCACCATGATTCAACTTTTAAGATCTCGGCGAGGCCATACCCCAAAATTATTGGAACTGAAAAGCAGCCATTCTCTGTATATCCGCAGATCATAACAAAATATCCGGTTACATTGAATCTCAAGAGAATTAACCTAGAAAGGCATTATTGAGTATCAACGCCTAAGCGGTTTTGGGGACTTTATTGGGGAGAACATTATCGGGAAGGATAAGCTCGGGAGGTGTCTCACGAACAACACCGAGCATTGAATCGTATTCCTCATCCCGACGAGCAAATTTCTTTCGCAGCATCTTCTCGAATTCGATTTCATCGAAGCTCTTTGCATTTTCTGCAGCATGAACTAGAGCTAAATTGGAATAATTTAAGGCTGACTGGGAAATGAAGGCCATCTCTTCTTCCGTTAGCTTCCTTAGGAACTTGGCCGGGTTACCTCCCCAAACCTGTAAATTACAAAGGAGAAAATCCGTTAATCTTAACTCAATGACAGGTACGGCAAAGCAGGAAGCTAATAGCTGCATCAAAGCTTCTTATCGAGTAATGGCAGGAGGTTTCCTCAAAGGAATGTAGCGGGTGAGATATCTACATTTTTTGAATTATCTGAATCCGTAAATCTGCCTAAAGATATCCTATAGTCCGCAAAAAAGCCAATTTCAAAATTTTCAAATATCAAAATCTGAAAAAATTTCGAATTCAATTCCATTAAAATTCTTTTATATAAAAATCAAAATTATAAGCATTTTATAATTAGTGGATTCGGATATCCAAATCCACATTTATTATCTAAAAAAGCAATGTGGATTCAGATAATGTACGTCAGGGGTATCTATCTGCAGTCTCAGCAGATAGTAATTTTAAAATCTAAATCCAATATTATCCGAATCCGCAATCCGAATTGCCATTAATTCCTCTCCTTCCAAAACACTTAAAAAATATGTAACATTCATACCAACTGATACTAGAAATGCAAGTTGAATCGACTTCCATTAGAAAGCAGTACAGTCAACCAACTACAACAGCAATCTACAGCATTTTGCCCATCTATCACTACATGTCATCTACACATGGAGTACTAAACTACTAAGTACTGTGTCTAATTCAGAGTCCAAGGGTGCCTATTCAACAAAGAACGTAAATACACATTTCATGTATATCTCTAAACCAAAAAAAAAAAACCCCAGTGAACTTAACAAAACAATAACAAAGTTATGAAGTTAAATAGAATCTATAGGATTTAAAGCAAGATTAACACCCAAAATTCAGTAAAGTGTCCACAAACCTCTCCACATGGGATCCTAGTGTTCTGCCTCACAAGAGCTCCGGCAGCAACCATGGCATGCTTCTCAACATAAACTCCATCTAACAGGGTAGCCCCCATACCTACGAACGCTTCATCCTCAACAGTACATCCATGTAAAACAGCACTATGACCTGTTCAGTTTTTATCAGTAATTACATTTTCAAGATACTAAAACTGCAGACAAGGACCACTTTAAAGGACAGGACACTCACCCACGGTAACATTACTTCCGATAATAGTTGGTAAAACCTTCCCACTCAAGTTAGATTTTGCGACGTGAACAAGGGAGTTATCTTGGATATTTGTTCCAGATCCAATGCTGATGCTATTAACATCACCTGTCCGCATCGAAAATCAGATTCAGAAAAGAACAGCCAGCATGGACTTGGCATTAAACAACACTTACATATGAGAGAATGGAAGGAAGAGAAGAAGCAATTAATCAGAAAGTTCAACAAGATACAAAACTGGGAACTTTTACATCAATATCATTTCCAATAGGAACAACAAAAATGGATGGATAAAGGTTCGGTCATGAATTTCTGAAGTCTTGTGTCAATTTGAGAGCTAGATAATAACTAACCTATGAGATTCATATTTTCATTCGTCATGAAAGCAACATGATCCAACATGTAGTGAATTATAGCTTGTGTTAAATGAACATACCAGTTTTGGTCATTAATCATACACAATTTAGTTTCATTATAAGTTTCTAGCGAATTCCAGCACTGTCACTCAAAAATTCTTAATTCTGAAGTTGCACAGAAAATTCAATTTAACTTCCTAACACACATATATGATGGAACAAACGGAAGTGTCGAAGCAATTATTCAGAAAGTTAACAATATACAAAACTGGGAACTTTTACATCAATCTCATTTTTAATAGGAACAACAAAAATGAATGGATCAAGGTTCATCCGGTCATGAATTTCTGAAGTCTCTTATTACTTCGAGAGCTAGATAATTACTAGATATGAGATTCATATTTTTATTCATCATGAGAGCAACATGATCCAACACGTAGTGAATTATAGCTTATGTTAAATGAACATACCGCTTTTGGTCATTAATCATACACAAGATAGTTTGATCATTAGTTTCTAGCAAACTCCAGCCCCATCACTCAAAAATTCTTAATTCTGAACTTACACAGAAAATTCAATTTAACTTGCTAACACACATATATGAGAGAACAAAGGGAAGAGACAAAGCAATTAATCAGAAAGTTCATCAAGATACAAAACTGGGAACTTTTACATTGATCTCATTTTCAATAGGAACAACAAAAAAGGATGGATCAAGGTTCCTTCGGTCATGAATTTCTGAAGTCTCATATTACTTCGAGAGCAAGATAATTACTAACCTATGAGATTCATATTTTTATTTGCCATAAAAGCAAACATCATCCAACATGTAGTGAATTATAGCTTATGTTAAATGAACATACCTTTAATCCTACACAATATAGTTTCATTATAAGTTTCTAGCGAACTCCAGCTCCGTCACTCAAAATTTCCAAAATTCTGCACTTATAGCACAAGATAGAAAAACATGTATACCCCGTGTTGAAACACATTCTCGCATCTAAGCCACATAATTGCTTTCACTTATAAAACATCATCAGTGTTCTCAAACATGGATCTCGATAGCAAAATGTTTCATCTAAGAAATGTAATATGTAAAGTACAATACCCCTATCAACACATTTGTTGCAGTAACAAAGTATCATTAGCTTCAATTTCCTAAAAGCAACACTTGTTCAACTATAAAATCATCCAAACCCAAAGTTCGATAAAAACAAATGAGTGAAAAGAACAAATAAAAAAAATTAAACTGCTTACCTCTCAAAACACATCCATACCATATAGAAGAACCTCGTCCGACCTGAACATCACCGATGACAGAAGCGCTAGGTGCCACGAAGGCATCCCTATCAACAACAGGAGCTTTGTCGAATACGTTCATCAGCGTCCGATGCCTCGATACTGAGAACAAACCAAATACGGACAATTACTTTAAAAAATCAGCTATAACCGGTCAAGATCTACGCAAATGTAGCTTCGGATTTCATTTGACGAAAAGGCAATGGTTATTACATTATGAAAATTACAGAATTGCATATAAAAACGAAGCATCGTAGCTAAATCGATCCAATCATGAAAAAATTCGAATGAGGTGTTGGGGTTTTAGGGTAACTTTACGTTGTTCTTGAAAGTAGTAGTTGCCTTGGAGGCGGCAACCAAGGCGATCGAGAGCTTGGCCGGTTTCTCGGATCCAGAATCCAACACTGTAGATTGCTTTACCCAATGTTCCCATCTTCTACTTCAGATTGATGGAGAAAAGAGATTTGAGGGTTTGGACCAAAAAATAAATAGCAGATGAGAAAGTGAAGCTTTGGAACTGGAGAAAAATGGAGATAAAAACTCTTTACCCAGCGTTTCAGTGACCATCTTCTCGTTCCATACGGTTACTTGTCCTACAGTTCCTCGTTGTTAATCAATCATTTTATGCCACGTGTCATTTTCGATTAAAATCATCGTTTTTAAGCCTGTCGATTTTAGTTAAAACTACCACCAAAACCTTTTATTAGAAGTTAAATAATATTTTTTGTGAACTAGATTAAGAGAAATTTGATTTTTTTTATTAAAATTTTTATTAATTTGTACGTAAAAAATTGATATAATTAATGAAATAATCAGATAATAATATATAGCATGTTAAGGGTATCTCATGAATATTTATTTTTAATAGTAAAAATCAAATGAATTTTTAACAAAATGATAAACAATTCGAAATAAAAGTTGAGCTTTGTTGAGGGGATCTGACTTATTCGAGAAAATTTTTTGAAGTGTCGTCCGTCGAAGAGTTAATATGACCCCAACAAATGTAGATATTGTCTCGGGATCCGGATTTGGTCTCTCGACTTCGTAGAAAGCTCAGAGAGTTCACAAAGTGGGAGCACCTTGATAGGTGGAGAAAAAACGTACCTAAAGAATACTTAGATAATTAATTAACAAAGTCGTGCGCAATGTGGATCAAAATACCAACCAAGGTTAACCATGTCTCGTTAAAATGGCTAGTTATACCTTGGTTGATGGTTTGATTCACATCGTGCGTGACTTCATTGATTAATTATCTGTGTCCCTCAAATACATACTTTCCCCATCAATCAATGTACTCCCACTTGGTGAACCATTGGGGCTTTCAGCGGAGTCGAGAGACAAAATTCGAATCCTAAGATAATACCTATAATTGCTGGGGGCCATACCGATTCCTTGACGAACAACAGTTCAAAGACTTCTCCCAAATGAGTCGATCCCCTTACCAAGCCTAAAGTGATTTGAAATTGAATGATTCAAAACTGTTAGGGATGAGTCTAGTTGGATTGAGCTTCTTTTGAAAAGAATTCTGATCCGACCATGATAATCAAATTTTTTATATAGAAAATTTAAGTTATTTCATTGTTTTAAATATAAATGATTTATTTTTATATAATAAAAAATTAATTATTTAATAAAATTCAAGAAAAACTATTTTTTATTCGTATTTCATAAATAATCTAAATACATCAATTCATGTTCTTTGGTCCTAGAGTCCACAAATAGAGGTGTTTATGGATCGGATCGAGTTCGAGTCAGGTTTAAGCATGATATTAATATACTTTATGCTTGCTTAAGCTTGACCTGACCCAAAATTTTGTCTAAACTCACTCATATTTGCAAAAACTAACCCAAACCCATTTTAGGTTCATCCGTATTATTTTTTTCAATATTTATATTAATTTAATTTAATATTTTTTATTTAGTCATCTTGACATTATTTTAATGTTTATATTTGAGCAATATTATATATTTAGTATAAATTTATTTTGAATGTGTTATAAATTATATAATATATAAAGATAACATAATATAAAATATTATAATCTTAAAAACGGGTTGGATTGGAGCCTTGAATGTTCAAGCCCAATCCAAACTCATATGTTAAATGAGCCTAATTTTTTTGATCCAAATCCTCCTAAATTTTGGACAGGCCTTCTGCCCTAAGTAGATAGTCCGACTCATGAATAGACTTAATTCATAACCAATATGGATTTAGTCTATATACTCTAATTTGATCAAATTTATTATTTTTTAATTTTGAATTCTCAATCACGAAGTATTTAAATTCTTTAAGTCAAATTATGCTATTAATAGAATACTATATGTAACTTGTGAATTTAGTTCATATTTTTCAATTTGATCACTTTTAGTATTGTATTTTTTAAATTTTCAAATTTGGGTTTTATTTTAAAAGTGATCATTGAACTCATTTATTAAAATGACCTTTATATTGTTTGTGTGAGTCTTACGTGAAAACGATAACTAGACATGAAATTACACATGTAAAGATATATTTTTCGTAAAATAAAATTTGATTTTTTAAAAATTAAATTAAAAATGGTCAAATTTCATAAAAGATCCCCAAACTATGATTCTCATTGTAAATTGGTTTTCAATGTTTAGAAGGTTCTAATCACATCTCCACACTTTCAAGGCTATGTCAATTAAGTGACACGTCAAGTTTTATGCCACATAGAATTTGATGCGTTACTTAATGGTGAAATTAACAGTTTTAGTAACAGAAAGATCTAATTGATAAAATCTTGAAAGTTTGGGAATGTAATTAGAACAGTTTAAACTTTGAGGACCAATTTAGAATAAGAATCATAGTTTGGGGATCTTTGATGGAATTTACTCTAAAAGTTTTTGGTTACAAACTGTTAAAAGGCCCCAAAAAAGGGCCACAAGGCCCAAAATCCAACAAGCTTATCTCTCTTAAAGCCACTTTGTTTGCCACGTAGCTCATCACCTTATCCGTATAGAAAAATAAAAAATTCCATTTGACGCTGTTATTTGAAAAATAATTGAAAAACCAGAGAATCCAATAAAGTCTTTGCTGAAAGGCCCTTACCCGATTTTCAACTCGAAAACCCTAAAAACTGTTAACTCTCAAAGACTCAAGCTTTAACTTGCAAAATCACCAACTTTTTTTTTGTGTAATGGAGGGATCGGAAAATGACGGAAATGTTACGCCGATCGCGAAGTGGAAGACGGAGTTCTCGAGGAAGTTTCAATATTTTCTCGACAGGTCAACACCACACACGATGGAAAGGTGGCTGGGGACATTGGCGGTGGCGATGATCTACGTTTTGCGGGTTTACTACGTTCAAGGGTTTTATGTAATTTCATACGGTTTAGGGATTTACGTATTGAATCTCTTGATTGGGTTTTTATCTCCTAAAGTTGATCCTGAGCTTGAAGCTTTGGATGGTGCTTCGTTGCCAACTAAAGGTTCTGATGAATTCAAGCCTTTCATTCGTCGTTTGCCTGAATTTAAGTTCTGGTAAATTTCTTAATTTGGTTTTTTCTTGGATGTTAAGTATTAACTGTTTGATGGTTTCCTTTCATTTCTGCACAAATTAAGATTATATTGGAAAATTCCCGGGTCTAATTATGGTTTTAGTCATTGTACTATGTTGAATTTTGAAATATAATCCTTCTAACTTGACATAAATTGTTCTGCTAGCTTTACACTGTTATTAGTAGGTCCTAATTGATAATACCAGTAGTTGCTGCCTTAAGGTGATGATATGGAATTGTTTTACTGTTATTCGATTACGCAGTTAGAGCAATGCAGAAATGTTGTCAATCATTTTCGACCAATAATAAAATTTGATGTTATTTTTAAAGAAAAATCCATTTCATAGCAACTAGCGTAGTTTACCAATTCAAGCCTTTTATTCATTGCTTACATGAGTTCAAGTTCTAATTATTCCTTATTTTGATGTTTGCTTGTAATGTATTAATTTTTCCTTTCATTTTTCCCAAATTAAGACTATATTGGAAAATTTCTGCTTACATCTGTTATATGGGATAAATTATTATCACGTGGCACTTTTTTACTAATGATACATGTTATTAGAATTTGAATACCGTTAATTGGGAACTTTTCCATATCAGTTGGAGGTGGACTTTTCTGTCTTGCATAGACATGAACAAACCCTAAAATGCTTAGATGAGTGTTTCATACCGTTTGAGCTACTTTGCAGCATCCGGTAACTGGGTTTTTTCATGTTGTTTGATTGTAAATTGATTTGATATGCGGTTCTTAAGAAGTTGCTTAATTTCAATTTATCCCATTATGCATAAGTTTTAAGGGCTTTCTGTCATGATTTTAGTAAAAGTTTAGCTTAACGTGAGTGTTTTCCACTATCTTTGAGCTAGCTTGCAGCGTTTGGTCACTGGGTTTTTTATGTTGTTTTGATGTGTGGTTCGTCAGAAGTTGTCGCTTAATTTCAATTTATCCCATTTATGCAAGTTTTTAAGGGATCTTTGCCATAATTTCTGTAAAAGTTTAGCTTAGCACAAATGTTTTCTACTATTCAAGCTTAGCTTGCAACATTTGTTCACTTGGTCCATGATGTTATTTTGATTGTGTATTGGTTTCATGCGTGGTTCTTAAGAAAGTTGTAGCCTAATTTTTAATTTATCCCATTCATATAAGCTTTTAAGTTGTCGACTTCTGTTCTTTTTCCTTGTACACAATTTTGAAGTAATATTTTCACTAAATATTCATTCGTGGTCTTAGGTATGCCATCACAAAGGCCTTTGTAGTTGCATTTGTATTGACTTTCTTCTCCATGTTGGATGTACCTGTTTTCTGGCCAATATTGCTATGCTACTGGATTTTTCTATTTTTCCTCACAATGAAACGCCAAATTCTTCACATGATCAAATACAAATATGTTCCGTTCGACATTGGGAAACAGGTATTAGCTTAGCCGACTAACTTCAGTAAGTTCCCTTTCGTTTTTTTCTTTCAATTTCTTCCATTCTTCTTGAAACTTATAATGTCTGTTCATATCGACAGAGGTATACCAATAAGAAGTCTGCAAGTAGTAGCGGTACACCAAGAAGCTGAAGGGTGATGACAAAAGTGAAATTTGGTTAGCTAACTTGTTTTTGGTTGCTTTTAGTTATCCCAAAAGCAAAACAGAACATGCATGTGTTAAAGTTTAGAAGCTTTCTGGATAGAATGTTAAGGTTTTTAGTTCGGGGTTGTCGTCTATGCAGTCGACTACTTGTACCTATACATACTGTTATGTGGTAAAACTAGGCAAAAAAGAAGGTTTTTAGTTTGGGTTCTAATGTATGTAGTTAACCACTGTTATATGTACTGAAGATGCTATTTTCTCAATGTGTGGTCATACTAGTTGATAAATATAGCCAAGAAACATATCTTGAGACATTCTTCTTTATGTTCTTCCCTCCAATCTTTTCTCTCTCATACATGTTTGATAGTGTTATTACCATTGTAAAGTTTGTGACACAAATCTTCAAGGAACTCAATTACTCAGCATCTGGTTTAAACATGGCTTGGCACAAATCTAAATGAACCTTGATTTTCGTATCTTTTAAGGATGAGTGGATGGGGGGGGGGGGGGTTCACTTCAAAAACCCTTACCCTGCATGTATGACACAATAATAGTAGCCAACGTTGTTGGGACTCGAACTTAAAAAATTGAATATACATGTGTTGGACATTTACACGTATGCTCGCACTCGAGTTCAAAGTCTGTGAAACAATTATGCAAAATTAGAACTGCATTTCATTCATTGATACAAGTCAATATGCTTCTTCTGTTTGATAATTGAGCTCCATTGTTCTTATCCAAAACCAAAAACCCATTGTGATAACAATACTTCTACCACAATATTTGCAGTAAAAGCTCCTATTCTGAAAATTTCACTATTTACTGCAGCAAAATGATTTGAACCAAACCATAGTTAACCCAATATCACACAAACTGATTATTACCAGAACTCTTCCTATATATGCCTATAAACTTGGCCACAAACTCTGCAAAAAAAGAAAAAAAGAGAAAAGAAAAAGAGAGAGCATAAACTGAGGATTCTTATCAAACTTTTAAGACAAGACGTAATAAAAGCATCATAAGAACAGACAAAGACTACCTTCTAGTTTCAACAAAGCACTTGTTCCTGTTGGGAGTCTCTTTTCCTATAACAACAAACTTGAGTTAAAACTTTTGCCTGTCTGCAAAACAAGAAGACAATTGCAGGAACTGTACTTACATAGTAACCATGCCAGTAATAAAGTTCCCTTTTTAAACCAACGTCAATTTTCTGAAGAAACTCTTCTACCAGCTTCTGCAGCATGTTAAAAAACTATCAGAGAAAGGGATTCTTTGCAGCTTTTATTTTTCTTTAAATGGTTTCAAATTCATCACCTGGAGGATCAGTTTAGGATGAACAAAGTCCCCAAGAAGCTTTTGAAGCTTAAGCCTTACAAAAGGTAACCTGAAAAAAATCATGCATATATATAAAGTGTCATTGTTGTTTTTATTTGAAATCAAGAGAGTATTTTCGGAACAGAAAAGATAAAAGAACTTGCCTTTTATGCGATGGATCGGCCAGGATTTCAGTTGCGAGTTCTGTCAAGAATTCTTCCCATCCGAGTGGAATAGGTTGGTCATCAGCAAAAGGATAGCTGCAATGGCAGAGTATATCACATTCACATCTAAGAACAAATATGGAGCCTTTATATCTTGAATCAATTTATTGGAGATTTGCTTTAAGTTCTTACTTGTGTGCTTTGCAGGCTTCAAGTGCCATGATTGCTTTCCTCAGGTTTTGCTTTGATTTGGCAGCAATCTTTGCAGCAAAGTTCATATGTAGTTCAAAGTCTTCTTTCCTTGCAATTTGGATAAGTACCTCCATGACCTGCGGAATTGATAATTGTAGCAGTGACACGATTAGATCTTAAAGCATTTTGTAAGGAATGTTATGATCTGATCAACCCTATACACCAACATTTCACATGCCTGAACTTAGCCAAAAGATTCATCATTATGATACCATTGCAATACAAGAATATTCAGTCTTCATATCGAGGACCTCGGAAAGGCCGAGGCTGGTCCATCCCGTAATACAAATTGGAAGCAAACTGAGGTATGTTGATATAATATGAATTATACTGCGAAACTTGTAGGAATACTTACTTCATGTGTTGCCGGGGCATCTACTTCTATAAATTTGCAGCGACTCTTTACTGATTCTAGGATACTTATGTCATCTTCACAGCAGATTATGAATTTACACGAATCTGAATGACAGTCCATGATCCATTTTATCAAGTGATGAATATTCTCTGGTGCCTTGTCAACATCATAAAGAACTAGAACTGAAAATATACATAGAAACCTCATTAGCTATAGTCGATTGCTTTACATACAAGAAACTAAAAAAGGAAAAAGAAAAAAAAAGCTAAACCTTTGTAGTTAATCTTGAAATAATCATTGCTGACTTCTGGGATAATGGTAAAATTGGTGCTTATTTCCTTAACTAATCCCATTAATGCATATTTAGCATTTGTTTCCAAGTGTACATTAAGCTCAACATGATGAGCACTTGAAGCAATTGGAACATGAACTTGCTTTGGCTTTTTTTCCTATCCACATATTCAAATCATAAAGATGTCAAACTCTAGAATCAATGGTGATACTGTCATCTTCAGGCTATATATATGTATGTATGTATGTATGTATATTGTATTTTTACCTGAACCTGGAATTGCCTTAATTCGTGAGATACATTCCAGCTAGGGTCACCGTACATTTCGCGCAGGAAAGCCATTGTTAGTGCTTTTTTCCCTGAACCAGATGGTCCTTTGAACAGTATATGAGGACAATTCTCATGGGATGCCTAAAAGTTTACAGTAAAACATTATGTTTTCGTATATCGAACAACTTGCATCATATGAAAGACTTTTAGGTGAAGGACTTACACCTACTAGTTGCTTCAGAAGCTGAGCTTCTTGTTTGTGACAGGTGAATCCATTCAAGGAAGCTGGTTGGTATTTATCGGCCCAAAACTGCCTCAGTTTTTCGACAACAAACGCCTTCCCGATGAACGAGGCCTCATCGAAGGATCTTGTTTCTCTTTCGGGTGATTTTTTTGAGGTCCTGCAGGATCCTCTCCTCATTACACATCCAAACCAGGTTTCGTTTTGGCTCTTTCGTCTATTGGCTGCGAACTTCTCCGAGTTTAAACTACTCCCACTAGTATCACTAAGCTTGGAGTTTAAACTACTCTGTCTGCTAGTAGCTGAACTTGGAGTCATAGTTGTTCTTGATAAACCGGTGTTTGATCGAGCTTTTGCATCGACATTTCGGTTAGCCATTATTCGTTGATGGGAAGTGGGGTCTTTTCGGGGCAACAATGGTGGCTTGGGGACAACATGGTTTGCAAAGCTACCATTGTTTGGCAAGCCTTTCTTCTGCATTGCCAAGGCTGCAGCATCACGAGAAAAGAAGATATCACCGGGTGAAATGGAATCCGTGCTTTCGAGAATGGCGTCATTATATATAGGACTTTTAGGAACCTTTGCATTTGCAACTATTTCATTGATTTCACCGACTGATTGTTGTTTCCCAAGGGAAGCTTCTCTTTGCTTACGAAACATGTTCCTTCTGGTTGGTGACGGTGTCCTCTCCCCTCTTTGTCTCGGTGGTGCAGTCACCG
This sequence comes from Gossypioides kirkii, assembly GCA_005610355.1. Taxonomy (NCBI): domain Eukaryota; kingdom Viridiplantae; phylum Streptophyta; class Magnoliopsida; order Malvales; family Malvaceae; genus Gossypioides; species Gossypioides kirkii. Next base: position 40,443,582 of record CP032248.1, read on the forward strand.
ATCGACGATAGTTTGATTTTGCACTCCCTCTACCACCCTCGATAAGCTGCCCAATCATTTTTATTTCATCTCTTGTAGGAGATCTATAACTTTGCTTCATGTTTAAGCCAGCAATCTCACCATTTTCCATGCCATCATTCAATGTATGCTCCACTCTCCCCTGTTTGTAAGGAGAGACATGCCACCGATGCTCGGGTTTTGGCAAGGGGCTTACGTTCAGACCATCATCCCTCCGTGTCTTGTAAGGAGACTTGCTGCTTCCATGTCTCCTTAGAAGTGGACTAGTTCTAGGAGGAGACCCTTTATCATAATCAACCTTCGGAATCTGTCTTCGGCTCAGTTTCAAAGGGCTAAGGTTTCTCGGCAAATTGGACTTAATGTTGTCCGCTTCAACAAGATCCGATGTCTCGTTGTTTCGGTTATTATAATCATGCCAGGGACTTTCTTGCCACTCAGTCTCCGTATCTGACGGCTCATATCCACTTAGCCTTTGCTTCAACGGAACTGACACATGAGGCTGGCCACCTTTGATATTGCTCCTTGACAAGCTCTCCATTTCTACGAAACCTGAAACGAAAACTCTTAGCCAACAGGTACTTTTCTCTTTCTCATACTGGTTTTAAGACAATGTTTAATAATGTCCGAAAGATGATGCAAAGAACCATGAGCTAAGATGCTCACTAAATTCGTGGATTCCGATGATTACAAAGCATATGCATCGTTGAAGACTATGGCCATTGGAATGGACAGTTTTAAAAATAACATTTTTATTAACTAATTTCACAGCTTCCTTATTCTTTAGTTTCCTGTAATTTCTAAGGTTCCTTTTGTCTCATTCTTCCCTGCGACCTTTTCTATACTATTAGATGCTCTTGTTGCCTATTAAAGTAAGGTTCTTTTTTGGAGAAGTTACAAAAATGGCCACCTAATCATTGACAAAAACTGATGATGGTGGTGGCTTTTGAAAATGGCATAATAGCAATTTAATCCTCAATATTTATAAATTACATTAATTTAGTCTTGATTTAAAAAAAATTAACCCTCAACATTTACACAGTGTGCAATTTGCTCTTTTTTTTGCAGTTTTTTTTGTGACATTGAAGGTTAATTTTAAAAGCATGAGAAAAGATGAATTGGGTGCTACCATTTCTTTGTATATTTTTAATCAAATTTAGCTGATAAATTTGTCTTTTTAAGCTTTTTAAGTACAAGATTCATAAAGAAAAACAAAACTATAAAAAAGATCATATTACACCATATGTAAATGTTGAGAGTAAAATTTTTTAGAATCAAGATTAAATTGACACAATTTATAAATGTTGAGTGCTAAAATTGTTATTATACCAATTTTTAAAGCTGCCCCCACTAGTTAATTGGTGATAATAAAAAATAAAAAAATTGAATAGTTGGATAACCAAATAAAAAATTTACTAAAAATTAAGTGATTAATTTATAGTTTTTCATAGTTGAATGACTACCAATATAATTTGGTTCATTTACGGCTCCCCAAAATTGTTTTTTTTTTAACTATTGGAATTGTAATCATACTCTGATAAATCCGCCGGCATAATTTACCTTAAAATGTTATTATTGTCTATTAAAGTCAATTGAGTTAAATTTTGATTTTTCTTCAAACAAATATTGTAGTATCTGTGGACAATGTTTTTGGAACTAAGAAAACAAGGTCAGCATCTTTTGGTTGTATTTGTTAGTGTTTTTTAGCTGTAAAAAATACATTGTCATTAGATTGCATACAAGATGGTTTTGTTTGGATTATTTAAGATTATTTATTCCAGTTATTCTAAATTTGGGCGACACATAACACATAACTGAGATCAAATTAGCAATCGTAACTTAGATTATAAGCATATTTTAGGAAATTATTGGAATAATAGAATAGATGAATGTTAGCATTAGGGAATTAGATTAGTTAGGTTTTTCTCACACCAAAAAAAAAAAAATCAAATTGAGTCGATCTTATATTTAAATTAAGTTTTTAAGTTTAAGTCAAATGATATAATATCTTACATCTAGAGATTAAAAAAAATATTATTGCTATTTAAGGGGATAAAAAGTGCATAAATTACAAACTTTTTTATCGATGTTTTTCAAAACTAAATATGTTCCGATCAAATTTTAATTTTAAAAAAATGTTTTTAATAAAAGCAAATATTTGATGTATTATTTATGCTTGAATCTCCTACACCGTTAATGAATCATAGCAAACGAGATGCATAAAACTATCAAGGAAGCGTTCGTATTAAGAGTCAAATTGTATTTTACTTTCTTTTATTAAAAAATGAGCATATTAATCTCTATATATTAAATCAATGAGCAAACTGATTATTTCTGTTAAAATTTTCATCCATGTCTATTGTTAAAAGTTAACGTAACTAACAAAATAAGCAAACAGTTCTCATGCTAACATGTAATAACTAGTTTTTAACAATAAAAATGGATGAAACTTTTAACAGAAAGGTCAATTTACTCTTTGATTTAGTATACATGGATTAATTTGTCCATTTTTTCTAGTGAAGGAAACAAAATGCAATCGACTCCTAATACGAGGATTCCAAAAAACTTTTACCGCAAAACAACAATTACAAACTGTCTTGCGTATGCATGAAAAATGGATTAATATAGTGAGATTCAATTCAATCAATGTATTTACAATTATATTACAAGTAAATCCTATTACCAAAGAGTGATTAGATATAATGTCATAAAACTGGGTATCTTTCACACTGCTTGGAGAGAAGAAGCTTTTGCTGCTATAGTTGATAACCAATCCACCAAAGCCTTATTAGCAAGTTCCGGGACTTCATCGTGCGGACAGTGTCCCGCCTTTAGGTATACGAGTGTCGTGTTCGGGTAGAATTCTTTGATCCGGTTAGCCTTTGCCGGACCGACCCAAGGATCTAAGTCACCCCACAGCAACAGCAACGGACATTTTAGCTTGCTCAAGAAACTGTCTAGGGTGTACTCAGTTTGATTCAGCATGAACCGTGTCATCAACCTGCGGTTAATCAATGGGACCAAACAGTGAAATTGAATGGATGTGCGATAAAACGCATATGAACTGGCGGCAACAGCTCATTTTCCAAGTTTTTTCATGTATTAAGAGTTAGGGGAGAAGCTAGAAAATTGCTCTAGGGGAGGCTATAGATGAATCATAAATTTTTGGAGGGTCAAAATGCAAATTTATCATTATATTAACTTGTAATCTTTTAAATTTTGAAGGGGATACAAGGGAATTTTACCATTTCTGGGCAGCTAAGGCAGCCACCTCCCTGTCTACACCCCTGTTAGGAGGGTTTATATTCCTATAATCATGTTTGAATATGCTTTGGATACGGGGTTCCAACATGTAATCCGGATTGCATTTTGCCCCTTCTACTAAGAAAATGTGTAAATTAATTATTGTACATCAGATCAATGAGCAAAAGAGACTTTCTATTAAAAAATTCATCCATTTCTACTGTTAAAAACTGATCCATGTACGTCAACATGCCACATGTAACTATCTGATTATTTCATCAGTCACGTCAGTTTTTAACAGTAGAATTGGATGGATTTCTTAACAGAAAGGATCGGTTTACTGTTCAATCTAACATACAGAGACTAACTTGTCTATTTTCTTTATTAAAGGGCACAAACTACAATTTGACTCCTAATATAGACATCTCCATGGTACTTTTACCGTTTTAATATGCTTTGGACATGGGCTTCAAACACTGATTACTATGAGAATAATAAAAGAGTCGGAACAATGTAGATACCTATAGTACACTTCTCCGGCATTGGGATCATCCGCAGGCATTTTAATGGATTCCACGAGATAATCATCCACATTGGAGGTATTGATATATACCTGCATTACGAAAACTATGCATATTAAAATTGTACTATAATCAGTGAAGAACCTGCTTAATTGAGGTTGTAAGTAACATGCATTTTTTAGGACAGATTCGATCCGAGTTGGTTGCTTCGCTTGCCAGAACAAAATCTGAAGGACTACACGTTGGAAAACTTCCTTCAATGGCTTTAAAACAAATTTCTGCAAGAATGTTTCCTCGGATTCCATGGTTTTAGCCTTCGCGTCTCCAAACTGTCCTGCAGAATTCAGCAATGCTAGGCCAACCACTTGTTCGGACAACCTCACCGCTGCAACTAAAGCTGTGAACCCTCCAAGACTGAAATTTACAATGAACAAAAGACTGTCACAAGGGATGCATATATCTAAATTCGCAGATAAAGCGACAACGGGCGCCCAGTATAAGAAACCTCTAAACCCGACTCGGAGGATGAATATATCCTCATCATACAGAGAAACAAAACCAGCAGTCAAGTAGGTTATTTTTGATCTTATAGAAATTGTAATCTAATACATCGGTGATCATTCGAAGATACATGAACAATCGTTACGTGCTTGAGGGACCAAACCGAATTTTCTGGCCGAGAAACTCATTGAAACACAAAGAACGAAAGTAAAGCTCACTGCAAGCTTTATACTAATGCAAATTTCGGAATTTTGACAGTAAAGATGAAGCTCTTAACATGGAAACAACATCAATTGGGTAAAAGTACCATGGAGGTCCTTATACTAGGAGTTAGATTGCATTTTGTCCCTTTTACTAAAAAAATAGGCAAATCAGTCCCTGTACATTAGATTAAAAAGCAAACTAGTTTTCTGTTAAAATATTCACTCATTTTTATGGTTAAAAACTGATCTTTCTGTGTAACTATCAAGTTATTTTGTCAGCTATGCCCATTTAAATTTTTAACAGAAAAGATTAATTTGCTCTTTAATCTCACGTATAATGACTAATTTATCCATTTTTTGAGTAAAGGGGGCAAAATGCAATTTGACTCCTGGTATAGGGGTCTCCATGGTACTTTTACTGCATCAATTGCCATCAAAGCTTCGTGTTGAGTGGTTATTCGGACTCGTATGCAGATAGCATTTAGAATAACCGTGCAGTTAAGATTATAAGTCATGAGAGATAACTATTAACTGGTTCTTGATTGCTACCTGTTTCCAACTAAAACTGTCGGCTCTTTTACGATCTCCTTCAAAAAATCGACAACTTGATCTCTCCATATCATCGCATCGTACTCGATAATCGCTTTCTCGCTCCACCCAAATCCTAGCAAGTCTACGGCATAAACTTTGTAGTTTTTAGCCAATTCAGGTATGTTGTACCTACAAAAGTTAGAAAACATAATGATCATTTAAGGCATATATGATGTAGAACCCGAGACCACAACACCGTTTCAAGCCTCTAATTCTCATCGTTCCATTTTGACCAGAAACTGTGATTAAATATAAAATCGAAAGGTACAATATTTACAGTTAAAACAACCGAAAATCGATCTGGAAGTAGTTCGGGTCAGTAGCTACTCAAACCCTTTTCAACTACTCGGATTAATATGAGCATTAGATAGCAAACCTCCAATGGAAAGCTGAAGCACCAAATCCATGAATAAGAACAATAGGGAATCCTTCTCCTTGTACTACATAATGTATTTTCCGACCACGCCATGTCCAAAAATTGTATCCATCCGGCTTGAAGGGTAATCTCTCCACTCCTAAACAAAATAAAAACCAAAATTCAGCAAAAGAAAATCACGAAAATATATCGAAATTCTTTGTTCTTGAAAGGAAATGCATATTCCCGAAAGGCAGCTTAGGTACAACAATCTCAACTTTAGACTGCCCTATGTGAACAAAACCTAGTTATGGTCCAACAATAGTTTGGTCTTAATCTAAGACAGAACACAATTTCTCAGCTAAAGACTGCCCTATGTATTTTCTGACCGCACCATGTCTGGAAATTGTATCCGTCCAACAAAAAACCAAAATTCAGCCAAAGGAAATCCCAAGAATATAGAAAAATTCTTTGTTCATAAAAGAAATTCTATATTTCCAATATGCAGCTTAGGTACAATCTCAACTCTAGACTGCCCTATGTGAAACAAAACCTAGTTCAACAATAGTTTTGTCTTAAACTAAGATAGAACACAATTTCTCAGCTAAAGATGCCCTATGTATTTTCCGACCGTGCCACGGCCAGATATTGTATCCGTCTGGCTTGAACGGTAATCTCTCCCCAGAATTCTACATTCCCAACATGCAGCTTAAGTACAACAATCTCAACTCTAGACTGTCCTACGTGAACAAAGCCGAGTTATGATCCAATTGGCCTTAATCTAAGACAGAACACACAATTTCTTAGCTAAAGACTGCCCTATGTATTTTCCGACCGTGCCATATCCAGATATTGTATCTGTCCGGCTTGAACAGTAATCTCTCCAAAGAATTCTATATTTCCAAAATGCAGCTTAGGCAACAATCTCGACTATAGACTGTTCTATGTGAATAAAACCTAGTTACGGACCAACTGGTCTTACTCTATGACATCACAATTTTCTCAGCTAAAGAACTACTACTTTTTGCAAGAACCCTGACTCCATTAAACAAACCCAGAGTTCAAAAAGCAAAGAACAAAGGTTAAAATATGCCAAAAGTCCCTGTACTCTTCACAAATTCGGAATTTAGTAACTATACTTTTATTTTCAGGAATTTAGTACTTTTAGTTTCCAGATTACAAAATTCAAGTCCAATTTAAAATGAGTAGAGGGAGTTACGGCATATTATAATCTTTAAAAAGAAAAGCTGACCTTGAACAGGTTCACTGGTCAAAGAAGATCCCATAACTGAGACACCAGATGCCACAATCCCCTTCAAAGCAAAACCCCTCCTGTTTATCATCTCACATTTGCTTCCTTCAAGCACAATGGCAGATTAAATAATGAAGTAACCAAAACTTCGAAATTTAAAAATAAGAATGAGGATTTTGAGCTCAAAATTCGCTTACTTGGTTGAAAATTGATTCTTGAAGGAGCAAAGAACCTGTTAGAGATTGGGTTTAAAATTTCAGTCCTAACTGAAGGTGAGACACCACATGAAGAAGATGAAGACATGGTTTCTAAAACTAAAACCCCCTGAAACTAACAAAGGAGAGGCCTTTAATTAATGGCCGAGAAGGGAAAAAAATGGGGTTTTTAAGAACGTGAATGAGAGACATTGAAAGATACAAAAGGATGATATTTAAAGACATGGTTTTTAGAGGTTTAAGGTTCTAAGCCGGCCATTTCTGTGGTTGCTGTAACTTTGAGGAGTTGTGGCTAAGTCCAAGCCATGCACTGGAGTTTTGATTTTTTTTCCTCTACATATCTTTCCAATTTTCAGACATTTTTAGATTATTTACGAGGTTTTTACTCTATTTATTACAATTACAAATTGCAATTGATTGCACAATAATGAAAAATCTCGAAAAATTCCATGTCCATATGAATCCAAAGGGTAGCTTCGAAAAGGAATTTCAAATACCTATCTTGCTGACCAATTAAAAAAAAGGTCTAATTTTGATTTTAATCCCCCTTCTATATTAAAATTTGATATTTAATATAAAAATGTCCTCATTTTTAGTTAATTTTATTTTGTTTGGGTTTTAAGGATTTTTTTAAATTTTAAAATTTCCAATAATTTTTAAGTTTTATTTAGATTTAGCCTTTGAACTATACCCATTTTCTCAATTTAGTATTTATAAACCGATCAACACTTAATAAATGATAGTCAATAGCCACATCATCAATACACATAGCATGTTTTATTTGTTGGATGTGCTACCTATTTTTTTAAAACCATCAAGTTTTTGACTAAAAACCATAACTAAGTAATAGTTTAACTACCAAAATGAAAAAAAAAAAAAATTCCAAAATGAAAAATAAATATAATTAAGAGGTTAAAAAATGAATAAAGTCGATTTTTGAATCAAAGTTATAATATTTTTAGAATCAAGATTAAATTTTGTAGCTTTTCATAATTAAGTGACTAAAATGAAATTTACTAATAGTTAAATGAAATTTTATAACTTGTCATAATTGGATAATCAAAAAAATTATTAATAATTGGGTGACTAGTAGTGCAATTTACTCCAAAAAATTTTGCTTGAACCTTTATAGTCCGTCCTTTGTCGTTGTAAAGTTGTGAACCATAGTGTGGCATTTTCATTGGGGTTACTCAGCTTTGTAGTTGCTTCCTTGCTTTTTGAGAGTTAAGTCACTTATGTTGCTTCTTCGATTTACAGTTGACGGAGAGAGCGATAAATTGCCGTTGGCGGCAAGAAGGGCCCGAAGAGCAATGTGCACTGACTTCATTATATCATTGGCTGCAGATGATTTTTCGAGGGCGAGCAACACATGTCAATAAACTAAGGCAAGTCTTACTGTAAGTTTCTTTGATCTATCTTCTTGTCCGTCTTGAACACGTTGAGATTTCTTTTCAGGTCTAATTTTTTGGATACCAAGTTCACCATATTGGAAAGTCAATCATCTTATGACTCGATAATCCCATCAACTTCCCGATCAAATCTTACATTCAATTTCAAGCAGGTTTCTCCAAGATTACCAGCATGCAACTACAGCATAGGTGCCATTACCTATGAGCTCAACGTACTTTGAGCACAAGGACCAAGGAGAATGCACTGTATTTTGTACTCAATTCCTGTCTCAGCTATTCAGGAAGGAGGCACTGCCCTGACACCATCAACATTTATTCAATCCTTTGATGAATCGATGATAGACATCAGCTCCCCAAGGCTCCCAACCACATTGGTATTCTGTAACACCCCAAACCAGACTTAAACATTATGATTAAATTTCGAAAATTACATTAACGATGCATAAAATTATTTATTTGAAAATATAGAGGTTTGAGTTTGACAACATAAAAATTTATTAAAATTGACTAATTTATCTCTTCAAAAAAATTCAGTAAAATATATTTATTTTTAAAAGAAAAGCATACTTTATTTGTAATGTTTGTTTGAAAACATTTAAATATTAAAGATTTTATATTTTAATTATAAAAATAATTTTTATAAGAAAACTTGTAGCAAATTTTCATAAAATTATTTAGCAAATTTACGAATTAATATTTTGTTTATAATTTAAGAAAAATATAATTGAATTAGAAAAATTAATTTATCAAATATACTTAAAAACTCATAATTTTGCATGCATGTAAATTAGTTATAAAGTTATAAAATATAAATCACCACCAAAATAAAGGTAAAATCCAAAATTGAAAACTCCACAAAAACACAACCAAAATTCAAATAGTTAAAAATTCAAAAAATATCCATAAATATAAAGTTCTCCCAGAGACTCCAACAAGTGCTGATCCAAATTCTATGTTTGAGTGTTATTTGAAAGATTGAAATTCACTAATAGAGTGTGCTTTTAAGCCCAATATAAGATTAACACAAACTCAATCATATACTTCATAAATATATACGATAAATAATCATAAAATCATATAATTCAATTTTTATAAATATATCATGCATGATCGTGTCAATGCATATTACGTAAAAACGATGCAGATTTTTGGAAAACGATCCTATCCATCTCCACTACACGTCATAATCAAGTTTTCTTAAAACTCGTCCAACCAGCACAGCAAATTGTGAATAGTGTCACAAACGCAGATAAACTGTCATATAATCAAATTCGTGGACAAGCCACCAGGGTTGCAACACTCATATAAGTATGTTTAACATGCAAATCACATACATGTTTAACATGCAAATCACATACATACTCAAGGTATCAAATTTTTATATTTTATTTTCATACGAATATCACATATGCCATATAACAAATAACACATATGCCATATAACAAATAACATAAGAATGAGATATACATATTTTTCACAATATTAGCAGACAACAGTATCACACAATATACTTTTCACAAGTATGTGGTTTGAGATAAATACTTGATAAAAATCCATGAAGATTACTTATGTCACTTTATGGATACATATAGTATCCTCATCAAACAACATAATTTAATAGTAATATTTTTTTATCAAAAAACATAATTTCTTAATTTAATTAGTGTTAAACCCACACTTGATTTGTAGATCTGATGTGAAACACTCCCTATGAACGCTCTCACTTAGATCTAAGCTCAAAAGACTTATCTAATAAAATCAACAATGAATAAAAGTTAGTATTTTTCATAAACGTCATACATAAAATAACTTAAGTCTCACCACTTTACTTACCCCACGATCTAACACTCAAATCAACAATTTCGTCTCAAACACTAGGAATTTCTCGAATTGTTGTTAGGCCTTTCAATAAACATAAGAATCAAGCGTTAATACATGAGGAGAAATAAATCTCAATGACCACTACACCATTCGGTTAAGAAGGAAAGTAAAGGGAAGAGGATGATTTCAATATTACCCTTATACTTACACTACTTGGTTAACACAATGAGGTCAATGATTCGTCTTGATGGAAAATGAATGAGTCAAGGGATTTATCAAAAGATCACTAGACTAATGAATCTAAAAAGAAAGAAACATTGAAATGAACAATTTAAATTTGATCATTAGAGAAAGATGAATGATTAAGAAAAAAAAAAAAGAAAAAGGGAAAATTTTCAACCACCGACAATGGCGACGACGACGGTGGTCCGACGAGAAGGGCGGTGGTCTGACAAAGGATGTAGGGAAAAATGGCCAAAGGGTTTGGACACTAACAAAGGGTGGAGAAAAAAATAGAAGAAAAGAGAAAAAGTGGAGGAGAAAAGATAAACCATGGTGGTACACGGTGGTTGTCACGGTGGAGGAGGCGATGCTTGGGGCGGGTTTGAAGAGAAAAAGAGAGGAGAGAGATGGTTGGTGGTGGTTCGGTGATGAGGTATTGGAGGTGCACAACTAGAAAGGATGGAGGAAAAAGTAGAAGAAAGGGAAAAGGGGGAGGTTGATAGCCAAACAAAATAAAAAAAATGAGGAGAAATATGGGAGGTTGGATGGCAAAAAGTGATCAACCTAGTCTAGGTTCAATGTACCTTGAAGAAGGTAAAAATGGAAGAAAAGGCAAGAGAGAGAGACAATGGAGTGAAAAGGGGATCATGTAGGATATTAATTAAACACTTCTTTATCACTCACTTCCTTGTTTTCATTTAAGCAACAAAATAAATAAAATTATGGGATGTGACATATTCTCTCTTGGCTCAAGAGAGCCGTTAACCCTTAAAAACAAGGCTCCTATGAACAGTTACAGTGCTGGTGCCTTAACTTCAGAGGGCGTGTGGCCACGACCTCAGTTAAGAATTTCCAGCTTGTTGCAGCTCTTGATCCATCTCATAACGTATCACCTGAAGAGCAAGAGAAGGTAGTCTTACAGTTTGGGAATATCGGAAAGGATATCTTCACCAGGGATTATGGATACCCTCTATCTGCTTTCCAAGCCTTTGCAATCTGCTTAAGCAGCTTCGACACCGAACCGGCTTGTCAATGATCACTATTGGTTAGAGATCCCAAACTAGCCTTGTATGTTCTTTTATCATCTTAGAATCAAATCTAAGTTATCAACAAATTGTCTATATCCACTTGATTTATTTTCGGGGACAAACTCTGTTTGTACACATTTGGGAGCTTCCTTACCTTAGTATCATCCCAGCCGAAACTCATCTGAACCGAAAATGAACCAAGGCCCACAATACAATCAGCTGCTCTACTAAAGCAATGCCTGGAATCCAAGGGCCTTTCAACATATATGAAAGCAATACATAATATTCCAAAGTATACCAGATGATTTGAATCTAAAGTTGGAATATGCATTCCCAACTTGGAATCTAAATCACAACTTCAATATTTCAAATGATGATAAAACTTTGGAATAAATACGATATATGACATGGGAACACAAGGAAAAAGGAAATTGGTGTGCAGAGTGACAAATCAAAACATATATGGACTTTTCTTGAATAATAGAATATCACAATGTCTAACAACAGAGGAAAATGATCAGAAAAGAACCTGAAATGGGATACTATCAAAGCTAGTACCATCTGAACAGCACAAGCACAAGGGAGTGAATACTGACAATATCATTCTCTTTTTCTTCCTACCAACATTGAGAGATTTACAGGTCCTCATAATTTAAAGGAGCTCGGTTCTCTTCAATCAGAGACAATATTCTACATTTCATATGCCATGTCCATTTCTACCCCAATCTAGCTATTACGTCACATCTATTACCTCACAGTGGAGTATGTAATGAATTCACTTGAAGTAAATTGGAATGGTTGGTGTGGAATAGGATTCCTGCAATAGAGCATTTAAACATCAAAACGAGTATAAATTAAAACATCGGTGATCCAAAAATGGTAAATGTACTATGAGGGCCTTTGTACTAGTGTCATGGGCCCTGTGACACTAGGAGTCAGATTGCCCCTTCAACTAAAAAAATGGTCAAATTAGTCCTTATACATTAAATCAAAGAGCAAACTGGTCCTTCTGTTAAAAATTTCATCCATTTCTACTGTTCAAAATTGGCCCCTGTATGTCAACTACGCTAGTTTTTAACAGTAGAAATGGATGAAAATTTTAACTGAAAGAAGTAAATAATTTACTCTTTGATCTAATGAACAAGGAGTAATTTGCCTATTTTTTTAGTAAAGGGGACAAAATGCAATCTAAGTCCTAGTACAGGGGTCTCTATGGTACTTTTACCTCCAAAAACTTATGCACAAAAGAGATGTTTATGATGTATGGTACATACGGTCGAGGTCCATAAACTTTGATCTGGCGAACATGAGTATCTCTCCCGTTAAGGTGATTTGACAAAACCACAATTTGCAACATAAATGTATTGACAAATGTTTCACTGCAAGACATTTTCATTAATCAATCAGTACACAAAATAAATCTCTGCTTGCTAAGTGCAATTTTCTCAATAATTATGTAGAACATGCATCTTTGTGCTCAATTTGCAAACTTTTTATACTAACTAACAGCAGAATAGCAATATAGAACTAACTATTAACATTGTTATTTAAACAAACAAGAATACAAAATAGTGAAACATCTCCGTGTGTTTTGACTTTTGATCCATACTATGTCTTCAATGGCACTCCACATAGTACCAAAGAAGAATTTCCAAAGATTTTTGAAAAAAGCAATGAACTAGTATCTTAAACATGATTAACAGCATAGCAGCCAACAAGAGAAACGTGATCAATTCAAATAATTCGAAAAAAAGTTGCACTGAAACAAGCTTTTTTCTCACTCACCGAGGATCATTTCCAGATAATGAAAGATATACCCAACCAGTAGGCTTGACAAGTTCCACAGTTTTAATCTCCTATAGAGAAACATTCACATACAAATTAAACAACATCGAAAAGATCTTACAACCACTATTCGAAATGGAAAAAGAAGAAGAAGATGAAGATAGTACATTATATACCTTCAAGTTATGAAAGCCATCACCAGCTCGAATAGAGATCTTACTTGGTGTGTAGCTCTCATCAAGCTTGAAATCCACATAAAGTACAACTAGCTTCAAAAACCCATCATCAAGAGTTAATAAGTTTATTTTGATTCAAACAAAATTAAAATTCTCCATTACCTGCAGCTTAACTTTCTTCTGGAACTGAATGTTAACTAAATGAGGCTGGGCACCATCTGATCTGAAAAACCAATTAAATAAATGAAAACTAGTGAGAATCGAAAGTAAAATGGGGTCAAAATTGGGAACAGATTTACGTGTTTTTAACTGCCAATAGGTTTCGAGATTGTCGTCACGGAGAGAAGAGACTCCATTTCCAGTTTTACAAGAGCTGACACTCCAAGCTGCTTTTTTGCCCATTTCTCTTAGGTCATCTTCAACGATTAGGTGTTGGTTTCCTCCTGTGATCTTCCCTTCTTCTTCCGATTCTGAAGATTCCGTAGCCATTTTTGAAATTGGAAACCCTAATTTGAAAAAAAAAATCCCCGCTAATGCCAAAAGCCCTCCCAAAATATAAACAAAAACAACCGTTTAACAGTTAGGAAAGCAGAACCCAATGTTTTGTCTGGATGGGTAAGGGTATTCCTGTGGATTGGGTTTGAATCGCATGATTTCTTATTTAGGTATTGATTTCTCCTTAATTCACCAAAAACAAAAAAGTTAAGAAAATAAAAATTAATAATAATATTTAAATCAATAAATTAACAATAATATTTAAATCAATCAAATTAAATGAAAAATAAATTAAAGTATAATAAATTATTTTTTTAAAAACCTACTATTTAAGTGGAAAACAAATTACATAAAAAGATGGGAGGGGTATATATTGCAATTTTCCCTCCATGAATTATTTATTTATTTTCATGCCACATGCAAATTTTATAATAAGAACACATTTTAAATTTAAGGTCTTTGTAATAATATCTGTTTATAAAAAAATTATAAAAATAAAAAGTAAATTGTATTAATAGTCACCAACTATGAAAAGTTACAAAATTATCACTTAATTATTCAATTTTTTTATTACCACCTGGCTAACCTAAAAATGAACACACCCAAAAATAAAAAATAGTCGGATGATCAAAAAAGATAAAATTGACTAATAGCTGAGTTACCATTTTATAACCTTTCATAGTTGATGATCATTTTGTAATATTTTGTAGTTGGGTGATCAAAATCGAAACTAAAAACATCGTTGGGTGACTACTAATGTAGTTTATCCAAAAATAATGAAAATTTAGTTGAAATGATAAAGTTGAAATATTGGAAAACATAGTGTTTAAAGTTCAAATATTTTGTGTGTATATTTCTCTATTTTTTTCTATAAAAGATGTAAAAAGTTATATAAAAGGATAAAACAACTCAAAATAATATAATCTATTTTGTAAAGTTGCGATATTTTTAATTGCTAGTCCATTGAATTGGTGTCCCGTTAACTCATACCACCAACTCAATTAAATGATTAATATATAGTATAGGTATACTTTTAAAATAATTTAAATTAATTTCAGTATATATTCGAATAATTTAACAATCAGTTATGATTAAGTTTGGTGTCAAAAGTGGAATGATATTAACTGGTTTAATGAAATTGCAAAATACTTTATTTATATAAAAAAAAGTCTTAGATAAAGCAACATTTAGATCCTAAACTTTTTTATTTACATTAGTCTTGAAACTTGACAACTGTTTTTCAATTTTATCCCTAAACTTGGATTTCATTGTGTGATGAACTAATGATATGGCACTATGAGATTGTGCTATATTACCACCTTTTTTTGTATTTTTTTAGATTTTATATAAAATAAATTATATCTCAAGTGATGATGTGGCACTTTGAGCAAGTAACATGTCATCACACCTTAATAAAATTCAAGTTTAGGGACCAAATTAAGACAAGTTGTCAATTCTTGAGATTAATGTGGATAAAAAAATAAGGGGCTAAGTTGGAAAAAAACCCAAAAGCACTAAAACCATAATCAAACAAAAAAATTTATTAAATAGAGCCAAACCATAAATAAACAAAAAATAATAAATATAACTAAAACCATAGTTAAACAAAAAGATTCTTAAATCACCTATTTATGACAAATTAATATAAAGGAGTCCAATTTCGGAAGGACTAAAACCAGAATTAAACCAAAAAAACAAAAGGACTAAAACCAGAATTAAACCAAAAGCTTCAGAAAGACTAACGGTAGAGGGAGGGGTCGAACCTCCGACCTTATGGTTAACAGCCATACGCTCTAACCGACTGAGCCAGTCCATCTCGTGAACAAATGGCAAACATATTAGTAATAAGTACTTTACGGATGTCTTACGTCTCATCATGTGAGCAATATTTGAGTGCTGTTTTTATACAGCTTGAAGCTCTTTGATCAAAATATAAGGTTATATATATACACGTATATATATGTATAGATACATTGAAAGGATCGTGTGAATGTCCCACATAGTATTGTGCAAAATTTGGGCAACATAAAATGAAAACAAAAATATCACAAGGAAGGGCGAAGTTATAAAATCTTTTTAGGGAATCGAAATAAATTATAATTTTTATAATAGTAAAAATATAATTTTATTATTTATATTTTTATAATTATTAAAGAATTAAATTAAATTTTTATCATTTTTAAAGAGAACAAAGCACACTTTTATCTTTAATAATTTAAAATTTTAAAAACCTAAATAAAAAAAATTCATTTTAGAAAGGTCGGAGCCTATCAGCTACACCTCTGATCACAAGGCCTTAGATGACACCAAGTTCAATTTCTACATGCAGACTCTGTAAATTATTCAAAAAGAACCAAATATGTTGGCTATAGTTACCAATAATGAAAAAGAAAAATTAGTGACTATATAAGATATAGCAAAAAAATCCAAGGATCAAGAGTGCAAGATAGCTTGAATAATTAATGTGTGTATTGAAGGTCCTTCATTAACTTTATATGGGGTATGCATGTCACCAAATTTTAGATACTTAGCCATCAACATTAAGGCTCCTCAATCCTCACTAACCCCACCATTGGGGCTATTGTCAATTCATTGAAGTAACCTACCAACATGCATGTATATAAGACTTTATATTAAAAATGGATGAAACTTTTAATAAAACGTACAAAAACTTGGTTGTTCATTTTAAGTAAAAAAAAAAGGATAAAATACAGTCCACTTTTTAATATAAGAACCTCCATGATAATTTTACCACATGAACTCCATTTTAACTACAAAATTGAGAGATACATATTATTTATATCCTTTCATGTATAGGTATGTATGCATGCATACCTAAGAAGGTAAACAGATCACTAGATTTGTAGATACAAAGAAAAATTCAACCACTTGCAGGAAAACTGTACATTCATAAGAATTATACAATCAGGATATGACATAAGATATATCATACAAATAATCATAAATCAAACCTAAGAAACTAGATTGTGGTAATTAGTACTGTTCGAGCCGGGACAAAATCATTTACCAACTAACTACATTTAGTTACAATATGATGATATCGGTTCCTCGGGTCCAGTAAGCAAAGTGTATCCCAAAAAAAAAGGAAAGAATCTTACCAGGGAGGATGTTTGTTAACCCGAGCATGAGAAAATCCAAATTTCATTTCTTCTTCTTTTGCGCACTGGATCTCGAGAACATAGACAGTTTCACTCCAAACAATAACTTATGAGACTTTTTGTCTTTGGGATAGTTGTTGGCATCTTCAGAAACGACATTGTCGTATTGAAGATGTTCTTGTTCATCGTCATCATGGTTGGTATCTCTAAGTAACCGTAGCAGTTCCATTGCGCTTGCCTTTCCTTTATCACTCCCATTAACAGATACATCAAAAAGGGCAGGGAATATATCGCATTCATCCATTACTAACTGACAATATTCAATGCGTTGTGAGCACAATGCGAGAAGAATAGCCAGTGCGTGCTCTTGGTCCTCGTGAGTGCCGGTCTCGATTAACATAGCAATAGAAGTAATACATCCTGGAATTTGAGTAATAGAAGCCCGGGCTTCTTGGTTGTTGCACAAGTTTCTCAGAACTACTATGCAGTGCCTTGCGAGGGAAGTGTCTTCTAGGAACGGGACAAACTTCAGGATGCATTCCAAAGATGCTAAATTGGAACAAATATCGTGGCTCGAGGACAGATTGTGCAAAATTTTAATGACTCGCTCCTGGAATGCTGTGATCTTTGAGTTGAGAATATTTAAAATGGAAACAAGAGCACCAGATGCAGCAATCTTAGACCAACAACCGCTATTACCGGACAATACTTCAATAATGTCAAGAACCTCTTTAGTCACTTCCGAGTCGAGAGACGATGATAGCAGGCTATATGCATCTTCATTTAAGTACCTTATCCCGCTCCTGCATGAAGCTCAAGAATTGAAAATGTCAAAAATAAAAGTAAATCATGGTACAGATGCAGCACATGCATGAATTCATTACCTGTGTTGGCTCACATAAGTCAACAACAACTGAAATCCAGCTCTTTGTGCTCTAATATTGTGCATAAGACGAGCAGAGCTCAAAAATTCAATCAATGGTTCGATGAAATTCTTGGATGACAAGGACATACAAGCTAATTCGTCACATTTCAAATGGTTTTTCATATCTTCAACCATTTTGTATTGTGATTCCCGATCAAGCTTGGGAAGCCTACATAGAGTCTCCAAATTCATTTTACTTGCATTGCGAGGATTTTGATGTTGGCAAAGGCCATCACTGCCCAGCTCCGGTATCAAACTTAACCCATCTGCAATCTTGTTGCGTGATCCATCAGAAGTATAGCTATTATCTAAAGATCCAAGTGATACATTACTGATGTCAACCGGGAAGCGCATATCATATATAGAACTACCAAAACTAGCTACGGATGTGGAAGAATTTTCCAACGACTGAAGCACATCTGACTGCAAGCTCGGGTCTTGAATAGTGATTCCATGCTTTGTACACCATTTTGATATCAGATCCTTCATGACAGTATTTGGTGTCAATGACAGATGGGCCAGTTTCGTTTCGGATTTTGGGCACGTATCGTTACCATCATCGAACCACTTTTGGATCCAAACCCTTTCGTATGTTTGTCCCGAAGCAATAACAACAGGATCATACATCAATCTTAAAGATATAGGGCATTTAAATTCCTCGGGTGGTATTAATCCGCTTAACTTATCAGCTTCAACATCTTGCTGCTTATACTGCTTGTGAGATTCCACATCGGGTACAATATCGTTACCGGGGTTATTAACCATAAAAGCTCCTTCATTACGATCAACCGTGTTGTCTGTTTGCTCCCCGATAATCAAATGACCGTACTTCCTTAACAGATACAAAAGATACTTCAGGATTTTCTTCTTTTGTATGTCAGTATCAGCGACCTTTTCCATCAACTTCTTAATGGATCTTCTCTCTGTCAAGATGGCTTTTGAAGACGTAATATGAAGTCGAGATGCTGCCATTTGAAGAGCACTCATTTCAGCAAGTTCCATTGAATCCGACGTTGTTGCTTCCTGATGAAGCAATTCTCTAACAACCTTCCCAGCCTCTTCTTCGAATTTGTCAGGGACGAAACACGCAGCTCGAAGATCATCAACAATTTGAGAGATCTGCACTGACATTCCATTATCAGCTTAATCAAAGAACTTGACATATGAAAAAAAGGGTATCTAAAACAAAAGGGTTAAAGTGCCTAGGTGGTCCTTGTATTATAGGGACTGGATCAATTTAGTCCCTATACTATTAAAAAGAATCAAATAAGTCCAAATTGTAACAAAGTAAAAATCTACCATATAAAAACTGTCTTGAATTTTTTTTTCAATTGCAGTTCAATTCCAAACAAAAGATTTCATTTACAGAACTATAAAAACTTTAAAAATATTAACTTTGTTAAACAATAAACGTTAACTCTATTTCAATTTGGCCTTATTTGATTCTTTTTAATAGTATAAGGACTAAATTGATTCATTTAATTGTAGAGGAACTAATTTGATCAGGTCTCTATAATAGAAGGACCACTCAGGAACATTCACCAAAACAAAAGTATAATTGATTTGGCAGTAAGGTGGCTCCAGGCCCTATTGGAGTTAGTTTCGTGCAAAAGTCACAGTTGCTTTTCATGAATTTGTAAACTTTCAAGGGAACAAAAAGCAAGAAAATATGAACACTGTCAGAGTTTACAAGTTATCCAAACGTTATATTTTGGCCATGTTGGACCATCTGAATCACTATACTAAGACTGCCAACAATAATTAACGACAAGCTATTTAAAGAACACATGGTACTTGATTGATCATTTTCAGGCCACTTGCTTGGGACAATAGGAAACAAGAACAATAAGACATGTAATTTGACAAACCTCGACAGCAAGCATAACTGGAACCATACTCTGAATTTGGCATAAACCTTGTTCCAAAAGATTCTTTGATTTTTGACACCTCGAAACTATAGCATCTGTTGTTATTGCCTGAAAGTGATTAAGGAGAACTATCAACCAAAGGGTATAACTTGATCGATCAAATGAGCAATAAAATAAAGAGAAAGGAAATTTTCTATTTAAGCTCACAAAGA
This sequence comes from Gossypioides kirkii, assembly GCA_005610355.1. Lineage (NCBI taxonomy): Eukaryota > Viridiplantae > Streptophyta > Magnoliopsida > Malvales > Malvaceae > Gossypioides > Gossypioides kirkii. The sequence continues at coordinate 40,463,538 of CP032248.1, forward strand.
CCAACAAAACATTTCCATGGAGGTTCTATTTCTATAAAAGAGGTCATAATGAAAATTTGAACTCTTTGGAAGACTACAAGATATCATCAGATTGGTTAAAAGTATCATGGAGGCCCCTATAGTGGGAATCAGATTGAATTTTGGCCCTTCTACTCAAAAAATACGCAAATTAGTCCCTATATGTTAGATTAGAGAGCAAATTGATCCTTCTGTTAAAAATTCCATCTATTTCTACTATTAAAAACTGGTCTCTTTATATCAGCACAAGTCTAGTTATTCCGTGAGGCACTTCAATTTTTAATAGTACAAATAGATAAAATTTTTAAAAGAAGCGACTAATTTGCTCTTTGATCTAATGTGCAGGGACTAATTTTCCCATTTTTTGAGTAGAGGCAAAATTCAAACGGCCTCTATGGTACTTTCATCCATCAGATTGTTATAAAAGAAACAGTCATGCAACAGCCAGATTGTAAACTCATACTTGTTTTAACAAAAACTCAAAATAGCAATAAACTCCTCCTTCATGATCAGTAAGGGAATAACTACAAAAATACACACCAGATACAGTTTACTTGATTCGTTGCAGTACTGAAGAAGCAACCTAGCTCTCTCAAGGGCATTGTTCAATGAACATAGTGCCTTTATTCCCGAGGAACATCTAGGTCGAGCGGCTTCAATCTCCGGAAATATCTTCAAAATTCTATCAACAAACTTCCTAAGATCTGTGCACATCAAGTGGTGCACCTACAATCAAAGCATACCATATTGGACGAAGATCAAACACCCTAAAACAAACATGGTATGATGATATGATCCTTAACATATAAGCAAAAAAAAACACAAACAAATGCATGTAATTATTCCCGGTAACGATCAAATTATACAGCATATTCCAAGTTAAAACAGAAAAAAAGTGAAACTAACTCGAAAATAGTACCTTAAAGGAACTAGGATATGAGTCAAATGGAGTCTCCCCTGCTTCAATAGCATCAGTCCCCATTCAATATATATATCCCTTACTACATATAAACAAAGAACACAAGTCAAGTATTTGAACAGATCAACTATAAATGATGAAAATTGAAAACCTTTTTTTTCTATATGATTCTAATGGTGACATTTCTAAGTATAGCTTAAAGATTTGCATTAACTATGCATCTTTAATTCATAGACTTTGTGCTAAACTTCAGTCAATGAAGAAAGATACAATATATATATATATATATCAACCAGGCCTTTATACCCCACCATATAAATGATGAAAACCCTTTTACTATATTGATTCATATGGTGACATTTCTAAGTCCAACTCTATGATTTTTGCATTAATTATACATCTTCAGCTCATAGACTTTGTACTAAACTTTCAGTCAATGAAGATAGATATAAAAGAAAATTATGGGATTTGTGAAACAAATTAGGGAATTACCTTTCTTGTGAATATATAGAACAACCCCAAATGTGCGGAGAACTTGAACTAGTTGAATCAAAGACTCTATTTTTAAGCAATAAATAAATAAATAATAAACACAGCCAAATTTAAACGAAAAAGAAATTACAAAGTAGAGAATTTCAAGCCAAAAAAAGCAAAATTCTTGCAGCTCTACCATAGATGACTAAAGTGAAAGGAAAACAATAGTTCAAGTAAAGCTTTAAAGATGAACAAATCGATTGCATAATCTTCTTGCTTACAAAAAAAAACAGCTTTTTAATTTTTTTTTCAATAACCCAACAAAAGAAAGTGAAATCTTTAGCTTTTTAGAGCTCTTCAAAGATAAGACAAACAAGAAAACCAAAAACCCAACAAAAAAATCAAATCAAAAGCTGTAAATAGAGCTGTTTTTTTTTTTCTTTTGGACAATGAAAAAGCCTTTGCAAAGAAGACGATAATGATATTTAAAAGAAAAAAGTTTCTTATTTTTTATTTTTTTGGGAGAAACAAATAAATAAATAAATATAAAGACGCGTCAACTGGCTATCTCCACTGATTTTTTTGGTCAAATTTTCCCAAGGTCACTAAACTATTAGTAATTTTATGTTATAGTCACTCAACTTCAAAATGTTACAAAATAGTCAGTATACTATTCAAAGTTTTCATTAAGGTACTGGGTTGTTAAAATTGTTATTTTGTGGCCTTCTCCTTCCCCTTCTTTTCTACACTTTACTTTTTTCATGAAATAACTTTCTTTTTCGATTTTTAACACAAGTCATCAAATACTTAAATCTAAGGTATGATCTTCTATTCGTCGATAGATTCTGATCCATTATACCGATCTTTGAATCTTCGCTTGAAGCTTGCTAGCTGAAAATAAAAAGACTTTAACAGCCCAATGACTTAAATAAAAACTTTCAAATAATTTAAAATTTATTTATAACTTTTTGAAATTAAGTAATCAAAATATAAACTTACTAATAATTTAGTAACTTAGGTGTAGTATATCCATGATTTTTCGAGGAAGATAAAAGTTTTCAAACGTTCCACACGTGTTGTCCCACACGCCCCTCTCGTGGTGTCTGTGATTGATTTACGACCGTTGATCTTCATCGTGGGTCACTTGATTGAATCCAACGGTGATGGAAGGGTAGCTAACTCGTGATATTGACCAAAGAGACGCTGACATTTCTTCGTATAGAACATTTCTACGTGCAGTCTCTCTTGAACGGCTTAAGGTGTGAGATATTCGTATATTTGTATAAAATTTTTGGTCAAACTTTATAAATGGTCCCTGTATTATTAAACTTTTCGAAATATGTATTTTTAATTTCGAAACATATATTTTTAAAACTGTATATATATTTTTATTTTTTTGAATAATATCATTATAAGTTCTGATCATATCAGCTCTTTTTAATACAATATCTATAATTACTCATAGTCTCTTTCGACCTTTTCAACCCATAAATAAGAAAATAATGCGCTTTAGCACACTTGAACCTAAGTCTTTCAGCATTAACAACAGTACTCATACCAATCGAATTAAGACTTAATAATATTCTTTTATTTTGTTAAATTAAAAGTGGAATAAATAAATAGTTGGTGGCTAATGACTATTATTTATTACATAGGAGAATTTATACAGATTCTTAATCCATTAATTTATAAAATTATTATATAATATGGTATTATCTTTTTAATTTATTCTTCTGTGTAAATTATTTTTAAAAAAATTATTTTTTCCTTTGATTCTTTCTCCGATAACATATATATATTAAGAGTCGACTTTTTTATTTGGTATTATAATATATTAAGTCTTTTTTTTTTGTTTTTTAAAATAATAAATATAAATACCTCAATTGAAATCTATAAGCATAGACTTTCTTTTTTAATAGTCAAAGGATTAAAATCAAATTCAACTTGAAAAAAGAAGGGGGGCATATTTGAAATAAAAATATTGTAGTTTTTAATTCATTTAAGACTAAAATAATAAATTAAACGATTTGAGGACCAGCAATGTCTTTATCATGTGAGAGAAAATAAAAGAGATTTTATAATATCCGATTTTAGCACATTTTGTTAGTATTAATTGAAAGGGATGAATTCTGAAAAAAAAAATGCATAAATTTTAATATCACGAAATTATAAATTTTTGAAACATTAAATTATAATTTTATCATTGTTGCTTCTCCCTTAACACTTGCAATTATATTTATATAATTTTGATTTTGGTTCTATTTTTATAAGTTAATAATACATTATTATCGAGGTAATATTATTTTATGTTTATTTATTACAATATGAAAATAAGTAAATTTATTTATTTTGTTGAATATGTACAATTAAATTAAAGTTTAAATTTTATTTATATAATCTAACTAAATTAAGTTTCATATATATTGTTGAGGGATTTTCGACTTTTTTGAACAAAGTTTAGGAAGCATCGTCTATCTGAAGCCAATAAACCTCTCAACAAGTTTGGTATTGTCCTCCGTTGAGGTTTTGTATCTCGATTTTGTCAAAAGCCCAAGTGTATGCAAACCTAGTGGGTTGCTCATGGTTTGCCTTATCAAGCATTCAATGAGATGCTCACACTATGTGAACCTGTTACCTCTTTGAGCACTCGAACTCTAGATAAAATTGAGACACAAAACGTCATCAAGAATAATATCAGACATGTTGAGAGATCTTTCGAGTGAATGACACTTCGTAACAAAATATAAGGCTTAATATAATATTTGGTACCTGAACTTGACACTTTTTTTTAGTTTGGTACCTAAACTTTTTTTGGACCCAAATTGGTACCTGAACTTGACACTTTTTCCTAGTCTAGTACCTAAACTTTTTTTGGACCCAATTTGGTACCTGATCTTGACATTTTTTTCCTAATTTGTACCTAATCTTTTTTTAGATTCAATTTAGTATCTAAATTTATTAAATATTATAAAAATTATGCAAAACAAAAACGGTGTTGAAAATTTTTTTATGGTACAAAAATATTGTCAGTTTTAGAGAAAATTCATGTTAAAAATAAGTATCAAATTAGGAAAAATAGTCAAGTTCAAGTACTAAATTGGACCCCAAAAAGTTTAAGTACCAACTTAAAAAAAGTGTCAAGTTTAGATACCAAATTAGGAAAAATTGTCAAGTTTGAGTACCAAATTGAAAAAAAAAATGTTTAGGTACCAAATTAGAAAAAGAAAATGCCAAGTTCAAGTACCAAATGTTATATTAAGCCAAACAATAAAGAAATTACTCTTATTTAAATCATAATTTATTGGTTAAAATTGCTATAAGTCATTGTACTCTTGGAAAATTTGAAATTTAGTCCCTATACTTTTATTTTTAGGAGTTTAGTCTATTTACTTTTCAAATTTCAAAATTCAGGTCTGACTGTTAACATTAATTTTTTCTATTAAATACAAGTTAATTACAACATTATTTTTTACATTACATTATTACCAAGTGAGTATTTTTTATTTCAAAATGTCACACTAACAAATTTAACAGTGTTGACAATAAAACTTAAATTTTAAAATTTTAAAAATAAAAAATTAACTTTATATAAATTAAAATACAAAGATTAAATTTATATAAATAAAAAAACAAAGATTAAATTTCAAAAATTTGAAAAGTATAAACATTTTTCGCATATTTTAACCTAATTTATTTATCACTTTATACATTGAATCTATCTTCAATTATTGCAACTGAGAGTGGGAAAGGACCATGCTTCAGTGCCACTTACTGCATCCAATCATTATTGAGAAATTAAAACGTTGACCAACTTTAAACTTAGGTCTAATTACGTCAATCTTATAACTTTTAGATATAAGTAAAGTCAGAAGAAAAATTTAGAGAGTGGAAATTAAATTTTTTATATTTTTATAATTTTTAAAAGATTAAATTAAATTTTTATTTATTTAGAAGATAAAATGTAATTCTATTATCATTAATTTAAGAATTTATAAGGATAAAAAAATAAAAAATTTATTTTATGGGGTCGAGACTCTTGCTAACTCTTTAAATCCGCACTTACTTTTAGACTTTTGAAATGCAATCCTCCTATTTTTTTAATTTCTAAAATTTAATCTTTTACTTGATTTAAAAATTAAAATATTATATATTTAAATTTAAATTTAACAAAAAATCATTAATAATGTTATGACCAAATTTGTGATATAATTATTAAATATGTAAAAATAAAGTTACTGAACCCCTGAATTGATTTGATGGACAATAATATTTATTGTTTCAAATTTGATATAAATTCAAGTCTCGCTAATCATTATTTATTATTAAAAATAAATAAATTACTCAAGTTTCTCCAACAAATTATTTAATCATGTTTTGGCATAATAAAGAAAACAAAACAAAATTGGATTATTATATGACTAAATGCGAAGTTACATGATGTAGAAAAAGAAATTGTCAACTTACATCAGGTTTTAAAGACCAATTTTTTTAATGAGAAAAATCCTTGCACCCACTATACATTTCCACTTATATAATCATTACAAATAAAGTAGACAAAAAACACGGACTGAAGTTTAGGGAGTTGGGGAAGGCTTATGATGGTCTAAGGGGTTTGGTATTACTCATTTAGTTGTGGAAGTTGATACTCTAGGTACTGAATCTGGTTACTCAACCTTTTGAAGCTTTTCATCCGTTTGACACACTTTCATTTGATCCCAGAGACCTGGGTGATGGTAGTCCAATGTATTTTTATAAATCGAATTATAATCAAACAAAACTCACATGTGACAACGACATATGGTAAGATAAGAGATTCTCATGCAATAATTATGAATGGTGAGAATCGAACTTGTGTACTCAATAATCCAAAGCGTTAGCCTTTGCCAACAATGCCAATTAAGGGTGAGTATTCGATTGAATTGAATCGAAAATTTTCGAGTTAATCGAGTTTTTGAATCTTGTTTCATCATCCTAACTCGATTTGAAATTTTTACGAAACGAGTCGAGTGAGATAGAATTCGAATCAAATCTAGTCGAATATATTTGTTCGAGTTAAATTAAAAAAAATTAATTTGGTGTTGTTTAATTTTATGTAATTTTTTAAAAATTATTTTTATTTAAAATTTTTAAACATGATTATATAACGAAAAATTGAAATAAATAAGTGAAAAAAGTTCAAGTAAATAATGACAACACAATAAAATTATAATAAAAAAAAACATAAGCAAAAGTTCAAGTAAATAACATTTGGGTAAGGTAAAAAGTAAAAAATAAAAAATATTTGGGTAAGATATAAGGTAAAAAATTAAAAATATTTGGGTTTAGTTTATGGATGGGTTTTAACCTTTAGGAAAAAAAATTGAGTAAGGTAAAATGTTTGGGTTTTGGGGGAAAATGGAGTAAAGTACAAATATTTGGACATGGGTAATATAAATTTAAAATTAAAAATAATATAGTTTTATTCGGTTTATTTGAGTTATTCGAATTCGAAAATTCAACTCGATTTGAACTCGAAATTCAAAAAACAAATTCAACTCGATTCGTTTAACTCGAATAACTTAATTAGAATATTTTGAAATTCGAATTTTTTTTTTGAATTTTTTGATTTGAATCAAATTTTACTCACCCCTAATACTAACACCTCATTGATAGATATCATAATTACCATACATAACAAAAAAAAAAGGTTAATGTTAAAATCAAACACACAACTTGATTTTAAAAATGTAACATTTTCAAACTTAAAGTTAAAAATTGTCAACTTATAGACTAAATTTATTTATTTAAAAAAAAACTAAGTCTATTTTCGTATATGAATATATAGGAGATATTTTTGCCCTACTAAACATCATTTACTAAAGGCTTAATATAATATTTGGTATCTAAATTTAACATTTTTTCTTAATTTAGTACCTAAACTTTTGTTGACCCAATTTAGTACCTAAACTTGGCATTTTTGCCTAATTTAATGCCTAAGCTTTTTTAGATTCAATTTGGTACCTAAATTTATAAAAATAAAAAAATAACAGTGTTAAATTTTTTTTTGTTATGCTACAAAAATATTATCAGTTTTAGAGAAAATTCATGTTAAAAATGGATATTGAGCTATGTTTAACAAATTAATATTAAAAAAAGATTAGGTTCAAGTACAGAAGAACCCCAGATAAAACGTCTCACCAAACGTTCAATCTACTCACAGACACCCACTGGAACCATCACAATTTCCATGAAGAACCCAGGAATTGAAAGCAAGACCGACTTGGCCAATGTTACTCTTCCTGCTAAAGATAAAAGCTTCACATCAAAGGAATTAAGTTTTCTTTGTACCTTCTCAATAATGAAATGGAACGTACTCTTCGTTGCTCGATTGTGAAGTAACGGCATGCCCAAATAAGTACCTAAATCATCAGTAACTTGAAAACCCAACAGCTTACCAATCTCCCTTTTGGAAGAATCACCCGTATTATGAGAGAAGAAAAGCTTCGACTTGGAAGCATTAACCTTATGTCCTGAGAAACGACAAAATTCATTAAGGATATTCTATATCACCCTTGCATTACCAAGATTGGCTTCACCAAAGATGATTAGATCATCGGCAAAAAAGAGATGGGATAATTGAGGCCCACCCCTCCCAAGCTTCACCGGAATCCAACTAACCTTGCAAATCGCTTCATTAATCGCATGACTAAGTCGTTCCATGGTCAAAACAAAAAGATATGGAGACATCGGATCACCCTACCTCACCCCACGCGAAGGAACAAAACTTTCCATAAACCCCCCATTCCATAACACTTGCATTGTAGGAGTCGAAATACATTCCATGATCAAATGAACAATCGAAGGAGGAAAATTAGCCACCATCATTGAAGTTCGAATAAACTCCCACCTCAAACGATCATACGCTTTTTCCAAATCGATCTTTAGAGCCATCCAACCCTTCTTACCCTTCCGAATCCTCATGGAATGCTCTACCTTTTGGGTAATAATAACATTATCCGTAATGTGCCTCCTACGTACAAAACTAGTTTGGTTTTCAGATACCAACATAGGCATAATGTGCTTGAGGCGATTAACAATAACTTTAGTTAAAACTTTGTAGGGCACGGTACAAAGACTAATAGGTCGAAATTGTGTCACCACCTCAACTCCGACCACCTTAAGAATAAGCACAATTAACGTTTTATTAAGATAATGTTCCACAATTCCATCTGAGAAGCCCTTCCTCGTCATATCCACCAAAGACTCACCACCAATGCTCCATTGCGATTGATAGAACTGAGCATGGAGCCCATCAATACCCGAAACCTTCAAGGGGGCCATGTCAAAAAGAGCGTTAAAGACAGGGGCGAAACTAGAAAATTTTTTAAAGGGGGTTGAAGTTAAATTGTAATTTTTACGATAGTAAAAGTGTAATTTTTAAATGATTAAATTAAATTTTTTCATTTTTAAGGGCCAAAGTGTAATTTTACCTTTACTAATTTAAAATTTTAAAAAATTTTAAGGGCTTAAATAGAAAATTTTCCATTTTAGGGGGGGCCAAGGCCCCTGCCAGCCTCTTTAGTTTTGCCTCTGGTTGTGGACCTCTTGAACCGTAACATCCTTACTAAGAGTAGAGATCCATTCGGCATCAATATGACGGTAGTCATTCCGTGTGCTAAAATCACCACATATTATACCATCCTCAAAATATAGACGCTTGTAGAAAGATACCACTTTCTGCTTAATTTTGTCCTCATCATAGCACCAACTCCCATCCTCAAGCTTCAAACTGCGGATGTGATTAAACCTTCGACGTTTATTCACTTGACTATAGAAGTACCTTGTGTTCCGATCACATAGAGAAATCCAATCTTTTCTAGATTTTTGTTTCCAAAGAAGTTCCTCATTATCCAGAACCCTTTCTAATTCAGCCCGAAGTTCCTTGTCAAGATCAATGAGTTTCTGAGATCTATAATTCTCTAAGCACCTCTGAATTTCACGAATCCTCGTTAAGAGTACCTGCTTTTTCCGAATAATGTTAACACCTCCCTATTCCGTTTTTCTACAGCTTCTACAAAATTAATCACCGACCCTTCAAAACAATTATCTGGTCGCCACTTTTCTGCCACGAGCGAGTTAAAACCATCATGAGACAATCACCCACTCAAGAAGCGGAAAGGATGGGCAATTTTAGGTAAAGTAGACAACCCAAACCTTATAGCAAGAGGCTGATGGTTCGATTTTAATTTGTGTAAATGACACACAGTAGTTTCAGGTGCCATTGCTTCCCAAGGAAAGTTACACAGAGCACGATCAAGATGCTCGAACATCGAACCACGATTTCAGGTAAACTTCGAGCCCTGAAAACCCACATCTTTCAAACAAAAATCATCAATAAATTTATTAAAAAATTTGTAAGAAATACTACCCAATTGAAACCCCCTTGCTTGTCATCGTCGTTAAGTAAAACGTTGAAGTCACCAGCAATTAGCCAAGGAGCCTGAATATTTTGAGCCAAAACCCCCAAATCCTCCCAAAGCTCTTTACGAATCACCCATCTAGGACTTCCATAAACAGCAGTGACAAACACCCAATCCTTTAAACCCGAGAATCGCACTTTCATGTGAACCATTTGAAAACTGCTAAAAACTACCAAAACCTCCACACTACTTTTCCATATAACCCAAATACCACCCGAGAAACCTCGAGCCTTTACCTTATGAGAATTAAGTAACTCAATACTCCGAATAACATTTTCTGCCTTAGCACCACTAATATGAGTTTCAAGCAACACGACAACATCGAGATCAAAATCCCTTAAATATTCCTTTAATACACGATGAAAATTAATCTTACCAGCACCTTGACAATTCCAAACAAAAAGATCAGCTTTCATAAATTAAGAAATAAATAGCCGAACCAGGACAGACAACTCATAAGGATGAAGTATCCATCCTTGTAGCTCCATCCTCCACAAACGAAGTCCCCGACTGTCCCACAATCAAACTGTCATCAACAACCTCGATGTTCAAATTAGTCAATTGACACACACCAGCATCGACCTTTGACTTGGACATAGCATCCTCCAAACTGGTCACTATACCTGAAATGGCCTTGTCCAAAAGAATAGAGCCACCCGTATCATCAACTCGATCAGCTCCACAACTCCCCCTGTTTTAAATTTGTCTTTCGATATTTTCAATTAAAGTGAAGAAGGAAGGGAGTTAGAGGAAATTAAATTCTTGAACCCAAGAGAATTAGTCGAAGCAGTGTTGTCACCATAAACCACATTTGGATCATGATTTTTGAAAATCACCACAATTGAATGGTGTTTCGAGTCCAAGCTCTTAAGCCCAGCAGCCTTTTTTTGATTTTCTTCCCAACCCAACATTAAATCCAACCGACCCGCTACTTGCAGCAACCTTAACTCCTTCCATTCGGACCTCCAATTTAGTACCCTTTGGACCAGCCCCACCTACCTTAATTTTTTTGACTTGCGAACCCAAATGTAATCAACGACCAGCTCTATTTGTGCCACCGTTATCCTCACTGTCTACATTAAAAGATTCCAAGTTATTCACCCTCATATCTTTGACTTGATTATTATTACCAAAATGAAAAAAATCCCCCAAATTGCTCCTCCCTTTGCTCTACACCCTCATCAACTAAGTCAAGAGCATTAAATCGCGATCCCGACTGATTATTGCCAAGTTTGGAACCCATCCCCGCCATTTTCTGCCTTTGCTGTCTTCTTTGCCTATGCTCAACCACCATCCAGTCACCATAATCTTCCTTTTCAACTCTTTCTTGGACTTTTATCACACCCTTACTCGACTTAGGGGTCTGTTTACCTTGGTTTACGAATGTGTCACCATCCATTTTTTGCTCCATATGACTATAAGGGCAAGTTTCTTTAGCATGCCCAAATCGTCTACAGCAGAAGCAAATGGAAGGAAGATATTCATATTTTACCTGATGGATTTTACCAGCCACCCTAATCTTCGAGACCAACGGATTGACTAAGTTGACTTGTACTGCAAACTTGGCAAATTGACCACGAGCTTCGGTATCAGTTTGCACAACAATCTTTACCACTTTGCCAACTAAACTTCCTATTTCTTGCAAAAGGCTTCTTTTATAAAAAGCACCAGACAAGCCTAGAATTTGAATCCAAGCAACCACATTCTTCGGAAAGGTCTCAATTATCGAGAAAAGAGTAGACCAAGGTTGGATAGTGAGATAATGGTCGTAAATCACCCAAAGACCTTTTGAGATGACGTTGTTGTAATCCACTGCAGATTCAAACTTCGCTAAGTAGTAATCATTTTCAATATTCGTGAGTTGGAAATGCAAAGACGGTTTCCATAATACACATACTTTATTCCACAAAGCATTATATCTGATCTTTCTGCAAAGCAATTTCACCACTAGAGTCTTGGACATACTATCATTAATAAGATTGTATATCCTGTCCGAGAAATCAATGGTAAGAACCTCATCTATTACACTTTTAGTCACATCATCCTTTTGCAAACCGATTCCCACACTCTTCATACAAGTAATTTCCGATCCTTCGTTTAAAACAACATCTCTAAATGAGAATGGCTTATCCTGCCCTCCCTCTTGCATCTCGTCAACCCCTCCTTCATCGGGAGGTTCCTCTTCCCTTCGTCGAACCTTCTTTGAAACCCTCCTAGCAACTACTACCGAAAAACTCAACTCGTTACCCTCTTGCATTATTTTCGAAGAATCAAAATCAATGGCTTATGAGAGTGTTTCGCGAGATGAAACAAGTTTGGAGGACACAAGTTGGAACCTAATTTGGAAAAGTCAGCTTCCCCCTCAAATTAAATATTTTTTTATGGATTGTAAAGAAGGGTCAACTTCTTATAAACAGTGAGAGAGTCTGTCGAAAGATCACTGATGATGCAAGGTGTTCCAGGTGTGGTACTGTTAATGAGACTATCATCCATGTGCTGCGAGATTGTCCTATTACAGCTAAGGTGTAGCAGCAGGTGGTTCAGCCGGATTCTGCTTCAATTTTCTTTGAGCTAGATGTCGATAATTGGCTGGTGACTATTCTTAAAGGAAAGTCAAATTTCAGTAGCTGTGATATTGAGAGCTCTATCCTATTCCCTATTTTGTTGGCTTCTTTGGAAGCAACGTAATTCTTTCATCTTTCAACATCAATTGGGTGACATGCAAGTATTATTGAATTCTGCTGCTCGCATGGCGGCTAATGTTGCTGCAGCTGGTTCTAGGAGAGGGGCGTTTGCTGGTGGTGGTGATGAGGTGTTCAAATGGTGTCCTCCAGAAATGGGTTGGATGAAGGTCAATACCAACAGTGCTGTCAATGCTGAAGAGTTCAGAGCTGCTGTAGCTGAGGTGTTTCGAAACTCTCATGGTGAATGACTTATGGGCTTTCAAATATATTTGAGCAGTGGTTCAACTCTAAATTCTGAGCTATGGGTAATCTTCCATGGTTTACAAGTGGCACTAATGAAAGGTTTCGACAAGGTTTGCGTCGAGAGTGACTGTCTCACGGCGGTGTCCATGATTCAGGATTGCATCAATGGTGAACCTTCTGAAACCATTGTTCGCAAAATAAAACAGATTTTTGGATATTTCGAAGCCTCCAAAGTTCAATTTGCTCGAAGGGAGAGTAATTTAGTTGCGGATCATCTTACAAAGACATGTGGCAGCTATTTCGTGGACGTTCGTATTATAGACACTCTTAGCACTTATGTGCGGAAGCTCTTATTTGATTATTTTTTATTGGCTTGATTGTTCTCCATAAGTTTTAGGCATTTTAATGCCTCTTTATCCACACAAAAAAAAAAAAAAGATTAGGTACCAAATTAGGAAAAAAATCAAGTTCAGGTACCAAATTGGACCTTAAAAAGTTTAACTACCAACTTAAAAAAAATGTCGAGTTTAAATATCAAATTAGGAAAAAGTGTCAAGTTTGAGTACCAACTTAAAAAAAATGTCGAGTTTAAATACCAAATTAAGAAAAAGTGTCAAGTTTGAGTACCAAATTGGACAAAAAATTGTTTAAGTACCAAATTAGAAAAAATTTCAAGTTTAGATACCAATTGTTATATTAAGCCTTTACTAAATTAAAATGGGAATGAAATGGGCTGCTTAATTTCAACCACAAGTTAAAAACACGTTGAGTTGAGTTTAATATAGAGTTAACTCAGATACTTTTCAATAGCATTTATTTTCAGTGCGGTGCATTTAACTTTATTTTTGTCTCATATTATAGTATCTAATATCACTGTCATCACTATTTTTACACTAATCACAAGTAAACGAATCGTCCATACAAAGAACCCTCAATTTAAATATAATTGAGTATTTAATTATAATAATTATCATTTAAAATTTTTAATTTGAACGAGTTAAAATTTAGTGTCTTAGTTAAAATTTAGTGTCTTGAATTTTTCAAATTTTATTTTTACATTGAAATTTTATTGAAAATTTTAATTTGGCTCTTAAAATTATTGAAAAATTTTAATTAAGCTTTTTTTTTCAAAATTCTCATTAATCTCATAAAAATTTAAAATTTTTAATTAGATCACCAATTTTATTTTATTTTTAAACTCTTTGAACTCCTAAAGTTTTTAATTTTAGTTAGGCACTCCAAAATTTAATCTCATGATCTCACTGAATATATATTATTGAAGGACTTTTGATTTTTTTAGGAAAAGTTGGACACTAAAACCAGTTGAGTATTGACCTCTCAAAATGTCTGATATTTTTCTTTGGTGAAGATTTAATCACAATACTGAACATGTTGAGGAATTCATCGACTTCAGATAAACAATACTTCACAAATTTCTTTAGAAAAAAATTGGAAATCCTTTTGCATATATTCGAGAAAATGAAATAATTCCTAATCTATCGTAATTAATAAAATAAATTAGGTGAAATTAATAAAATATCACATGTTGAGGTCTATTTTTTATACCTAAACTTGACAAATATAAAAGCTTGATGATATGATATAATCTCAGAGGGCTTAATACATGATTTAGTACCTGAGTGTGACACTTTTTCTAATGTGATATCTGTGTTATTTTTTGGTTCAATCTGGTACCCATACTTGACAAAAATGATATATTTTGATACCCAAAGATACGTAATGATGTTAGTTTTTTAATGTTTAATTTAGGTTTCAGAGTTAATTTAATGAAAATATATAATTAAGTAATAATATTAGTAATTAACTTTCATCAAATCAACCTTAAAACCCGAACTAAATCACATTCACATATTGTATATGATAAATTAAACACAAAATTAAATAAATTCATAATTAAAAGTAAATTTATTCTATTAAAATTATGAAAAATTCAAACCTATTAATATTAGCAATTAACTTTCATCAAATCAACCCTAAAACTCAAATCTAACACTAAAAAGATAATATTGTCTGGTACCAAAATATATAACTTTTATCAAATACAAGTACCAGATTGGACCAAAAAATAATATCGGTACCACATTAGAAAAAAGTGTCGAACTCGAGTACCAAATGATATATTAAGCCATCTCAAAGTATCACATCATCAAATTTTGATGGAATTTAAGTTCAAGGACCAAAATAGACCTAATAGCCAACTTTAAGTAGCGATTGGACTAAAAGTTATAGTAACCCCTTTTTAGAGCACAATGAAAAATTATTTGTAAGTTTGAAAGAGTAAAATACTCCCATAGACTATTTTGTAAGCTTGAAAGAGTAAACCATTCTCAAGTCATAACATTAACTAAAATAATGAAAAATTATACATTAGGTCAATGATGTTTTTCACGATGTCAATTAAGTAAATAAGTGAAACTAAAATTCCTTGATATAATTTCATAATATATATATTTGGTCCAATTTAATTGGTTTAATTTTTTCCTCAATCCTTATATTTTTTTAGAGTTTTGAAATTAAGCTCTCTACTTTTAATTCCATAAATTTAGTTCATTCAAAAATTAAAATCATATTGAAAATGTTTTAATGTATTTCTGTTAAATTTGAATATGTGACATTTAAATATCTAAATTTGAGTCTCACCTTGCACAAATCACGTGCGAGTTGTGTCTAGATTTATATCTAGCTTAAATCTCGCCTTAGTA
Organism: Gossypioides kirkii; assembly: GCA_005610355.1. Taxonomy (NCBI): domain Eukaryota; kingdom Viridiplantae; phylum Streptophyta; class Magnoliopsida; order Malvales; family Malvaceae; genus Gossypioides; species Gossypioides kirkii. The sequence goes on from CP032248.1 coordinate 40,479,058, forward strand.
AAGTTCTGCCCGAAGTTATTCTAGTCCAAGGTAGGTTATATTTGAATTGTACTTTGTAATATTTAATTTTTTTGCCTATAGTCATTCATATATATATATATTTATATATTGTTAATCATCATGAATCATGATCGTAAATCATCCCTTTTTTAGAAAAAATCATTTCACGATGGTATCAACTGAACTTTGATTTTTATATCAAACAAGTAAAAAGACTGAAATCTTGAAATTAAAATAGAGACCATACTTCAAAAGTTTGAAGAGTAAAGGGACTATATATGTGCATAATTAGACCATAACAATTCCATGAAAAATTTTACCATAGGTTGACATTGATAAAACTATAAGCATCCAAAGCCAAAGTAAATGAAAAGGGTTTGGGAATGATTGCTAACCATGGCTTTGTTTTATTTTTATTTTAGATTTTTATGTACTTGCTTAGCCAATCATATATATATATATATATATATTATACTAGACGTTGATAATGATAATAGTAATAATCGCAAAGCAATAAAAAAATAAAAACACGGATTTTACATAAAAAAAACCCTTATTGATAAAAATTACAGACAGAGGAAGAGAAATTCACTAATATTGAAAAAATAACAATACAAGAAATTTTTGACTATATCCAACTTTGCCTCTCTATTTTATTTTTTTAACAAATGAATTGCATCTCGAACTTTCCAGATTGAATCAAATGAGACTCAAATCACACAACTCTAACTATATACATAATATTTTGAGAAGGCAAAATTACTTAACCATTAATTAACCCATCTAAATTTTGAATCTAAGGAACATTGGACTAAGATGTAATTTTATTTTAGGTAAAATACGTTTCTTTACTAGAACACTTTTATATTAATTTTGTTATGATGTTTTACTTTTTAATTATAATTTTTAACAATTTATAGTATATTTTAATTTTACAAATATTTATATATATCATTATAATTTATTGATTTTCAATGTTTTTATAATGTATATTTAGGCTAATAATACGTTTTTTGTCCATATTTTTCTAATGTTTACATTAAGATTAGACCTATCTATGATCGGGTTAGGCCAGCTCGAAAAATGAGAAGATTTAAATAAAATATAGACTCAAAAGATGAGCTTGAACAAAAATTAAGACCTTTTTAATAAATGGGTCAGGCATCGAGTAAAATTTTTTTAGCTCGACACAGCCCGAATTTGCAAAAAGAAAAAAATTGTTGTTTTCTTGCTATTTTTTTGTTGTTTTGTTGTCATTTCACTATTATGTTATTATTATTTGGATATTATATAACTCTTATTTTATTATTGATTTTGCTATTATTTTAGAGGTATTTGCTTGTTAAGTTGCACCTATGTCAGTATTATTTAAGTTTATTTTTTAAATTTATTTTCAATTTGTTGGGAAATAATTATTTTAATATTTTTTTATGTAATATATATATATTAAAATAATATAAAAAATTTAATACGAACGGACCAGGCCCGACCCAAATTTAACATTTTACCCAGATCAAGTTTGGGTAAAATTTTAGGTCGGACCAAGCCCGTACCTATCAAATTGGCATAATCAAGATCCGACCCGACCCATGGACAAATCTAATTAAAATTTATGTATAATTTTAAAAATTTAAATAAAAAAAAAACAAAAACAAAATAAAAAACTAGAACGTAATAAATGAAACAGGCTATTTCACGTTGTTTAGGACAAGGATATATCTTGGTATGTAATTAAGTACAAAGTTAGTGATTCATGGATGTCGATTGATACTTGCAACAAAACCTACCTGCATGGCAAGTGTTTGACCACTAATTTAATATCTATAACCTTTTGACTCGGGTTAATTGCATAAGACGTACTTCAAAAATTTTATTTAAAGGGTTGAGATAAAATTTTATTGTCAAAAGAGTTTAATTTTTAAGAGAAGTCAAAATTACAAACTTTTCATTTATTTGAATGATTGAAAGATTTAAAGTGAATGATTAATACTTAAAAACGAACTACGTACTAATGATATTTTTTAATTTGGCCAGGGGGTCAAGTCCCTTGCCTCCCCCTTTGGCTTTCTCTATATTGATGTTATAGTTATAACTCTTAAATAAAAGAATAAACAGACTTGAATGGACTCAAATCTACTTTCTTCTATGTTAACAATAATCCTGATATTAATCGAATAATACTCAATCTACTAAACGTTTTATTATTATTAAATATTATTTTTTCCTATTAGGCTATGTCACATAAACCCTTCACTAATCCTAACATATTCATTTTCTTAGATAGTTAGATTATTCATATTATATACATAAGTATCATATTTTTTTTTTGAATTATAAGAAGAGTGTAAAATTCTAACAACAATATGATTAGTGCAATTCGAACCTAGATTACACCTGAAACAATAAACACCCTAACCATCAAACCAACACGGGATTCAATATAATAATTTATTTAATCCTCAAGCTTAGCATAAAAAAAAATCCAAAACATAAACATATTGTATTGACATTCTATCTGTAATATATAGACATGTATGACATTCTATCTATCTGTATATATAAGTGGGTGAAAAGTTGACATCCACGAACTAGACCTTGGATTGTTAGAAACAAGCTGTTGTACCATTTTATAGTTCTTCTTTAAAAAAAAATACAGGCTGCTTCAACTTTATTTGTAAAAAATTATTTAAAATTAGATTTTGATTTGATAGAATTATATATATCGATTGAGTCTTAATTCAACTGGCATGGACATTGTTCTTAGTGCGAGAGGATGTGGATTCGAATGCGCTAAAACGTATTTTTTTCCTATTTATGAGTTAAGAATGATCAAACCCTATAATAAGTCGTACGAAAAAAGAGGTAACTTTATAGTTCTTTAAAATTTATAAAATTTAAATTAATATAATGATAAATAATATTTTAGTTTATCAAAAAATTTATAAACCAATTTTAATCTCTTTAAAAATTGTAAAATTATAGTTTAATTCTATTACAGATTGTAAAATTTTAAGTTTAATCGATTCTATTCTGTAGTAAAATATTTTTGATTTCATCTCTGATAAATATGAAACCGTTTTACATTTATTTCTTATATACACAAATAATTATATTTATTGATCGAAAATAAATATTTTTTTCTATTTGTGTATCAAATTTATTATTCCCTTGAAGAAAATGATAAACGAAATATTTGAACTTTAGACCATAGTGAACCCAAATAGGCTGTAGCAGCCCATTTTAGGAGGCTCGAATGGGTATTAAGCCCCAAGGCTCAAAACCCAATTTCAAATTTATTCAACTGATCCACAATATTATTTAGATTTTAAATTGGTCCCTAAACGTTATAACAATTTTAATTAAATTCTTAAAGTATCAACATTGTATTAATTAGGTCTTTTCGTCAGTTTAGCCATTAGTTCGGATGTTAAATGTCAGCTGAAATATGACATAAAGTATATTTAGAATATGTGGATCGAATTATGAACAACTTATATACCTAGATTTTAAAACATAAATAGCTCGTATATACAAATTAAAAAAAATAGCCCTCCTAAATTTTATCAACACTGTTTATTTTTATTAACATATTAGATTCAAGTTGTGTATACAATAATTGCACAAATTTATAAAATTTTAGACATGTTAAATATTGCTTTTTTTTGTAAATTAACCCCTAAACTATATCTCAATTCCCAATTTGGTCTTTAAAGGTTTTTTTAATGTTAGAAGTGGTTCCTAGATTATCAAGTTTATCTCAATTTACCCAGAAAATGATATTAGCCATTAAAAACCATGACACGTGGCATATTTTTATTAAATGTCAGATGTTTTAGGGTAAAATGTTACAAAATCGATATAGATAAAAAAAGGTAAATTATCAATTTATCTTTATATATATAAACTATCAAAAGAGTAAATTTGTAATAACCTAATATAGAAAAAATTCATATATTTTATGTTTAAATGTTCTTTTAAAGATTATGTTTAAGTATTTACTTGACTTAATATTAAGAATAAGTAATAAATATTAAATTGAAACGGAGTAGGGCGGGGTGGGGTGGGATAAGGATGGATGCATTGAACATCTGTAAAAATGATAATGATTTTCAAGATTATACATTCATAGTAAAGCAGGTTGAGTGGTGAAGTAAAGCATACTAACTATGGAGTGATGATATTTAACAATATCTACTCACTAATAATTCGTTTCTGCCTTGAAAGTACATTTTGCATAATAAATATATCCATTTTACCAAATACAATCTTTGAGATTGTGGTTCGAATTCTTAAAGATACACTTAAAAGTGACAAAACTGTAAAAGCTTATAAACTACTAAAGACAATAACTTTAAATTATGCATTGTATTACAATTCAATCGATTGATTCGATCTAATTAAACGTAAATGGCTCTTCTTTCCCTAAACAGCTAGCCCGCTGTACTCAGCCACACGTTGCCCATTGCAATGCCACGTTTCAACACCAAACAAATTTGAGAAAAATAAGTAAATGATCAACGAAAACAACACAGCATTCTTCAAATATATCTGGGTTTTGACCTTTGCCTAGGTTACTGCACTATTTTCCTCTTTTTTTTTCCTAAGAAACAAACAAAACCTTTACGGAAAATAAAAGAAGAGATATGGAAAACTAGAGGCAAAGGAAGTGGTGGAGAGTGGAGACGATGTTTAACAGTGGAGGTTTGCTTGGGAAGTGAAGAAATCAAGTGCAAGGTGCTGCTGAAGACATCCAAGGTACTACTCATCACTTGAGAATTTATACATATATTGTCCAGAGGAGATTGATTCTTTCGATAAAAATTTTTGAAGGGTCATTCGTTTTTTTAACAAGTTGGTTTGAGCTTATGTTTTATAGCATAAGTAAAAGGATTAAATAAAACAGTGACGCTACATCATTTATATATTTTTTCAATAGTTTAATGCCATATCAACATATTCATTTTGAATTTTAGCATTTTCATCCTCCAAAAAAAAAAAACTAAAATAAAAATCCTAAATGTTTAGATAAAATTGCTGATGTGGCTTTAAACTATTGAAAATTGATACTATCTATATTTCATACAATCCTTATTCTGCTTTGCTAAGTGCCTTTTATGTGTAGGACACATGTTCAAACTTCAAAACGTAATGTTTTCTTATTAAGTAGTCATGTGTCACGCACGATTTATTTAAACAAAGTGTTCTTATTTGGTTTGAATTCAATATCTAAACAATCAAATTTTTATAAGAGACAATTTATTCGATAAAGGGACAAACAATACTTGAAAAACTTTTTCTAAAGAATCAATCTTCCCTCATATGAATTCATTACTAGATCTAGTTGACAATAGATAATCATTTATGATTTATAATAGTTTTATTATATGTTGAATTATTGGAGTTTGATAAGATTTTGAATTTAAATTTTATGGATTAAAAATTAGTATTAAAGATTTATCGATTATTTAAGAGTTTTATGTTATTAGAGTTAATTTTAAGATCGAAAATAGAAGATTAAAAACTATCAAATTATAAGGGAAATTAAATACTAACTACAAATCAAAAGATATTAAAAAGAATCAAACTATTATAGGAGAAGTAAAAAATCATAGGGAAAGGAATTGTTTAGACTCTTCACTTTATTTTAGCTGGAACAAAGGGATGTTTCTCTTTAGGATTATGTATGAGTAGGGGTGTTCAAACGGTTAACCAATCGAATTAGTATTAATCGAATTAATCAAAATTTTTAATTTTTTAATCGTTAATCAAACCAATTTTTTCTTAAAAAAATTAACCGAACCAAAATATTTCGATTAATTCGGTCGGTTAAAACAAGTATAAAACATATCAAAAAAATAATTTGATAATGTTCGTTTGATCGAATTAACCAAATTAAAATTACATATAATTTGTATTATTAATTATTAAGTTCGGTTAATTTGATTAATTACCCGATTTCGAATTAAATTAATCGATAATCGAACTTTGAAAAAATAATTAATCGACTTCCGACCAAATTAAATCGATTAACCAACCGATTAATTGATTAGATCAATTCGATCAATTAATTCGATTTTAATCGAAATTTGAATACCTTAGAGCATCACTCATCAATAATTTGAGTAAAAACCATTGAATCAAATCATATAATGATCAAATATATAATGAGGAAGATACTTAAACATTAAATGCCACTACCTTAAGCTTATCAATATACTATATATGCAATTAATATCCTTTGTATTTAACCAATTTCAAGCACATCCTTTGAAAGAATCTCTCAACCAGGATAAGTCTCCTTCAACCTATATTTCTTTAATAAGAAATTAGCTAGAAAGAGGATTTAGTAATGAATTAGATGATATGTTCCATATATATATTTTTTCAATATATCTATCGAAACGAACTTTATAATTAATTTCTCAAGTTCATTAAAGAAGAAAAAGTTGATCACGAGTTTTAAAGTTACACCATATCCAAGAAAAGAATCGAATCCTCAACAACAACCACTGATTATAGGAAACATCCATTCAATATAAATCTTTAATCATATCGATATCATGAAAACTCGTGAACTTCCGTTTTGGCCGGCTTTAATTCTAGAGGTAAAATAGAAGATTTTCTCATGGTAGGGTTGAGCAACCAAAGGTACAATGATTAAATGGGACATATATATGGGAACTGTTCGGGAGAAAAGAAAAAAACATAACTATTTTCCCATCATTTTCTTTTCTCATGTATAAAATATGAAATTTACTTCCCATTTATCCTAATTTATCCTAAATGTTTAAAAAAGTTTGTAAGAATTGTAACATGTCATGAAAAAAAAAATCGAAAGGAAGGAAAAATTTTGTTGTTCTTACATTTGTTTTTTCTTCATGGCTTGTTTATTGTTGTGCATCCATACTTTGAAAACTTGTCTTTTAACTCCCACTTCTGAACAAAACATCTGCAATTCATGTTCATCTTGTTTTTGGATTCTCCATCCCAATTTCTCAGCAAACTCCATCATTTTTTCCTTTTGATCTTGACTGAACTTTGTTCTAAATCTCTTCTTTGATGATTGTGGAACATTAATAAGTTCATCATGTCTCAGATCTTCACTCGAAGACTCCTCCGCTGTGCCACCACCGCCGCCACCAAAGCTCATCATAACCGGCGCCGGGAACCTTACAGGTTGTTGTTGAAGATGAACAACACTGTTCCTCCTTGGTAATGGTGGAATATACTGTGATTCACCATTGATTTCTTTCCTATGAAAACTCCTATGGCATTCACAAGCTGCACATTTCATGGCTGCCATGGTACCTTCTTCTCCACTTGGCATGAACTCACCACAGCCATCCACAACGTGTCCTCCCATGGTGGCTGCATGGTTCTTTAAACACTCCCTATACCTAACCACAAGGCTTGAACCTACTGGTTCAGGCTCAGCACCAGCCACTGAACCAGGTGGCACTGGATCTATATTAGGGTAATGGTTTAGGGTTTGGGGTTGCCTTGGATTTGGGGTTTGTGAGCTTGACAATGGCAATGGCAACCCCATTTCCTTATCTTGGTCTCTCACTTCCATTTTTTGATGTTCTTTTTTTTCTAATGTAAAACCTAGATCTAAGTCTTTGATCTCAACAAACCCTTTATAAAAACTAAATAAAACTATACTATTAACTTAAATATTTTTTTTTCAAACTCATCATCATCATGGAAAAATAGTATATAATGAGCAGCTAATTAACCCCCAAAATTTATGGTCTTTCCCCCCCCCCCCCCCCCCCCCACTTTTTAGTGCCAAACCCACCAATTTTCATTACCCTAAGAAACCTTCCATTTTTCTTCAAGACGTAAGCAAAGTGTAAAAAGACAAATGAAAAATTTTGAGATTTAATGTTATAAAAATAAAGAGAAAAAATCTACCAAAAAAAAAGAGAAAGAAAATGGGGCCCTTATAGCTTGGTTCTATAACTTAAAAACTATAAGCATTAAGCAAAGGAAATATACATACATACATACATATATATATGTGTGTGTTTCTTACTTACCCATCTAAGCTTGTAAAATCCATCTATGTAAAGAACAGGTGATGGGCCACTAGAGATTACTGGTGAAACTCAACTCAGTATTTTTTTTTTCTTGCAGAACAACCGACAAGACCATGTTATGTTTCTCTCTTTCTCTCTCAGAGGCTGTACATTGGTCCAGCTCTTAATTATTGTGAGACACTGTGTTAATCTGTTTTTTCTTCCTCACTCTGCAACGCAGACATCAAATTCAGAAAAGAAGGCTCTCTCAGTTGCAGAATGTCTTAAATATGGGGTTAAGCTTAAGATATAAGATTTTGAAAAATTAAGATTAAAAAAAGAAGAGGACCCCCACTTCAGCTTTCGTGGGGTGCAGGTATTAAAGTGTTGGAATGCTGGTCCACGGTACTGAACTTGTCTCTTTAGTGTGCATGTCAGATTCTTTCTCTGTCAAAATATGTATATATGTATATATATGTATGTACTTGAATGGGTGTCTTCTTCTTTTTTCTTCTTGAAGCTTCAAATGCGCCTGCAGCAATTGCATTGATCATTCATTGCTTTCATTGTTAATATCAATGGAAAGAGCCTACTCCATAATGGCCTAACCAATGCCTTATTGAGAATTCATAATTTTAAAGATGATATAGTTGAAATGATTAGTTACGAATCTCGAAAGATTAATTTTTGTAAACCTTAAAATAGATTGAATTCATTTTTTCTTCCTATTATCAATGTTATTTTTATTATTTTTTTTGTTAACATTTACATGTTAATCTATATGTATTGATAATATAATTTTATATTATCAGTGAATCACATTGACACATAATAAAAAAAATTATATTTATATTTTGCGAACCCATTTTGTAGGTCAATGTCTTTAACTAGAAGGATCATCTTGCAAGCTAAAAACACATGTGAGCTCATAACTTTACGACCTCATATCATTGAGATCTTTTGTTTGACATGAATAAAGTATTTATCATTTACATGTTACATATATCCATTATCTTAATATGATAATTCATACTTATAACGATAAGACATCAATAATATTAAATCTCGAGGAATTCATCAAAACCAATATATGGACAACATGCGGCACTTTGGGAATGATTGAAGACAATCCAAAGTTCATTTACATCAGGACAGGGCAAGACACTCTTTCGGGACTCTCAACTCTCAATTTCTCTCGTCATATATAGTCGGTGCATTAATTATCATTATTAAGGGGGGTAAAAATTATTACATAGTAATTAATCTAAGAAAAGATAAATTGGTAAAATGTTCATGCAGCACGTTCAAAACAAAATCAGGAGGTTAGAATCAAGAGTAAAAGCTAATAACCATTCTTTCTGCAACATTTGTTAAGTAATTAGCCATTCTATCATATTTTCGATGCATAAGTCTAATACCAATATCTCAATCTCGACGTAACAAATCTAGGATGATTATACAACGTTCTAATTTAATTTAATTAGGATTGATTCGTTCCACCACTTTTTTAAGTCATGCTTTTCTTAACTTATACAACTCTTTTTTCTTATTTTCTTGTCAATTACGACTCTTATAAATTCTCTGAGCATTAAAATGCATGAATGTGTAATGTTCCAAAGCAATTCCAGTCAATACTGTTGACAGAAATAGAAAAAATATTATAACTTTAATACTTAAAATTTTTATTTATAACACAATTGTATAAATTGAGTAATTAACTTTTCTCCACCAAAAGAAAAAGCAATTTGATTACTTTTTAATTTTAATATTTCTTCGTAATTCTCTCTATATATGTATCTGACCGGACACAAACAAAAAGCTTTGTCTTGTATTACAAATTAGGAAACATTAGGTTCACGCGTCTGTATAATCTTTCTGTCTTAATTTCTATATATTTTATTATGAAAACTAATGGCTAGGGTTTAAGACTTGAAACAATATCCCGTGGGCTACTTATAACCTAAAATTTCATTAAGTATAATTAAGTTTAAGAGTAAACTATCAAAATAGTCATTTTTATTTATTTCAGGTTACATTTTAATTATTTATATTTGAAATGTTATGTTTTAATCATTTATATTATCGTTTTGTTACAAAATTATCACTCTACCGTTAAAGATCTATTACCTCTCAAATGGCAGTCTGACATGGCAGTAAAAATGAGTTTTAAATGCCAACGTGGATGTCCAGTTGGGATGATAAAAGTTTAAATTTTTTTATGAAAATAGAATAAAAAAATGTCTAGCGTGAATGATTTAGATTTTAGGGTAAATTTTGTATTCTATTTTCATAAGAAAAATTAATTTTTCTCATCTCAATTGGACATCCACGTTGATATTTTAAACTCATTTTAAATGTCAGATCACACTGCCATTTGAGAGATAATATATCTTAACAGCAGAGTGATCATTTCGTAACAAAATGATAATATAAATAACCAAAACGTAATATTTTAAACATAAATAATTAAAATGTAATTTGAAATAAACAAAAACGATTATTTTAATAATTTACCCTTAAATTAAACTAAATTAAGTCACCATTTTTTAAATTGTGACCTTGGAGGGGAACAATTCCGAAGCAAAGATTATTATTATTTAATTAAAAAGAATAAAAATGTGAATTATTAAACTAATCCTGACAGCTTGTCTTCTTAATTATAAAATTGCATGTAATTATATTGTACACGTGGCAAAAACCCGGCCAAGTGTCCATGAAAAACATTTTTCTTTGGTATCCTTCACTTTCTCGGGAAAATTTTGTGTGGCCACACGTAACCAGTTGTTTGTTTAACGTTATAGTAAAGGCAACATATAGGATTTAATGCTTCTTAGGTTTTCCATAGGAAGTAAGGGGGACCTTTGCTTTGACGTTTGGCCTTTTATCAGAATTTTATTTTTACAATACCAATTTTTTAAAATAATCGAATCCGTCCTTGTACATTTGGTCTTTTATGTATAAAGAGTGATAATAAATTTAATTCTCATTCTTTTTATCTTTATTTAATTTGATCCACATTACTCTCTTTTTTAACATATTTTTTTGTACAAAAAAAAAATAAAACTCGAACAATAAATATAATTAATATGACTCGAATTTAATTCACAATTGAAATGATATACGCCCTAACCATTATGCCATCATAATATTCACCTAATGTTTTATTTTAACAATATTAATTACTTTCTTTTGGATGAATTATTGTTTTGGTGGTTACTTTAATTTTTAGCCAATTAGAAGTTCGGAAATTGGTATACCTTCAACAATCAAATCATGTTATTAATATTTCAATTTATATCGCAATAAAAATTTGTTTAAGGATTTTTTTAGAACTGGTCGTGGGTCGGTTAGTGCTTCAACAAATTTTTAGATCTAATTGTTATATCCAGGTCCAGCTCGGCCCGAAAAATAGACTTAAAATTTTGTTCAAATCTGACTCGAATTATATAAGTCAAGTCCAAGCCCGACCTGGCCGGGTCCATATTAATTTTTTAGATTATTTTATTATATACAATAAATTTAAAAAATATAATATATCAAATACACTTAAAAACATTAAAACAAATATTAAAAAATAAACAAATATAAAATACATTAAAAATTCTTTATATTAAGATAGTTACAAATAAAGTAGTAAAAAATTAACAATAAAATATAAGTTCTACAATATTCAAATAATATTAAAAAAGACAACAAAACAATTGTCAACATCCAAACAACCAAAATAACAGCCAAAACAGTAACAAAAACAATAACAACAGCACCAAAATAGTAAAAAAAATAACACCAAAATAGCAATTAAAACAATAAAAAAAACTAAAACAGCAAAAAAGAGCAACCAAAACATTTAAAAAAAGAGCACCAAAACAAAAATATAATTTTTTATTAAAAATGATTAATTTATTCGGGTCAGGCTAGGGCCAAAAAACTCTTACCAAAGCCCGACCCGTTTAAAAAATGGGTCTCGTTTTTGTCTAAACTCATTTTTCTGGCTTATATTTTTATTCAAACCCTCCCATTTTTTGGGCTGGCCTTCGGATCGAATCGGGTGGCTCGGCCCATGATCAGGTCTAGATTACTTAAAAAATGAGTTTAAGGATGATTTTAAAAATTCACATTTTAACATTTAAAGATAATATGTAATTTGTCGATTGAGTCTTAACTCAATTAGTATGGGTATTGTTGTCAATGTAGGAGGACGTGGGTTCGAAAACGTGTATTATCATATATTATCAGAACCTATAATGAGATTATTCAAAAATAATAATAATAATAATAATAATATGTGATTTCATATTTTTGAATGTTAATAATGATAAAATATATACACTAATGAGTATTAAATTAATTAATATTCTTGTTTCAATATTAATTTATAAATGACTTAAAAAAATATCATATATAATATAATTTTTTTAGTGTAATGATTATGATAACATAGTGAATAAATTAAATTAATAGTCATTCAACTATTTAATTTTATTAAAAAAATTAATTTCATTAATTGAAACACCATAAATAAGAGAAGAAAACTGGAGAGCAACTGAACTCAAACCGTCAAGCTTACCCAATACAGCCAACCTAACTCCTCTCATTCTCACATGTAATGGCGGAACCTAATAAATGCCCATGGGGTCATGACCCTCCAAGTTTAAAATTTTTGTAGCTTTACTTTCTTTTATGTAATTGAGAGTTAATATTTTGACGAAATCTCATTCCTATTTGTTCCCGACAATCAAATATACATCTAACCGATGTTCTCAAAATTATTCCATCAAAATAAATGCATACAAAAAATTGATTATCCATATTCAATAAATCTGTTAAAAATTAAATAAAATTTCAATAAATAAATAAAATAAGATTTTAAAAAAATATCATACTGAAATAAATTTAAAAATAAACACATTACATTTCTTTCCTTCTTCTTTCTTTCCTCTCCTTCTTTATTTCTTTATTTTTTTCCTCTCTTTCTTTCCCCTTTTTTTGCTCCCCCATTTCTTATTTTATAACAAAAATTTTATTTCATTTAATTTTTATCACAAACCCTAAAAAATTCCAACCACCCAAATTAGTTTTTACAATTAAAATAAAATAAACACACACACACACACGACACAATGGGGTGTTGCCAAGTGGCAAAACACCCATTAGTGCCGCCACTTGGTGTTCCTCCACTGGTGTCAGGTATTTTTTTTCTAGTATTTTTCTGTAAAAAAATCCTTGAGTGCCGTCACTTTAAGTCCCTTCACTAATAAAATAATATTTTTTTATTTTTAAATATATAAAAATAAAAAAATAAAAAAAATACGTGTCAAAAATACCCTCTGATGTCGCCACTTAATGTCCCTCCACTTAACTAAACATACCATTTTGGTAAATAATAATTTGGGAATACCAATTTGATGATTAATAATTTTTTTTTTTGTATTATTTGGATAAAAAAACCACTTTAAGGTGTTTTTATTTTTTGTATATTTTTAATCAAATATAGTTGTAAATTTGTTTTTTTAGCTTTTTAAATGAAGAATTACAAAAATTTCTAAAAATATTAAGTTACACAATGTAAAATAATGAGGGTTAAATTTATTATTATGCTAATTTTAAAATTTGACAACATTAACTAATTAGTGACAAGAAATCAAAATTGAATAATTATGTGACTGTTTTGTAATTTTTCATAATTAAGTAAAAGAATTACTAATATTTAAACAGCATTGCTTATATTAAAAAAAATTAAAACATGATTTATGAAAATATTTAAGGTCTTTTTGGATTGACGTTTATTTTTAATGTAATATATTTATCTTTTTTTATCTAACATTACAATATTATTATAATATCTAATTTTATCATTATCGTTATTTTTATCTTACTCGAAAATAAAGACACAGTCTGTCGAAATCAAACCTTAATTGCAAATGATGAAAATGTAAAAAGAAAAAGAAAAAAAAGATAAAAGCATAAAAATTATAAAGAAGACAAAATAAATAAAGGTAAAAGATTGGGGGAGTCACCCGAGTCTGAGTGAGTCAAATCAAAAAATGCACGCGGGTGGGAACCGAATGTGCATGATTTGAGTGGCCGAGTTGACGTTTTTGCATGTGGAATCCAACTACATAACCATGCTTCAACCCTCATTTTGCCTTTGCTTTGCTTTCACCTTTGTCGCCTCATAGCTTAATTTTGGATAAAATGTAATATTAGTACCTACATTTTGATAAAATTTGAGATTTAATCTATGTGCTTTTAAAGTTAAAGATTCAATCTCTTTACTTTTTTAATTTAAAAATATTAATCCAATTATTATCATAGTTGATAATTTCGTTAAAATTTTTTAACTTAAAATTATGCCACTTTATATGAAGATAACTTAATCAATATGCAAAATTGACGAATTTTGACAGATAATACTTTTAATTTAATGATCGGGCTGAGATTTTTAAATTCAAAAAGTTAAACATCATTTTTAACTTTTCAAGTACATGGATTAAATCTCAAATTTTGTCAAACTATAGAGTTCATTTCTATCTTTTTAAGGAATTTAATTATTTATTTTTCGGATTTAAAATCTAGGGGTGATTATTAATACCATTAACCTTTTTTTATTAAAATCATATCAATTATCTTTTTTGTTTCATTACTATTAAGTGAGTTTTTTTATTTTAATATATCCTATCAAAAAATTTAACAATATTAATTAAACTTAAAATTTAAAATTTGAAAAAGAAAAACTAAATTTTTAAAAATAAAGTAACGAAACTAAATTACAAATATGCAAAGATATAAGGACTTTAAGAATATTTTAACTATACATCCATTAAATCATTATTCACTTTCTTTCATCACACCACATGCGCCTAATTGCGGCTACTAATTGTCATTATGTCTACACTAATTAATTAGTGAATATCTCAATCTTCGAATATTAGAGATGATATTGTTGAAAAAGATAGTCACGAATTTTAAACATAAACAATAAAATGGAAATGAAAAATACAAAAAAATTTAAAATTAATATGAAAAAACTTAAAATCGATAATTTTTTTTTAATATTCATATCTGCTTTTTTTTATATAATGCTTAGAACTACACATAGCCTCTCTTTAACCCTTAAATAGAAAGCTAGTATGCTTCAACGCACTTGAATTCATGTCTTCTTACACTATCAATAATATTAATGTCAATCGAACTAAATTTTAATAGACTTAAAATCGATAATTTAAAATTCCAAAAAAACTCAATTATTGGTTAATAAGTCACATCGAGATTACGTACATTGCTGATTAAGTATTCACAATAGCAAAACAAAATGTTCAACTTTAACATCCTTCATCTTAATCATGATTATCGAAGATTACAAAATCTTTCTAATTAATGAAATGCTTTTTTTTCATTATTATAGTGTTTGTGAAATAACATAAAAAAAAAAAATACACAACCAGTGTACATACTAACCTTTTTATTAATACTTTTATTAATTCCTTACAAACTAATGTGATTTAATCTTTTTTTTTACTTAAATATTAGGGTTAATTACCCCTAATGTTGTCTTACTAGGACTCGAATTTTAAATTCCTCTTTCAACTCTAAAATATTCTAATTAGATTATTGAAGTATGAATATTATGATAAATAAATTCTTATGTCAACCTAATCATTAATTTAGGTACTAAATAAACAAATATTTCATTTTGGTCAAGTTTTGCTATTTGTCCTTGTACTGCGAATATGCTGCGGATTTAATCCTTGAACTATTATTCGGTCATTTTTAATCCTGTGCTTTTTGAATTTGAAAATTCAATCATAATCGAACAATAGTCATTAAATCAACTTAGTTAAATTTTACTATTCCCGCTATATTATGCGGCAAATATATTATTACAAGTATGATATCATATTAACTTGTCATTTCACATACTACTTTAAAAAAATCACATCATTTTAGTTATTGAATTTAACAATTATCATTTAAATCATAATTAAAATTTCAAAATTCAAAAAGTATAATAACTAAAAATGATCAAATTGAATAAGAAAGACTAAACCCACAACTTACCCATAATATAAGACTAATAACATAACTTGACCAAATGAAATTAATTGCTATTGTTTGGTTTAAAACTAAAATTAAAAAATTAAAAAAAATATAAATAATGAAATTGAGCAAATAAAAAAATACAATGATTAAAATTGACCAGATTAGAGTATAAAAACTAAATCTATAACTTGAGAATAATAGTAGAATTTGACTTTTCATTTTAAATACAGGTCAATTTCTACTATTTATCCTTGTATTATTCGCAAATTGTAGATTTAGTTATTGTATTTGCAACATCAATAATTATTTCATCATTTTTAGTCTCTACACTTTTTAAATTTTGAAATTTCAATATTGATCAAGTGCGAGTTATTAAATTCATCAAGTTTTGATATTTTCAAAATTTTATGCGACAAACATATTATTATATATATAATGTTGTGTCAGTTTATTATTTCCACATATTACTCATAAAAAATCAGCTAATATATTCACCCATTATTATTTGCATCAAGATTAAAATTTTAAAATTCGAAGAGTATAAAGACTAAAAATGATCAAATTGAAAAATATGGACTAATGTATAATTTTACACATAGTAAATTTTAGGGTTTGGATACATAAGTTAATATAAATTAATGAATGCGAAAATTTTTAAGCCCCTCTAAAGAAATTGGAATTTCTCTTAACCCAACAAGTGGTTTCAGTGGAAAAGAGGATATTGTTCATTTTAGAGGTTTCGGGTTCGAGCGCATATGTGTGCAAGGTATGTGCGTTGTCAAAGAGTTAAGAAAGTATGAACAGATAATACCATGTAATCACACTAGTATATTTAAAAAAATTAGAATTTCTCTAAATGGTTTAATTTCTAAATCACAAGTCATCCCTAATAAGGAAATTAGGTAGAAAAATCTTGAGACAACGATTTTGGTGAAAAATAACATAATTATTGATGCGGTATCTTTTTCAAAATATTATTTTTATTAAAAGAATTTAGGAAAACACAGCAAAATAAAAAAAATTGAGTTAATGTAATGATATAATTACATATTGACCCTTTTCTAAAATTTAAAATTTAAAAATTATTTAAGACTGCGCGGTTTGCAAAATTAAAATTTTAGTCTCATGACACATGATTTTATCTTAAATGTAAATTAGGATTTACCTACTTAATTCTACAAGTGTAATTTAATTCGACTCTAAAGAACTGTTATTTTCCTACTCTTATATGATGTATAAGTTATGGATTTAACGTCTATACTCTAATTTGGTTGATTTTAATTTCTGCATATTTAAAATTTTGAAATTTCAATCTTAATTTAAAAATTAGTTGTGAACTTTGTCAAGTCAAATCCTATTATTAGCCCATATTATGTGTAAGTTGTAGGTTTAGTTCATATACTCTAATTTAATCATTTATAATATTTATATTTTTCGATTTTTAAAGTTTCAATCATCACTCGAATAAAAATCCTTAAATGCATCAACTAAAATGAAATATAATGCGCTTCAACGCATAAATAGAAGGATGATGCGCTTAAACACACTTAAACTCATATTTTTAGACAATAATATTTAAACCAATCGAGAAATTAATTATCGCATTTAAAACTTATATAATAAAAAATTATCACTCTTGAAAAAGGTACAAATAAATCCAAGAAAAAAAGTTGTCAGTTCATTGGTTAAAGCCATTAGACATACAGCCGCTAAAAAGAGATGAAAAATTGTCAAAAATAAAGGCCTCTCTCGAAGGAATATAAAAAAGCATGCGTGTAGTTTGATTCGCAGGTGCCGAAAGCAAACAAACAACAACAAAAAAGAACATGTTCTTTCCAAAAAAAAAAAAAAACATGTTCTTCAACGACAATCATTCGATTTATTGCAGGCATCAATCTTTGGTGTTTTATATATAATGTTTAATGTATTATTTTATTGTCTTAAATTTGTAACAAAATTATTTGTTAATTTATTAAAAATGTATTTAATCAGATTAAAGAATAATGAATTAAATTGGATTACATCAGTATAATATATAGTCGAGCTTAGAATATAATTTCAAATTTTATTCAAATTGGTTCATATTTATTAATGATTATTTTAAACCTATTTAAACGTATAACTTGATTTTTAACTAGCGTTATGTGTAAATTTAAAGCATTAAAAGGATTAAAAACTATTTTCTTTTTCTCCCTTAAATGTTTCTCTTTATGTATATAATTCTACTTAAAGATTTATCTATAAGGTTTTTAGAACAAGATTGATTGTTGAGCCAGTAAGAACATCAGCTTTTAATTTAATCATTTTAATTAAATGGATCATTTTTCTGGTTTAATTAAATAAATTATTAAAATATATATAATAGAGGAAACTAGTTTAATTGCTAGTTCAATTGATTCACGGGTCAATCGGTCCGATCATTTATTTCGTACTGATAGCTCATTCAATTTTTAGTCTAATTAATCTGATCGACAAGTCAATTCTATCGGGTTATGAAAATATTGCTTATCTTTTATTCTCGTTGATGCATTTATGTGGGAGGTTGAACAAGACTAAATCGGATTGTGTGGTTAAGGATATGCAAAACAATGATGCTTTATAAGGTGTCGGAGCTGAGTCTTCAGGATATCCTCCAATGCTTAAGACAATAATCGATGCAAAAGAGAGAAGAATACTAGAATATAATAAGCTTAATGAGCGAAGAGATCTTAACAGTAAAATCAGAGGCATAGCTAGGGGCAAGTAT
The DNA here is from genome assembly GCA_005610355.1 of Gossypioides kirkii. NCBI lineage: Eukaryota > Viridiplantae > Streptophyta > Magnoliopsida > Malvales > Malvaceae > Gossypioides > Gossypioides kirkii. The sequence continues at coordinate 40,497,862 of CP032248.1, forward strand.
GGGTCTTGGCCCCTTCTTGGCCAAATGGTAGAATTCTAATATACGACCCTCCCATAAGTAAAACATTAAATTTAAGTATTTTAAACCTTTAGTTAAATGGGAAAAAAAAAGTTTTGGCGGCTCTAAAAATTAAAAAAATTAATTGAAATATTTTTAACACAAGATTTTGAGCTTTGCCCTCTAACCCTAAAAAAAATATAATTTTATTTCGATCTCCATAAACAAAACTTTAAGCTTCGTCCCAATGCAGAATTGTATTCATTGGCATTTATAGGAGTCTCTAAAACTACATTGAACCGCCTAATGACCTACCCAAATCTAACTACTCATGCTCGAAACTGAATCACAAAACGAATGAAACCACGTGGCAAAACAAATGCCTAAATCTAATTATTCATTGGCGTTTGTGAGGGCTTGCGAATTGGAAATTCGATTGGTATGCAGCAATTGATAGCTGAGGTTGATGCTTTGTTGGTTGTTCACTTTCTAACACGACTGCTTAACAGGAGCGAATTTAAGAGCGGTTGATAGGGACTTCAGCTTCCTTAAAATAAAATTTTTTTATTTAAGTTTTTAAATTTTTTAAAAATTTTAAATTAATAAAAATATTTCATTTTACCTTCTAAAAATAATAAAATTTTAATTTAATCTTTTAAAATTTTTACTTTTATCATAAAAAAATTATAATTTAATTTTGACTTCTTAATTTTTTTTTTTTATGGCCTCAAGTGCTTAAGGAGAGTCATCTGTTTGGCTCTCTCATGATGACTGTTGGACTCTGATACATGAAGGATGGGTGATTGATGTGTGACATATTGTTCCGGAAGGCAATAGGTGTGAATATCATTTGACGAAATTTACTCAAAATTCTGAATTGGGTTCAAATTGAGCCTTTGTGTGAGTTGGGCTCCAAACGAGTTGAACCGCTCGCTGGCTTCGTCTTGCTAGAGCCACAATCGTGGGCTTTCATGGATTTGAACTTACCTCCATTTCTTTTGATATATAACCATATTCTTAAATGAATATTTTGATTTTTATTAAAGCTAAAAATCTCTATTGTAAATTAAAATTTTATTTGATTAAAATGAAATATAAATATTAGGAAAAGAAAATTTTAAAAGGTTTTTCTGCACTAAATACAAATTCATATTTGTAACTTTAAATATTTAATTGAATCTTTAAAAATTTAAATTATAAGCGTAATAATTCGATCCATTTGGTTACCTGGCTTTCAAATTAGGTCTTAATCGCTGGTTCAAACTTGTCATGAAACATACTTAAAATATATGTATTAAATTGTAAATATGTCTACATTTATTGCATGTATAGTTTGAATTTAACCCATTAAAAAAGTTGTAACAAATTTTAGAATGATTATTTTTTAACACGATAAACTTAAAATTGTCTATGCAATTGCCGAACATATATTTACAATTTGGTACATATGTTTTAATGTAGTCCACATTAAATATGAGCATGTAAATGCCCAAGCTAATGGTTACTCTAAAAGGCCCAAGGTTATTTGAACTAGATCACACTGATTGGTCAGATCGATTAGGTCGAGATTCGATCGGGATACTAGTTTGAAGAAGGGCATTAAATCGATTGGCTCGAAAATTGATATAGATTGATTAAATCAAGCAAAAAGTTAATTTAATCGTGCCGTTTATCTAGTTGACACTACAGGAAAACAGGTTTTTAGCGACGTTTTTTTGGGTCTATAAGCGCCGCTAAAACACAAAAACACCGCAAAAAATACCGCTAAAGATAACGTCTCTAAAAAGAGCGGTGTTTATGGGGAAAAATGCCGCTATAGAAAATGGTCTTTAGCGGCGCTTTTCCCGCAAACGCCACTAAAGAACATGGTCTTTAGAAGCGATTTTCCATAAACTTCGCAAAAGATCATGTTCTTTAGCGGCGCTTTCCCCACAAACGCTACTAAAAAACATGATCTTTAGCGGCGCTTTTCCCACAAACGCCGCTAAAATTAACAGAATTTAACAGCTCATTTTAATTCACATAGAACCCGAATTTTCAAAAAATTTTCCTGTAAATTCAAATCCAACCAATAACTTCAAATCTAAATGTAAATGATAAACATATGATTTGTGTAACATCCGTGTTTTTAAACCGAAGTTAGAACAGTATTAGGATTAAGTCAAGGACTAAATAGAAATTTAACCAAAATAAATTGTGAGTCATCATAGAGAATTATGGTGATTAGGAGGGGCGAAAGAGTAATTAGATGGAAAATATTTTTGGAGGTAATGATTGGGGTCAAAGTGTAAAGTTGGATGGCCTAGAGACTAACAGAGCAATTTTACCATTTTTTATTAAAGAGAGATATTTTAGTGGAGAAATCTAGAAAAGTGAAGAGAAAAGAAAAAGAAATAAAAGATAAAAATATCATCTTTTCTTATCATCATCAAGAAACGTCTCATGCATGGTCTTTTACCCAACTTTTCCTTTTATTTCATTTAAGTCCTTCCACCATTGTTAAACCCTACAAGCTTCAAAATCTTCCATTTTCTTTGAAATTTCTTTAAGAACGACATAGTAGAAAGCTAGTAGTCACTTTTATCTTCTTGTAAAGTTTACTTTGGAGTGTTAAAGAGCATAAAGTTTGAGTTAGAATTTGGGATTTCAAGAGCTAAGGTAAGTGATGATTAAATTTTCATGACATACATGTATATTTCCGTAAACTAGCATGTAGAATTATTGAATTTTAGTTTTTAGCTTATGTGTGTGATATATGTCTATATGAAATTGAAGAAAAAGGAAAGAAGGAAAAGGACCAATTTGAAGATAAGGGAAAGGAGAAGAGCAAGGAGTAAGAAGAGAAGAAATCATATATCTCATATCAACCTTTTGTGGTAAGTACTACAAGTATTAAAAAACTTAGAAACAATTAAATTAAAGTGTTTATAATTTTAATATATATGATTAATCATGATAAAAATGATATGTTTAATTATAAGTGTTGATTATGTGTGATTGAATGAAGCTTACTGCAAAGAAACATGAGAAAGGAAATATTATCATTAAAACAGTTTGGACGGTAATAGTGGACTAACTTTGGAAATTCACCAAAAATTTTATAAAAATATTTAAGGGTTTAATTAAATATGTAATTAAATATTATTGAGTGTAGTTTCATATGGAAGAAACGGTGATAGAAACGGAACTGTATATTCTAAGTTATGTTTGATTTTGTGTAACAAGGTCAGAGTGGATATGGGTTCCCCTGTTCTGACTTTGAAAAATCATAGAAAAATGTAGAAAAATTATTAGAGACTGAAATTTATATGGTTGAATCCTTAATGAGTCTACTTTCAAAAGAAATAGATGGGAACATCATTAGATCTCTGTACTAAAGGATAATTAATTTTTAGTAAAGAAAGGTCGAAACTGTCAGGCTGCAGAGAATGGGTAAATTTGAAGAATTTTCTGTACGAATTGGCTAAAATAAAAATTCTGAAATTATTATGGTAAAAATATATTTGAGTCTAGTTTCAGAAACATCAAGCGGATAATAATTTAGAATTCTGTAGCTCAAGATATAAATAATTTAGTGACTATGACTCAAGTGGATAGCTTTGAAAAATTAATGTGAAAATAAAGTAAGAGGTATATGATGTTAAATATGTGATAAAATGATGATATATATGAAATATACATGATGATGTGTTTGTGTTTAATGAAGGAGTAAAATATGTCAACTATAAGAAATGTTGTTATATGAGATTTTATGCCCATGTAGACAAGTTAGAACCATTGTGATATTAGTGGCATGCCATTAAGGAACACTAGCGCGCTCTCCGTTTAGCACTTTGTGTGCTCTCTGTTTGCACGTTTCGTGCTCTCCGTTATTAGCACTTCGTGTGCTCTCTGATTAGCACTTCGTGTGCTCAGTACTTTGTGTACTCTCTGTTTAACACTGTGTGTGCTCTCTGTTTAGTACTTCGGTACTCCCCATTTGTTCCGTTTATCCGATAGGTTCTATAGAAGTCTACTATGAGCCAAGTGAATAAATAAGCTAAGTGAGCTATGATTAAGAAAGCTAAGATGGCTTAATTATGAAAAGCGAAAGAATGTGCAAAGTATGATATTGAGGTAAGTGAAATGATGAATACATGAAAGATAAGTACTATATGTGTATATGTAATTAAATTTTGATAATTAAGTGAACTAATGTGGCTAAAATGACTAAATTGTGAAAAAGGGATGAAAATGTAAAATCTACTATTGAGGTAAGTTGGAATATGAGAATGAATTTGTGTTATGGTGGCATTAAGGTAAGTTAAATGTTACATGCAAGAAAGGTTAGAAATTTTATACGCATGAGTATTTAAATGTTTGATAAAATTAAGCAATAAATAAATAATAATCTATTATGCTTGTAGTGCTTACGAAGCCTTCACCGGCTTAACGCGTTTATTTTAACACGTAGGTACAAATAGCTACGAGAAGTTAAAGCCAAGCTAGGGGACCTCTCATCATATCACTCTTGGAAGATTTCAAGCTTAGGTACTTTATTTTGAAGTAAAATGGCATGTACAAATGGTACTACTTGGTGTTCTTAATGAATGGGTTTCAAATGTTGTTTATGAAACTTTATATATATATATTGGAAGAAAATTTTTATTGTACTCGTTTTTAACTCTCTGGCACTGTATGTAATACTCTTATACCGGATTTAAACGTATGAACTGGGTTTAAGGGTGTTACAATTTAAATTAATAAATAAATAAATAATATATTCAAAACTAGTATTGTGTATATTATTCTCACAATAAGAAAAAACAAGACTCTAAGATGGCGAATTCTGCGATTGATTCTACTGAAATATTTTCATCATATTTTGAAGCTGTAGCTACAGTTCGTCATACTTTCTTGTTGCCTATGCTTCCTTCGCTTCTCTCGTTGCTGCCTCCGCTTCCCTTGCTGTTGCCTCCGCTTTAAGTTGTAGCTAGAGTTCATCATATTTTCTTTGAACCTCTGCTGCCTCCTCTTTAAGTTGAGCATTTTGCTTAACTGTGCTCGCTTGCATATGAGCCATTTGATCTCTTAACCTCTGAACTTTAGTTTGATCCTGACTCCACAAAGGTATGTATCTCTGTGAGCTGGATCCAAAATATCGGGATGGACTAATAAAAGATCCTTGAAATCGAACCCGACCATACCTTTGAGGACCCAAAACTTCAATAATAACTCGGTTATCAATATCTTCTAGATTAACCGAACTATCATTTGAAACCATCGTTTCATACTCCGCCTTCTTATTCTTTAATTTATCTTAATAAGTCAATCAATGAGTTAGAAACGAAATATATAATTAAACCATTATAATTAAACATGATAAATATTTAAAATAATTCAAATTTGATTAAGTAATTATACCATAATTTCTGCGGCTTCAGAAGTAATAGGAGATCTATCTTTCTTTCTATGTGTAATGTCAAAAAGCTGAAGCGTCCAACTTTTTGACCAGAAGACTGTTCCTACATTATAGTAGGAAAAATATTAATTAGTATAAAGTAATTAATATTTGACACAATTAATAAATTCAAAATACCTCATCAGCAGCTACACAAGCAAAACTTCTCGACCCAGCTGTGTGCGTGAATTTTTGTTTTTGCCTACTTGTAGTTCCAACACGCTCACGATCCTACATTAATTATTATTACGTATATAATAAACACTATAAACCTAAATAATTATAAGAGTTTAGTAGTACATAATACCTCTCCTTTCTTTGAGCTCCAAAATCTAACTTGTTCTTCACATTGGTACCTTAGCATTCTCGACGAAACATGTCGCAATTTATCTTCGAGGCTTATATTATTCTTAAAATAATCTTTAGTTTTAGTACTCTTATGGTCTCTCCATTTCTTTTCTAAATTCCCTTGGGGTACAAAATCCCTTCAAATTAAAAATGAAAAAAAATCAATTGAGTCTATGCACTAAACTCTCATCGATTAAGCTTTCGTCAATAAAAGAATCAATTAAATTATCCCGTTAATTATTTTCGTCTTTGATCAACAATTAAAATTAATTAACGAATTAATCAAATAATGACACATAACACATTTCAAAACTTCGGATTTTGTTTTCATTTTGTCATATAAATTATTGAGAATGAAATGTCATGCCTTTGAGGGCACTTGAGTCAATTGGAAAACAATATTAAAAAAAACAACTTTGAATTATCAATAAAGGACAAATTGGGTACTTTAATTTGTTAGAATTTGGTCTTTATATTTTATGAGAAATCGAGAAGTTAAATCTAACTAGTAACATTGTTAAATTGTTGATACGAGAATCGACGGTTCAACAATTTGTATGTAAGAGATTAGTAAGAATCAATAATTTAACGATTTATAGAATAAATTAGAAAAAAGAAATTGATAGATCAAGTTTACGTGTTTATCAACAACTGTATTAACTTTTTAATTTTGAGCTAATTTTTTTTAGACAGAGCCAAATTCAAGTATCAAAATATACATAGTTTTAGAGATTTGACAAAATACAAGAGTCAAATATGTTGTTTTCCCTACTTAATATTTAATGCAAAATTATCTTAAAATAAAAAAATTAAGATGATATCGAAATAATAATTAAAAAATATATATTTTTGTCAGTACAAGAGGACGTGGGTTCGAATGCGTTGAAGCGTATTATCCTCTTATTTATGGGTTGGGGAGGGGTTATAGGTGGTAGTTATAAATATTATGTCAAAAAAACAAATATAATCAGAACTATAACAAAATTGTTAAAAAATAAAAATTGAGTGATTGAAATGAATTTTTAATTAAAATTTTGGGACAAATAATAGAAATTACCCAAAAAGTATTAACGCAAATCCAAATATTGAAATATAATCTAAAAATTAAATATGCAATTTAATCCAATTGGACCATCCTAGAAGTATCATATTTTTGGAAAACTGCAGAGTGGAAGTACATTCATGTTTCGTCATTTGTCATTATTGTTATCGAAATAGTTGTTTAAGGGTCATTTCCAGGTAATATTAAAAGTATCTTATACTAATCATTAACAATACTTATACCAATCGAACTATAAAACTCAATCGAACAATCACCCATCTTTTAAATTTTACAAAACTGTCATTAACAATATCGAGTTGTTATAAAATGATCACTTACCCATTAAGCATCTTTAATAGGATAACGTTTATCTTACGTGATATGTTAAATATGACACATATTATTTATGTATGCAATATATAAACATAAAATGATGTTATAACAATAATTGTGTTAATAATTTACAAGAATCAAATCAAGTCAAATTTTAATGTATAAAAATGTACAAAATCAAAGTTTATGTATACTGCACATTAAACCATAGTTCATGTATAATTTTAGTATTTATCCCTAATTTAATTTAAGATATATTAAAACACTGCTAATGCTCTGACCTTCAGCGTGCTTTCCCAAAAACGCCGTTAATGCTGTGACCTTTAGCGTCACTTCTCCAAAAACGCCGCTAATTCTTTGACCTTCAACGGCGCTTTCCCAAAAACACCGTTAATGCTCTGACTTTTAGCGCCGCTTCTCCAAAAAAGCCGCTAATGCTCTGACCTTTAGCAGCGCTTCTCCAAAAACATCGCTAGTGCTTTGACTTTTAGCGACGCTACCAAAAAAAATCACTAATGCTCTAAACTTTAGCGACGCTTCTCCAAAAATGCCGTTAATGCTCTGACCTTTAGCGGCATTTTTTCTATAAACGTCGTTATTGCTCTACCTTTTGTGGTGTTTATGAAAAAATGCTGCTATTGTTTTACCTTTTGCGGCGTTTTCTTTCCAGAGACCACTAAAAGTGCCGCTAATAACCTGTTTTACTGTAGTGTGAACCAAATATTTAATATGTTTTATTTTATTATGAATTTGTAATGATTTATTTAATCAAATTGTACAAACGATTGATCCCATCAAATCAATTGAACAATGCAAATCGATTGCCTAATTGATTCGATCATAAATTCAATTCTGAAAATCTTGACCTATACTTTGAGAGTTCAATTAGAGTATTTTGAAATTATCGACCAACTTAAACTTTTGATAATAGTTTTAGAATGTGAAATTAACTCAAACCCTTATTCTCTAAGCTAAAGTCCTTTGGATGCATTTACATGTTATTAATGTAAAAATAATGGTGATAATAAGATTAAATATTATATCAATACTATAACATGAAATAATTAAAAAAAAATTGAACGCAACACACAGAAAATAAAAATCAATCCAATAACACAAGCAATTACAGAAAAAATTGCAAAATTTCAATCCTAAAAACATAATTTAAATTTTTTTCAAAATCCTCCACTTTGATCATCTTCAACAACACTTTGAGGATTGCCATTATTCCCTTTTGTAGTTTTAGCTTCCATCAGCCTCCACATATACCAAGACCCAACCGATCTATAAGGCCGCCATTTCTCACAAATCTCTTCCATTTGCAATGGTTTAGGCAAATCCTTTAACCCATACAAACATTGCACCCCTTTCCTTACACCAAGGTCACCGACCGGCAAAACATCAGGCCTGTGCAACGAGAATATCATGAACATGTGGACTGACCAAGGGCCGATCCCTTTCACCGACGTCAACATTCGGAACAACGTTTCATCGTCCGCCGTGATAATCAAAGTGTCCGACAAAAACCCAGTCGAGAACTTATCGGAAAGGTCGTGGAGGTAGCTTGCTTTGCGAGCGGAGACGCCGGTTTCTCGGAGCTTTTGTGGGGTGAGAGAAAGGACCCTGTTCGGAACGACGTCCGAATGGGTTCCGCATAGGGAGACAAAGCGGGTGTAGATTGAATTGGCCGCTTTGGTAGCGAGTTGTTGGAAGATTATGGATTTGGTGAGAGAGAGGAAGGGGGAGTTACAAGGGGAGAGATTTGGTGGGGGATGGGCTGAAATGAGGGCGGCGAGAAGAGGATCGGATGAGCGGAGGTGGTTAAGAGCGGCGTCGATTTCGGGTTTCGCTGATAGAGATTTGGGGATTTTGATGAGGGGAGGGTGAGGGGATTTGGTTGGGTCGTTGTCGACGGCAGTTGCAGTAGTGGTGGTGGTGAGTTTTCGGATTTTGCGGGATTGGAATGGGATTTTGGAGGACGGTGTGGGGTTTTCACGGAGCTTTTTTACGGTGGTTCTAGTGGTGATCGCGGTGGTTTGTGGCGGAGGATGGTTCATGGTTGAAAATTGTTAGCGTTTGGGTTTTTGGTGACAAAAGATTGCTGAACTATGGGTGGGTTAGGTTTTCATAGTCTTGGGTTCTTGCACATCAAGTAATTAATATTCTTTATTGAAAAAGTCCAAAACTTGAAAACAAAAAATAAAATAAAATAAACTGTTAATACATTGATAATATATTTTTTATTCTCTAAACAGAATTAAAAAATTATTATTTATTTTTTAAGGGTCTTTTTATTAATTTTTTTATCCCGTGCAATACATAAATTAAATTATATGTATCAACTTTAATATTTTAAATTTATTTATTAAAAATTTATTATAAAATTTAACATAATTTAATTATAAATTCTGATTATAGATATCAATACACGGATTGATAGATTATTTTCTTTGTTTGTTTTAAACAATTCAAATATTAAAAAAAATTAACATACATTTGTCACATGAATTCAATCAACAAAAGAATTGATGATTGAGAGACAATATCTGCCTACAAAAATTTAAAAATTGTGGGGTTTTGTTTAGAGTTGCTTATTCCAAGGTTGAGCAAACCCAACTTCACATTCCTTCGAGTTTATCCTTTAGCATTCTTTTGGTAATTAGACTCCCTCCGCCATAATATTCACAATAATTGTGTTCATGATCAAGTTTTTGGGTAACACTTTAGATTTAAAAAATAGATTTAGAAAAAAAGTAAAATTCAATTTTTAAATGGATCGGATTTTGGATAAAAAAATTTTATCGTTGTTTTGTTATTATTTCATTATTATATTATTATCATTTTATTGTTGTTATTTAGATATTTTATAATTTTTATTTTATTGTTAATTTTATCACTATTTTAGAGGTATTTATTTGTTAAATTGTAACTATTTTAGTATTATTTAAGTATAAATAAATTTTTTAAATTTATTTTTAATTTGTTGAAAAATATTTATTTTAATATTTTTAGTGCATTTGATTTATTATATTTTTAAAATTTATTTTTATATACAAAATAATCTAAAAAAATTTAATACGGGCTCAAATTTAATATTTTTAATTTGGCTCAGACTTACATGAAATGTTTTCAAATTGAACCGACTGATAAACTTTAAAAAAAATAGACGAATCAAATAATCTTAAATTAAATAAATGGATTAAATCTCAAATATCAATATTGTAGAGGTATTAGAACCATAATTAGACAAACTTAAGAAAGGTGAAAGTACTATAAAAGTTTCTGTATTAGGAGATGGATTGTACTGTCCTCTTTAATAAAAAATAGATAAATTAATTATTATATATTAAATTAAATTATAAATTGGTTCTCCTGCTATAAAAATCATCTATTTCTATTGTACATGTGATATGTCATATATCATTATTTGATTATTTCATCTACCATGATAATTTTTAACAGTACAAATAGATACACTTTTTAACCAAAAAAAAAAAAACCCATATGCTATTTGTACTAATAGAAATTAATTTACTAATTTTAATAAAAAATAAAATATAATCTAATTCTTAATAAAAAATTATGTTATATTAAAAAAAAAAAAAAGGTTGTTTTTGCAAATGCATAATGGGGTTTCCCAAGGTGTGCATTAGAAGCCATATTGACGGTCAAGATTTCAAGAATATGACCATATCAGTACCTGTATCGGTTTTGGAAAAGTCCAAACCGGCAAAACCCCAAAAGGTCCCTAAAACGACAAATTGCATTACTATGTGTTCTGAACCCAACAGTGTCCTTCCGGCTCAGAACAATCACACATTGTTAAACTCAAAGCAATTGGTTGATCAGATTTTTTATCAGCCAGAAGAATCAATTTGTAATAATTCTTATGACAATGAAATGAATTTGCAAAGATAACCAACATGGGTCTAATTTTGTTTTTAGCCCCTATATTATACTCAAAATTTAAATTTAGTTCATCTTTTTAGAATTTCCTACTGATAACACCGTTAATTAGATTATTTTACACGATATTTGATCACATAGAGTCAATCAACACTATTTAATCAATAATAAATTTACATCTACTTGAAGCTTTAAAAAATCATATGTCATCACTTATGAAAGCAAGGGCGAAGCCAGAAGTTCAGTATTGAGAGGTCGGAATAAAAAATGAATATAATTAAAAGGGATTAAAATTACTATTACTCCATTTAACCAAAGGGCTCAAACCCCTTGTCGGCCCCCCTGATGCAAAATTACATTTGGTAATAAAAGTATCAGAATGTAAGATTATAAAGTGTAATGGTGGGTATGTTTCATTATCTTGCTATTTTTAAGGCAATGCTTAAAATTATTCATATAATATTTTTCCAACTCATAAAATGTATCTTCTTATATTGATAATAATATTCATGTGAATCAAACTAAGATTTAATTGGTTATATAAAAAATGGTTTTAATGTTAAGATTTGTTTCTCAAATTAGAACTAAATTTTATTTGAAAAAATGCAAAAACTGATTAAAATAAAAAAAAAATTAAAGATTAAATTTATCCAAGATTTCAGAAAATTACATGTAACTTTGACCAAACACACCATAATGATACGGGATATAACATGGTAAAAGCAAAAGACGAAATTAAAATAAATTAAAGTTAAAGAATTAAATCTTAAACTTTTGCATAACAGAAAGGACTAAAACCAAAACTCTTGTTTTTAAACTTTTTCTTTCAGTTGTGAAATTCAGAGAAATAAAAAAGAACCAACAAGTAAGAAGAAGCAGCTTCATATTACAGAGTCGCAGGTAAAGAAAACTTCAGTTCCATTTCACATGAAAAAAAAAAGTACTTTTTTTTTGCATATGTAAGTTAGCTACAAATTGTATATATATCTATTACATTACATCAGGGAAATCAGTAATCAAATCCAACGGTCCTCAACATTTCATCATCCTCATCATCATGATCATCATATTCAAATGAAAGGAAAAAGAGATTAAAGTTAAAAGGGAGAAGAAAAAAAAGAGAAAAAAAAAGCAACTAAGAACATAGAATTATCCCGTTCTTACTCCATCTATGGAAGACAAAACAAGTGATACAAACTAAAAAGGGAACAGTGATTTGCAGGCACCGCCATGGTCTTCACGTTCAATGGCGTTTTGGGTTGGTGGTGGTGGTTTTTTGTTTATCTGGTGAAGTCGTGAATAAGGCTTGTTGGTCTATCGGTAACGTTGAGTCTCCAAGAAAGGTAAGGATCGCCGTCTTCGATGAACTTGATTTCATTCACCGGCGACGAATAACATTGCATTGAACCCCATGAACTGTTGTTGTAGCCATGGTATTGTTGTTGTTCCGCCATTGATGAAGCATTAGCATTTGCAGCTGAAGCTCTTCTTTCTTCCTTTTTGAATCGAATCCCACAAGCATTACAAAGCGACTGCCGAAACATTTAAAATCTAAATCAATAAAGACAACATAATATATGTATACGTATATAGATATAGATATAGATATAGATATAGATATATACCTTTGGACCTCTTGGACCGTTCCTCCAAAGCGGTGTTGAAGTAGTGTCACAGTTGGCACAACGACGAGCCAAAAGAGGATCGTTGCCTGAACTATTACTATTATCATTATTACGGCCAGCTTTCGTCGTGTTCTTGTTTCGCACCAAGTCCCAGCACAAGTTCGACATGCAAGAACCGCCGCCGCCGCCGGAGCGGCTTTCACGGCGTGAAGAACGCTTATAACCGTCGTCTTCAACGAGACGAGTCGAAGGTGTTCCTAAAGACAAAGTACAATCAACAGACGAAGAGGAAGAAGCGAAAGGGTGCATCATATCCGTTTCATCGTAACATGTCTGGTTCGCCGCCATTGAAAACATCATCGAGAACGAGTTGTTTTGGCCATGGAACAAGCCACCGCATGAACAAGGTCCACCCACCATGTTCCCTTGTGAGCTACTGCTACACCTATGCATCATTTCACTACTAAAATGGGGTTGAAGGGGGCAATGGTATGAGCCAAATGGAGTATAAACTGAGAGACGCGAAGTGCAATAATATAGTCTTTGAATGAAGAAACTTTTAAGAGAGAGAGAGAGGGGATATTGTTTGGTAGCTTCAAGAGCTAATAAAAATAGAGAAAAAAACCAGTCAGCAAACTGCAGTCCACGTTGTCGTGAAATGGAAATGGAGTGATGATGTATTGAAGTATATATAGCAATGAGGGAAAATAAAGGTGATGGACAGAGATGGACCCATGTTGCATGTTAGACCCAGATAGAAAAATTAAAAAAAAAAAAAACTTCGAAAAATTACTCGTACCAATGTTGGGTGAAGTGGTAAGTAATTAAATTTTTTTAGAAAATATTAAATTTAAGTTTAAATAATTTTATTTTTGTGAGTTTAAATAGTTTCAGCATATATTATTTTATTTATGAATTAAAAAAGGATTATGAGTAGTTGTAAATATTGTGTCAAAAAATATAATTTATTTTTGCTATTAAAATTTAGAGTAACTAATAAAATAACAATATAACTATACGTGACATGTCATGTGTATTTTAAATTACGATATAAAAAATAGTTTTTAATTGTAAAAATAAATAAATTAATTAAAGAATAATCAAATTACTTTCTTTTATCTTACGTACTAATTTATCAATTTTTTAGTAAATGAGAAAATTAGAGGATGAAAAAGAAAATAAGAAGTCAGGCAGTCGGTCACTATCAATGTGGAGAAATAATGCTTTCTATTTGAAAAACTTTTCAAGTCTTGGTATGTGAAGCGTTTGTTTATTAAATAAATAGTTTAATATTAATTTTGTTCCCTTTGTTGTTTTCAAAATTGGGATTGAGTCCTTATGTTTTAATTTAGCATTAATTCATTTATTTGTATTATATCATTAATTAATTCAAATGGATAATAGAGCATTTTAATCAAAAGAGTAACCAATGTTAATTATTTAAGCTAATTAATGATATTATAAAATTATAGTACCAATTTATATAAAATTAAAATATAGAAATTAGATCTCAAATTTGAGCATAGTAAAAGTATCAAACCATACTCTAACCAAAAAAGAAAATGATCGTAGACAATTATTAGCACAAATGTTTGCAATTTGATACATATATTTCAACTACTCTTTTACATCATATCTAAATTGACATTTACCAAATAAATTGATTGCAAGGCTTAGATTAATACAATCTGATACTTTAATAACTCAATTCTAATATTTTTAAATTTAAGGACCAACTAAAAAATTAAATAATAGTTTCGAGATGTTTGATGGAATTTCACCTATTTGTCACTAAGATATGCCAATTTTCTCACTTAAAGACCTAAAGTTTGTTTGGTCAAAAGTAAGACTCAAACTATAAATCTCATTATACTTAAAAAATAAATATGATATCCAATAAAAACATACCACATGTCACATCTTTATTAGTTGGTATCGTATTTTGGAGTAAAATTAAAATAAACCGAGTTCAAGTACTATTTTTGATTTTTTAAGCTAAACCAATATGAATTTATGAATATTTGTATCATTTAATAAATGTTAAAGTTTGTCATAGGTCACTGAACTCTTTTCAAATTTAAAATTAAGTCCCCGTACTTTTATTTTTAAGAGTTTAGTCAAATTTTTTAGATTTTAAAATACAAGTTAAATTGTTAACCGTGTTAGGATTTTTTTGATAAAATTAAATTCATTACAATGTCAACTTTTTAGTTGTATTACTACCAAGTGAGTTTTTTTATTTTAAAGTGTCACACCAATAAAATTAATAAAAAATTACAGTGTTAACAATTAAAGGTAAATTTTAAAATCCGAAAAACGAATGGACTAAATTTTTAAAAATAAAAATATAGATTAAATTTCAATTTTGATAAGAGTATAAAGACTTATGGCAATTTCAACCTTTAATAAATGAAAGAATTTAAAATAAATAAATAAATAAAAAGTAGAGGAGGGGGAGGGGGCGCTGGTAACAAAGCAAAGGGATTAGTCATTGAGTAGTCAAAAGAGGCCACGTGACTATAGGGAACAGTCTTCCATGGATCTGCCTTCTCCGATCACGAGGCTCCTCCCACCCTCCAACCCATTACATGTAATACCTCTGTCCGTAACCGTATCTCTGCTCTGTCACTGCCACTCTCCCAAGCTAAATGGAATAGTTCCCTCCCCACGCTCTCTTCCCGCGTCTTTCCTCCACGCTCCCATCACCATTTCCGATTGCCATGGTTGGTAAAGGTTGACGTCTTAAGTTTCTGAGTATCTATATTCGATTTAGATTATTCGCAATTACTATGTGTGGTCACCAATCTTAATAAGGGTAATGGTAAAATGTAATTGAAAATTTTATTATTAAGCCCTTTAACTTTTTATATTTTTTAAATAAACCCTTAAATTTTTAAAATTTTCAAGCCCTACAAAAGTTATATTCTTATTAATTAAATCCTCTGGAGTTTTAAAAAATTAGGCCCTCAAAATTTTTAAAATTCTAATTGTGCACTACAAAAGTTTTAAATTTTTTAATTAAATCCCTTGGAGTTTTCAAAAATTTCACTAATCCTCTCAACAATTTTTAAAATTTTAATTAGGCCTCTCAAAAATTTTAAAAAAACTGTAGTTTTTTATTATATTTCGATTATTTATTTATTTGAGTTTTGCTCACCACTAACCCTAAACTTACTTGTGAAATCTAAAAATTATACTAACAATGTACCAAATATTATTATTTATATATTTAATTTATTTTTATACCATATGGTGTTTTATTTATTATTTGTATCCTTCCACTTCCGGAAAGGTATATTCAATTTTCAGGTTGTCATATGGTCCCCAACTCCGAACATATACAAACACAAGAATGTGATGTATCAAATTGTTTGAATTTTAAATTGTTAGGTATAGGAAACATTTACAGAATAAGGTAAAAATTATGACAATGTATAGACAACCTTGATCTGGATTCTATGTAAATACACATATTTCCTAATTCCCAAAAGAATATTGATTAATTAATTGTAATTAAACTTTTGAGTTTTCAATTTATATTTTAGTTGATTGAGTCTTAGTTCGATTGGCATATGAGCATTGTTATCAATGCAGGAGGACATGAGTTCGAGTATGCTGAAGCGCATTATCTTCTTATTCATGGGTTGGGAGGAGTTATGAGTAGTTTTAAACATTATATGTTAAAATTTGTATTTAATTTTTAATATATATTTTTTGAACTTTTAAATTTTAGTTATTCTATTTTTACTTTTAGGAGGATAATCTCTTTTTGTTTGATTTATAAATTAAAACCCGATTGGTAAAATTGTTAATGAATTTTCAATAATTTTGATAAGTGTTATTTTAATATTCAAAGTTTTGGTTTAAAAAATTAAAATTTAATCAATAATTTATGTTCAAATTTAACGGGAATTAATCAACCGTGTTACCAACATATTTTTGCTTCCACTTGGATTCGATAACTCAAGTTCCAATTTCATATTGTCAATCAGAGTTTAGATTTGTTTTAGTCAATTAGTTAATCAGAGTTTATCGAAATTATTATAACTTAAAAACGACGAACGATTAAAATTAAAATGTCTAATTGTTGTTTTAGTCATTTATTTTGTTCAAATTTGTGATTGAATTGATATTTTGTAATTTATCATAAACTTGAACAAAATAATGACTTTTTAAAAATATCGAGATAAAATCAAGTAAATGGTAAGGTTCAGGCTTTGAGAATGTTGAGATGTGTGTAACCCACTTGTTCGTGTCTCATGTCCAATTTGATATTGATCTAAATCTCAAGATATACTAGTATTGTTTAGATTTATTTTGGTCTAATTCTAAATACATTCCTGTTTTTATTTCATTTATGCATTGTAATTATTTCATTTATCAGGGATGAAGCTAGAAATTTCGTTTAGGGGACCAAGATAAAATCATAAGATTTTGGACGGGTCAAAGCTAAAAAAAAGTGTTAGAAAAGCTTAGATTAAGTTATTAACTTTAAGTGCCGAGGACCAAATATTATCTTTGAGCATAATGGAGGGATCCAATTCAAAATTAACCATTTAAAAAACTACGGTAGAGAAAAGAATCGGATCGTCTAGAGATTGGTGAAGGGGGCCTTAATTCGACAAACGGGAAGACCACCGCTTTTCAAAAGATACTCTCTCTATTCCCACTTTGTCAGCCGAGAAAAACCAAAAAATCTGCGATTAGCCCAAGACACCAAGCGTCGCATCTTTTTTTCTTTTTGTCGCCACTTTCTAATCATTTTTCCGCCACGCGCGACCCATGATTTCGTGGGAGCTTGCTGCGTTGATGTTTATAATATGCACGTGAAATACACGCGGCGAGGAGAAGAGTGGGGATCAATCAGATCAAGAATATCTGTTTATAAATGTTTTATTTTAATGGAAACTCTGGGATTTGCTTAATCATAATTCATATCCACAACCCCACACAGATTAATGATTTTTAGGGTTTTTTAAGATACGCATTTATGTTTTTACATGCTGAAATTAATCATGATGTTATGTGGCTCTCCTTTGGATTTCGTGGGCTCCACTTTTCTCAATTAATCAAAGTATATCTATTTTATGATATTCACTATTATCGACTCGTTATTCGATTATCGGATTGAAACTTGACACGTATTTTATATTATTAAGAGTTTGAGTTCGCACGTAAGGTATTTGTACCCTTTTAGGGGACCAAATATGTAATTTCGTACCACTTTGTAGAAGAATTCACACTTAAAAAATACATGTTAATCTTATAATAAAGTACATGTCAGCATGTATGGAGACTCACTTAAGATATCACATCTATGAACAATAACTGTATCATAAAAATACATAACTTAACCTTTTTGAAGGACACACTCTATAATACTCAACGCTATTGATATGAGTTAATAACTTAATAGTAGTAAATTAATTAAAAATTTTATGATAAGTATTTATTTATTTTGGGTATATACAATAAGTATTTATTAAAAAATAGTGTTCTTTAATATAACATTTTTAAGGTTGAGGGTTTTAGTTACTATTTTTTAATAGGATATAGTAATTACAAATTATTTTTTAATATGTGAATATTTAGAGTACATTATATTTTGGACAATATTTAAGAAGGGTTGGTGTAACTTTTTACCATTGAATTTGATAATTAAGTTTATGTGTAATAATATAAAATATTGATATTGTGTAATTTTCATCACTTAAAAAATATATATATATATATAATATGTGTGTTAAAGTGACAAAATCTTAAAATGTTATGTCATGGTACATTATCAGAATTCAAATTCAAGGTCCGAATTAAAAATTTTGGCAAGTTAAATGTAATTGTACTTATAAAGTTTAGGGGCCATGAATCACATTAATTGTCTATGAGTCAAAAGCATTGTTGGCAAATACTGAGGTCCAATGACTTTGATGCCATAGGTTCGACTCTCATTTTGTGTAAATCATATATAAGTTGTATCTAAATTAATTTTAACTTAAATTTTCTCATATGCAAATCTTATTCATAATTATTTGAGTAATTTAATTGCTCTATGTAATATTTGATCTTATAATTGTAATTCTACTTTTAAAATTGAAAAAAAAAATACATTCTTAAAGAGTTCCTATAATTAATTGTTTAATGAATTCTCAAGATAACTGGCAAAAAAAAAAAATCAAGTCTCAAGATGTGAATTTAAAAATTTGCATGTGATTTATGTTTGATGTATTGGTAATGTATATGTTATTGTTAGCGAATTAGATAATAATATAATATTAATATATTTTATGTGATTTTATATTTATAATATGTTATTATCTAATTTACTAGAAAATATAGAATTATATCTATACTTATTATCGTCATCATAATTTAATTAAAAATTACCAAAATTTTAAAACAGAAGTAAATATGTTAAAACGGTCATATATGTAATTTAGCTTATTTTAAAAATAAAATAAAAATCTCTCTTCTAACAATTTGAACTTAAATACTCAAAGCTTTCAAAATTTCAACCATACCAACACAATCAAAATGTAATTAACCAAATCATTTAATTTTTATTATTTTGTCCATGATTATTATTTAAAATTATCCTTGCTTGAATATTTATATTATATATATATATCATTTTGCCATTGCATGCCAATTGCCCTGCATGCAAATACGTTAAACAAGGAAAATACTTATTCAGCCTTACTTTACAAACGGGTTTATTTATTAATATTTGTTTTATTATACGTTGATAATATCAGTATGAATGATCGTAAAGTAATAAAAAAGAAAAATAAAAACACGCAAATTTTATGTGAAAAAATCTTATCAAGAAAAACCATGAATAGAGGAGGACAAATTCACTAATGTTGAAAAAGAACAATATAAGAGGTTTTCGATTGCGCGCATTTTAAAAATTAAACAATCCTGTTATAATCAATGTTTAGTAGAAGAAGTATAATTTTTCGCCCTCACAAATCCTTTATTTTACCTCTTTAACAAGTGAATTATCTCGAACTTTTCAGATCGGATCCAACGAGATTCAAATCACACAATTCTAACAATATTAAAACAACAAAAGGTAATTTTAAAGATTTAGATATTTTGATTAAATATTTTAAAATAAATTGATAATCGAAACATTTAAATTATCAATGTGTTTGGAACAGTACCACATAATGTTAACATTCCTCAAAAGCAACGAGAATACAACTGGAATGTCTCTTGGGAGACTGGGAATTTTCTTTCCCTTTTTGTTTTTTGTTAATATTTAATTTCTTAAATGAAATTAAAAAGAAAAAAAAGTGGAGGAAGTTGGGGAGTATTGGTCTAGTGATTTTGTTGTTGAATCGATGTTTCTTTTAAAAGTAATAATTTAAATTTCTAGTGGAAACGAAAAAAGAAGCAAGGTTGGAGACCCAAATAAAAAGTGATAATACTAAAGTTAGATTTTGCTATTTAGTCCCTATACTATGAATGACTTGCATATTTAGTCCTTATAACTTAATGTGGTCAATTCTAATTTTTGTATTTTTGGATTTCGAAATTTCAATATTCACCTAAGCTGTAGTAGTTAAATTATATTGCTTTCAAAATGTTTTACGGTAAATATATTATTATTACGTGTAATTCCATATCAACTTACTATATATACATAAGACTCAGAAAAAAATAAAGTTATTTAAATCAATAGATTTAGTTAGGGGTGTTCAAATTTCGGCTAAAACAGAATTAACCGACTAAACCTATCTAATTTAGTCACAGGTCGGTTAATGATTTTTTGGAAGTTCAGTTATCGGTTAATTCAGTTCAAAATCGGGTAATTAATTAAATTAATCAAATTTAATAATTAATAATACAAATTATATATGGTTTTAATTCGGTTAATTTGGTCAAATGAATATTATAAATTTATTTAATTTTGATATGTTTTATATTTGTTTTAACAAAAAAACAAAAATATATAAATTTCAGTTAATTTGATTAATCGAAATATTTCGGTTCGGTTACTTTTTTTGAAAAAAATCTTTGATTCGATTAACGATTAAAAGATTAAAAAATTTGATTAATTCGATTCATATTAGTTTGATTAACTGTTTGAATACCCCTAAATTTAGTGGATACTATTTTAATTAAGTTTAAATTTTCAAAAATTGTAAGAATTAAAAATGATCAAAAAGAAAATATTAAATTCACATCTTATTCCTAATACGAAATGAATAACAAAATTCAATATAACAGAATGAACTGTTACTGTTTGTGTTAAAATTGAAATTTAAAAATAGGGACTAAATCGATAGTGAACGCATAACATATGGACTAGTAGCAAAATTTGAACTAATAAGTCGGCCTATGAAAGATAAGTTGTCAGTATTATGACATCTACGGAACACTGTAACCTCCAATTGTCTCCCAACGACTATAGACCCCCTAAAGCAATTAAACCATATTTTAATTTTAGCCCTTCCTTTATTAAATTTAAATTTAAGATTTATATAAAATAGGGTTAATTTCACTAAACGTCCCTAAACTATCATCCACATTCTAAACGTTCAAAGTAATAGTATTATACCAATCAAGTCCTTTTGTCATTCTAATCATCAATTTAATTATTAAATGTCGAATTGGATATATTTACAATCAATAAACACGTATGTACTTACTGAATTAAAAACATGGATATGACATGTTAAAAAAGACATTGTCGATAAGATTTAATGATGATGTTTTATTTTAACCCGTATTTACAATTTGATTCACACACTTTAAATATGCTCCATATCATATTTGAGCCCGTGTTTAATATCCAAATTAATTGGCTTAGCTGAATACATGACCAGCTTGATATGATATTGATGTTTGAGGATTGAAAATGCTTTGAAATTCAGGGATGAATTCAAAACCCAAACAATTGTTTGAATATCTTTTTTTATGGAATTTGATGGTTTTGTTTTGTATTTGTAAGAATTGTGTTTAAATTTATGAAAATTTATATAAGATTAAAATATGTTATAAATCTCTGTGTTCTTTGTAAATTTGGAATTTAGATCACATATTTTTATTTTCAAGAATTTAGTCCCTTTACTTTTCATATATCAATATTCAAGTCCAACCTGTTAACATTCTTCAAATTATTTTGTTTGACTTCTGATTCATTACAACGTTGTTTTTTTTATATACATAGCTATCAAATGAGTATTTTTTTTATTTCAAAATGTCATACCAATAAATTTAAGAAAAAAAATTCAACAGTATTAACAATTAGGCCTGAATTTTGAAATTTGAAAGGTGAAAAGATAATTTCTTGAAAATAAAAGCATAGGAACTAAATTCTAAACTTATGAAAAGTGCAGGGACTTATGTAAAAGAGGGAAAAAAATGAAAGCCTCATAAGGAGGATAGGAATCAAGGGTTAGATCTGGTCTTCCTTGACCAATATGGATGCATGTCCTTTACGTAAACCAATATCCCTTTTTACTTCAATATTTTTTTCTTTTCCTTTAAAATACTTTGAATCTCTCAATGCATAGTCCTCTCTTTTTCCCGGCAACCAAACAGATTTTTTCTTTTCCAAACCCTAACATTTTTTATATTTTAATGCCTTCAATCACACGATACGGGCACTTCCTTTTTTTTCCTTTTGGTAAAACCATTAGTCACAACGTTGAATATAAACGGTCAAATTCTATTGTTAGTCCTTGTATTATTCATAAATTATGCATCTAATATTTGTACTCTAATTTGTACAATTTTAGTTCCTAAATCTTTTTGAATTTTGAAATTTTGGTCTTAATCCAAATAGTAGCAGCTAAATCCGTTTAGTTTAGTTTTGCTATTGGTCATGTACTACGTGTAACTTGTGGATTTAATTCATGTTATCCAATTCAACCGGTTTTAATTCATTTGTTTTTCATTTTCAAATTTCATTCCCGATTCAAACGACCGTTGTTAAATCTATTAGCTGATTTTTTTGTAAGTATTATATGAAAATAGTAAGCTAACTACACATGTGATAATGCCATGCTTAAAGTTATAGATCTAATCCACGTTCTCCAATTTAGTTGTTTTCTGTCCATGTACTTTTGATTTTTGAAATTTCATCTTT
This sequence comes from Gossypioides kirkii, assembly GCA_005610355.1. NCBI lineage: Eukaryota > Viridiplantae > Streptophyta > Magnoliopsida > Malvales > Malvaceae > Gossypioides > Gossypioides kirkii. The sequence continues at coordinate 40,520,649 of CP032248.1, forward strand.
GACATAAAATGATAGCCGTTAAATTCATTAACTAATTCCTTTCGTAAGTAACATACGGAAATAACAAGCTAACATGATATTACATACGTGATTAAAAGTGAAGCGGGGCCAAAATGTGAATTTGCTTGTATACAACTTTATAATATTACAAAATTTAAAGGTGCAAATCTGTACACTGCATAAGATTATAGAAAATAGCAACAAATTAACAAATTTCATGACTACCCTTTCACTACAGGAAAAAAGATTTTTAGCGGTGTTTTTTTAGGCCTATAAGCGCTGCTAAAAATAGCGGCGTTTATAAGAAAAAACGCCACTAAAGAACATGGTCTTTAGCGGCGCTTCCCCACAAAGGCCGCCTAAAGACCATGTTCTTTAGCGGCGCTTTTTCAACAAACGCCGCTAAAAAATGTCTTTAGCGACGCCTAGCCACAAACGCCGCGAAAGAACATGGTTTTCAGCGGCGCTTTTTCAATAAACGCCGCTAAAGAACATGGTCTTTAGCAGCGCTTTGTCAACAAACGCCGCTAAAGAACATGGTCTTTAACGGCGCTTAGCCACAAACGCCGCTATAAATAGTGTTCTTTAGCGGCGTTTTTTCCACAAACGCCGCTAAAATTAACAGATTTTAGCAACTTGTTTTTAGTTCACATACAACCCGAATTTCCAATATTTTTTCCTGTAAATTCAAATCCAACCAATAACTTCAAATCTAAATATAAATAATAAACGAAAGAAATATGCATATGATTTAAATTCATAAATAAATGAAAAATATATTCAAAAGTAATATTGTGTATATTATTCTCACAATAAGAAAAAACAAAAGTCTAAGATGGCGGATTTTGCGATTGATTCTGCTGAAACATTTTCATCATATTTTGAAGCTGTAGCTACAGTTCTTCATACTTTCTTGTTTCCTCTGCTTTCTTCGCTTCTCTCGCTGCTGCAACTGCTTTAAGTTGTCGCTGGAGTTCATCATATTTTCTTTGAACCTCTGTTGCCTCCTCATTAAGTTGAGCAATTTGCTCAACTGTGCTTGCTTCCATCTGAGCCATTTGATCTCTTAATCTCTGAACTTCAGCTTGATCTTGACTCCCTGAAGGCATGTATCTCTGCGAGCTGGATCCAAAACATCGGGATGGGCTAACAAAAGATCCTTGAAATCGAACTCGACCATACCTTTCAGGACCCAAAACTTTAGTACTAACTCGGTTATCAATGTCCTTTAGATTAACCGAACCATCACTCGAAGCCATCGCTTCATACTCCGCCTTCTTATCTTTTAATTTATCCTAATAAGTCAATCAAGAAGTTAGAAACAAAATATATAATCAAACAAATGCAATATTACTTGACATTATTTGCATTACAAACGATGAATTAAACCATTATAATTAAAAATGATAACTATTTAAAATAATTCAAATTTTATTAAGTAAATATAGCATAATTTCTGCACCTTCAGAAGTCATAGGAGATCCATCTTTCTTTCTATGTGTGATGTCAAAAAGCTGAAGGCGTCCAACTTTTTGACCTGATGAATGTTCCTACATTATAGTAGGAAAAATATTAATTAATAGAAAGTAATTAATATTTGATACAAATAATAAATTCAAAATACCTCATCAGCAGCTACACAAGCAAAACTTCTCGATCCAGCTGTGTGCGTGAATTTTTGTTTTTGCCTACTTGTAGTTCCAACACGCTCACGATCCTACATTAATTATTATTACGTATATAATAAATACTATAAACCGAATCAATTATAAGAGTTTAGTAGTACATAATACCTCTCATTTCTTTGAGATTCAAAATCTAACTTGTTCTTCCTATTGATACCTCAACATTCCCGACGGAACATTTTGCAATTTATCTTCGAGGCTCATATTATTCTTAAAATAATTTTTCTTTATATTACTCTTATGGTCTCTCCATTTCTTCCCTAATGATTTCTTTACATAGTCGTCTGAGTCCTCTAAAATAAATCTCTCCTGCAAATAACACAAGTTTAGAAAGTAAATATAAATTAAAATTAAACCAATGTATTATAAATTACATTCACTTTATTACCTTAATATTATCGAGAGCTTGATTTTTGTTACTATCAGGCATATAATGCCATGACTCGTAGTTGATCGGCAACAGACCGCTATTTCGTGCTACAATGCCTAAGTATCCTCCCAAAAGTCGAGCTTCTGATCCAACAGGTTAACCATGACTATTTGCAGATACTTTGACACGCTCATCAGGATTTAGATTGTATAAATCCTTTAATAGGGTATGTCCTCGAGTTTTGCGCCCTTCAGAATATTCAGCTAAAAAAATTGTATATGATAATATTAGAATTTGATAAAAAATAAAAATAAAAGTAAACATGCATTTAATTAAACTTAACGTTACCTTGATTTTCTTCAGTTTCCGGAACATTCGAAGATCCAATAGCAGTAGTCTTTTGATCACTATTTGTTTCTTCTTCGGAGAATTTTGGATAATGCTTAAATCTCGGAATTTTCTCCTAGGCATATTAACTGCAATACACATAAAATAATTGAAATATTAGTAACTAATTACAACAATAATAGTAATGGATATATTTAACGAGATCAAGATTTAAATTATGATATTACAAATTATTTAAAAACGTAAAATCTTACAACATTATGATTTGTAGATATCTTCATCCACATCCTGACGAACCCATTGAAATTGTGTACTAGTACTAGAGATAGTTTCATTTAAGTTTTTTTCTGGAAAAGGCAAAGTTTCTGATCTTTCGTCCATATCATCTCTACTCTCATTGCCCATGTCAAACAAGTCTCTAGGGGTGTTACGGAGTACTACGTACCAACCATCATCAGTTGGATCTTTCGAGTAAAAAACTTGTTTGACTTGAGAAGAAAATACATACGACTCGTCCATCAATTGTTGCCCAGAGTGAATTAATCGAGAGAAGTTCACCATTGTAAAACCAAATTGATCATTTTTAATTCCGCGAGCAATATTAACATCACTCCAATCACATCGAAATAAAACAACATTCCATTTGCCATAGTAATCCAACTCAACAATGTCTGTAAGAAGTCCATAATACTCCACATCTCCCTCAATAGGATTACTATCCCTAGCACCAGCATAACTTGTAATTGAAGAATTAACAACAATTCCATAATTTTCTGCCCAAACACCGCTAATAACCTATTTTGCTGTAGTATATTTACTCATTACTAAAAATAACCAAATTAAAAGACAAAAGTACTAATTCCATAACATACATATCCAACAAGGACTAGTAAAAAAATTTAACCAAAACACTGAAATCATAACGTTGAATATAAAAAAAAAAGCCATAAACAGTAAGGTTTTGGATCATTTGCAGTAAATATATATAAAAACAAACTCCATTAATAGGGTTAAGGTACCCTATGGATCCTCCCCCCATTTTTCAACACAAATTTTCTTTTTGTTGACTGGTCTTTTCCAATATCTTGTCTGCTGCCTGCATGCATATATCTTTATTCCCTTGGACCCTTGTTGAAAGTTTCCTTATGATCAACTCAGCAAGCTGGAGTTTCTTTGTGGCAGAAATTACAATAAATAAATAAATAAGCTTTGCATTTTTAGGTCCTTCAAATTGCTTCTTCCACCTTCGTCCTTTGTCTTATTGATTTTGGGCAATTGTTAAAAAAAAGTGATAATTTAACGTCAGATTCTTTGAGAAAATTTGTTTTACAGTAAAATAAATGAATTTTCCAGTTTAAATCAGTGCAAAGCTGAACTTTTTTTCCTTCTGATCTCTGCTGGGAATTTTCATAAATTTGTATATGTAAATATATATTTTTATTGGATTTTGAAGTGAAATAAAGATGTTGAAGCAGGTTGGGGTACTGTTAAAAGATCTTAGCGCGAAATGAAATGATCTTTGAATGCCTTTTTTTGTTATTTATTGGGTTAATGTCGCCAAAAGTCCTCGAACTTCGAGTTGTAGTGTTGTATCCGTAAGTTCAATCTACCAGTCTAGTCATTTGCTTGAGCTTTTAAACTTCAATTCAGATCTAACTCGGAGCATATTCAGAATGTGTTGATTGAATTGTAAATTTGTGTGCATCTACTACGTGGAAAAAATTGGATTTTACATGTTGAGACAGAAAGAAAAAGAAATAATTTTCCTAAATTTTATTTACATTTGTGTTTTTTAATACCATCATATTCAAATTGTCTATATAATAAGTACACACATTTGTTGAATATGCATCACGTCGGATTCTAAAATGACAAAATAACCAATAATCTAAGGGAAGATGTGATTGATACTCTAAGAACTTGGTTAGAACGTTTTAAAGTTTGAGCCAATCTTAAATCTTGACGATAGTTTAGGATTGTACGGTGGAATCAACTTCTTTCTTTTTTAGGTGAGGGAGGGTAATGTACCATTTGGTACTTGAGTTTAGTTTAATGTTTCAAAGATATCACATGGCTTGATGAATATTTGACACATGTGCTCTAATAAAAAAACATAACTATTTAATTGGGACTAAGAAAAAAATCATATACCAACTTAGGACTAAAAAACCCCTCAAATATTAGGCTAAATTAGCATATATAACATTATTTTTTAATAGGCCAAATAGGCTTTTTTTTTGAATATTTAGAAAAATAATTCGATTTTAGAGAAAGTGTATGAAAAGCGCGCTCAATTAGGCGTGTTTTTTGCACAATTAGCAAAAAACTCGTCTAGTTGAACATGTTTTATTTGGAATTTTCAAAAAACGCTTTAGTTGGGCGTGCTTTTCTAACATGTCATCAAAAGCTCGTTTAGTTAGATGTGTTTTCACACTCTCTCCAAAAATGGCTTATTTCCTTAAATCTTAAAAAATGACCTATTTGACCATTTAACAAAAAAAGCGACATATATGCATAATTTAACCCAAATATTAAATTAAAAAAATTCAGGTATCAAAGTGAAGAATAAATCCAAACTTTGATACCAAATAGTGTATTAACCCTTTCTTTTTCAATTCAGATAAAATCAAAATCCAATGAATGTATTCACCCAGTAAATGTAATCAGTACGAAGAAAGTTATAATTGTTGTCAGAGAAAAAGAACGGGTTATGAGGAATCAATCAGTGTCCTTTTTTATTTATGGTGCTAGCTAAGCCACAGTATTTTCTTCAGGGACTGGGAAGAAAGGTCCGTCAACATTCATTGACACCTAACAAAAAACATGTCAATTGGAAGTCACTTCACCATGGCAGGTAGGCAGTCATGTTAAAGAGATAAAACATTAGGGTAAATATCGAAAATTATACATGAATTTTAATTTAATATCTAATGTTATACATAAATTTTGATTTTATATAATTTCATGTATGAAATTTTGATTTGATTCAACTTTTATAAATCGCTAACGACGTTATCGAATTAGCACCGTTTTACTTTGATAAATTGCATATCCGACATCGAAATAAATATATGTATTCATTTTTTAAATATGTATAATTAAATCAAAATCAAAATTTCATATATAAATATTTATGTTTATCTCATATTAATTTGATTAAAATATGCTTTAAGTCCCTATATTATTTGTGTTATACCAGCACCTCTTGAGTCCACAACTTCAAAGGCTACTGTCTTTGATTGAGTAGGATCACCTTGCAAACTCAAACCATTCGAACCATACATGTTCGACACGGATACGATGTTTGTCATGCACATGTTACATATATTCATTCTCCATATATGATTATCGAAACATTAAGATTTGCTCAAGATAATCTATGACTACAAGAAATTAACAGATCAGTTAACTTGTAGAGAGTCTGAGACTAATATGTGAGTGACATGTGACATATCAAGAATAATTAGAGTTACCTCTTAAAGGCTTTCGAGTACTAGAAAAAAGGGCCAAACACTTTCACCCTGGACTAAACTGTCAATCAAAACTTTATATATTTGAAATTTGGTTCTCTTACTTTTATTTCAGGGAATCTAGTCACTCTACTTTTTAAATTTTGAAATATAAATCGGAGTAATAACACGGTTAATTTTTTATATTAAATTCAAATTATTACAAAATCAGTTTTTCATACATAACTATTAAGTGAGTATTTTTTATTTTAAAATCAGAAAATATCTATTAATTTCGCAATACATACAATCATACAGAAAGTGAGTTGTTAAGACAAGTTGGTGAAGAAAAAAAGTTAAAATATGTTATGGGTCATTGTACTATTCACAAACTTGAAATTTAGTCCTTAAAACTTTTATTTTCAGGAATTTAATTTCTTTATTTTTTAAAATTTAAATTTAAAATTCAAGTCCAATTATGGACACTATAAAATTTTCTTTAATTTATTGTTGTGATATTTTGAAATAAAAAAAACTCACTTGCTAACAATTTAATTAAAAAAATGACGTTATAATGAACTTGAATTTAACAAAATAATTTTAATTGTATTAACAGTTGGACTTAAATTTTAAATATGGAAAATAAGGATTAATTTCTATAAATAAAAGTATAGAGACTAAATTTTAAGTTTATAAAGAGTAAAAGGATTTATGACATATTAACCAAAAAATTTGAGATTAGACATATGGCAAGGAAATGGCAATAGGATAACTAAATTTCTAATATTGGGTCTTTTGTTAGTTAATTAGTAAAAAGGGCTATACAATCAATACCCTAAATAGCCCAAATTTACTAGGCTCGAGCTTACAGGGTTCGGGTTGATTGTAATTGGGTTTGAGACCAGTACACATGTTTTTTTTTCCTGATTAAATGTATATTTTAAAATTAATAGGGACCAAAAGTTATTTATATCAATTTGTTATTTGAATTATTCAAATTGTAAAACTTAAGTTGATTTGAACTTGAAACTTGAAACTTGAATTGCTTATTTGATTTGTCTTGAATAATTTGAATAACTAAATTCGATTAACTTAAAATTTAATTTTATTTTCTAAATGAATCGAGTTTTACTCATTTTTGTCAATCACTTGAGTCACATAATGTAGATCTCCTTATTAAATTGGCTATGCAAATTAGATTGACGTGATGCAAATGTAGAGTACATGAATCACCAGTGATAATAGTCTTTACAACCGAAATCCATTAGTTATGCTTGACGCAATATTGTTTTATAACAAGATGTAGTATTCGGTAACACATATTTAACAAAAGAAAAGTTATCCAATCAAATTAATATTATGATAAATATAGAAATTATATATGAAATTTGATTTAATATGTAATTATATATATAAATTTTATTAATTTTTATAAATTATTAACATAAATTATTGATATAAAATCATTTTATGTTTATATATTACACACATATACAATTATTTTTATAAAATATAAAAATAAATTGATATATTTAATTTTTCTCTTACTAAACGACGCCGTATCAATTTACACTGAAGTATCTCATCTATCAACTTTTCTCCGTTAAAAAATTTCCGAGCTGTTTGATCAAATTGAAAATTTTCTTTCTTAGTTTCCTTCGAGATTTGTTGTTAAGTAGCAGAAGAAATGGGTCTTCTTAGTATCATTCGAAAGATCAAGAGAAAAGAGAAAGAAATGCGAATTCTAATGGTGTAAGTCTCTGTTTCTTTTTTTTTTTTGGCTTATTTGAAAATCTGTATTCATAATTTCAATCTAATTGTATGTACAGTGGGCTTGATAATTCAGGGAAAACCACAATTGTTTTGAAGATTAATGGAGAAGACACAAGTATCATCAGTCCCACTCTTGGTTTCAACATCAAAACCATCAGCTACCAAAAGTAAAAAAAAATTCCTTGCTATGCTCACCAAGTGTTTGAAAATATGTTTTCTGGGTTGTTCTTCTTTTAAGTATTTCTATTAGAGAATTTAGATCTTGGGTTTTAATGTTTTTTTGGATTTTAATTCTGGGTTTTGGCAGATATACTCTGAATATATGGGATGTAGGTGGTCAAAGAACTATAAGATCATATTGGAGGAACTATTTTGAACAAACTGATGGTTTGGTGTGGGTTGTTGATAGCTCAGATCTTAGAAGATTAGATGATTGCAAAATGGAACTTGATAATCTTCTAAAGGAAGAGGTATGCTGTTTCATTTGATTTGCTATTTCCTATCTAATGCACCTTTGAATTTTCTATATTTTACTATGACAGTTTGAGGTTAATGCAATGGATATTTAAGAGAATATTAAACCTTGCAACTATTGCCTGGCAAAGTTCTCTGGGGTCGGTTGCCTGAGGATTCCTTTTTTTTTTTTTTTTTGTATTGCAGAGATTATCAGGAGCATCCTTGTTGATACTTGCTAACAAACAGGACATTAAAGGTGCTCTTACACCAGCTGAAATTGCTAAAGTAAGACTACCATATTAATTTCTTAACTTACACCCTTGTTATTTTTGGATTTGGGTGCTTGTTAGAAAACTGTGAATCATATGTTTAGTTCTTTCTTTCTCGAGACCCCAATTTTTCTGTGCCTTTGGTTGAAAGTGGGATCTACTTGTTCCAAAAGTTCTTGTATAAATGGCACCTAATGTTTGGAGTATAAACTTTCTTTCATTGTTAATCGTCTTCAAATTATGGTCTAATTTTAGATTGGTCCCAAAACTTTAAAACGTCCCAATTGAGTCATTAAAGTATTAGTATTTTTATTACTTTAGTCCTTCTATTGGTCTAGTTGTCGGTTTGAGCATTAGATTCTAACTTGAATATGATGTGTATCATGTTTAAAACATGTCGGTCAAATTGTAAACACGCCTATGCCTAATATATTGACAACATGAATATCACATATTGAAAGAACATACAGAATTGTTGAAATCTAGGAAGGTTATTTATGCCTAAGTTGACAACTAGGTTGGTTGAAAGACTAGTTTCATAAAAACTTTCTTTCATCGTTAATCATCTTCAAACTATGGTCTAATTTTAGATTGGTCCCAAAACTTTAAAACGTCCCACTTGAGTCATTAAAGTATTAGTATTTTTATTACTTTAGTCCTTCTATTAGTCTAGTTGTCGGTTTGAGCATTAAATTCTAACTTGAATATGATGTGTATCATGTTTAAAACACGTCGATCAAATTGTAAACACTTCTATGCCTAATGTATTGACAACATGAATATCACATATTGAAAGAACATACAGAATTGTTAAAATCTAGGAAGGTTATTTATGCCTAAGTTGACAACTAGGTTGGTTGAAAGACTAGTTTCATAAAAACTTTCTTTCATCGTTAATCATCTTCAAACTATGGTCTAATTTTAGATTGGTCCCAAAACTTTAAAACGTCCCAATTGAGTCATTAAAGTATTAGTATTTTTATTACTTTAGTCCTTCTATTAGTCTAGTTGTCGGTTTGAGCATTAAATTCTAACTTGAATATGATGTGTATCATGTTTAAAACACGTGGATCATTGTAAACATGTCTATGCTTAATGTAATCATCCTAGAGGTCCTAGGTTCGAGCGCCTGTGTGTACAAAGTGTGTGTGCATTGTCAAAGGGTTAAGAATATATGAATAGATATTACCATGTAATCATATCAGTATATTAAAAAAAAACACGTCTATGCCTAATGTATTGACAACATGAATATCACATACTGAAAGTTAGGAAGGTTACTTATGCCTAGGTTGATTGAAAGACTTATTTCATAAACTTTGAAAACCCAATTCGAACGCTTTGAAGTTTAGGATCAATTTAAAATCTGAACCAATTTTCACCTTTTTTTGAGCCTTTAAGCCTTTCATGCCAATGTTGTTGAAACATATCCATATCTAACTTTTATTTGCTTGGTCTTTATAAAAATGTGTAGGTGCTGAACTTGGAAGCAATGGATAAATCAAGGCATTGGAAAATTGTAGGATGTAGTGCGTACACTGGTGAAGGGCTTCTTGAGGGATTTGATTGGATGGTTCAAGATGTGGCCTCTAGAATCTACATGCTTGATTAGCCTTAATCTCATTGATGTAGAACTGCTATTAATGCTTTTATTTGGGACCTTTGATTTGGGGTCAAGGAATTGGGATTTAAAATCCAAGTATCTTTCTTTACGTGACTGGTAAAATCCTTTCAATTTGAACAGGTTCTCTTATATCTCTGCTAATGGATTCTTTTTACATCACTGTAAATTTTATACTAAAAAGGCCCTTCAATTCATAAGCTTTGTTCAAGTAAATTTTATAATATAGTTGTTGAAATTGAAATGATTAGTCGGACCGAAAAAACACATTAACCTGAAAAAAAATTGAACCGATTAGACTGAAAATAACCTTAAATTGATTGAATTAAATTAAAAAAATTTAATTGAATCGACAATTTAATATCAGATTAGTAGCCAAACCATTAAATTGAATTTTACAATTTTACAAAATTTTTAATAATTTATTTAATTATAAATTAGATAAAAATTGATAACCCAATTTATTTTTAGTTCCAAAAACAATGCATTAGAGCCTTTAGTTTTAGTTTTAACTTGCACCTCTAATTATATAATAAAAACTAATGTATCCTATCAAAATAAAAAAAAAAAAACCTCAAACATCGACAATTTTATATTTCAAATATCATTTAAAATTAAAATTTTTTAAAGTTTTTAAATAAATTAAATTGATATCAGTCTAAATAATTTTCCTAATCGATTCAATATCGTTCTTTAAACAGATACTCTAATTGATTGGTACGGTCCTTACAGTTAATCTCTATTAAAAATCAAGGATTTCGGAATAAAAATCGAAAAATAACTCATTTAGCTTAAAAGAAAAACATAATTTTTTTTTAAAAAAAATTTCAATATAAGCTCATCACATCAATTCTTTTTAAACTATAGCGCCTAATCTGGATTATGTGTTTCAAAATTACATTTTCCTGAATTGACAACAATAACATGACCATCCAACTAAAATTCAATCACCAACAAATATAAAAACATTAAGCAAAAGGTAATAGTTTAATATTTTCTCTTAAAACCTTTATTAGCCAATTCTAAATAACAAAAGAAATGAACCAATGAATTTAATAAACACTTGGCTTTTTTAAGAGGGAAAAAAAACCTCTGACAAGTGAATTATAAGCTCATGGAAGCAGGTTACAGAACAGAACAGTGGTCTGGTTCTAATAGAGTTCAAAAAAAAAAAAAGAACAAGTAGAGATTGTAGGCACCATAGCGAGCAAAGAGCTGATTGAAAATCACAGCAACTGCTTTCTGAGATGCCCCTATTTTGTTTTCAGATCCTCTTTGTTCCTGTTTAGAGGCAGACACTCATATGCGAAGTTTAGGCTAAGACATAAACCTCGGCTGATTATTGTCTGAAAGAGGATCTTTTTTTCGTTTAGGGTTTTTGCTTACCATTGTCTTGCTATTTATTGAATATTTGTGGGCCAAAAGCATTGTTTAACAACTTTAGATTGATGGGCCTTAACCCAATTGATTTGTATTTTTTATCGTGTAAATTACAGTAGAGATCACCCAAGTATATTTTTTTTCTGTTTACTCAACTATGAAAATTTATAAAATAATTATTTAACTATCGATTTTGTAATTTTTACTATCATCTAGGTAATGTAAAAACGAAAACACCCAGAAAGCCAAGATGGGCAACAAAAAAGACAAAATTAAATAGTTAATTGATCATTTTGTAATTTTTCATAATTTTATGACTAAAAAAAGAAAAAAAATAATTTGGTGACTACTAATGTCGTTTTCTCATTTTTATATGGTAAAACATCTTTGGTCTCTCTCAATTTCGATATCAAACAAATTGATCTCACTAAAAAAAATCAAAACAATTTAATATCTATCAATTTCGAAAGTGAGTAACTAGGCACAATTAATTAGACAATTGTTTTTTTTTTATCAATGTTACATAATTTCTATTGATATAATAAAAATTTAAACCCTCAATATTATTTTTCTTTGTTAAATTTATTTGTTACATAATTAACACTATTAATTTTCTTTGTTAAATTTATTGATGTGATATTTTTATTGTTTTACTTAATAGTAATGTAACTAAAAAAAATAAAGTTATACTTAATCTCTGAATTTAACAAAATAATTTTAATAGTATTAATTATTAGGCCTGAATTTTAAAATTTAAAAAGATAAAATTGATCAATTTAATAATAAAAAGACTAATTTAATCTAATTCTTATAATAAAAGGACTTGACAAATATTTTCACCCTAAAAACAATCTCAATAAAAATACCATGAAAACTTTCATACTATAAGTCATATTTTATTTTGCTCTTTTTACTAAAAAATGAGTAAATTAATTTTTTTTCCGTTAGATTAAAAAATAAATTCATCTTTTCTGTTAAAATTTTATTTCATTTTTATTGTTAAAAACTAACATGACTAATAAAATAACTAGACAATTAAAAATAACACAAGATTTTAACGTACAAAAATCAATTTTTAAGATGAAATTTTTAATAGAATGATCCATTTAACGAATAAAATTTATTTACTCATTTTTGAGTAAAAATAATAAAATATAATTCTAGTCTTAATAAAACACTTTCGTTTATAAAAGATCTCTTCTTGAATAGCTTTATGCTTAGCTGTCAGCTCATATTTTAGCTCTCGACGATGAACCTGGTTGAGATAGAGCCTCCTCTATAAGTTTTTCAGTGAGAGATTTAGATAGTCCCATCACAGTATCGGTCGCCCCTATCTGCCAATAACACTCATGATATTTCAGATGATTTATTTGAAATAAATCTGATCCGAATCCCAAAATTTGTTTTCATTAATTCATATTTAAACTCAAATTTCGTTTAATGTGGGTAAAAAAAAGTAAATAAGCTGAACTTGTAAAACCAAACTTAAAATGCCTCGAAATTTAAAATGACACGCAAACATAATGATTCGTATAATGATTCGAAATTTAAACTCGAAATTTCGTTTAATGTGGGTAAAATTTTATTTGTACAGTTAAAAACTATGATGAAATAACCATTGAGTAACATGTAACACGTCATGTATATATCATGCTGACGTATAAAAATCGATTTTTAATAATAAAAATAGATGAAATTTTTAATAGAATGATCAATTTACTCTTTAATTTAATGTATAAAGACTAATTTACTCATTTTTTTGAATAAAAAAGATAAAATGCAATCTAACTCACCAAGTTATTTGAAATAAACTTGAACCGAATTCAAAAATCTGTTTCGATTAACTTGGATTTAAACCCGAGCCGGCCCGATTTGGAAAAGAAAAAAAGCAAACAACCCGGACTTAGCAAAAAATTCGAAAAACTTGACTGGTAAACTCGAATAACTGAATTACCCTAAAATTTTGAAACACGAAAAGATAAACTATTTTAGATGAATGATTTGAAATAAACTCGACTTGAATTTGAAAATCTGTTGCAACTAATTCGGATTCAAACTCAAGTTAACTCTATTTGAGCAAAAAAGTACACAACCCAAACCTGGAATGACACAAATCCAAATGATCTGAACAAATAAGCAAAAATGACATAAACACGAGATGACCGGATCTTTAAAACTTGACTGGATAATCCGAATAACCCAAAATGATCCGCAACAATAAAATTATAGAAATCCAGAAATATAGATGCATCATAATGGCAGAATATTAAGGTATGGACCAATATTTATCAATATAACTTCATTTTACTTTATATCCCGCAAAATATTGAAAGACAATGCAATAAAGCAACGGAAAAAAACAAAGCTCACCACGGCATCAACAAATGGTAACGTTAGAGGATGTTCAAGCATTAGACCACCAGCAACCTTGAATGGGATTCCCTCATCAATCTATAAGCTCGGTTCAGTATTGAATAGAACTCGAATCAAGTGGGAAAGGAAAAGCATAGCTCGAGAAAAGAAAATCAAGTTATTACATGTTCATACGGATTTTTACCAGGCTGTCAATCACTTCGTTCGGTATGTCGTGGAAGTAAACCTGTTAAACAAAATCTAATCTTATTGAATTCGGAGTCAGGATTTAGTAGATTCAGACCGAAAGGAGAACCTAATGATATCAGTAAATAAGTTGTACCTCTGCACTTTCCCATCCACCTTTGCTAGCTCCAGAATTAAGGTTAGTCACGAGAACGGATCCGACCACTGCTGCATGGCCCCCGGAATACCCTGCAATCGTGCATGACATCTAAATCCGATTCATCTCGTATGACATCACCATTAAGGATGTTAAACAAACCTTTGATAAACTCCCGTGCTTCGTCTTCATTGCACGGTTTTTCTCTGATTGTCCCTTTATAGACCACTACCTGCATAAACAATCTGCATAAGTTCTGATAAACATGAAAAACACTGATTTTGAACCAGATAAAGCATCCAAGAAAACAACAATCTATGAAACAAACAATGTTCGGGCTAACATAAAAGCGACGATAACTGCATTCGATAAATCTTCAGCGTTACTCCCTTTGCCACTAATCAAGCATACCAGCTTGGGCATCAGGCTGGTTGGCCTACATTGTTATCAATCAAGAACAGAGCAAAAGCAAGTTCTCATCGAACCATGCCGGCTCGAACAAGCATCTTAGCTGATTCAGGATAAGCAAATAGGAACAAGATGATCCGGTTGTCATGAACTTGTTGGCTATTACCGTGCCACTATACGTTATAGTACTAGGACAACGAGATACGAGATGAAATTGCATTACCGGGATGCCGGTGAAGCCGGTGTTCAGTATTATCAAATACTAAGAGCATGATGATTATTGCTGCAATTGTTAAGTAAATAAAAACCAATTGAATGTTTAGATATCGAATAAGAATTGGCTCAAAGAATACCGTATCGGCGGTAATTAGCAACGTGGGGCAAGCAACGCTCTCGAGTATATCAGTGTGCTGAAGCCTTGCCATGATGGCATTTGCCTAGAAAACGAAATTATAACAATTCAACCATTATAACTCATAAGCCATGTGAATGAAATAAAGAGATTCATCATCTACTGATGTAAAGTGTAGACCATTGATTTAGGTCCCTAACAAATAAAACCAAATCACAAAATCAAAGAAAATAGTAGTTCATGTACCCGGTCTGTGAGCTCCTAAGGTGTAAAAGTATCATGGAGACCTCTATACTAGAAGTCAGATTGCTTTTTGCCCTCTTTATTCAAAAAACTGACGTGGCTAATAGAATAACTATACAATAATACATGGCGTGCTATGAGGTACAGGACCAAATTTTAACTGTAGAAATGGATGGAGTTTTTAACAAAAGAACTAGTTTACTCTTTGATCTAATGTACAATAACTAATTTAGTCATTTTTTTAGTAGAGAGGGCAAAACACAATCTGACTTCTAGTACAAAAACCTTCGTGATACTCTCAACAACTAGCTCAAGTGATAGCATTCTTCTTGTAAATGCCCAATAAACCATAGGTCATGGGGGTAAGCTCAATCCGTGCACAAGCACTTTAGTTTGCAATATAGGTATTCTTGCTCTTTAAACCCGTGAGGGCTGTCGGCTGGTCGTGGGTTTGGATGGGCAATGTGGTGCATTTAGTTTACTTTTTATCTCACGCTACAATATCGTTACGGTATCTAATTTCACAATCACCGCTGTTTTTATACTATCAGCAAGTAAACGCATCTCCTATCCAAACCCACACTGAATCGAAAAACAAAATCCTGACGGAACAATACGTAGGGCTGCTGGCCAAGCCGAGACACATAATAGGTTAAAAAACAAAGCAAAGCAAACACACCTTTGCCTCAGCCAGAGCCGTCACCAAATCTTCTGGCTTTTCTTTTCTTATACTTTTCTCATCAATATCTGCAGTCTAGATCACATAGTTACTTAAAAAATTTCTAGTAAAAAGGGGGAAATTATAAAAAAAAAAAAAACCTCAAATGATAACTTTTAATCCATTAAAGCAGAATTAACAACCCATTTTTTTGTCCTTTAGTAAGAAACTTGTTTAAATTTGGCAATAGCTTTAAAGGTAACGGCAACATACCATGATTGTAAATTCATAACCCATTTCAGCTAAAATCCGTTGCCGAGCCATTGATGAAGAACCCAATATTATCTGTCCATCAAAATCAATTAAAAAAAAAAAACAAAGCATACCCATTTTCAAAGCTAAATTATTTTTTTATAAACATCAAGCTTTGAGCTCTGTTACATTGAAAATGAAAAACCCAAGTGTATTTTTTTGGTTTTTATTAATGCTTTCACCGATATATATATATATAAAGGTATTTTTGCCATTTTTGGTTTAATCTATGAAGCATTTTTTTAGGTGAAAATAATTGAAAAGGTTAATAATAAACAGTGAAACGAACCTTAAAAGATGATTCTGCAGCAGCCATATTTGTTTGTGTTTGTTTGTTCTCCACACTTTTTATTACAAGCTCCGGTTTCTTAGGGATGCTGCTTGGATAAGCTATGAAAGAAAAAAGAATACTGAAACATCCGCCTCTATTTATTCCAAAGAACTTTCATTATCAGCCACAGTTCGTCACTTCCTATGGTTCGTTTAAGGTGAAATTTTGTTATTAGTCCTTCTAAGTTGTGGATTTAATCCCTATGTTTTAATTTAGTTAATTTTAATTATTTGTACTTTTTAAATTGATCAATTTCTGTTCCTATACTTTTTCGATTTTAAAATTTTACTTTTGATCCAAACATTAGCAGTTAAATGATAAATTAATTTAGTTAAAATTCAAAGTGTCGCCTATCAAATTCTGATAAACCCCTTAACAGATTAGTATTATTCTCATCAGAGTTTTGTTGTTCGACTTTGCGGAGAGACCTAGTGCCTAAGCTTGCTTGTAAAGAGGACAAGTTCAATAGAATGGAAGAGCCTCGTGTAGACGGACAATGTGTAGCATAAAACCACCTATCGAGGAAATTTGAGGATTTGTGCATGGTAGGGTTTGAGTCTATGCCTTACAACATACAGGGCACTTGGTAAGCAACAACGCTAACACTTAGGCTAGCTCCAATGTGATCATTCCTAGTACCTATACAAATTTAAAATTTTCAACATTAACGCAAAACAACAGTTGTTAAATCTATTAATTTTTTTTAAAAATAATAAATGAAAATATCAATCGATATGATATTACACATGTGATAATATGTGTCATATAAAATTTTGAAAATAACAAATTTTAATGAGTTTAGCAGTTACTACTTCATCATGACTGAAACTTCAAATTTCAAAAATTACTAAGATAAAATATTAAATTAAAGTATAAGGATTAAATCTATAACTTATGAATGGTATAAGGACTAATAGAAGAATTTAACCTTCACTTAATTCATTTCTTCTTTAGGAAGCCAACCAATAAGGGTTAGTCACGTTGACAAAGGTTACCGTCTTGCTTAAAGTATCAACCGAGATTGAGATCTAACAATTAAAATCTATGCTCGGCCTGTATTTCAATATTTATATTATATTATTTTTCTTTTATATTGATATATTATATAATTTATAAGATATGAAAAATAAATATTTGATATTTTAATGTAAATATTAAATATGTAATAAATTAAAAAAATTATGTCTAAAACATTACATAAAGAAATATATATAATTATTAAATATTAAATAAAAGTAACATACATTAAAAAATTAAAAACAAAAATAAGTTTGAATTAATTATTTATAAATATAAAATAATAAATCAATTTTTTAACAAAATTTAAAATTCATATTTTGGATCAACTTGAATATAGGGTTAGTTTAGTAATGTTTTTTAAAAGTATTTTTGAGCCAAAAAACACTTTTGAAAAAAAGTTAAAATTTTCTCCATCTATTTTTGGCCAAAAAAGTATTTTTTTCAAAACATTTTTGATGCCAAAAGCACTTTTGAAAAATTTAAAAACGCTTTGTTTAGTAATGCTTTTATCTTAAAAATGTTTTTGAAAAGTAATGCTAAACAAAACCATAGACAATTATTAATGTCATACATAAAAATGATCCGAATCTTATATGGTTTCAGACATCTCTTATTGAAATAAATGTATCCATGAACCAGATTGTATTACATTTCTAAAAATAATTTCAAGCTGAAACTTAAACTTAGCTTAACTTATCCCGTCAAAACTTATGTTACTATTTAAAAAATAAAATATTAAAAATACAATTAATTAACTAAAAAATTAAAATTATTTAATTTAAATTCAAATTGGACAAAATCTATTTAAAAACAAAAACTCAAACCCAACTTAAGCCAAGTTGGGCCTACTGAACCGAGAAGCACACAAATAGTTACTTAACTATTAAATTTTTTTTATTTTAGGCACTTAAAATAAAAAGTTTACAATTTAAGTATCTATAACAAATCTAACTTTCAATTTTTACTTGTTATATCAATTTAGTCATAATTCTAAAAAATAAAAGAAATATATAAAAATATATAAATATATAAATATTTTCAAAAAATATAATAATAAATTTAAAAAATGTATAAAATTACATAAATATTTTTAAAAAATATAATAATAAAATTAAAAATATATATAAAAATAAAAAAATATTTATGTATTTTTATATATTCCTTTGGATTTTCTAGAATTAGGATCAAATTGAGATCATTTGTAATTTTGAGGGTTAATTTTTTAAAAATTATGATTAAATTGATATAATATATAAAACTTGAGGGTTAAATTTGTTATTATTGTGATTTTTTAACTACCATGTCAGCTAGACCTAATCATGGGTCGGGCCACCCGAAAAATGGGAGGATTTGGACAAAAATATAGGTCCGAAAAATGGGCTTGGACAAAAAACGATGCCCATTTTCTAAACGGGCCAGGCCTTGAGTATGAGTTTTTTGGCTTGAGCTCGACCCGACCAGACCCGAATAAATTAACCATTTTAATAAAAAAATTATATTGTTGTTTTGGTGCTGTTTTTTTACTGTTTTGATTGTTGTTTTTTATTTTTTTGTTTTTTTTACTGTTTTGGCGCTTTTTTTACTGTTTTGGTTGTTATTTTTGTTGTTTTTAATGTTGTTTGCTGTTATTTTTGCTGCTGTTTTGGTTATTATTTTTGTTGTTTGGATGTTATTTTTTTATGCGTTTTTATTATTGTTTCACTGTCTTTTTTAATATTATTTGAATATTTTAGAACTCATGTTTTATTGTTAATTTTTTTACTATTTTATTTGCAACTATATTAATATAAAAAAAATTTAATGTATTTTAAATTTATTTATTTTTTAATGTTTGTTTTAATGTTTTTAAGTATATTTGATATATTATATATATTTTTAAATTTGTTGTATGTAATAAAATAATCTAAAAAATTAATATGGGCCAGGCTAGGCCAGGTCGGGCTCGAGTTTGACTATTATAATTCGGGTCGAGTTTGGACAAAGTTTTAGACCCATTTTTCGGGCCGAGCTGGGTTTGGGCCTAACACTTGGACCTAAAATTTTATTGAAGTTCGGCTCAAACCCGACCCGGCCCGACCCACGATCAGCTCTAATGTCAGCTTGCCGTTTGTGTTTTTAATGTGAGTGATCAAAATGACCGAACTATATAATATGAGGTTTAAATTGAATTTTTTTATTTTGAATGCGTAAAATGAAAATTTTGATAATTAAGTGACTATATATGGAATTTACCTTTTCTTTTTACAGAAAACAACGTCTAATTCAATCCTTCGTAAAGTCTTATCTATTACGTCGTCGTTTCGTCATGCTCCCCTCACTTCTTTCCCAAGGATAGTTCCTGCAGTGCCAAGCTAGTATTTTCCTCTTACATGTACTAGTTATAAAAGTTTCAATTCAAATAATAATTTATATAGAATAAAGAAACTTGTTTTGAAATAGAGGTGTAAATAAGATGTTGAATTATGACTCTTATTTCAAGTCAAATTTGAGAAATAATCTTTCAGTTAAACTCTGTTTAATTGTTTCAATTAAACTCTGTTTATTTGTTTGAGTCAAACTCTTATTAGTTTAGATTATTTTATTATTATTTGACCTAAAAATTTAGCCTATAAATCGGCTCTTTTACAACCTTAGAAATATACCGATTAGAGTTTAGAACTCTTAATACTTTTGGAGAATTTAGTGTTTACGTTTTGATGGTTCTTTGTTTTTGGGTTTTCGGGGTTTAGTTTTTATTTCCATCTTTTGTACTCTTCATTCTTTTGCCATTATAGTAAAATTATCTTTGCCCGTGGTTTTTTTATCCTCTTCGAAGGAGTTTTTCACGTTAAATTTGTGTATTCAATTTCTTAATTTATTCCGCTATATTGTACTTGTTCGTAGCTTAATCGGGTTGATCCTAACAAGTGGTATCAAAACTAGTTCGATTTTCGCAGATCAACCAGTTCAGAGATGGCAACAACAAGGTTCGACATTGAGAAGTTCGATGGTGTCACAAATTTTAATCTGTGGCAAGTTCGGATGATGACAATTATAGTTCAGACCGGTTGAAAAAAATCGTTATCGAGAAAAAGCCCGATAATCTAGATCAATCAGAATGGAAAGCCCTTGATGAAAAGGCCCTGTTTGCAATTCAGTTCTGCCTCGCGAATAGGATATTGCAGGAGGTATTGATGGAGAAGACCTCATCCGTCTTGTGGAAAAGGCTAGAAACTTTCTATGCGACTAAGTCTCTAGCTGACCGTTTAGTGCTAAAACAACATCTATTTACGCTTCGCATGAACGAATGTGAGCTTCTTAGAAATCACATCAGTCAATTCATTACTCTTTTAAATGATTTAAATAATGTTGAGGTTTAGATTGACGATGAGGATCAGACTATGCTATTGTTGTACTATTTACCCCCTTCTTACAAGTCTTTTAAGAAGACATTGATTTATGCTAGAGACAAACTCTCGTTTGAGGATGTGAAGGGTCATTTGTTGAGTAAAGATAAACTCAACAATAAGTTTGGTTCTGATAGCAAGACAGATAAAAAAGCTTCTGTTTTGGTAGCATCAAAGAAGCGAGACAAGAGGTGTCGCTATTGTAAGAAATTAGGTCACGTCAAAGTAGATTGTTACAAACTACGAAATAAAATGGCTGTTGAGAGTAACGAGGAAGATTTAGTTGGTGCTAATTTGGCCGATGAAAGTGGTGATGATTTCTTGTTAGTGTCAACGAGCGAAAGCTCCGAGCTTATGTCTGAGTGGATCCTAAATTCAGGATGTTCTTTCCACATGTGTCTTAACAGAGAATGGTTCTCCACATACAGTTCGGTTGAAGGTGGAGTTTGCACATGAGAAACGATTCATCCAGTAAGGTAATCGGTATTGATACTGTTAAAATTAGGATGTACGGTGATACGATTAGGACACTATCAGATGTCAGGTATGTACCTGATTTAGGAAAGAATCTCATCTCCTTAAGTATTTTAGACACAAAAGGTTGCAGAATCAACATCGAGTCAAGCGGCATTAAAGTGTCTCGTGGGGCTCTCGTTTTGTTAAAAGGTAAAAAGACCGACAGTCTTTATATTCTGGAAGGTTTTACAGTGACCGGTGAAATCGAATGTCCCTCGTTCGTTACGAAGTTGAAGTCAACTCGTTTGGAGCGGAGGCAACTTGGTCATAGGAGAGAAAAAGGTATGACTGTTTCGTTGAAGAGAGATTCTCTTTTGGATGTAGGTTTTGAAAAGTTAGGGCACTGTATTCGAGAAAATCAGACCTGGGTTAGTTTTGATTTGGCTTCCAGCTTCTAAGCACAGATTCGACTCAATTAATTCTCTGCATAGTTCAAGATAGACGCATGATGGGCTTTGGCGAAGATGACATTGTGGAAATACAAGTCAAGATAGAGATTTTTTGAATTATGACTCTTATTTCAAGTCAAATTTGAGAAATAATCTTTCAATTAAACTCTGTTTATTTGTTTCAATTAAACTTTGTTTATTTGTTTGAGTCAAACTCTTATTAGTCTAGATTATTTTATTATTATTTGACCTAGAAATTTAGCCTATAAATAGGCTCTTTTACAACATTAGAAATATACCGATTAGAGTTTAGAACTCCTAACACTTTTGGAGAATTTAGTGTTTATGTTTTGAGGGTTTTTTGTTTTCGGGTTTTAATTTTTATCTTTATCTTTTGTACTCTTCATTCTTTTGCCATTATAGTAAAATTATCTTTGTCCGTGATTTTTTATCCTCTTCGGAGGAGTTTTTCCACATTAAATTTGTGTGTTCAATTTCTCAATTTATTCCACTATATTTTACTTGTTCGTAGCTTAATCGGGTTGATCCCCAACATGAGACATTAGTACTCGCAAATTAATCGAGATTGACTTGAAAAAAATTTGAATTCAATTTGGTAATTATTGACCCGGGCTCGAGCAACTTGAGCTATCGATCAAACTGGATTCGAGCTTAGTAATACTTAACTTAAGCAACTCGCGAGTTTTATCGATCTTTTCATATTTTTATATTTTTAAATTATGTTCTTATACTTAATAAATATTATTAACCTTAAGCTTAATTATTAAGTCGAACTCGAGCTTGAATACAAAATTTGGGAAATAAGCTTAATCGAGCTCAAATTCAAATAGTTCGATTATATCTAGAACCCAGCTCAATCTTAAAAATAAATGTTCGATCAAGCTTGAGTCGAGTATCGAACTTCGAATTGAACTCGAGCTTAACAAAATTCTGACTCAATTACACCCTACCCTACCCTACCCTGTGACATCAAACATCCCTTGCCGTTGCCATTATCCGGATCTCATTAGCATTTTGTTTTGTTGTTAGAGTTATGGTTTGAGAGAAAGGAGCCATTACATGTATTATTTGATTTTTGATTTCTTTGGTTACCAACATTAAGTGAAAAATAAAGAAGAGAAAGAAAACATATTTTTTGTTTTTTACGTGTTGTTTTTTCCCTTAATTAATGCCTTATATTTTGGGTGGGAAACTAGTCATCAAGGGGATCCTAATAGGAGCTGGGATCGACTCCTTTAAAAATTTGAAAAATTGACATTAAATCTTTCAAAATTTGATTCTTCAATTTTTTTGAAATTTTTTATGAAGTATTTTGGAATTTTTCGAAAATTTTAATCATATTCCTTAAAATTTAAGTTAAATAGACAATATAAGTCAATTTTTTTAATTAGCTAAATAGATTTTTTTGAAGATTTAGGGAAATAGGTATATTTTGAAAAGAATGTCTAAAAACGCATTCAGTTATCAAGTTTTTTATTGACATGTCAGGAAAGTGTGTTCAGCTGAAAGTTTTTTCTAAAAATTTCAAAGAAAAACGTGTCTAATTGAGTGCGTTTTTCTAATATGTTAGTGGAAAATTAGTCCAATTAAAAGAGTTTTCCTGTCAACTGAATAGATCTACATAATTATATGAGCTTTCCTGTCAAATTAACTAGACGCATCTTCACACACTCTTTTCAAAATCTATCTATTTTCCTATTTAAAAACAAACAACCTATATAATCAATTAAAAAATTAATTTATATTTCTTACCCTAAAATTTAATATTAAGATCGTCATTACGGATAATATTCAATTATTGATAGGTAGGGATGATAGGACTTGAAGTAATGATAAGATTGAGAGCATTTAAAATGTCTTTTCAATTTTGATAAAGAAGATTATGTTTGGCCTTGATGAAGCCAAGTTGATAGTCTCCTTCTTTAATGGCAATAAATTGTAAGTCTTTGCCGTATATCCATTAAATTAGTTTTTCTCATTTTTTAACCAAATCTAATACTTATATAACATATTTACCAATTAAATTTTAGTTCAATTAATAGTTTAGCATGAACATTATTGTTATGGAGAAAGACGTGAATTCAATTACATTAAAATATATTATTTTTTTATTTATAAATTAAAAAAAAATTATGAATAATTTTAAGAATTGTATCAAAAAAATAAATATAATCAAAATCATGAGATTTCAAATATATACATATAATATTTATAAATATTTTAAAGAAAAATACTGAATACAATGCTTCATCACCCCGAGAATGCACTGCCTTTTCTTACAAGTAAATTTGGTGCGGGTAACGTTTACATTATTATTTAAAATCTTAATTGAATTGGTGTTATGAATTAATTATGCATCAATTCGATTAAAAAATTATAAAAATATATTTTCGTATTTACAATAAATAATGTTATTCGTTGAAACATTAATATTTTTATTTAAAATGGTTAAATTTAAACTCATGCTAATTTTATTAATAAAACCTTAAATTTATTACTTAATTAAAATTTTATTTTAATACTTTTTATACATTTTAATTTTATTATAATATTTCAATTTTTATTATTAATTAATTTGAAACTATATATTTTTACATGTGCTATAATTTCTAATATATATACGTAAGTGTTCGATCTTACAAATCAACATTGACATCAATTGGGAAAAATATTAAAAAAACAAAACTGAAAACACCTAATAAATGTTATTGTAGGATATTTTTGTCTTTTTAAATACTTGTACATAAAATATACATTAAAAAACTTAAACCGAGAATAAATCTATGAAAAAACACACATGGTGAGATTAAGTAAGGAGGGATTGGTAGCGGCTTCGCCTTTTTAAAATGAATTTTTTTTATTTAGGTCTTTTAAATTTTTTAAAAATATAAATTAATAATAATAGAATTATATTTTAACTCTTTAAAAATGATAAAAAATTGATCTAATTCTTTAAAATTTATAAAGATAAAAATTATTAAAATAGTAAAATTATATTTTTACTATCGTAAAAATTACAATTTTATTTTGGCCTTAATTTTTTTTTAACTTCGCCCCTGACATCAAACTTCATAAATCCTTAATTTTACTATTTCAACTAAAACTTATTCCATAAAATTTTTTATTTACATAAGATTTATTTTTCACCTACATCAATAATATGCGGTAACCTAATTGTTATAATAAACATCGATAATGACAATAGAATAATAACAAAGAAATAAGAAAAGAAAAATAAAACACACAGATTTTACGTATAAATCCTTTCGGGAAAAAAAATCACAGACAGAAGAAAAATTTATTAATATTGAAAACCGAATGATACAAGAGGAGTTTCGACTACATCTATTTAAAGGTTGAAAAATCCTATTCTAATCAATATCAAATAAAAAAGTATAGTTCTATACGAATCTATTTGTGCGGCATGATCCTAGTCCAATTTTATGCTTAATGGGGATCTGTGGTAAGCTTTGGCCTCGAGCCTTCGACCTTTCGCTTTCACAAATCTTCCTATTTTTCTATTATATTTTATTTTTTAACAAGTAATGGATTCGGATCACAAAATTTTAACAATAATATATATATATATATATATATATATATAAACGTATTACCTGTCTTATGATGCGATTAATCCTTGTATTTCCCACCATTTGTTGTATACTTAGGAAGAGGCACTTTGCCCGATTCAATCCGCTTGATATCATCCAAAAGTATCTCATACTGTTTTTTCACTTCCTGTTCGGTCGTTGTTCCTCCCACCAGCTTAGCTATCTGTTGCCATCGTTGAGGAACATCTCTATCATATATTGCCAAAGCATTCTCAAATAACTTGTTCTTCTCAGCCGACCAATTCAAGTTGTAAGAACAAGAAGAAGAAAAATGGCCAGATCCCATTTGTTTTTTTTACGGGCATAGATATCTGGCAAACGAAAAGCTCAATGGGGGATTTCACCTTATAATAAAGAAACAAAGGCTTGCAAAAGATGGTTGATGCAAGTTGGCCAAATTAGAAAATTTGATAATTAAGACAGTTTTTTCAGTGTTTCAAGGATGGTCAATTTCTTTCTTCGTACGTCTGGTTTTCGGATTATTATGGCATATAATTAATTTATCAATTTGTAAGTACGATGTTGGTGATTAATTTATTAGCATGTTGGGGGGGCCCGTGGGGGGGGGGGGGGGGGGCGCTTATTTAAATGGAACTTTCATGAAAGAAATGAACATGTTAAGCCACTGACCTGTCATTAATATCTTTCTAGATATTGGAATTAACTAATTTAAGGTTAATAGTGGATTTGTCCATGGATCAATTAATTCGAATAGTGAAAAAAATTAAGTAAAAATATAAATTTAAAAAAATGAGTTTAAGTAAAAAAAATAAGATTTGTTTTTTTTTTTGTCTAGGTTTGGCCCAATCCGAAGTTGAAAAATAAAAAATTTATTGTTTTGTTGTTGTTTTTTTTTTTGTTATATTTTACTTTTATGTTGTTATTATTTTATTATTATTGATTGGATATTGTATAACTCTTATTTTTTTTTATAATTTTGCTACTAATTTAGAGGGTTTAGATTGTTAAGTTGTACATATCCTACTGTTATTTAAATATAAAAACTTTTTAAATCTATTTTCAATTTGTTGAGAAACATTTATTTTAATATTTTTAGTGTTTTTGATGTATTATATTTTAAAAAAATTCTTTATATGAAAAAATAATATGGGCGGGCAAACCGAGCCTGAGTTTTAACATTTTCATTCGAGCCGAGCTTGGTAAAAAATTAGACCCATTTTTTAGGTTGAGTCAAGTCCGATACTTCAATTGGGCATAGAATTTTGTCCAAACCCGACCCATGAACAACCATACTTAATAGTCATTGTTATCTAAATTGGATTGGAATAGTCATTTGGGTTGAGAATAGGTCGGGGTATTGGTTTATTTAGATCAATTAAATCACGAATCAATACAAACTGATTGAACCGAAAAAAAAACTAATCGAACCGATTTTTAATATATATTTTTAATTTTTTAAATATTTATTTAATTAAATTGTCCAATTTAATTAAATTAATTAAACTGATAAATATATAATTTGATTGGTTGGATCACTAATTTGATGCTGAAAACTTTGCATATAATTAGATTAATAAGGGATATGAGGAAATTCCTAATTTCTTCCAATGTTTAAAGAGATGAGAGGAGGAAAAACTGGAAACAATATAAAAAGAAAGTGTTGAAAGTTGTGAGAAAAATCTTGGAACTTTGTATTGGAGAATATATGAAAATCAAGAAGAAAGTTATGGCAAATTTCTCCACTATTTCTTGCATGTGCTTCTCTCTATTCCAACTCTTTGAGCGTCACTTACAAGCTGTTTTCCTAGTTTTTGATAATATCGAAAATTATATTAAGTAGTTAAATCTTTTTAAATTTATAATTTTTTGATAATATCTAATTCATTTGAATTATTATTTGATGTCGATTGAGTTTTAATTCAGTTGATATGGACATTGTTGTTAATGCAGGAGGATATGTGTTTGAGTGAACTGAAATATGTAATCTTCTTATTTATGGATTGGAGAGGAATTATGAGTAGTTCTAAGGGTTAAATTAACATCGCTTTTGAGATATGCTTTTAAAAAGTATTTTGGAAAAGTGATTTTGAAAAGTACTTTTGAAAAACTTGGTTTAATATTTAAGTGTTTAGTATGGTTGTTAAAAAATGCTTTTAGAAATAAAATGTCTATTTTAGACATGTGTTATAAAGTAATAAATAAACATTTAAATAATGTTCAAATTAGTTAATATTATGATATTTTAATAAAAATATTAAAATTAATTTATTATAATTTGTTGTTAATATTTCAATATATGAAAAATAAATTTTAAATATTTTTTAAACAATTAATCAAAGGAAGGAAAGTACCATGTGTTGGAGGGCTGAAAACATAATTGAGTTGTAAAAAATGCTTTTAAGATGGAAAAGCTAAAAATGTTAACTTCTCCATTTGGGGAAAAGTATTTTTGAGAAATAAAAAATTTTCCTCAAAAGTTACTTGTTTAGCATTGGTTTTGGATAAAAAAATGCTTCTAAAAAGCACTACTAAATAAAACCTAAGTATTGTGTCAAAAAAATAAATATGATCAGAATCTATAATGAGATTATTCAAAAAAAAAGTTATTACTTGATGGACTTTTATACAATTATTTAAATGTTGATTGAATTTGTATCACTCATCAATTTGATTTTAACTCAGTTGAGAAAATACTAAAAACTTATTTTTTTTTATGAACTATGGCTTTTAATATATTTCCTTCACTGTTTCAATTAAAGCATCATTTATAATTTTTATAAATATATTTATTACATAAATTTTTATCACCCATATTGTAAGTGTATCATAATTTAATATTACATTATTTAAAAAAAAACAAAATCAATATAATAAATGTATAAAAAACCTTTTGTGTCACTTTACTCATTAACCAGATCTTGATGTCTAATGCTCTTCAGACTATATGAACCTTAGAGTGAATGTAATTGTTAATTGGGTGAATCAAGTTAATTAGTATCGAGTCAATTTAGATAGAGTCAATTAGGGTTTTAAAATAGGTTATTGATACTTGAGTTTAAAATAGGTTCAGATTTGAATTTTTGAATTTTGAATTTGGGTTCAGGATTTAAAATTAAAAAATTATTAAAATTTTATATAATAATAAAAAAAATTATTAAATAATTAAAAAAAATTATAGATAATATGATAGAAAGAATCCATTTTTCCAAATATTGATTTGTCAGTTCCAACACTAAAAGATTTATATGCTCAAATCAATCAAATTATAGCCCTTTCAAATTGGTTAGCTCTCACTTTTTGCTTAATTATTAATCTTTTAATTTTCTACTTTTTAATAGAATATTTAAAAAAAAAAATTATATCAAGTTGTTATGTCGTATGTTTTTATATTCGACTAAATTCATTGAACTTTTAATTTAATGGCCTTGAATTGAGATGATTGGTCTCATTCAAAAGAAAAAAAATAGAAAGAAGAAAAGACTTCAACCTGGAAGGATCGATGCTGCTAAGCAAGATAAGCTTAATGAAGCTATCTTATCTCATCTCTATCATAATAGCTTCTTCCTTTTTAAAGCAGATTGATACATGAGGCAATTGTGAAGGTCTGTGACGATTTATTTAATGAGCAAAAAGTCGTAGAAAGATCAAGATGGTCAGAAAATGGGTGATCGAGTTAATTGAATTTTTTCCGGTGTTAGTAAATACTTTAAGAGATTATTTTTAATAATTCTTAAAATGTTATGTATGGTTTATGTGTTGGTTTTGGATTCTTTTAAAATTTAGTCAACCTACTAATGTTCAGTCATTGTAGGTATGAGTTGTCATGTTTGGAGAACGGGATTGTTGTGGTTGTAATAGGTATGAATTATCATGTTGGGGAATGAAAATATGTAATGTGTGAATGATAAATATTTTATTTGTGTTAGACTGCTCTCTTATAATTTTGGTGTGAAAAAGGAGGAAAAAAAAAAATAGTCAGAGCCTCTTGGATCCTATAACACAAGTATTCAATGTTGTCTGTTTTGGCCACCAACTAGCTAAATGTGTCAACTTTTAAAATTAACACAATAATAACTTTAACTCTTAACATTTATACATTGTGTCAATTTAGTATTGATTATAAAAAATGTAACTCTCAACATTTACAAATTGCGTAATTTGATACTTTTTGCAGTTTTATTTTTATTTTTGTGATCCTTTCACTTAAAAAGCTAAAATAAAAATAAATTTATCAGCTAAATTTAATTGAAAATATACAAAAAGTGGAACCACCCAAAAATCCAATATAATGATTTTCATCTTTTCTCATTATTTTAAAATTAACCTTCAATATTATAAAAAAAAAGCATAACTGAAAAAAAAGAGACTAAATTACATAATGTGTAATGTTAAAGGTTAATTTTTTTAGAATCAGTACTAAATTGACATAGTTTATAAATATTGAGGATTAAAGTTACTATTATACCAAATTTAAAAGCTCCATTGTTACCTAGTTGGTGACCAAAAACGATAAAATTTAATAGTTGAATGATCAATTGTAACTTTTCATAGTTGAGTGACCAGAAGAGAAAATTACTAATTGTTAGGAACTACTTGTGCAGTTTACCCTTTTTAAAATTGGGCCTCAATCCGGCTCATTAACTTATGAAGATGAAGAAAAGGTCAAAATTAAAAGGTCCCACCGAGATTTGAACTCGGGTTACTGGATTCAGAGTCCAATGTCCTGACCACTAGACCATGGGACCAAGTTGTTGACAACAATAACAAAGATTTCTAAAACCATTAATAAAACTACAAAAACGATAACACAGTCACTTTCAGTTATCTATTTCGAAAAGTGTAGTATTGGTACACGTCAACGACCAGATTCCATGTCGTCATAAGAAGAATCAAATCAAATCAATGCTCACTCCACTGCACACCCCCACTAGAAAAAGTAAGGAAACCGCCGGTTCGAGAAATGTGGCGGAGCGGCTTAAACAGCCGGTCGACGACCACGGCGCAAGCATTAAAGGAAAAGAAATGGGACGCGTTGGTGATTGGCGGTGGACATAATGGCTTGACAGCCGCAGCTTACTTAGCTCGCGGAGGCCTATCGGTTGCCGTGCTTGAGCGACGCCACGTTATCGGTGGTGCAGCCGTAACTGAAGAAATTATTCCTGGATTCAAATTCTCTCGCTGTAGCTACCTCCAAAGTCTCCTTCGCCCTTCCGTGATCAGGTGGGAAGCTACTTTTCTGTTTTTGGTTATATTATTTTTGTTAATAATTTATGTTTGTTTTTGGGCGTATTGGTATTGAAATTGAAGAGAGCTAGAATTAAAGAGGCATGGATTGAAGCTGTTGAAGCCGACGGCGACGACGTTTACGCCTTGTCTCGATGGGCGTTACTTACTATTGGGACACGATGATGAACGTAATTTCTTGGAGATTTCAAAGTTTTCGAAATATGATGCCGATGCTTTTCCAAGGTGGTTTCAATTTTCTCTAATGAAATTCAATTTTTGTACTTTTTTTTAAGAATAATCATTGTAATTTGCTTATTGCTGATTAAAATTTCATTATGGAACCTCAAAACAAGCAGCTAAATTCTCCATTTCTCAATTTTAGATATTCCCAAGTTCAGCGAAAATTCGAAATGTAATCAATGTTATACGTTATCTGGATTGTGAGTCAATTTTTTCTATTTTTTTCATATATTTGGATGATTATACTTATATAATTATTTTTGAATATATGTTAGTGTTAAACACGGATACGTTAGGAAATAAATGAAGAGCTGGGCACCAGTGTCACGATCCGTCGACAGGCAAAGTACTACCACTTCTCTGAGCCGCATTACACTGACATAGTGAGCTCAAGCTGGTATCGTTGTCTTTGGTTGCTCAGCAGCCTCTAAGATTCTCACCCATGGTTGCAGAAAGGCCTCCTATATGAGGTTTTGGGTTCGAACCTGAGAGGTGCAACTTCGAGTGACTAAGCCTTCATAGACTTGTGGGTTGACAATACCGGCTAATGGGCATGACACTGGTGCCGCGGGGTCTAGGGAAGTGGTAGTATCTTACCGTTCGATAAATCGTGACAAACAGAATCAATGCCAAATGTGTCAAATTCTGTGTGTGTTTAATTTATAGTATTAATATGTCTGCAGATATGAAAACCAGCTTTATAAGTTCTGTAAATTGATGGACTTTTTTTTGGATTCACAAGCTCCTGAGACCTTACACTGGGATTCATCATTTACCGATTGGATGCGCGATAAGTTAGAGAAATCGGTGTTTTGGGCTCGCTGCTTGAGGCATGTCATGGCTTTGGGGCAAAAGGATATGGTGTAAGTCATATTTGATCTTTTCTTGTGAATAAACATGGTAATTTTCTTACAAATTTTCTTGCAGTTTCTTGATTTATGTTCTTATAATGTTTCCTCAGGGACTTTATGGACCTGTTATTGTCCCCTACATCGAAAGTTCTCAATAAGTGGTTCGAGGTTGTAATGTTCTAGCTTTAAGCTTCTGGTTATTGGTTCTTATGATTGCACACCAAGTAATAATGTTTTAGTGTTTTTCGATAGTTGATTGCTTGAGTTCAAATCATTGCTAAGTTCAGAACAAAAATGTTGTCCAGTCCAGCCCAGCCCTCAATCTTAGTTTGTTAGGACAACAAATCCGATCCCCGATCTTATTGATAATTAGCAATCTATATGGCTAAGGTCCTTGGTTATGTATGGTTGAAACTCGAGACGGTCTGGAAATGATTTTTATGGGGTTTTGCAGAGTGATATCCTGAAGGCAGTACTCGCTGGTGATGCTATTGTCGGAAGTATGGTAGGACCTCCATGCAACATGGTAGCATGCTCCTGTAACCTTAGCCATTAATAATTGGTATCATCAATTTGTTCCTGTAGGCAAGCATTCATACGCCTGGGAGTGGATATGTTTTACTGCATCATGTTATGGGCGAAACTGACGGTGACCGTAATGTATGGTCGTGAGTATCTCTAAGGCAAATTTTAAACAGTGTACACCATGCTCATTTTAGTTATCTAAGAAAATGAAAAAACACCACCATTTACGATTTTTTTGTCTTTTATGTAGAGTGCTCGATCGATGATATTGTTTCGCATGATGCTATTTAGATTAGTAACAATTTTGTTTCTGTTTTATGGTTGAAGTAAGTCTTCTATGGGCTTAACACAATGTGCTCGAAACGTGCTGTAGGCATGTCGAAGGTGGGATGGGCTCCGTATCAGCTGCCATAAGTAATGCTGCTATTGAAGCCGGGGCTTCAATTATGACGAATGCAGAAGTTAGTCAACCCTTTTTCAAGATTAATATTAAATTTTACTGTTACCGTTTTCAATTCTTCTTCTTGCTGTACAGGTGTCACAGTTAATGATAGGAAATTCCGGTACCATAGAAGGGGTTAGTTCATTTCTCAGACTGACAAAATGGATAAATCTTGAAGTGTTTATTAATAAGTACATTACTCATTACCGTATCAATGATCTAGGTGTTGCTAGCTGATGGGACGAGAGTTCATTCTTCGGTTGTTTTATCGAATGCAACCCCTCATAGGACCTTCCTGGTATGTTTTCCTATTGCATATGTGTTTTCATGCCTGCTTCACCGATTCAAGAAGTATTTATTGAAAAGTAGAATATGAATTATATGATATGAACTCATTTTCTATGTCTTTTCGATGCAGGGTTTGGTTCCTCGAGATGCTCTTCCTGAAGATTTTCTTCATGCTATTGAAAACTTAGACTACAACTCTGTAAGATCACTTCCCTGTAGGATATGACATCATTTTAGAGATGGTACCATGGTTGAACCTACATTCATCCACACATTTTATTGTTTTTTCTTTGTACTCATCCTTATTTGACGATGATTTGAAATGAAAGTTTGAAAGAGTCTAGTTATGATAATCGCTGATTGGAACAGGGAACCACAAAAATCAATGTAGCTGTTGATAAATTGCCCTGGTTCCATTGTTGTGGATCAACTAATACAGAAGCAGGTCCTCAGCATACAGCTACTATTCACATTTGTTCCGAAAGGTAAACTAAATGTAATTGCCGCTTTTGTTTCAGGGACCAGTAATGGTTCTGTATATGGATGCATTGACCTATCATTAAAAAGGCTAAAACATTCTTCATATTCTTTTGTTTTCCTCCATTGTTCTTTTGACACCATAAAAGCATGGACAATATTGGATCAGCTTGTCAAGATGCTCGGAATGGCTTACCTTCAAAACGTCCAGTCATGGAGATGACAATTCCTTCTTCATTGGACAAGACTATTTCTCCACCAGGTATCGCCTGAACTTAAAATCTTTCGCATCTCGGAGATGGTAAAAGCAAAGGCCGGACCGATGAGGAAAACCGAGGTCCATAGTTAGTAACTTGTCTATGTTCCTTTAAAACTAACCTAGAAAAAGTTGGATAACTTGTATGCTAATGTTTTTATATATCTACACATTGTGTTTGTCATGAACGTAGACACATTTTTTTGTAGGAAAGCATGTGGTTAGCTTGTTCACACAGTACACGCCGTATAAACCCTCTGATGGTAGTTGGGAAAATCTGACATACCGAGTAAGTTTCGGTTATTGGTAACAGTATATCTTTGTTCATGTGCATGTTGTAATGGTAACTAAAATTACTGTTGACCTGGAAGGAAGCATATGCAAAGAGATGCTTTAGCTTGATTGATGAATATGCCCCTGGATTTAGCTCATCAATTATTGGTTATGACATGCTCACTCCACCTGATCTTGAAAGGGAATTTGGTCTAACAGGTATGTTATGCCATTCGAAACCTTTGAAATGAGCATGGAGAACTGAAAATTCGAATATAGGGTTAATTGCATCATATGTTCTTTAACTATGGTTTAGATTCTCAATTAATCTTCTAACTTCAAACGTTCTAATTGATTCTTAAAAGTATGGGTGAAACTAGTAATCTTTTCTGGGGCCTAAATTAAATTTTAAAATTTTATAAGAGTTGAAATGTAATTTTATCAATGTTTTTATACTGACTAAATCATAATTTTATAATTCTTGGGGGTAAACTACAATTTCACCATAAATTAACCTATAATTTTTCAAATTTTAGAGGGTTTAAAGGGTAATTTCCTATTTCAGGAGAGTCAGGGCTTGCCGGTCCTTGCTTACTAGTATTTATATTATATTAATTAGGTCTTTCCATCAGTTTAGCCATTAGTTTGAGCATCAATTGCCTGATTGATTTGAAGTGGAATATATTTAAAACACGTGAATCAAATTATAAATACGTGTGCCTATTGTATGGACAATTTGAACATGACGAGTAAAAAAAATAGTCCTACTAAATTTTATTGGCTTTTCTTTTAACACACCATATCCAAGTTGTTTATAAAATAAGTACACATGTTTATAATTTGATCTACATGTTTTAAATATGCTTCAAACGTCAGATCCAAACTAACATTTAACATCCGAATTGATGCCTAGATTGACGAAAAAGACCTGATTGATAAAATATTGATACTTTAAGGAATTCAATTAGATTATTTTGAAATATATGGACCAAATTAGAATTTGAGCAACAGTTTAGGGACGTTTGGTGAAATTAACCCATTTTTTGAAGATGAAAGTGAATTTAGACCATGATTCTAAATTTTGAATCTTTTGTATACATGGCAGGCGGAAACATTTTTCATGGTGCTACGGGATTGGATTCACTCTTCTTGATGAGACCTGCCAAAGGATGGTAACTTTTTATAACATTTGAAAATTATTTATTTCGAGGAACGATCAAACGGCGGAAAATTCATTCGATTTCAGATATGTCAAACACCATTTTTTTCATGTTTAAAACTTCGTAAGAAAATGAAGGTCCTATATTCTTTAATGACAGGTCAGGCTATAGGACACCAGTAAGAGGATTGTATCTGTGTGGAAGTGGAACACATCCCGGTGGTGGAGTGATGGCCGCACCGGGACGGAATGCCGCACGGATCGCCCTTCGGGATTTTAAGAGACATCATTCTTGGTAATTCTCTAACACCCTGAGCTTGCAGGTCCTTTGTTCTCTGCTAAAATATAAAATGAAAATCAACAACTAAAACTACATTCTGCTGAACTTCAGTATGGTGTTGTTTATGAGCTTATGCCTAAGGTATCCTATGTTATCTGGTATTAGAGTAAATGTAGAATGAGTAAATGTTTGACATAGATTTTCCGTTTTACTTTTTTTAATATATATAAATAGAATATTACAACTTAATATTTGTGTATACGTGCTATTGATACAAATACTTAAAAATAGAACTCACTCAATTATTGACCTTATATGTGGCCATCCTTGTTGAGAGCTTATTTCTCTTGTAATGCATCACATCATTTATGGATCCGTTCAATTAAAAAAAAATACATATATATTTTTTTCACATCATATGTACAGGGGCGAAATTAGAGGATTGGCAGGGGTTTCGTCTCCTTAAAATGGAAAATTTTTCATTTAGGTCTTTTAAAATTTTAAATTAATAAAGATAAAATTGCACTTTACCCTTCCGTTAAAAATATAAAAATTTGATTTAATTCTTTAAAAATTATAAAGATATAATATATTAAAATGGTGAAATTGTATTTTTGTTATCGTAAAAATTACAATTTAATTTCGTCCTTAAAAAATTTTCTGATTTTGCCCCTACATATGTGCATTTGGACTAAACTTCCATATCAAAGATGGTGTGTTTTCTTTTAATTAGACAAAATCATGAATAATATGATGAAAAAAATCTATAAAATAATTTCTCCTCAGATCATATGGAAGGAATCTTATATGTACGGCTGATGTGGATGAATTAGGTTGTGCTACATTTGTTAATAATTTGGCCTGTGTGATACGTGTCCAAAGTTACAAAAATATTGTATTAAAACACGTGATGAAAGTAAAATTTGGGTATAATCTGAAAAAAAAAAATTAATTTGACCAAAAAAAATTATATTTACCTTTGACAAAAAAATATATTTACCCTTTACCAATCCTTGCTGGACATTTGTCTTCAATGAGGGTCGAGGTTTTACTTTGAGAATTCTCTAAGTAGGGCATATTACATTTAAGATCATTAAATTATTAGTAAATTTATGTCTTGGTCATTCAATTTCAATAAATCACAAAAAGATTAATTAATTATTTAAATTTTTTATTTAAATCGCTCAACTGTTAAAATTATTGTTATATGATATTCTCTATTTGTATCATCTGTATCAATCAAAAACTCTTCTTCGCATTTTTTTTTATAGTTCATTTTTTTCACGAAATACTTTGAACGTCACAAATCTGCAAATCAAAATCTAAATATCTTTCTTCTTCAATTTTCAACATTGACTGTCAAATTAACTTGGATCTAAAGTGTGTTCCTCTACTCGTTGATGTGCACTGATCTACCATATAGATTGTTGAATCGTCACTTGGAGCTTACTAGCTGGATTTTTTTTAAAAACATTACTTATTAGCCCAATGCCTTAAATAAAAACGTTCAAATAGTTCAGTAACTTAAATGAACACTTTCGAATAATGCAGTAGCCATTTTGTAATTTTTTAAAGTTGAGTGATCAAAACGTAAATTTATTAATAGTTTAGTGATATTAGGTGTAGTTTACCCATCTAAGCATTAGAGTTTTTAATGAGCTAGGCCTATTTATAATATTAACATACTTTATATTTATTCAAACTTAACTTGACCCGAAATATGAGTTTTGAATTTTGCACAAATCTATTTATATTTGTACATGATTAATTAAAACTTATTTTAGGCTCATCATATTATCACATTTTAAATTATATAACTTTTAACTTCTATATATTTTATTAAAATTTTAAACATAAATAATTTAATCATATATTCTTTAATGTTTATGTTATATTATTATATATTTAATTTTGTTTAATATAAATTATATGATATAAAAATAAAACTACAAAATGAGATATGTGAAGTCAAGTTTGATCTTGAAATTTATACTTTAAATTCCATCTATATTTTAAATATTTACTTAAATCTTTTCATTTTTGACTAAATTTTCAAAACGCGAGACGAGAAAAGTGTATTTATTAATAGTTTATTTTTTAACTAAACTTTCGAGTTTAAAATAATAACGCGAGGAGAGAGAAGTGTATTTACTAATATTGTTTTATCGAATTTTTAATTCGCGGAATAAATTTATAAATTTGCGAAGATTAGGTAAGCTATATGGCACCCCTCTATTCATTATTCAACCAAGCTCGTGATAGGGGGCTCCGACACGTTTCACCCGACCGAATATGGTATAGTGAGTACAAGCTGATATATATTGTATCTCAAAAAGTACACTTTCATTTTCCATTTATCTAAAACTAAAAGTATGTTTGGTATCCACAGCATACAAACAAATCATTGTCTTTGATTATTATTGATCAGTGACTGAATACCGATGCGGATTCCTTTGTCTCGATTCTCTCCTTTCTTCGAAAAAACCTTTTGAAACGCTGCTGCAAGAAGCCAAGGTGAGCTTAGAGTTCAGAGCAAATGTGGCGGCGGAGCTTCGCTACCGGCAGTCACGCGGTGGACGCTCTGAAAGAGAAGAAGTGGGACGCACTCGTGATCGGAGGTGGGCATAACGGTTTGACGGCAGCGGCTTACTTAGCTCGCGGCGGTCTTTCTGTTGCCGTGCTCGAGAGACGCCACGTTATCGGTGGAGCGGCTGTGACTGAAGAACTGATCCCTGGCTTTAAGTTCTCTCGATGCAGTTACCTGCAGAGCCTCCTCCGTCCCTCCGTTATCAGGTTTTCAAAGCACATTTTCCATGTTATTCTGCTGATTTATTTCATTTTTGAATGTTTCGTTGTTTTTAAAGATTAAATGAGGCTATCTTCTTATTATTTATGTTTAAATTTGTTAGTGAACTAGAGTTAGCGAGACATGGATTGAAGTTGTTGAAGAGGAATCCATCATCGTTTACGCCTTGTTTGGATGGGAGATATCTTTTGTTAGGGCCTACTAAAGTGCTTAATCATATGGAGATCTCCAAGTTCTCCAAACGAGATGCCGATGCTTATCCGAAGTAAGTATCGGTTTTGATTTCCTAATTTTTCTTTAAAAATTCGAGTTCTCTGCTTAAATTTATTTGTGAATAATGTTATATCATTTCTAGTATTGAAACGAGATTACTCTAACTTGTAGATGAATTCTAGTGGTAACAAGTTCAAACAGCAATCTCTGATTTTCTTTTTCTTTCTCAACAGTCTGTTTTATTGTTTCTTTTTAATTTCATAGATATGAGAGTCAATTAGAGAGATTCTGTACACTCATGGATCCACTTTTGGATTCATCGCCTCCTGAATCTTTGCAAGGTATTTCATCTCTCCAAGATCGTCTCAAGAATAAAGTACACAACTCGGTATTTTGGACTCGTTTGCTGCACCAGGCTGCTTCCTTGGGGCAGAAAGACATGGTGTAAGACTTCCTTTCTCTAAGTTGAAATGGCTTCTGATGTTGTCAATGTCTCTATTGCAAATATAAAAGTAGTTAGAAACTTGCCAATAGGGATACTTTGTGCAGTCTAGTTCATACAAAGTAAATAACTACCTACCTTGAGGTGCTTGCACATTTCATTTGTGAAGTCAGTCAGTCCATTCCAGTGAATTCAGTCTAAGCCTTACGTCATGTCTATTTATTTTCTTTTACAGGGATTTTATGGATCTTTTATTGTCCCCAGCTTCGAAGGTTTTGAATAACTGGTTTGAGGTTGTTGTTTGATCCTTTAATTCCCATTTGTATTATCCTTTTAACTTCATTGCTTACGATAATCAGGAAACTTGGTTTATTTCCTTCAGTGTCATAAAGAAATTGATTTATGGTCATTTCAGCTTTGTTTTGTTTTACGAATACTTTGCCTAGCCTGAAACAAGATAACTTAGACAAATACTAAAACTGGTTGGATGCTCATTTCATTCTCTGCAGTAGCTAAAGGATCGCTTATAGGTTTGACCAATTTCAAAATAGACGTATTAATAAAAAAAAAGAGTTTTATGCTCATTAGTTTACAGCTTTTTTTTTTGTTGATTGTGATATGTACAGACAGATGTTCTGAAGGCAACCCTTGCAACAGATGCTGTGATAGGGAGTACGGTAAGAACTTCTAACAAAAGTAGTAAAATGCCTCGGTTTCAATCTAAATTAGTCTCTATAATAAGTCATAGAGGGATAAATGCTATACCCTAAACACATTGTACAATTTAACAGGCATCCACTTTTACTGGAGTGATATGTTAAGAGATGAATTTTTACTTTGTGGGTTATTTTACATCTTCTCCTTCAATTTGTCTTGTAGGCTAGTGTCAACACGCCAGGGAGTGGATATGTACTGCTGCATCATGTGATGGGAGAAACTGATGGTGATCGTGGAATTTGGTCGTAAGTATTTTGTTGCTTGATTTGTCTATTAAGCTGTGAATCAATGACCTAGTAAGCCTTGAATTGGTTCATTATCCTTCTCCCATTCTTTAGAATATTTTAGTGTATTTTTACTAACAGTCACATGCTACTCTGTATGTCTGGACTTAAGAGAGCCTTTAAGAAGAAAAACTTGGTAACAAAATTTTGTGATTCTAGTCTAACCAACTCAGCATAAGAATATATTTTTTTTCCTTTTTTCTTAATCTTTCTCTTCATAAGTTACCTGTTGTGTTTCTTACATTACAAGAAAAGTGGTGCCAATGTTTATAGTGGCATTGGCTATTGGTACGTTTTTACTTTTAGATAAACTCAAATGCTCTACTAACAGTTGATTGAACTTGCATATCTAGGAGCATATGATCACAGAACTTCCTATACTACTTATCTTTACTAAAGAAACAAAATGGTGGAGAAAATTAGGTATTCGTCGATGCTTTCCAATGATTAATCTGAACTTACATCTAATTTTTCTGCAATGGTATCTAAATTGTTCATTTCGGTTGTTGAGCGAGCCTATTGTTTCTTCTTGAGAGACCAAAAGTAATGTGATCAAGATGCTACTTCTGAATTACGACCTAAAATTAAAATTTCATAACATTCCTTCCTAACCAAGTAGTGCCACTACTCTTTTCAAACTTTGGAAATTTAGTCTCTTGTAATATGACATTGTGAAATTCTGTTACGGTCTGTGCTACTATGCTCATAAATTACCTATGGTCTATAATGAACGCTTATTTTTTTTGCACTTATATACTATGGGGACTCTTCCCTTCGCTGGGCTCTTTTTTTTATTATGTTGATATTACATTTATTCCAGAGAGACATAGTGTCTTTTCAGATTATTCTAATGTACTATCATGATAAGCTTTCTCTTAAGCAACCAATGCTCCCAAAGACTAACCAATTTTGTAGATATGTTGAAGGTGGAATGGGGTCGGTATCCATGGCTATTGGCAATGCTGCCCGGGAAGCTGGGGCTCATATTGTCACAAGTGCAGGGGTATACTTGCTTGAATCGCTTCTCTCCTTGGATGAACAGAACTTATTCTATGAAGTTTTATTTTGATCTCTTTTGTGATTGTACAACAGCATCGATTCACATTTATGAACATGAATTTGACAAAAGAAAAGAAAATTGGATTTATTTTGGTTACTGTCATGCAATTAACTTTCTAGTTTCCTTTTGACGCTAATGCTTTCTAGTAAAATGCATGTTGAGCAAATCATGTAGATTCTTGCTTTAAACTTTATGCTTCAATTCTCACCTTCAATATATTGGCTATTATATTGTCAAGGTTTCACAGCTGATAGTTGATGGCTCGGGCAAAGCAAATGGGGTTAGTTTTCGTACCCATTTTTTCTGCAATGTAACAGATCTTTAAGCTTGAATCAAACTAAATCATTTTCGTAAATATGACCAACATTATTTAGGTGTTGCTGGCTGATGGTACAGTGGTGCAGTCTTCAAGCATTTTATCAAATGCGACACCTTATAAAACTTTCATGGTAAAACTCTACCGCCTGTTTATTTTGGTAATTAAATTGTGCTTTTAAATGTACTTTTAGTTATTTTTTGCCTATGTTTTAATATCTGTTGTAGGAATTGGTGCCACAAAATGTTCTTCCTGATGATTTCACACGTTCTATTAAGTATTCTGATTACAGCTCTGTAAGATCCTCTCTTTAATTCTTTTATTTAACGCAACTTATTAATTTTTTTACATCACATACTTGGCTATACATACAATAACTAGCCAAAAGATAAATCAGCTATTAACTATGTTACTCAGACTTGTGTGAGTGTCGTATGTATGTCCTTATATTCGTGTGTCGAACATGAGTGTTGGCCACAGCTAAAGAGTCCGAGCAACATAGGTTTTTAATATTCAGCAAGCATGGATATATTGTGAGATCAATTTAGTCTGCTGATAAAGAATGTTTACAGAATGTAATTATACTGCCATGTGCTAAACATATTTTGCTATCATTTATCGAAACAGGGAACTACCAAAATAAACCTAGCTGTTGATAAGTTGCCTGATTTCCATTGTTGCATGTCAGTTGATGGTCTTCAGTACACCGGTACCATTCATATTGG
Source organism: Gossypioides kirkii (assembly GCA_005610355.1). Taxonomy (NCBI): domain Eukaryota; kingdom Viridiplantae; phylum Streptophyta; class Magnoliopsida; order Malvales; family Malvaceae; genus Gossypioides; species Gossypioides kirkii. Next base: position 40,562,483 of record CP032248.1, read on the forward strand.
TTCTGAGAGGTATGTTGCTATTCTTTTGCACATGTTTTCTGGTCCATGCGAAGAAAATCGTTATTTAGAATGGTAACTCTAGCACTAACATCATAATGGTTACTTCACCGTATCGTCTCTGTTTTGGATTCAAAGTTCAAACTCAAAGATAACGTGTGATTTTTTCAGCATGGATGAGATCGATTCAGCTTGTCAAGATGCAGTCAATGGATTGCCATCAAGAAGGCCAGTCATTGAAATGACAATTCCATCCGTACTGGACAAGACGATTTCTCCACCTGGTACCTAATTTTGGAACTTTTGTATCATCACATTGTTAGATCCTTTTCTTCTCTCTCTCGTATTTTAAACTAACGTTTTTTACATTAGACCATTATGAGATATGCTACTTAATAGTACTGACAGTCTGACAGAATCTTACATGTTTTAACAGGTAAGCATGTCATTAACTTGTTCATCCAATATACCCCTTATAATCCATCCAACGGCAGCTGGGATGATCCTGTTTACAGGGTGAGTAGAATTTTGTTCAAGTTATCCATTTCCAAAAGCTTAGTTAGCATTAGAACTGGTAATTCATGTATTTATGCCATGTTTGTGTATTTTCTAGTATCATAATCGTGTTTAAAGCATGTAGATCAAACTTGTTCTTATTGGCTATGATGCATGGGAGTCTTTATTTTCCCTAAAATATCCGTGTCTAACACTCGTCTTTAGCTTGGGTACCATAAGCTTATTTTTGAGCCAAGGTGCAAGGTATCATTGCTCCATTGCTGACTGTGTCCTCATGATAATCGTATCTTTAATATTGTAGGAATCATTTGCACAAAGATGTTTCAATTTGATTGATGAATATGCGCCGGGGTTCAGCTCGTCGGTCATTGGCTACGACATGCTAACTCCTCCGGACCTTGAAAGGGAAATTGGCTTGACAGGTTCTTTATATCTATAATTCTTTGAGCCTGCTAATCTGTTCCTTGTTTAACTTGCATAAATCATTTTTACTCGTGACTTACCTTGAACGTTCTACTTTAGGGATGGTAAATAGATTGCAAATTTAGGGTATGTTCAGTATTGCTTCTAAGAAATACTTTTGAGACAAAAACATTTCTTAACAAGCTGCTTTTAGAGAGAGAAAAAATATTTCTCCCGAGCCAAAAATTGGCCCAAAAGTATTTTTTTTTCAAAAGCTGAAAATTTTAGCTTTTCCCTAGTATTTTTTTTTTCCAAAAACACTTGAGAAGCATTCCTAAACTAGGTGTTGGATATTCGCAAATATCAGATTTACTTTTTTACAGAGTCAAATGTTACGAAAACGGATATCAACCCTTTATATCTAATATCAATATCCAAATCAGGTTTACTTTTACGGTACCCGCTCTACTTTCTAAAATTTTTGTTGTGGATTTAGATATGACGGATAATTTAATAAATTCGGGATTCAAAATAATACTTGGATTTAATGCATAATACATAGATTTGAATTTTAAAGCAAATTAGTATATTTTGATTTGAACTTTACAAAAATGGTAGATACACGATCCGCTGTTTTACCATCTAATAGAAAAATAACTCTATTGACTTTAAGTCACTGACATCCATTTTTATTAGGAGGAAATATCTTTCATGGTGCTATGGGATTAGATTCTCTTTTCCTCATGCGACCTGTTAAAGGATGGTAAATTTGATTACTCCTTTCTCTTTCACTTTCTCATTTTTTAATCTTTTTAGAAGAGAAAAATGCATGTATAAATTTTAAATTAAATATTAATTGATATATAATCCAAATGTGTGGATGTAGGTCGAATTATAGGACTCCAGTACCAGGTCTTTACTTGTGCGGGAGTGGTGCCCATCCAGGCGGTGGTGTGATGGGTGCACCCGGCCGCAATGCAGCAAAGCTGGTTCTTGAAGATTTCAAGAAAAAAATGAAATGATTTTCAGAAAAAAAAGAAAATCAAGATCAGCTCTGCTTTTTTCGGTATGCTTTTGGGAAATGATATCCTTTCATCTTTAGTCCTTCACGTAAATTTGTTGTTTATTTATGACTACAATGCCTGATTGATTATTACTAATTATTATTATCTAATATTAGTTAACTAAACAAATTAATTATAATTTAGATTTATTATATTATACTAATTAATATAACTAGAGTTTGTTTATTTTATTTATTAACATAATTATATTTTTAATATATTAATAAGTATAATTTACTATAATTATTAATTTGTTTAGTTATTTAGTAATATAATTTTATGTTCATATTTAAGCATTATTTCTTTTGTACAATTACCGAATATTTGGAAATAAAAGTATTATCGCTCTAAAATGTAAATTATATATTTTCTAAAAGGTCAATTAATATTAGTAAAAAAATAAAAAACAATCAGCTAAATTAATAGGGTAATTTTATTTTCATAATAAAACACTTTTAATTTATCTGATTATTAAATATTAAGTACCATTTACTATAGTTATTATTAATTTGTTTAGTTATTTGGTAATATAATTTTATTTTCATAAATTAAGTAATTTTTTTGCTTAATATATTTATTGTATAATTAACATTTTAATGATAATAATTCTTGTAACATTTTGGTAATAAAATAATATAATTGCTAACATATATATTAAAAAAAAGTTAATAATATTAATGAATAATTAAACCAATTACCTAAATGAATAAAGTAATTTCATTTTCATAATGAAGTAAAGTTTTAATTAATTTATTGCATAATTAACAATTTAATAATTGTTATTACAATATTCAGTATTATTATATTAATTTCATATGCAACTAGTTACAATTTTTTTAAGTGTATTTTATATTTTCAAATAATCATAAAAGAATATAATTAACAATTATAATTAAAAAACTTCCACAATGAACTTCAACTATTGTTAATTACACATATAACTATTAATTGTATTTTTTAAATTTTAGAATTTTTAGTTACATATACATAATCTATATAAAATAAAATTATTGATTTCTACAATAGGTGAATTCGATTATACTTATTCCAAGTTTCCAACCTACAAGCAAAGTTAAGAAACTATCATAAATCCCTGTTGTTTAATTTGTATTTTCCTTAATATACTGCAGCAGCAGTGAATAGGATATTAATCTTAATTAAATTAGTAATAGTATAAGTATATTATAAAACCTAAATATCATATATAATGATTATATTTAATAAATTAGTCTAATATAATTTAAATAATTATTATAGTATAAATTCCATAACAAACTCTAAGCCTAATATTGAATTAAGAATAATTGTATTAATTATTTTATATATTATATAATAATTTATTTTAACATCTTTATTATATTAATTAGTAATTACATGCACGAGGGTTCAGTTGGATTCATAAGCAGTACATATTCGTGTGTGTTCAAACAACAAAGGAAGCGGACCATTCAAAGAAAATTGCATACCCCTATGAAAATACTTGCAATAATAGAACTCTAGGCCCCAAAAGAAAGAGCAAAAACCAATGGTCTAAAAAGTTATAAAGGGTCAATATAGTAATATTTTTAAAAAGTACTTTTAAAACAAAAAAAATGCTTTTGAGATAAAAATAATCTTAAATAAGTCGTTTTTTTATAGAAAAAATGCTTTTCAAACACCAAAAATTGGCCAAACAAAGAAGCACAAAATTTGAATTTTTTTAAAAACGTTTTTTTGTTTCAAAAGTACTTTTTTAAAAGCATTGTTTTGTAAGCAGAAAAATAATTTTAATCATCCCTGTTAAACTTTTTTAATATGTGGATCTATATGAAAATAGATTCATTCAAGCATTTAAGCTAATATACAAACCCAAAAAAGGTTAGTTAAAGAAAACTCACGTTGAGAAGAAAATAATTCGAGGGTTGATTTAAACTTTCTTTGAATGCAGAAGAACTACCTACTTAGCCAACTAGAAGCAGATTTTGGGATGAATGAGATAGCATTTGTTGCAGCTTCTAACCTACATTATGGTTTAAGGGTCATCAGTTAATCATCAATACATGAAACTGAGAAAGACATAAAACAAAATTGCATGCATGTATATATTTGCTATCCTTTCTAAGTATATGTTCCCCTTCGAGTAAACTTGTCCATAAATCGGGTTACTCAAAAACCTATCTAAAATATGAAAAAATTTAGACAAACATTTGAAGCCTGAATAATAAGCTTCGGCAAAAATTAAGTCCACTTAAGACATGAGCCAAACTTGGGCATCAAAATTCCAAGCTTAAGTTAGCCCAACTCATTTTAATTTATATATTATGTAATTAAATCACATAAAATTAAATATATAATACTATATAAACATTAAAGAATATGTTATTTAATTTAAAATTACAATAAAACAAAAATCATCTAAAATATTAAATATTAAATTAAAAATAATATGAGCTAGTATAAATTGAGTTTAGGTTAGTCATTTAATTTAGGCGAACTTAAGCAAACATATAGTGTACTAAAATCATACATAAACCCAATTCAAACCTACCTTCGAGCATTGTTAACTTTATTTAATTTATTTTATATTTAGAAGATTATACACATAAACTCATGTTCAAATTATGCAGACACAGACAAAGTAGCATGCTTCACACACACACAAAAAGAGGGGAGAGAGAGAGAGAGAGAGAGCACTTAGATATCTCTTCGACTGCCCTCATAATTTCTGTTGATCTTGTTTCAAGCACTTGGCCTCCCAAAATGATCTCATCCAAGATCATGTGTATCTGTATAACAGTTATTGAAGCTTTGAACAAAAATGAAGAGATAAGAAAGCCAAATCGGTGATAAGAGCACCAAACAAAAGCAATCATTTGATAGATTTAAATAAAAATATTGTAGTAATAAAGTGTTTTAATAGTCGTTAAATCAGTTTCGAGTGTACACCTAAGGCATTATAATGATGTCACAAAAAGTAATCCTTGCCTAACAGGGCATAAAGACACTAACGCTCCACTCTGCCAGTAACTTGGGAAATTAGGCAAAAGCTAATTTTGAGTAACTAACAAGCTCAATTGCAGGAGAGCACCAAGCATCATAAGAAAGCTATCTTATTCCGATTTTTCGTTTCTCTAGTGTTTGACTTATATTTAGACATGGATATGAAGTACACCGTAATGGACCTCCCAAAATTTTGGAAAACATCATTTTTTCCTTGAAATTTGTTGAAAATTTTAATTTGGCCCCCCCAAATTTTTGAAAATTTTAACGAAGCTCTTCTAAATTTTATTGAAATTCTTATTAATCTCATAAAAAATTTAAAAATTTTAATTAGACTCCCAATTTTTTTAAAAAAAAATCTCATTAAACTTCTATAATTTTTAAAAATTTTAATTACGCTCACAAAACTTAATCCAAAATCCACCATTGCGAAAACCCTCTAAATAATTGAAAAAGACACGTACCCAAACCCAACACTTAAGTTTGAGTCCAAGTAACATAGATAAGAAAGCCTCCCCTGCCATCATTTAATATCTAAAATCTTAAAGTATACCCCCCCCCCCACATATATTTATATATTCCAACATCAACTCCTATTTACCTAGGTGCTATCCTCTTGTACTTTATGTTTATTATTCCAATGAAGACACTAGATCTCGTTTACATGTAGAATCTAACATTCCATGGCACTAAATATATACATGTAAATCTATCTATATATAAGTGATGAGAGGATACACAACCTTGCTGTAATTGAACACTATGTCAAGCTCACAAACATTCTTGAAGCATCTTTCCAATGTTAGTTGCACAAGAACTGAATGCATCACATCTAAAGTAAGTAAAATTATCCAATATTTGAAATAAAATATCAGCAATTATGGTTACATCCAGCTTTACTAGTTTGTAAAGAAAATACATGAAAAAACCAGTACATTGATCTTATTAGACAATATACAATTTTAGGGCCAACAATTCCATTAATCTTACAGTTTAATAACAAAAATGGTTTTATATGATTAACATCTACGAAGCTTATTGATGCGATCTAACCTTTCCACTTGAAAGACACCAAGTTAAAACTCGATTAAATTTGATGACATAACATCAATGATTATTGATTCCAGTCCTCAAATGAACAAATCTATTTCATAAAAGAGTTTAATCAAAATGCAACTTACTAGTTTGTAAAGAACATGCATGACAAAACCAGTATATTGATCTACTAGACATCATGTAATTTTAGAGCCAACAATTCCATTAATCTTACACTTCAACAAAAAAAATGGTTATATACAATTAACATCTACAAAGCTTATTGATGCAATCTAACCTTTTTCACTTAGAAGACACCGAGTTAAAACTCAACTAAATTTGATAATACAATATCAATGGTTATGGATTCCAGTCCTCAAATGATAAAATCTATTTTATAAAACAGTGTAATCAAACTGAATTCAACTTCAAAATATCACAAAGATAATCAAACAGGTCGTTTTCAGCTTTGTGAAAACTTTTCCTATCTATAATGCAAGGTTTGAATATTCAGACATGTCAAACAATCGAGTAATTGAACCCCCAACTTTGAAAAGATCATAGATGATTACTCCATTTTAAGTAACTTCACAAAAAATATTAGAAGCTTACGTTGTATCAAGTCAAGCATGGCTAGTTCATTTTCTGAACTATCAAATACAACGACAAAGTAAAGAGCAGCCAAATGGTTGTAGACAAGGCGACTGTCCTGCAGGTGAGAATTAAAAATAATAATTAAACAGAGTTCTGTGACAAAAGCAGAGGTAAAATAAAGTTATATCAGTGATTAACAAGATTTAAATTAGAAATCAAGAAAAAAATGAGATTACCGGACCAAAAATTGATTCCGCTTCTATGAAATTGCTCACATTCTCAGGTCTACTGCACAAGACTGTTAAAAGATCGAAATCAAAATCGAAAGCAAAAAAAGAAATCCAAGTACGAACTCAAGAACTATCGATTGGACCAAATAATGTACGAGAACATAAAAACTAATTCTAAGTTTCTTGCGATCCAAACAACGGAAAGTTCAAATGAATCACAGCTAAAGTAAGAAGAAGTAGAAGTAGTAGGTCAGAGATCGAACCTCCAAAAACGCGGCGTATAAGCTCTTGCTGTTTCTCCACTGGCTGATTTCAACAAAATTCAAAGCGACATGGATAGCAAAGGAAATCGAATTAATTAATATTAATAAAATCACGACATTCATTTTAAAATTAAGAAGATAAAAAAGAAAGAATCAAATGAGAGAAAAATCTCAAAAAGAAAAAGTGAAGTTAACCAGATAATCGAAAAACTTTGCAAGGCGAGGCTTGCCTTGAGTGTTCATCACCATCACAGCTTTTATCATTTTCGCTCCACTCTCTCGCTCTAAAAACCAAACAGAGCTTTTGGATCTCTGAAATTTAAAATTTCACGTCAAGTTTATATAGTTCTTAAATTTACGAAAGGACAAAAAGGTCTTCAACCAGTCGATAGTAACGATGGAATTTCAAAGGTTAAAATTGGAAATATGGTCGATAGGAGAAATTAAGAAATCGGCAAATAGGAAACGTCAGTATAGTTGATATTTTGCAATTTTTTTATAGTTGGATGATAAAAAGATATTCATAATTGCAGGACATCTATTGCAATTTGCCCTAACACATTTAATTATTTTAATTAAAATATTTGCATGAATTTTTTAAAAGAAATATTAATTTCAACTCATGTTGATGTTATATGAAAAATTATGAATATTCCAAGTCAGTGTTCTAATATCATAATGATAAATTTAGTGTTTTACATTTTATCATTTTTGGTCATTAACTTTTTAAATTTTGGACAACTTCTTTTTCTTTTGACAGAAAAGTTAATCGGACCATTAATATTATAATGACATCGATATATAACTAGCATGACAATCTAATTATACTTCATAAAAATTCAAAAAAAAATTAAATATTTAATCTTTTTTTTAAAAATACACCAACAATAAAGTAAATTTATACATGGACTGTTATGCAAGCTACCACATCAATACTATTAAAATTTTAATAGTTCAATCAATTTTACATAAAAAATAATTTGACTCGATTTTAAAGGTTGATGATGAAAATGATAAAAAAAAAATAGAGCCAAAGTGACAATGAGTAAACATTAAAGTCTAAATTTGTTAGTATGAGAATAATCAATGCCTTAATGGTAGCAACTATTTGGACTAAACAATTATATTATAAAAATAGAGAGACAAAATCAGGAACTAAATCTCAAATTTATCATAGTATAACGACTAAAACAACAATTTGACCCTATAATAATATAATAATCCACGTCATCTTTTTCTGCACCAGCCCTAGAAAAGGATACCAGTTTAAAAATGGAGGGGAAGAGCAAGCATTGAGAAGTTGGCGGCGCCAAAGAAATCGGTGTCAAAACAAATGGCTACTCTTGAAGACGATGAAGCCGATATAGATCCCGTTAAAATGATCTTGCCTGATGAAGAAGGTGAACCGGAGAAGCACACTACGGTAGGTGACGGTGCAGCGAGTCAACAAGTGGAGCAGCATTACATCCGTTCAATCGAATCAACGGTTGTGATTAGACAACTCCCTTTCGAAGGGCTTTCATTCCAGCTTTGGCCAGCTGCTACTACCCTCGTCACGCTCCTCGATAACTACCTCCGTCACCCTAGCAAAAGCCCTCTAACAGCCACCCTATCAACTGACCGGAAACTAAGAATCTTAGAGCTCGGTTCCGGTACCGGTCTCGTTGGAATCGCAGCGGCCGTCACGTTGGGAGCTAACGTGACGGTGACAGACTTGCCACACGTCATACCCAATTTGAAATTCAATGCGGAAGCAAACGCTGACGGGGTGACTAGAAGAGGTGGGACCGTTGATGTGGCACCGTTGAGATGGGGAGAAGATGATGACGTGGAGGTAATCGGGCGGGAATTTGATCTCGTTTTGGGTTCTGATGTGGTTTACCATGATCACCTATTTGAGCCGTTGCTTAAAACGCTGCGTTTGCTGTTGAATGGAGGAACAAAAAAGAGAGTTTTCGTTATGGCTCATTTGAGAAGGTGGAAAAAGGACTCTGTGTTTTTTAAGAAAGCGAAGAAACTGTTTGATGTTGAGATTTTACATACAGATCCTCCAAAAGAAGGGTCTCGAATTGGAGTTGTTGTTTATGCTTTTATTGGGAAAATTTAATGTTTTTTTGTTGTTGATTTGGGGAATCTACCAAAAATTTGTCGACGAAGCCGATGAAATTGGCATGTTAAATTCGATGGTTTGCTGCTTTTTTTCTATGTTAATTGGAGCTGATAATTGTCTAATATAAATTTGTTTAATATGTGTTTAATGATTTACCAAAAATGGATTGAAAAGATTCCTTGCTTCAGCAGTTATTCTATTTTCATCATTTGAGAGTTCCAATAATTGGTTTATATTATTCCACCAGTCCCAATCATAGGTAGATATCTGATTTGATTTTTTCAGGATTCGCATATTATATATCCATATAATCTAAGGCTAAATAGATTAAATATGTAGATTTTTTTAAATTGGTTAAATAAGTTAGTTTTTTAAAATTTAAAAAATAAATAGACTTTGAAGAGAGGGTGTGAAACTGTATCCAACTAGACGAGCATGTAAAGTTTCGTCCAACATGGTAGGAGAACATGTTGACGGTTATCGGAGATTGACTGGTGTAAAATTAATGGACATGGATCATCTGGTGGTGTTACTAGGGATGATAAGAGATGGTGGAGGATGGTATTTACCCAAAAGATTGGAATATGCTCAATTGTAGAAGTTGAGGTGTGGGGAGCTTATGATGGTCAACGACAAGCTTGGAGTATGGGGAGCTTAGATGCTATCCAAATGTTGCTGAGTTCCATGTCAGATGTACCCCAATATGCCGCGGCTCGAAATGTTAAACAATTGATTCAGAATTAATGAGAAGTGAAGATACAACACGCCAACAAGAAAGGTAATAGGGTTACGGATGCTTTGACTAAACAAGGAAACTTGGTTTCTACAAATTCATGCAGCCACCAGATCATGTTTTAGAGGTATTGACTAGGACAGAATGATTTGATTGTAATAATTTCCATTACCTTTATTTACTAGTCATAGTTGCTACTCGTAATTCTCTATTCTAAGAGGAGTGCTCTGTACAATTTTTGTTGTCTCAACCTCTGCAGAAAACCGTATTGAATAAGTGAAAACCGATGACTTCATTAATGAAAAGCACTTTTACATCAATACAACAATATTATACAACACACAAGCAGCAACAGTAAAACTGGATTACAGCTTTTGATTTCTAACATTTGAGTTTGCATCTTGGCATCGCTAACAGCTATGTACATACACTTCAACATCATCGCTTCTTTAGTAATGAGCCTCTGGTTACTTCTTTCTTATTTTGTAAATCTCTAAAGCAACCAAAGTGAACCAACGTTTTCCCATTCGGGTAGATGGCGAATACGCTTGTTCCGATTTTCTTGTCACAGAGAGAGCACGTACTATCACTCGAAATCTTTACTGTAGCTTTTCTTTGGTTGTAGAGTTCATCTTTAACCTGTTTCAATTATGATTCGAGAAAAGAAAAACGAAAAAACAAATGTACTTTTTGAGCGGCCTACCATATATATACCTATGTATACACAAACATATGATAAGTAAAGGCATAATATAATTTTTTGACATTGACAACTAGATTCACTTTGATATCTGTATTTTTTTATCCACTTTAACTTGACAACCAGATTAATTTTAGTCAATGAACTTAAAAAATACAAAAATTTGATGATATCACAACATGGTATAATATTAGAGTGTCACATACAGTGTTCTAATTATCGAATTAGTGGTTAGTTTCAAAAAAGAATTATCGAATCAGTGGTTGAACCAATCAGACCACTAGTTTTCGATTCAATCAGTTTGATCCATTCACCTGTTAAACCAACAATAATTAAATAATTATATTATCTCACAAGTAAAGCAATTTACATACCTGTAGGTTCTCAGCCTTCCTCAAGCTCTTGATGACAGAGGAGTTCCTGTATGCTTCACTGGACTTTTTTACAAGAGGTCCCAGAAATGGAAGCAAGTTCTGCAGGTGGAAGACGAAATTCCTTAAAGAACGAAACTTACAATTCATCCTCAGAACAACTTAGATGTCGATGACGGTATAAAATTAGCTTTTGTAAAGGATTCAAGATTTTACGACATACCTGTAGTTTGGTCTCCCTCGGTAAGATTTTGAGTGCATAAGCTCCATTGATTCTATCCCACCTTCGACTCAAAAGATCAAGTACCTGATCGAACATGATAATAGAGCCTCCTTCCTCACTGGATTCTTCGATGGTGATATCGGTGTTACTAGGACTAATACGCATATCCTCCGCACCTTCTATTGACGCAATTTGCTTACGCCCTACTTTAGATTTCAGTGAAGCTATTGAACTAACCTTTTGGGTCCTTGTATTTGGGGATGATACCAAATTCATAATACTATTTTCAAAGTTCTTGGTTGTTTTTCAAGGATTCAGATAAATCTGTAAAAGAGTGAGGTATAGATTGCCAGAGGATTTTACCGGGAATCGATGAACTGCAGAGTCATAAACCCGATCACAATAGGCCAGTGCCAGTTCAGGTACATGAAGCTACAAAGATAAAAAAGTGTTCATTTATTTGGAGCATATTTACAATGAATAACAACAGTTTTTACCACAAGGGAACTGGATGAACCATGTCAGAAACTACCTTATGAACATATAGTGATATCACAAGTTCATGTTGGTTCATTTTTCCTAACAAAATCGCACGCTCTTCGAATAAAGCATCTGGAGGAAGTTGTTTCAACAAAGCCTCAGGATTGTACCCCGAGATGCTTTCTAATGCAGACAATAATTTCTTCCTTGTCGGAGAATAAGCCTTCTCATCCCATATCTGTTGAGCACTTAGCTCTGAATACCATTCAAGTACTTCTGAGAGAGAGTTTTGTACCTACAATTGTCATTTGCTAGTAATATGAGCTGTGCAATAATCAACATCAACACGAGTGGCAACTATGAGAATCTGGCAGCTTTGAATGACAACATACCCTTATTTTGATAAGAGGGTTAAATCAATATTGGAGCTTGAATTAGAAAATTTTCCCACAGAGGGGCTTGAACCTTTTTTGAGTCCAAGCTAATCCCTAAACCTGACAATTGTTCCCACATTGGGATATTGACTTTTTTTAGTCCAAGTTATTCTTGAATTTGGCAATTGTTCCTACATTAGGGCTTAAACTTTTTTTTATCTAAATTAACCCCTGAACTTGACAATTGTTCACACATTAGGGCTGAACTTTAGATTTTTCAAGAAAATATCAGGGACTATCTTAGACTAGAAAGAAGTTCAGATCCTAATGTAGGAACAATTTCCAAGTTCAAGAATAACTTGGACTAAAAAAAGTCAATATCCCAATGTGGGAACAATTGTCAGGTTTAGGGATTAGCTTGGACTCAAAAAAGGTTCAAGCCCCTATGTGAGAGTAGTTGCTAAGTTTAGGCCCCAAATAGTAATTTAACCCTTCTGATAACAACAAAAGGGCTTTACCATTTCATTCTTCAGGTTTGCTGAGATCCTATTTTCATTCTTTGCGTGCATAAGTTCCAAGTACCTGCCCTGCATGTTTGGAGCATGCTGCTTCAAATAAGCATTGACCATGTCTGCTGGAATATTTCCAGACAAAAAAAGGTCAATGGTTTGTGTTGGGTGGTTTTCGAGAACAAACAACGAGAACTCAAGCACAAGCATCGGATCAGTGCCACAGAGAGGCTGCAGATAAAACCGGCCAAAGTTTTCATCAATCACAATGTTATTGAGCCGAAAGAATAAACATCGCATCAAATAAAAGAATATATACACTTAATGCTAAAAGAACTTGGTTCGTGGTTCGTGGTTCGTAAAATCAAGCAACAGCAAACTTATGTCTTCTCACATCCCACACAACATGGATTGCCCAAAAATTCCAATGCTCCCATAACACAAACACATTTAATGCAAAAAAAGCAACAAAGATTCCTATCAACCGACAAACTGACCTTGAGATAGTCAATAATTGCCTCAGGACCAAACTCCTGAGCGTGCGATTGGTTTGTTTTCAACTCTTCGACTAATTGATGTAATAGTTTAAGAGCTTCACAGTGCATTGAGTTACTTTTGTATAGTTCTAACAGAGCAGCATAATGATTCCCTTTTTGAAGAAGCTCCTTGCATATTTTTACATCACAGTAGTTAAGACCTTTCAGCAATTCCAAGGCTGCAGATGGTTGTCCAGTAAGAAGCAGAGCATGGAGGAGGGCTGTATCCAGTATAGCTGCCATATCCCTGGCAGCTGAGTTAATTGGAACATTACCACAACGCTAGAGGATCATACATAGTGTTAGATCATTAAAAAATAATAGGTTATATAAAATTAGAAAATATCGAAATTGTGCATTTCAACACAAAATTGAACTCTGGTGTACACATAGAATCATAAAATATGCTTCGCTTTAACTTGCATTGATGATAAGTGAAATTAGCCTCACCTTATTTGACTTCTTAGACCTAGCTGAAGTAAAGTTATCCCCGATGGCATCTAAAACTACCTCTTCCGTTCCCTCGGCAGCAGCTTTCTCTACAATGTTGTATCTTTTCTTTTGTAGGTACTTAATAAGAGCCATGAAAGTATTGTGGCTCGTTTTCTTGAACTCAAATGCTGCATTCTCATCAGATTCTGATGGTTGTGGAAGCAAGGTTTCCAGATCGTCTGACAGGCCGGATGAAGCATCCAGAGAGAGGTCCGTCAACTTCTCCGGCTTGGGAATTGTAGTTGTTTTGGGAAGAACAATGGATGGATACAAAGAAAGAACATAAGTAATATCTACTTGAGATGCCAAAAAGTGCTCCATTGCCTCCTCATAGCAACCATTGTCAAAAAGATAATGAGAGTATCTGCAACAATGCGACACTACGGTTTAACCATATTGTATAACCTGAGGAACATACCCGGAAAAGGACAAATTTCAAGTAAGATATAGATGTATCATTGTGAAAAATTCTTATTAAACATGAAGTGAGCATTGTGAGAAATTCTTATTAAACATAATACAAGCCACTTAACTTGATATAGTTGACAAAAATAATAACCGTTAATGGAGAAATATCCACCTTATATGAATCGAATGCTCCCTTGCGGCTCTAATGTCTGCATCTTTAGGTGGAAGCAGCTTACACAAAGCCAATGCTTCCTCAAATTCTCCAGATGCTATTAATTGGACAATCTGCAATGCAAGTATGAATCTCTTAATGTAATAATCGAAGCACTTCTTCGGTGTTAGCATTTGCATGTAACAATAATATATATATAGTTATAAAGGCAAACTATGATGTTAAAGCATTAAACTTAGTAAAAGTACCTGTGCACCAAGAGGAACAGGGAAGAGCCCATAAACCGAATTGTTTGATGCTACAACAATGGCATTGTTACTTTTTATAAGATGACGAGCATCATGGAGGACAATCGTCTGCATTAAAGGATATGGAACTCGGAGGGAGCGAATCTGCAAAGAATAAAAAAGTGAAAGTGCATAAATATTAAGATAGGCAAAAAGCAGCCAGTCTTCTTTCACATTTAGTCATACTACCTCAACATGCCTCGGAAACAGAGCTATTGTATATGGCTTCTGGATAACAACAGCAATAGGAGCTTCCGACCAACATATCCTACCAGCTTGAACAAGCTTACCATTTTGATCCACGAGGACTCCAATATTTTCCTATAAACAGCACTTCACATTAGTCTTAACCGGAAGAACTCTAATGCTACATATAAATCATTAAAGTCAGTACCTTCCCGAGAATAAGTTCCCCAGAAGGAAGAGGAACAACTAATGGTGGTGCTATCTTCCCCGAAGAGAAAACCACTGACGACGCGCCATTCGTGGCATTTAATATCATGTAGTCCTTTCTAAAACCTACACATATATTCTCACCAGACCATGATATCGACTTCACTGTATCTGGTACACCAAACTCTTTCACCTCCAAGAATCCACGCCCTATACGTATTACTTTCCAAATCAATTTCATTCAAGGGTAAGGCAGGCAATAACCATTAATTCCTCAAAATTTAAATCCAATCATCAAATCCAAAATCTCAAAATAATTCACATCAATAAGGCTTGCTCCATAGTTACTTTTGCTATTTGCATTTTTGTTCACAAAAAAGTTGCAAACAAAAAATTGATTAACTATAAATAAATTATTAAAAGGGAATAATATAATTGTCTTCTAGTTTTTATTGTGAATGAAATTGTTGATTGGAAATTTCTTTTTAATAATATCAAAATTTTATAAATGATAAGGAGAAACTGTGGGATAAAAAATTTGTAAAAACAAAAAACCTTAATTTCAAAATCATATAAATTACATATTCATAAAAAAATCATATAAATTACTTATAGATTTTTTTTTATTTTAATTACTTATGGCAGCCTTAGAAGTGAGTCTATTTTGGAAAAATCAATAAATTATTTGATTTTTTTTATTTTAATTACTTATGTTTTAAATAATTTAACTAAAATAGGAGAGTAGGTTGAATATGGATGGGTGCATAATAATAATTTTATGTCTTTAAAATCTGATGATATAGCAAAATTTTATTGATGTTTAAAAATCTTAGTTTTAAGGATTATACTAATATAAGTTATCTTTCATTAAAAAATAAGGTTAATATAAGTTATATTTCATTAAAAAATAAGGTCAATATACTATCTAGTACCTGAGTTTGACTTCATTGCTCAATTTAGTACCTGAGCTTTTTTTCCAATTTTGTACCTGAATTTAACTTCCATGTTTAATTTGGTACCCAAGTTTTCCTTTCTAATTTGGTACTTGAGTTTGGCTTCAATATTATTTCCCAATTTGGTACTTGAGTTTGCCTTCCATGTTCAATTTGGTATTCAATTTTTTTTTCAATTTGGTACTTGAGTTTGTTTTGGTCCCTATTAAGTACATGAGTACTTCAATGTTCAATTCGTTACTTTAGCATTTCTTTTCCAATTAACTACCTATATTTTTTCTACTGGAAAACACCATCAAGCCACATGATATGATTTAGTCTGGGTGCCAAAATAAACATTGAAACCAAACTCAAATACCAAATTGGAAAAAAAAAACCTCAGGTACCAAATTGAACTAAGGTACCAAATAGTATAGTAACCCAAAAGACCATGATTCAAATGGCACGGTGATTCAAATTGATTATTCAATATCACAGTTAAATCATGCATTTATGCAACAGAAATAGTAAACTTTAAAAACGCTATTTTCTTATTTATTCAAACAGACTTCCCTTTTAAACAGAAAATTCTCAAAAAAAAATTACGGTTAGATAGAAATATAGATTTGCTGGTGACTGAAAATTTAAAAAAAAAAAACAAAAAAGGAAAATCGAAGAGATTACCGTCATGCCTGAAAATGCAAACTCTTTTTTGCCTAGCAAAGCAAAGGAAGCCTCTACGATCGTCCCAAGAGTAGACATTAGCGCCTTTAGCTTTAGCGATCACAACAATAGTTTCAAAATTCGGAAGCCTATGAAAAGCGATTGATTCAGAGAGCGACAGAAGTAGCCCTCTCGATTCTAATACCTTCATTGAAAGCAGAGCTTTCTTTGAAAACCATGCAACGGTTCTCTCCAGTGCGTAAGGTTTTTTCCGTAACGCGAGAGGATCGAACGGTGGAGATTGGTCGGCGATTGAGGAATCAGGACCATATATTCGAAGGGAACCATCGGAACAGCCAACGAGGAGCTTGGAACCGTAGGATTCGACGGCGTCGATTTTAGTGGGACAATTGTTAATAAGTTCGAAGGAATCATAAGCACTATGCACCATTTTTTTATTTTTTATTTTGCCTCGGTTTTTGCTTATGGTCTTTTCTCAAATCACTGCAGTTTCGCTTTACTATGGAATGAGTAACCTAAACGACGCCGTTAAATTTCAAGCGTACATTTGGCGCCTATGCGTGACGCGTTGGCGCGAGGTCCCGCGGGTTTTTGTAATAGAATCTAATTTATATCCCGCCACGTCACATTCAATAAGCGGCGGATTTACTAAGTTTCAAAAACTACAGAAAATAAAGTAACATGGCGATCTCAACTTATTAATGAATAACTCACAAATATTACTTAATTAATAGTATTTAAAAATTAATTAAAATAAAATATATTTAAATTTAAAAAATAATTTGGAACTCATTTATATTCCCAAAAATGAGTGGATAATTCTCTTTCAACGTTTTCTTGTTCATAAAACACGAAATTAATAAATTTACA
Source organism: Gossypioides kirkii (assembly GCA_005610355.1). Lineage (NCBI taxonomy): Eukaryota > Viridiplantae > Streptophyta > Magnoliopsida > Malvales > Malvaceae > Gossypioides > Gossypioides kirkii. The sequence continues at coordinate 40,579,837 of CP032248.1, forward strand.
TAAATAGACATTAAACTCTTTACCATCAAAATTTGATTAAATAAGTGTTGATTGAATATAAATATTCGCATTATTATTTATAACAAATTTAAATATCTAAATTTAATACCCATTTTTTTAAACTACACCCAAAGTCATCAAACTATTAATAAATTTATGTTTTGATCATTCATCAAAAAGTTATAAAATAATCATTAAACCATACAAAAATTTTCATTTAAGTCACAAAATTGTTAAAATCATTATTGTATGATCTTCTTTGTTCGCATTATCTACACCAATCGAAAACTCTTTTTTTCCTTCCCTTTTCTTTTACAATTTAGGTTTTTTTTATAAAACAACTTGGAACATAAAAAATCTACGAACCAAAGACACTTTTAAAAAAAATTAATAACCAATAACTTAAATGAAAATTTTTAAATAGTTTAGTAACTTAAATAAAAACTTTCAATAACTATTTTATAATTTTTTAAAATTAAATAATCTAAATATAAACATATTAATAATTTAATGACATTAAATATAAGTCACCTTGATACTAAATATATGTAGTAAATTTGAATGAAAATTTTAATTTAATTAATTTAAATAAAATATTCGAATTTAATATAGTTAAACAAATTTAGATTTTAAAGTAAATTTTACATATTCAGATTCGATTTTTACAGAAATTATTGATAGCTGTAAAAATTTAAGACAAAAGATAAGAATTAATTAGATAAAACTTTATGAGCCAAGTTTACAACTAAAAGTACATATGTCCTTAAGAATTTAATCTTTTATTTTAGATTCCAAAATTCAAATTCAATAGTTTAAGTGCTTAACATTATGTTTTTTTTAATTAAATTTATTGGTGTGACATTAAAAAAATTACTTGGTAAAAGTGTAATTAAAAAAATACATAAATGAACTTGAATTTCATAAAATAATCTTTATAATATCAAAAGTTATGCCTGAATTTTGAAATCTGAAAAAATAGAGAAATTAAATTCCTAAAAATAAAAACATGGAGACTAAGTTTTAAATTTACAAAGAATACAAAAACTTATCGTATATTTTAACCAAAAAGAAAATATTGCACAACACATCCATTACAGAACATCTCTTCATTGTTACAAAAAAAAAAAAAAAAAACCAAAGTTTCCCATTCTCTTCATTGTTACGAATAGCCACATGAAAAAACGCCATTGGAGAAAAATAATAACTAAAAAAACCATAGAGATATCCTAGATGCACATGCACTCTTCTGCAAAGTAAAACGACAACACACAAGCATATACATCTGCAAATGAGAAGAAACATTGCAGCCAACCATGTTATTTCTTATTGAATTTAGAGATGCTGATGTTTTTTGACCTGTACAATAAGCTTTAGAAGATTAGTACTTGGCTTCAAAGTTCGTTGGAATAAAGGCACTCGTCCACGAGCTGGCGAAGGTTAGGATTCTCTAAGGCAGCGGCGACTCGCTCTTTATCGTTCAACAGCTTATTAACTGAAGAATGAACAAAGTGAACTTAATAATTAGATCAAGAAGACTAAGACATGGAATGGTGAAAAAACATTATTACATGCTAGAAATCCATCGCATCATACGCTAGTTTTAGGTAGAAGTACCATGAAAGCCCCTATACTAAGAGTCAAATTACATTTTTCCCCCTCTACTCTAAAAATGAACAAATTAGTCCCCATACATTAAATTAAAGAACAAATTGATCCTTCTATTAAAATTTTTATCTATTTCTAATGTTAAAAACCGGATCTTATACATCAGCATGAGGTACACATGGTTGTTTGATTATTCCATCAGCCACGTTAGTATTTAAGAGTATAAATAGATGAAATTTTTAAATAAAGGAACAATTTACTCTTAGATTTAACTTAGGGGCTAATTTGCTCATTTTTTTAGTCCTAGTACAGGGATCTCCATGATGCTTTTACCCTTAGTTTTAATATACCATAACTTACTACAGCAATGAAGAAAAAACTACTACAATAGTTAAATAAAGCAAAAAAATTGAACATATGCCCCCCCCCCCCCAATATCTTGGCATAGATATGAAAATATAACCCTCTAAAGACCTTCAAACAAATTGAAGGTATCTGTTCCAAATACATACTCATATCCAACACTCGCACCAAAATCCCAATAACATATTCTCTTAGTCTATTATATCTCTCATCTTTCCACGGAAGAAAATCCCTGAACTTTTTATTAAGAAAGAAGAAGCTAGAACATTGAAATCCCGTTTGTCTAATTCATATCAAAGAAATTCCATAAAAGGAAGACCACCTACTATAAACATCTTTTTAGCGGCAATTGCTGCAATGCTAGGTAAATGAAATCCATTTAGAACAAATGAAAAATGAAAAAAAATGAGTGGTAAGAATTGCAGATAAAATATATTAATGTAGTGAGTTTTCACTTCAGCATAGGCATTGCATGAATTATCAACACTTGTATGAAATTTTATATCGCGAAACTTGAACAACGAGTCCCGAATACTTCAAACACGACACATTCATTTTCACAAAAAATGATAAGTAAACTTTTACAAGCGTTGTTTTTTCGAACATCACCTGATTCTTCATCAGCATGAGATCCCGGGGCGACTTTAATGTCAACCTATGAAGATAAACCATTAAGCAAAACTCATATTCTAAAACTTCAGTTCAATTTTACATAAAAGGAAGAAGAAAAATAGAAGATTCCAATATCAAACAGCTTATTTTGATCAGCTTAGATCTTAAAAAAAGAGGGAGTTGAACTTGCTCCCTACTAGTACTTTATTTCCATGACAACAATGCAATAGAATTCCATTTTTCTGAAAATTAATTGACAGAAAAATTAAAGAAAGTATCATGAACTTTTTTTTGGTGAATTATGAGAGGAGGGCAAAGCCCTAACAGCAGCGCGACTAGTGCAACTCGAACCCAGACCACACTAGAGACGGTGAACATCCTAGCTATCAAGCCAACACAGAGGGTTCAAAGTATCATAAACTTTGATCATAGCACCAAAAAGAAAACTGACCTTAAAATGCGGAGGAAAACATTCTTTTAACTAGCTATCAAGCCAACACAGAGGGTTCAAAGTATCATAAACTTTGATCATAGCACCAAAAAGAAAACTGACCTTAAAATGCGGAGGAAAACATTCTTTTAATTTAACCCTTAGGCATAAACCGATTACAGTCGCCATGCTGCAATGCTGAATTGTGGGAGTGAAAGTTATCCTAAAAACAATTAATCAACTATATCACCACATAGTAAAGAAAATACCAAAGAACAAAGTTTAAAAAAAGCTTAAATTAAACAATAAATCTAACACCAAAATTTCAGAAATTGAACTTAAAAAAACAAAATTTAATAATGTCAAGCTCAATTTTGACGAATTTTAAACCAAAATTAAAGTGAGAAAAAAAGATTACTCACAGAATACGGCCGAGCTTCTCATCAACGGTGATTGATTCCTCGGAAAGAACACTAAGCTGCTCCAATGAATAAGGATGTTCAGGATCTCTAATATCCCTTACAAAATTTGCACTTCCAGTCAAAGATCACAACATTTATATATTTTTTGTTACTTCGTTTTTCAATTATTCATTATTAAGAAATCAAGAGGAAGAAAAAAAGCAAAAACGGAATCACTCTATTTAGCTACTGAAATAAATAAAAATGAAATACAAATTCAAATTCTAGCGAAGCTAAGTAAACAAAATTAAAAAAAAAAAGTAGCTCTATATTTGTAGTAACAGTAAAAGAAGGATATCATAGATTTCAAGTGGATCAACGGCGTCGTCACCGTGAGGATCTTCGTTACGAACCACTCGTTCTTTCTTGGCATGAACCACTGGGTTCGCATTGATCAAGCCCAAAGTCATAATTGCTTGTTCTCCTTCTTCTTCTTCTTCTTCTTGTAAGGCTTTTTTTGGGGGGTTCAGTGACGAATATTGCACTCTGGTTTTTTTGGGTGGAATACAGAGGAAAGTGATTCAAAGTTGACTAGTTATCAAAGGCGTCGATTACTGACTGATTAAAACAAAAAGGGTAAACTATACACAAGGACATTAAATTATTAGTAAGTTTATATTTTGGTCACTTAACTTAAAAAAGTTACAAAGTGGTCACTAAACTATTTGAAAGTTTTTATTTAAATCACTTGGCTGTTAAATTTTTTTTAAGCTAGTCATCTCCAAGCAATGATTCAATAATTGATACAGTGAGGCAATATATATTGACCAGTAGAATAATATACGGTCAATATCAAATATAAGATAAGAAAATTATTTGGATTTTGGTCCATAAATTCGTAATATTCAAAGTTATTTCATGAAAAAAAAATTGAATTGTAAATGAAAAGGGGAAATAAAGCTTTCGATTGGTATAGGCGATGTGTATAGAGAGAGACGTACAACAATGATTTTAACAGCTTGGCAATTTAATTGAAAACTTTTAAAAAATTTAATGACTATTTTGTAACTTTTTAAAGTTAAGTGATTAAAACATAAACTTACTAATAGTTTTAGTGGCATTGGGTGTAGTTTACCCAAAATTTGGTTTCTTATTATAATCCAATCTTCTAGTGACACGTTAAGAAAAGGATTAATTTTGTTTAACTCGTGTGGTATTGTTAGTCAATATCACACTCCATTAAATATTTGGACGTATTAAATGTTTGAAACTGAATTACGTAAGTCAGAAGAAAGTTTACAGTAAAAGTTTAAAAATACAAGAATTTAAATTAAAAATACTGTTAATGAACTACTATTTACCGATTGGATCAAGAAGAAATTAAATGTTAGTAGATATTAAAATTCATATTAAATGTGTACATAGGTCGAGTTAAATTATAGTTTGATTGTAAAAAATTTAGATTTAAGCATTATACGTCCAAATAACTCATTTTATCATTTTAAAAACAATAAAATGTTTTTTTAAAATGTTTCAAGTACAAATCGACTGTATAAATAATCACACGATAAAATTAAACTATTTTACTTAATTGATGACTTAGAAGCAGAATCTATATATAACAATTGTCCATGATAGAACAGGATATAATAGTAAAATTGTATTTTAAATTTATTAAGTAAAAATATAAATATTAATTCTAGTATTGAGTATCTGGTAATAATTGTTTCGGTCATCATTAAAAGGATTAAAAATTAATTTGTTTTATTTTTGGAAGAATTAATCCAAAATTTCAAGTTGATAAATCAACCTAACTTGATTCACTTGGTTAGTTCTTTTTTTTTTTCTTTTTATAATAATTTTTTTGGTGAATTAGTAAGAGGAGCGTAAAATCCTAACAGTAATACGATTAACACGATTCAAACTCAAATCACACTTAAAACATTGAATATCCTAACCATTAGACGAGATTCATTTTTCATTATCAATTTTAAACACTAATTTTCAACCGTTTCTACTAATTTAAATTATTCAATTTAAACTCAAATAAATAATCCAAAATAATTTGAATCTAAACCATATAATCAAAATCCAAACAACCCAAGCCCAAAAACATCTAATTCAAAATATCTCGATCCCAGAATTAATCTGAATTAATATAATCCGTTAATTTTAAAAACTCAAATTAATCTGATTCAAATTGACCCTAACCACCCAATTGATTAGAACTGAATAGAAAGAATTGAAGTTTTTTACTCTACGCAAGAAAGGCAATGTTAATATGCAATGCCCATTAATTGATTCATATTTGATGCTAATCCGTTAAATATTGAAGCCCGGCCCCTCTATACATTTTACATCACTTGATTTCAAACAGACCGCTGTGGAGAATATAGCCAAGTAGGCAGGCAGGCAGGATCAGCTCGCTTAGCTTACTCGTTGTGCAATGGGTGCTGCTGGCTCGGGTGCCACTTCGGCTGCTGAATGCCCATTGCCATTGGCAATGTGGTAAGGCTTGTCGTCGATTCCCCAGAATTTCGCAGTTTTTACATCATCCTCAGCCATCAATCGGGAGAACTCTTCATGGTCATATGTCAGCGTTCCGTTTCCACCAAATTCACTGGGGAGGTCCTTGACATCAAAGTATGATTTTATGAGCTCCATGCTGTCTTTGTTTTTAGAGTACACAAACTTCACCTTCTGAGCTGTTTTCGGATCAAGAAAATACTTGACAGCCTACGGAAAAAAATGTATGTAACATGAGCCCGACATATTGCAACTCAATGAACAAACTACATGGACCAGATTCACTATCTAAAGTTAGCTAATCTTGCAATCAATGGTATAAATTGGTACTGATTCATAACTGGTCTAGTGATGAATCAAACGAAGATTAGAAATAAGGATGACCAGTGAATTGGACTCTATATAGCTAAACTAGAAAAGGTAGGAGAACAAACCTTATAGAATGCTTCAAAAATCTTTGGTGGATTACACAAGAAAGCAACGGCAAGTCTTTCTGGATAATGGCCTTGTAGAATGTAAACAATATCACGAGCTACTTTGATGGGAATGCTGGTGTTCAACGAAAACCCGGTGAAGTCTATCAACCAGGACATTTGTTCCTGGCCCTCGGCAAGATTCATGATAGCATTTTCTAAAAGATAGACCAAATGTCGGATATTGTTTTCAGACGATGTCGTGTTCTGCCAAGAAATATAGGTGGAAAAGCTAAAAAAAGGCAAATTCAGAAAAGCTTGGTTACTAACAGAGGAAAAGGAAACATGAGTACACAACCTGCATTCCAGGCCTCATTATAAGCACGGTCCTTCCTTGACAGTCAAGAAAATTTGCCCTGGAAACTTTTCCGGTCTCACCTTCATGTGCCACTTCGTGCTGGAGAAGAATATGTCCTAAGGTGAGTTAAAGTAACCGAAAATAAAGCAATTATCACCAAAAGCTGCCCCAGATTCCCAGTTATTAACTTTTAATCATATGCGTATACGGACATAGGGTATAAGAATATGCCCCTTCAAGGATCCTCCAAATATAATTTAGATAAAACTGAACATATTCATGACATACTCATATCTGTCACTCACACTCGAGTAACATTTAAGTAACGTAAATCATATGCAAATACATAATAAAGCACATGGCCTCTGAGCAAGGTAGAATGCAGGGACAATGACCAAGTTTCAGAATCATCAAAATTAAAGATACCAAAACTGTTTTAAAAAGTCTCAAACTCAACCTAATCCATAAAGTTTCTAGAACTATAAAAAGCTTTGAAATATCAAAATCTTTTGAGGCAGGGATTCATCTAACATACCCAACGGATTTCTTCAGGCTTATAAGTCAATCGCCACTTTAACGTCTCTTCCAACATTTTCTTTGCTTTGTCAACATTCCAATTCCGAGCTTCCAAATATCTCCTCAAACATGCATCAGAGCAGTACTTCGCTCTGCGACCAGACAAGGGTCCTATAGCAGTCCTGAGTTCACTGACCTGCATATCAACTGGAGTAATTTAGAGTTCACATGCACTTTTTTGTCACAACAACATTAGTTAACAAAAATTGGTGCAAGTCTCTTAGTATTCGGTAATCACATTAGGCACCGATTAAATCCAAAGTCAAACTGGAACAGACCCTAAACAGGAAGCAAAACTCTCCGAACAAATTCGAACCTTGCTTAAGCTGCATAGAGCTCTTTACCACTCGATAATTCCTAGTTTTTTCCAATCTTTTGATCAAACAAACAATGATAAAGCTATCAACCATTAAAATAAAAATATGAAAAAAATAATAATTAATAAAGATTACCTTTGAATCTCGTTGATCGGAATCATCTTTCTGTGAATGTTTTCTCCGAAGAAACATTTCAACTGCAAACAGATATCAAATCACAATCTGAAAGAAGGAAAAAATTTAAATTAAAAAAAAAAAAGAACTGTTACGTTTTGCAGAATAAATACAAAAACGCTGATTATTATTAACACCTACTCGCAAGTTATAGCAGCAGCGTATCAGCTAAGTTATTACCTAACGATAAATTAAAATTACATATCAACTCAACAAGCAATAGAAACGACAGCGTTTTTCATAGTTTAAACATTCAATGAATGATCGAAAGAGCTCATTCAATAAACATAGATTTTTAAAAAAAAAATCTCTCTCTGCTTGAATTTTCGATAAAAACAATGTTTTCTTTGAACTCTTTTGAATTTTGATCAACATAATTTTTTTAAAAAAAATTAAAATTCAGTCAAAACAGATAGATCTACTTCACAACATGTTTGAAGGATTACCTGATAATATAGAGGATTTCGGAGGGGGGAAATGAGCAGATTGTATGCTGAGAAACGAGAAAGTGAAGGAAGATTACGAGTCTATGAAAGCGTCACTCGATTCACGCGAGGCAGAGAGAAAGAGAGAGAGAGAGAAGGCGGGGGATATCTTTGCTATTTAAGAGACGAGGCGAGAGACCACAGTGTTGGTTTTATTTTATTTTATTTTATTTATTTTGTTTATTTAAAGCGAAAAACGTCAAAAATGGGGAACCTGACCCGGGAAGGTTACGCCAAATTTTTTTCATTCGCTTTTCTTTATGGGTTAATTTCACCGGGCATCCCTTAAGTATGGCTTAGATTTTAAATTGATCCTTAAACATCAAAAAATATTTTCGTTGAATCTTCAAAGTATTGTTATTATTTCACTTAAGTTCTTCCGTCAACCTCCCTATTAGTTTGGGTATTAAATGCTAACTCAAATCTTGAGAGAAGCTATTTAAGGTTTTTTTTTATCTTCCAAGAGAAATATATAAAGTGTCATTCACCCAATCGAAGTTCAGTATCATCCCTGTTAGGGATTATTGTTGTATAAAAATTTGGTGGATTTAAAAATCATAAAAATTTATGAAGTTATAAATGCGAGGCATTTCATAGCAACTATCTTAAAGAATAGCTTATTTTCCATCAATCGTGCAAGACAATCAAGAAGCACTATTCGCAAAATACAATGCCTTATATCTCAGGTTAGAACAATGTGGTTGCACTCAAATTATTCTAACAAATTAGAATGAAATTAAAGAATTCTCAAAAAGAAATAAATAAATATTCACATGGAATTATACTTAATTCTATATCAATTCTCATTTTTTTGTATCTCTGTATCTTTTTGAAAAGATACGATTTTTCTTTTAAAAGATTTATGAATAATTATGTCCATTGAATTGTAAACTATTCTATTTAATTTGATATCATATTCTTTTTTTCTTTTCCATTATGTATAGATATTATGTGTATATACTATATATATAATTATTGTATATATGTATATTTATTATAAATAACATAAAACTTTAATAATATACATTTTATTTGAAAATACTTTATATAATATCTATATACATTATATACAACATTTTTGTCACCCATCTTTGCCCAAAGTATGAGTGCTTTAAAGAGGTGGTGGGTTCACAAAACATGAACGCCTAGTTGAATGTTTAAGAAGACGAATTATGCTTGATTGCACATGCTTTGGATTGGAACCAATGCCCTATTCACATAGTTTTTTTTCGACGGGGTTGAAAATTATTCAACAAAAGCATATTTAAAACACGTTGGTTATAATAGAAATATAAGTGTACTTATTGTATGAACTACTTGATTATATTTTGAGCATTAACCGCAAGTTCAAATTCAACATGAAACATAATTAAAACACGTTAGCCAAAATACAAATACACGTGGATCCCCTAAATATGAATGAAAATGTCTTATTTTTTAACAAATTGAATCTAATTGCCAATACAATAGGTACATGGTGTTTATAATCTGATCCATATGTTTTAAGAATACTTTGCATTAAATTTGAACTGACATCTAATGCCTCAACAGACAATTAGACATTTATTGATATAATATAAATACTGTAATGACATAATTAGAACTTTTTAAAACGTAGGGACCAAATTAGAATTTAAGTGATAGTTTGAGATGTTCAATGCAATTATTTCTAAAAGAGGCGAGTTTTGTGAAAGGCGAAAACTTGGTCCACCAAACGTATTTTGCATGAAGATGACGGGACAAAGAAAAGGTGTATCGAGTCAGATTTTGAAATGTCCTAATTTTTGTACAAATCTGTTTATAAATGCATGAATACTGAATAGCTATTTTTCTTTTAAAATTAAAAAAACATGTTTCATTAAATTTTAGGATAAATATTAAATTTATACATCAATTTTATTTTAACATATAATTTGATACATAAATTTTTATTTGATGCAATTATACACATGAAACTTGTATTATTATTCATATGTATATACGAAACATTGATTTGGGTTCAATTAAAAATATTTAAAGAAATGAATACATGCATTTATTTTCATATTGGATTAATATAATTATTTGTTTGTGTAATATTAATGATGCTATTTCGATAATGTTGTTAGAAAGGGCAAAGCCAAAAAAAATATTAAGAGGGTAGAAATTAAATTATAATTTTTACAATATTAAAAATAAAATTTATCATTTTAATAGCTTATATCTATATAATTTTTAAAAAATTAAATCAAATTTTTATCTTTTTTAAGGGGTAAAATATAATTTTACCTTTACTAATTTAAAATTTTAAAGGATTTAAATAGAAAATTTTTCATTTTAAGGGGGTCAAGCCCTTGCCAGCCTGGACAACAAATACAATTAGCATGACTCGAATTCAAGCCATACCTAAAATGATAAACACTCTTGACCATCGGGCCATCGCATGGGATTGAAAAATTTATGTTTTTAGTTAAGGCAAATTCAAATTAACCCAACTTCATAAAGTTGGCATTAAAGCTTGTAATTAAAGCCGCCCCCTTTCATTTTCATTTTCAATCAATGCCAATAAGTAAACATTTCAACAAGTTAGACTTACGCAAATTTTATAAAATTTGAATTTTAATTCCTAAATGTGTTTTAAATTTTAAATATGTCTATTATCAGCATAAATTTGAGTATTATAATATAAATTCGTATTAATTAAATTACCAATTTAACTGAATTTGAAAACTATCATTATTTATTGGATATAGAAATATTTTTAAAACAAAAAAATTAAAATTAAAATGAATTTTAACAATGTATATTTTAGAGTTAATATATATTCACTCTCGATCTATTGTAGATAGTATACTATTAAAAAGAATAAATATTGTAGATAGTAATTGAGTTTTAATGTTTTAAAAATTCATCAGGTAATTGAATTGGTCAAACATTCACAATTCAATCAATTCAACCGTCGGTCCAATAATAATTAAATAAATAATTTTAAAAAATTATAAATTTATAAATCAATTCATTCGTTAATTTTTATTTTGATTTATAATATTTATCGATTTTAAACAGTTAGCTTAAAAATCGGTTCAATCCCATTTGTTCATATTAATATACCGATTGATTTTCAATCTAATAGATTTGATCCACCAATCTTATGATTGGTTCGATTCCAACAATCTGCTGTATTTATTATCATAGTCATAAATTATATTGCACTTCCTAATTTGCTACCTAAATAAAAGCTTTCATGATATTGCACCAAACCTTTTCTTTTTTGGGTTTGACATTCCCCCATTAAAGTTTCTAGAAAGCCTAGAAGAAAAAAGATTTTTATTGAATTTTATTTATTGTTAAACAAAAAGTCTTTAAGCTCACTGTGTCAAAAGATTCAAGGAATGCATAAATTAAACTTTAAAATATTAATTTCAAATGAATTTTGAATTTAATTTCCTTTGAATTAGTCAAAATAATAAAAACCCTAACGTAAATCATAAATATTTTATGACTTATCTTCATTTAAATAAAAAAAAATATTATTTGAAACCTTGTTTTCTAATTTTACTATTTAAAATATATGAAAATGATTTAATAATTATATTAATATCAATATGTTTTTATTATTCAAATCAAGTCAAGTCAATATATTTAAAATAAGGTAAATTTCATCTAATATCACTAAATTATTATTAAGTTTATATTTTGATCACTCATATTCAAAAGTTACAAAATGGTTACTGAACTATTTAAAAGTTTTCATTAAATCATTGGATTGTTAAAATCGTTGCTATATGGTCTTCTTTGTTCGCATTACTTGCATCAATAGAAAGTTTTCCTTTCCTTTTCTTTTAAAGTTAAGCTTTTTTAGTTTTTTATGAAATAATTTTGAACGTCACAAATATGCAAAATACCCAAATAACTTTATTTTCTAATCTTCGACTTGGATCTAAGGTATGTTTTTCTACTCGTCAATGAGTACTAATTCATTATACCGGTTATCAAATCATCACTTAGAGCTTGCTAGTCAAACTTAAAAAAAAAAAAAAAAAACTTAACAACTCAATGACTTAAATAAAAACTTTCAAATAGTTCAGTGACTTAAATAGAAACTTTTGAATAGTTCAATGAGCATTTTGTAACCTTGTGAAGTTAAGTGATCAAAACATAAATTTAGTAATAATTTAATGACCTTGGGTGCAATTTACCCTTAATTTAACGAATTTTAAATATACCAAAGCTATAGAACCTTGAAACTTTATTTTAATTTTTTTTATTGAATTCGTTAAATTATCATTTTCATTTTAATATTTATCGGCAAACACACCACGTGTGTCATGTTGATTTAGCCAAAACTTTAATGTTGAAATAATTATATTAGAATAATAAAATATTAAAATTATTTTCGTTTGTTGAATTTATAATGTAACTAGAAGCGGAGACTTTGAATCCCATAATAATTAAGATTTTAGACCAAATCGGAAGATGTGATGGGCTCCACGTTGTTTATTATTGAGTTAATATACTATTTGGTACATGAATTCAACTTCAATCTTCAAATTGGTACTTGAATTTTTTGTCTCAATTCAGTACCTAAATTTGGCTTCAATATTCAATTTGGTATCTATTTCCTTTCAATTTGATACTCGAGTTTCTTTTCCTAATTAAGCACATGAGTTTGGCTTCTATGTATAATTTGATACTTGAGATTCTTTTTTTACGAATTAAGTACATATGTTTTTTTACTTAGGGCATACATATCAAATATTCACATGGCCACATAGTGTTGTTTGGCTTTGGTATTAAACTGAACATTGAAGTTAAAATCAAGTATCAAATTGAAATAAAAAAGCTTAAGCATCAAATTAAATATTGAAACTAAACCTAGGTACCAAATGATATATTAACCCTTTTATCATTTTCAACGCAATTGCTAAAGGTTAGGACTTTGAGCAAACTCATTAATTTTTTGAGTGTGCAAATTGCAAAATGTACTAACAGTTCTAGAAGTTCGGTAAATGAGGTTTTTCTCTATGCCTTTAGCGACGTCCTTTCTTCACCAAATAAATAAACAAAATAAAATAATAAATAAGTTACTTTTCATTATAATTAAATTGTGTATAAAGAAAATTAATAGCGAATTAACTATTGCATTATGGGTAATTTAGATTTAGTTCCTATATTTTAATTTAATCATTTACAGATTTTATAATTTTTTAATCTTAAAATTATAATTCAAACACAAATCACATTCATTAATCTCATTATGTTAAATTCTATTATTTTCCGAATATTATATGATAAATGTATCAACACAAGTGAATCGTTATGTCAATATGCTCTTTTCACGTAATATTTACAAATAAATCCACATTATTTTAGTCAACGGATTTAATTAGTGGTGAAGTTAAGGGGAAGGCAGGCGGGGGTCTCAACTATGTTAAAGTAGAAAATTTTTCATTTAACTATTTTATAATATATAAAATTTGAAATTAAGAATGATAAAATTTCTTAAATAATAAAAAATTAATTTAATCATTTAAAAATATAAAAATATAAACTATTAAAATAATAAAATTATAATTTTATTATCCTAAAAATATATAATTTAATTCTGAATCCTAAAAAAAAATTCTGACTTCATTGCTGACTTTAATTGTTACCGGATTGAAACTTCCCCACACTATGTAACAAAAATTATATTATCTCTTTTATTTTATTGGGTTACCTATTAAAAGAGAAAATCAAGGCCCAGTATCTCGCATAGCACCGTTGGTTAGAGGAAGGCCGAGTACGGAATACTTATTCTGGATTTCAACACCGGCCCATTAGGATTACAATTTGATTCAAAAACTAGATTCCAATTGTAACATTATTAAAATTTTTCGATTAAATTAAATTATGTAATATTTTTTAAAATAAAAAATTTTCTCACATAATCAATTTAAATTCTCTTAAAAATTATATAAACTTTTTTTTGACATTTATGTTTATTTCTCTAAAATAGTGCTAACAAAATATTTTAATTTGAAAATGCCACGTAATTCAATTTGATAGAATTATTTTTTGCAGGTGTTATTAATTTAACTCCACTCATGAAATCAAAAGGATAACACAACTATATTCCTAAAATTAAAAGTAAATAAATTAAAATTTAAATGTACGAAAAAATATAAAAAATGAGATCCCTAATTAAACCACCGAAAAACTAGTAAATAGACTCAAATTCTAGAAAAGTTTTAAATTGAAAGTAAAATATTATAGCATAGTATTTAAAATTAAAAATAAAATAAAATATAATTTTTATAAAAATTTCAAAAACCACACAACTAAAATTTAACCTCTCATTTAACTATTAAATTAATTATTTTATTATTTTAACAATTTTATTATAGATCTCATCATGTCGGTTTGTTTTGACATAATACTTAGAATTACTCATAATCTTTATCAATCTATAAATAAGAAGAAAATGTGCTTTAACGCACTCGAACTCATATTCTTCTATGTTGATCATATTATTTATACTAATCGAATTAAAACTCAATCGACTAGAATAAAAGTTTTATAAACGTTTGATGAAATTACATATATTTTTAAGGGTCATGTTGAACAACTTGCGCGTTAATACAATATTTCACTTAATTAAATCTATATATCCTTGGGCTTATGGGAAAATGGGTAAAGGTGGGCAAACTTGCATAGATCCGTTATTTCGAGGAAAAAAAATAGGTCACAACATCAGTACCAGAAGAGAGGACACGTGTCCTTAAAACAGTACAAAGTCTCATGTGTCAGATCGTGAAATCATCAATGGACCGATTCTGTTGCTGATTCCTGATCTCGTCAACCACCTTCATATTAGGGGTGTTGATGGCTGGGGTTGGGTTAATTTTGATTTGAGTCGATTCGTTTTACTATTTAAAATTTCAACAGTAAAACGGGTCATTTAGGCAACTAAACTCGGATATTCGGGTTATAGTCTATAAAAGTTTTGGTATAATATCAAAATTAGTCTTCAACATTTACATCTTTATATTTTTTGAGTTAAATTTAATTTTTAATTTTTTAAAAAGAATCGAATTTTACCATTAATGGTTGAATTGTTAAAATATTAATTGTACAAATATATAGGGAAAGGTGTAAAACTTTATACGGTGTTCCTCCCTGGTAAAAGTATCATAGAATCCCTTATACTAAGAGTTAATTTACATTTTGCCTCTTTTAATAAAAAAAAAAGCAAATTAATCTCTGTACATTAGATTAAAAAGTAAATCGACTCTTCTGTTAAAAATTCTATTTATTTTTATTGTTAAGACCTTGTCCATGTAAGTCAACATAAAGTACACGTGACACACCACACGTCACTATTTGATTATTGTGTTAACCATGCCAATTTTTAACAGTAGAAATAAATAAAACTTTTAACAGAAAAGATCAGTTTACTCATTAATCTATTTTACGAAGATGAATTTACTCATTTTTTAGTAGGTAGAACAAAATGCAAACTGAGGATATATTTTTACCATCCCTCTCCATATGAAAGGGAACATCGAAATACATTGACAACACCAATACATGACATTATCATAACAAAAACAGTACATCAATCAGTACGGTACCCACAACCATGGGCCAACGACCAAGGCTCTATTAGTGCAAACGTGCAAGATGAAGGTGAAACTTGTTGGCCATTGATTGAAGGACATTTGATCAAAGTTGAATAATATGAGAGGGTCCATGGGGGCACATATTCAAATTGTTGGCCAAGTTCTTAGAATAACTGTTGTAATATGCAGAAAAGAGTCCCCATTAGTCTGTTTTTCTATGCAAATGAAGTGTGGAAAGCATCTATGATGAGCTGTGTGATAGATGAGAATTGGCAGAAAAAAAGAGTTGAAAAGAGGGCCCTTAAAAGCCTCACAAATGTAATGTAGTTGTGACAACTTGTCCCGACTCATCAAGCTTTGTCCTGATTAGAGCTGATCTTGGATCAGGTCGGGTTGGGCTTCAACAAATTTTTAGGTTCAATTGTTAGGTCCAGGTCCGGCCCGAAAAATGGGCCTAAAATTTTGTTCAATCCCGACCCGGATTATAGAAGTTAAGCTCGAGCCCTAGTCGACTCATATTATTATTTTTAGATTATTTTATTATATACAACAAATTTAAAAAATATATAATATATCAAATAAATTTAAAAACATTAAATCAAACATTAAAAAATAAATAAATTTAAAATACATTAAAAAAATTTTATATTAAAATAGTTGCAAATAAAGTAGTAGAAAAATTAACAATAAAACATAAGCTCTACAACATTCAAATAATATTAAAAAAAACAGCGAAACAATAGTAAAAACGCAAAAAATAACATTCAAATAACCAAAATAACAACCAAAATAGCAGCAAAAATAACAACAAAAACAACAACACAAATAATAGCATCAAAACAGTAAAAACAACAACACTAAAACAACAAAAAATAGCAACTAAAACAGTAAAAAAAAATAGCACCAAAACAACAATATAATTTTTTTATTAAAAATGGTTAATTTATTTGAGTCGGGTTGGGCTCGGGCCAAAAAACTCTTACCCGAAACTCGGCCCGTTTAGAAAATAGGCCTCACTTTTTGTCCAAGCCCATTTTTTGTGCCTATATTTTTATCCAAACCCTCTCATTTTTCGAGTGGGCCTTTAGGTCGGGTCGGGTGGCCTGGCCCATGATCAGGTCTAGTCGTGATACATAATTTAGAATTTTCTTTTTAGATATTCACATGTTATCGATAGGGGTGTTCAAATAGTTGGTTCTGTTAGTACTCGAATCAAATTACCATTAATCGAATTATCTAAAATGTAAAAATATTTAACCGTTAATCGAATTGAAATATTTCGGTTAATTCGATCGGTTAATCGAATTAATCGAAATTTATATGTTTTTTTGTCTTTTGATTAAAATAAGTATAAATCATATAAAAATACATTATTAATGTTCATTTTATTTTTTTAATAGTTCAAAAAACTTTAAATGGCAGTGAAAACAACAAATAAGACATTAAAAACACTACATAAATTTTAAAGTTAACAACCAAACAAAAAGTTAACAATTATATATAATATATTATTTATTTTGATTAATTGGATAGTTTGATTAATTATTTTATTTTGAACTGAATTAACCGATAACTAAACTTTTAAAAAAATCATTAATCGACCTCCAACCGATTAATCAAATTAGATCAATTCGATCGATTAATTCGATTTTAACCGAACTATGAACACCTTTAGTTCTCAATATTGTGTCATCCTAAGGTGGATTTCAATTAGAGGTGAATTCCATTCTATAAAAAAAATTTAAATTTCTTAAACTATTAATATAATTCAGTTTAGCTCAATTCTTGATTTTTTATAAATATTTCTTTGAAACATATTTTTTCAAGTAAATAAAGAGTAATAAATAAAATTTTTATGGTAGTTTTTCAAAAATATTTTTATATAAAAATTAAATTATTTTACTATTTTAAATATAAAATTTGATTATTTTCTACCAAAAAATTATAAAATTTGATTATAAATTACAAAAATAAAATTCTATTCTATTCATATAACCACAATTTTTTTTAACTTATATCTCTTAAACTGTCTAAACATCGTAGTTTTTTTTTTACCCTACCCTGACTTCAATAGATTTGAACTCTTAAACCTCACACAAAAAGTACACTTTGCAAAAGCGGTATCAAGTTTGCAGAGCATAGGTCGCACTCGTAAAGTTATAGTAGACGTCATCCAACTATTTTTTTTATTTAATTATAAAAAGTTATAAAACGGTCACTTAATTATTTAATTTATTTTTTTTATCATTAACTGATTAATGTAAAAATAAAAATCTAAAAATTTAAAATAATTAGGTGATAAAAAATACAATTAAATAGTTGAGAGATTATTTTGTAAGTTTTTATAATTAGGTAATTACTAATGTAATTTACCC
Organism: Gossypioides kirkii; assembly: GCA_005610355.1. Taxonomy (NCBI): domain Eukaryota; kingdom Viridiplantae; phylum Streptophyta; class Magnoliopsida; order Malvales; family Malvaceae; genus Gossypioides; species Gossypioides kirkii. The sequence goes on from CP032248.1 coordinate 40,598,052, forward strand.
TAAAATCTTAAAAGACTTGAGAATATTCAAAAATAACATTTTTGAATTATGAGCTAGTTTAGCAAAGTTTCTAAGAATCACTTTTGAGAAAAAAAAATGCTTTTTAGATAAAAACATTATTAAACAATACACTTTTAATGCAAAAAATGTTTTTTAAACGCCAAAAATTGGCAAAATGTAGAAGCAAAAAAATTGAATTTTTCTTAAAAACGCTTTTTGTTTCAAAAATAATTCTTAAAAACATTGCTAAACTAACCCTAAGATATATCAACTGACGAACCGAATCTAGACAAGAGTTAACTGAGGCTCGTATGTCAACAACCTTATAATGGCTTGAAGAAGTGACCCCATCATGCAAAATCGCCATGACCTCGGTTAACCTTGGCCCATTGGTTTTCAGAGAGTTGGAAACAGGCTGCTTTCATTGCCCTTGTTTCACCTCAATCTTATGCAAAAAGGATGAAATATCATGTTCAAGCAAGCTACTCTCTTTTGTTTATACATCCTTTCAATGGAAAAAGTAGAACAATAATAAGGACAATTTGTACCATATTGAATTTAATGATTTAGTCACTAATTTAATTTGGTATAATTTCATCTTATTATTAATAATGATATGTATTCCTTCCGTATCCGCAATAACTATTTTTACAACATGATTAATCTCCCTAGGTATATATCTTATCACCCAATATTCTTTTAACCAAAATCTCATCGTACTCGTTTCATGTTAGTGAGCAAGCGTTGCTTGAAAACGAGCCATAAAAAGATGTAAACTCTTTGAGGACCCTTAAACTTCCTAGGAGTTTTCCAAATTTCTTCCCTAGAGTTCCCGTGGTTTTCTCTAAGTGAGCGGTAAGCACTGTTAACCAAAAAAACAACTGTTGAGTTTGCTAACTAAAAAATCCGATCCAGCTCGATCTAGAATGTATATAATTTTTAAACGTAAAAATTCAAGTGGAAAATAAATATTTTGATATATATAATTTTACAAGGGCGATTTAATAATATAATTTAGGTTTCGATTTTTAATACAAGTTCAATCGCAAGAAGTTAGCAGGAGCTTTGGTCTCTTAAAATTTTAAATTAATATATGATAAAATTACATTTTAATTCTTAAAATAATATATTTTTATTTAATTTTTTAAAAAATTATAAAAATATAAGTTACTAAAATAGTAAAATTATACTTTAACTCTCATAAAAATATACAATTTAATTCTAATTCTTTCATAAAATTTTCTTGCTTCGCGTCTGTTTTTAAAAAGATTTTCATATTATCAAATCATGCCAAATTAAAATAGATATACTAATCGATTGAAGTAGAGTGGTAAAAGGCTTTTATTTGTGTCTTCAATTGACGCCAATTCTAAGTTCGAGCTCTAAACACCCCTGTCCGAGCATTGCTCGGAGACAAAAAATTGTAATTTGACCATAATAATAATGATTTAAAAATATATAATCAAAAGAGAAATACACAATCAAAGGATAAGATCTTATGCTTAATTTAATAAGAAAGAAAAGGGCAAACTACAATAAAATTAAATAATTAAATGATCATAATTTTTATAATTAAATAATAAAAAAATATTGTAATTTAGAGCAATTATTTTATGGACTTTTCCTATCACATTATATATGATCTTTTTTTAATTATTTAATGATATTTTAACAGTTTTTCCATGTCATTGATACATATTTTTTGTAATTTTTTTATCTTAAATTTTAAACCTCGAATCTAAGCCCTGAACCCCAAACTCAAATCCCAAACTCTAAACCTCGAACCTCAAATTTAAAGTTTAGAGTTTAAGATTTGAGTTCAAGTTTGAAGTTTGAGATCCAATATTCGGGTTTGAAGTTTAGGGTTCAGGGTTCAGAATTCAGAGTAAAAAAATTATCAAAATTATGTATTAATGTCATGAAAAATTTACCGAAATATTATTAAATAATTGAAAAAAAACCATGAATGATATGATGAAAACACTAAATAATTGAAAAAAAATCCTAAATGTGGGAAGGTCCCGAAATATTTCTCCTATAATTTACTCAAAAAATCAAGAATGATTTAGAGTTTTGATTCAATGAGTTTGAAAATGACAGCCATTAAATCTTTATAATCAACAAGTAGGAAAGGCCCATAGATTGAGAAAAAATAAATAAAGGTTAAGCAGTAATGGCAACAAGGCACCACCACCCCACATGCAAATTCAATTTCAAAGTCCTTTTCTAAGCTTAATAACAAAACCAGCAGCCATACAAAGATTGAAAAGCTTTGATACAAAGAAAATGGCAAAAAAAGGTAACCTGGCAGGTCATTTACGCAATTTTTTCATTTTTATTTTGCTATATATGTCTTATTCAATAAACCCTATTCCATGAAACTTATGAGTACTGTGTTGGTCTTAAACAAATACCAAAAACAGAACATCATAGTCCAAAACAGGACAGTGTCGTAATCAATACACACTCAAAACATTTACAGTGTTTGAAAGACGCAGACATTTTTAACTGGTCCTTGTTTCACTACACCTTGCAGGGTTGGTGATGAAATATGACGACATTTGGTAAATTTCTTTTGACAGGTTTTTTGCAGGTCTTCGATTTAGGGGCTACAATGGAACTTGAATTCGAGTCAACACTAACAATTTGATATCTACATATATAAGCCAGCAATGAAATCTAGGATCAAATTCAAATTGAAGAAAATTTGGTAAAATTTTTTGTAGTGGTAATTAGATTATATTTTATTTTTTTATTATAAAATAATTAAAGATACACATTCAATAACTTTTATCAGGAAAATAAAAGCAAAGTCACGATAATTTACATCTATCAAATTTCAGTTTATGAACAAGAAAAGGAAACATGGTTGTTGATTGGTTAGCAAGAACATGTCCCTCTAGTAAAGTAAACTTAGCTACTATTTATGTTCCCTCATGAGATTATTTTTAGATGAAAAATTTGATGATCCTCATGTAAGAATAAATTAATCTAATATAATGTGTTGCCTTCTTTTATTTATATATATAAAAAAGAAAATTAATCCTTTCAATGATAAAAACTTACGTGATTGATGGGATCATTAAATAATTATATATAAAGTACTTTGTATACCTCATATTGATGTATATGTATCGATTTTTAATAATTGAAATGGATGAATTTTTTAATTCTTTGATCTAACCTGCATGAATTAATTTATTTATTTTTTACAAGATCTTCATAATATTTTCACCTAAAAAAAATTGTATAAGCAAGTGCAACCATAAAAATATAGCTCAAAAAGCTTTCTATCATTCCATACTCAGACAATTGGTTAGTGGATTAATATCAATTAACGAGTAAAAAAATATATTTTAGATTAAGTCAAATTGACGATAATATTAGAGATTAAAAAAGATTGTTTAGACTTTGTTTCATAAAATTGTAACAATCAAAGTTATTTTATGACATAGAAAATTGAATTGTAGAAGAGGAATAAATGAAAGTTTTCGATTGTTGAAGATGATGCGAATATAAAATACCATACAATCATTTTTAAAGTCCAATATTAAATAGCATAATAACCTTTTTGAGGGATCAATTTAGTGTTTTTTTACTGGTTTTTGCTGGTTTTCGGTTTAGGGGCTACAATGGAATTGAATTCAAGTCAACATTTAACAATTTGAGATTAAAAAAACCCCAACAGGAAGAGAAAACCCAGAAATAAAGTCTAAGATCAAAATCAAATTGAAGAAAATCTATATATGCAACCATGGAAATAAAGCAGCTCAAAAAAGCTTTCTACCATTCCACACTAGAGAAAAATTACCAGGTGGAAACTATTTTTACAATGGAAGTTCATGAACGCCATGAAGAAACAGTGAGTAAAGGCACTTCGTTCCAAGCTAAAGAGAGAAATCCAGGTTGGGATTCGAACAATGAATATGAGGAGCTGTAATTATAGTTCCAAAGTAGAATTTTTGCTTGACTTATGGCGTAATGGCTAAGTGTTACCGTTTCGAAACCGGAAATTTCCATTAAAATTTTCCATTGCTCTTTGTCTTCCATTCGTTCCCTTCGGGTACCGGCTTCTTCCGGTCCGATGACTCCAGCGATTTTCCGGCCGAGTAAGTGTTTCTCCACTTGGATTCTCTCAGGTGAGTCGCGAGGTAAGTTTGGTTCTAATGACTCGAACACGGCAGAGTAATACCTTAATGCGTTCTTGAACCGGTTTAAGAACCCGACTCGGTTCAAACTCGCTTCGTACTCACCTAATGTAACGATTTTCGGTTTCAATGATTTAGCCAAAGCTAGAGCAGTTTCCACGGCGGCCGGAGTAGAATCCAATAAATTGTACAATTGAAGCATGAAATTCACAGCTAATACCTCATCTTCATCGACCCGGAAACTCGACCCAGTGAGTTCAGTAACCGGAGTTAGAATCGGTTCGAACTCAAAATTCAAATCCAGAAGCTTCGCGAAGTCACGTAGACGGTTACCGGTGGCGTAAAGAGAAGGAGCCGGTGTTGATCCCAAAACCGGAGCGGGTATACCTGATATACGGATTCGGGTCGGTTTTCCTGCTGATCGGGTTGCTAAAGCTTGTAACAGAGCAGCCCATTGAACTCCTTGAACGATCCCAAAGTCAACTATGTGAATCTTGCTAGCTCGGTCTGTTGCTTCGAGAATCGCTTGGTTCGCCGTTAAATGGGCGAATTTCGAGTAAGGGCAAGCGTCGTTTAATGCTTTATATGAGAGAATGAAGTCCTCCGACGTCGTTTCGATCATCGTCAACCTTTGGTCTGTTTGATGAGAGAGTCTGCTATGGAGAGCTTCAGAGAAGTAAAAAGCCACTCTCTCAGTTGGATCTCCGTGTTCTGATACCGATTCCTTGAGTTTAGCCAGTGATTTAATCGCGCGTTCAGGTTCCGAGCCAGCGAGTGTAGCACAGTCAAGTAAAGCTTTTAAAAGCGGTGGAGATAAATCGGTCTCCGGTGAACCGGATGAGATTCCCGCGCCGTCGTTGTTGGTTGGGTTCTGGTTCTGGGGACTGCTTGTTTTCGTTTCTTCAACGGTTACTTGCGGCGGAGGCGGTGGAGGGGATGGCGGCCATGCAGGTAGAGTAGTGGTAGGGATCACTCGGTTCAGATTAGACGGCGGAGAACACGTCACGGTGAGTCGACCCGGGCCAGCACTAAACGGATCAGCCCCGTAGATACCAAAATCAGCATTGTTTTGCCACGCGTCGCAACCAGATGGCAGATTCGAAGTATCCGTTGAATGCCCACCACCGTTCATTAAACTATCCATCCACTCATCCGAGTCAAACTCACCACCGGCACCACCACCAAAATCCGGAAAACGAAACCCAATCGTATGGTGATGTTCCATGTTAGGGAACTGAAACCCTTCCGCAGCATCCCCTTGAAACGGGTCGGTAAAACCCGGACCCGTAATCCCATACCCGACATTACCCGAACTGGAAACACCATGGGGGGTAGTACTAGACCAAGGATTTAAAGAGAAAGGATTCAAACCAAGAAGCTGTTGTTGCTGCTGCTGTTGTTGTTGCTGTTGCTGTTGCTGTTGTTGCTCTTGTTCTTGCTTTTGCTTTATAACTTGTTGAGCGATTGCCATTAGATTCCCATTATCAGCACACATATATGCCATTATCCGGCAAAAAAAAAACTTTCCCGGAAAATTTTCAGTGAACTGCACTCAATCTCATTTACCCACAAAAAAACAAGAAAAAAAATCAGCAAAAAGTGAGCGTTTTTAAAGCTTAAAGAAAAGGAAATTAAAAAAAATAAAGATAAGTGACAGAGAGTACATACAAAGAGACAGTAGGACCAAGAGTGACCGAAGAATAGCTCTATAAACTTGGGATTTTGCTTAGCTAATGAAAGAGAAGGAAAGAAACTTTGAGAATAGCATGTATAGCTTTTTTAAAGACGGAAAAGCTAAAACGGCAGCGCAAAGCAGTAGATGAGTGCTGAGCTAAAAGGCCTAAAGTTGTCCCTCAAATGAAAAGTTGGGTCCTTTATTTACCTATTTGAAAACAAATGGTTAAATTTCATTTTAGTCCTTGTAGTATAATTAACTTGGAATTTTAATCCTTATATGTATATTAGAGTAGTTATTACGTCGTAATTCAAATTACTAACTCGATTAAAAATTATGTTAACCAGTTGGTATGAAACTTTTTTCTTTTAAAAAAATTTTAAACTATTTATATCATTCAAAAGGTAATTTTATGATTTTCAAAATAATTATTTTTTTACTAATTTATCGTTTAAAAAAAAAGATAATTTCATAGTATTAGATTAGAAGAAACACCAAATGATGTTAGTCGTTCGGAATAAAGCATAAAATTAATAATAAATAATAATAATACAAGCCTAAATTATGCCGAATTAAAAATAAAAGGATCAAAGCCTTAAGTTGAGCTAAATTAATCATATATACCATTATTTTTGTAATTGGTTAGATAAGTTTTTTTTTTTTTTGAAGATTCAAGGAAATAAGTTAATTTTGAAAAGAGAGTATGAAAAGCTCGATTAGCTAGACACGTTTTCTACACATTTGGCAGAAAAACGCATCCAGCTAGATAAGCTTTTGCTGATATGTCAGGAAAAACACACCTAACCGAACGTGTTTTTTGAAAATTTAAAAAAATATGTCCACTCCAAAATCGACCTATTTTTCTAAATCTTAAAAAAAGCAACTTATTTAACCAATTAACAGAAAAACGGCATATATATACAATTTAACCCCAAAGTTAGAATAATAAAAAGACCCAATCATACTTAAAAAATGGTTCCTTTCTAGCCTTGTACTAATAAAACTTACAAGCTTTAAAATTTATAGTTTAAAAAAATGGCATGAAATTTCAACTCTAAATAAAAAAAATATTCATTTGTAAAATTATAAAAAAAAATTAAATATTAAATTTATTAAATAATAAATATTACTTTTGAAAAAAATCTAAATCTATTAAAAATTGGCTTTACTTTATTTTATTTAATAGTATAAAGATTAATTTAAATTATCCCCTATAATAGAGACATCTATCAAGTAGTTTCACCAAAGCTAAGATAGAAAAGGCAAAATGACGTGGATACATTGAAAAAGTTTGAAAAGATGGAGAAATCCAATGTAGCATCAGCAGTCAGCACAGTGAAGCGACGGCGACTAGCCTATTTCTACAATCGGCAATAGCGCGCACTCTCAAATCGAGGCCCAAGTGTTTGTTCATATGCCACAATAAAATTAAAAATCGAAGTGAATTAGTGATGGTTATTGCTTAGGTTATTGTAGCAACTTGCAAATAATTTAATAAATGTTGGATTTTTATGCTTTTATGTATAGATAATTTGAATTTTGAAGTTATTTTTATTAAAAGGATTTTATTTAAACATTATTGTAGTTTGGATAAAACTAATTTTAAATGATAAAATGGATGAGAGTATTTATGATTAATTTTGGTATTGAAGTTTTTAAATCTTTTAATGAAATTATTGTCCATTCTATTTTTGATTTTAATTTATTTTTAATTTTTATTTAAAAAGTTATGTGGATATTTACTTTTTATTTAAAATTTTCATTTTAAATTATGTCATAAAAGATTTTATGTGTCATTTAATAGTTAAATTAACGATCTCAATAATGAAAAAATTTGATTGATATAACATTACTAGTTTGAGATGTAATTTGAACGTTTTGAAATTTATAAATTAATTTAGAATGAATGTCATAATTTAAAAATGCCTAATGCAATTAACTCTTATAAAATTGAATAATATTTTGTGCAATTAAAACCTATAGGATCTAAAACTTCTCCCATCAAGGACTAGAGCTCCACTCCAATCCAATGGAATTTGTAAGATATATGGATCAACAATAAGAATTTCAATATCTCTTCAAAAGTTTTAATTCGAGTTCTATAGATGGAAAAATATTTATGAGATAATTTTACCAATTACCACACATTCAAGGGTATGATTTAGATCGACTTTTAATTTAATCGACATTGTTATAATCAAGGAATATTGAAGAATTTAAAAAAAGACATTCACATTAATTTTGATACATTTATTTATTATCTATTATATTATTTTTAATGTTTTTCAATGGATATTGTTAATATAATGCTCGATAAGAGAAGAGTACAAAGGAGAGAAGAATGATTGCTAAGGAAGCTATTCATCTAATCAAGGTAGAGAGTAGAAGGATATAAAGAATGACAATAAAGGGAGTTTGGAGGTTGAGGATTAGAAGAATGTTAAGAGAGAGTAGGTTGAGTATTCTTGAAGGGTTACCCCCTTTCCTAATCGTTTCCAGAGACATTTATAAGTAGGAGTCCGGTACAAAATGGTGATAACGTGTTGAACCTGTTATATAGCCATCATTACAAAACTCGTGAGAGGGATATCTTCGATTGGACGAAGATGTGTATGATAGGACAAATCCAATTAGTGATTTTGACTCTAATGGGATAAAGCAATTGAACCTACGTGATGTTAAGTGACCAAACGACTTCATGTTTCCAATGAAGATTAAATTATTCGTTGTTTGAATAGTCATCTCAAAAGAGTGAACTCACAAGTGATCACCCGACTTACTAATGGTAGGTTTATTTGTTCAAATATTTTCTAAGCTGATCATGTGTCTTGTCATAAATGAGGTATAATATATATTATTTTTAATGTTATACCATAGTTTATATTGAATTAGAATTTTTATAGAGTATTTATAGCATGTGATTTTATTGTATCTAATTATCATTAATTATTTTTGTTCTTTTATAGAGGGTAAAATTTTAAAAGGAAGTTTGGAGCCTTTGAGAAAAAATAAAAAAATGAGAAAATAGTGTGAATGACGTGTGGGATTGCCAATTAAGGTCCTCCGTTCTTTTTGGGCGGTTAAAGGGACCCACTCACATATAGGGGGAGATTGGATGGGTTCGATGATAGACGAGGTTATAATCGTAATATTTTTAATATTATTTTTGTTATTTAATATTTTAATTTATATAATATTAATATTATATATAATTACTTAAGTATCTGAAATATGAGTCAAATTTTGTTCAAGTTCACTTGCATTTATAGATAGTTAAATCATATCGTTTATTTCTGTCCATATTATTTTTTATTTACCATGCACTAATTATATTTTTACTACCATTATAAATATTTTATGAAATTTCTAAATATAAACTTAACATATTTTAAATATTTACGCTATAATGTAGTATATTTAATTATATTATATAAATTACGTAATATATAAAATAAAAAAAAACCATATTTTAAAGTCGAGGAGTTGGGCTAAGTTGCGTTGGGATAAGGTTTAGAATTTTAGATATCGAGCTCAATTTGTATTTTAATTGGGCTTATTTTATTACCCAAGTAAATTTATCGAATTTAATATTTTTGTCTAAATTTTCTCAAATTTCGAATGTGTTTTTAAGCTTATGTGGGCAGCTCGACCTTTAGATAGACTATAAATGAAAGAAAATTGAGGTTTTGAAAACGTTGTAAGTTCAACTCAATCACAAACTTAATAATTATACAAATAATATTTAAATTAAGTAGTTTATGGGATGAGAATGTGGATGTAATGGAGCGAATATAAACGGTAAAAGGCTCGAGTTCAATTTAATATTTGAGATTCAACTCCATTAAGATTGAAATTTAGCAATATCAAATCGTTGAATTTGGTATAACGATGATTCGGACCCAATTATTTCTAAAGAAGGTGAACATGCAACCTATAGGTCACAACTTGGGATTCTTCAATATTATTTTGATTATGTTTAATTAAAATCATTTATATTTTTTCTTCAACTTCAAACTCTATTATTTTATACTCGTTTGCCGTCTAAATTCTAATTGTTAATAAGATCTTAGCTTAATGGTAATATTGAAGCCCTGAGAATTTTAGAAATCATAGGTTCGAGTTCTAGTATGTGTAATCTCAATCTAAAGTTATTCTAATTTAAGTCTCACAATATGTAAACCATGTCCAAATTTATTTTAGTATAAGTTTAGATATATTTCAGTTATCAATCCGATTGTGATTGTGACGTTGATTCTGATTATAATTATTCGTATTTATCACTTGTAAATATATTTGTATTTATAATTCTATTTTTAACATCTTTGAAAAAAAAACTTTTTGTGGTCTAATTGAAAAAAAATATTACTAAATAAAAAATATTAATAAAAAACCTTTATCAAACGCATGAATTACTTGAATCAAATATTAATTTTGTTGATACACAATATCAACGGAAATCAAGATGGAGAGGAAAGTGCTATTTTGATTCAGAAATAGAGTCGAAACCCTTCAAAATAGATATTTCAAATCGAAATTTGGGATAGATTCCGAATCAAGTTATTATATATTTTATTATAATTGCACAATAAATTTATTCAAATTTAGTTATATCATAATAATTTACTTGAGTTCAATTTAAAAATAATTGATTTTAAAATTTTCGATTCAAATACGAATAAATTTACATGAATTTCATAATTACATCGTTGTAGGGGGGACAAAAGGTACTAAAGGATGAAGAAAAAACTAAAGGAAGGGTGACAAAAAGGTTAAATCCTAGACATTAGATGGACCAAAATGCAACAACTATGATATAAAATAAAAATTAAAGCAACGGTCCATTTATGGGATAAGGTTCTAATATTTGACGAGGTCCTTTTTATCTTTGGTTGAAACTTGAAAGCAACTAGACACGTTGGCATGCAATCAATTCGCCAACTCCAACGTCTACATTTATTTTTACAGGCTATTATTGTTTACAAATGGATTAAATTAAATAATTAATTACATTGAGTATTAGCTTGATTCCGATCCATCTATCTTGATTGATTGTCTCTATTATGTTGTTAGCAAATATCATTATTTTTTATTTTGGATCTTTTAAATCATTCTCGCAAGGGATTTGAATCTATTTTTTGGATCATTCGATAAAAAGATTCATTTTCTTCGTAAAAAATAGGAGATAGAGTAGATAAAGATTTTTTTTTTATTTATCCCTAAAATTGAATACCTCATTTAAGAATTGTTTTTTATCCAATCCGTAGGAATCAATAGAAAGGAAAATCCCTTATAATACACTAGATTAGGTTCAGATATTGATAGAGTGAATAGATCTGTCATTTCTTGAAATTTTTCTTTTAATTCAAAATCGTGATGTAATGTATATCCCCACCTATTCTGATCATGAAATAGATTAAATAAATCAAACTATGAATTTTTATTCAAAAATGAAATCTTATTGGAACTGTCCAATTCATTTGATATAGGTTTTATTATAATTTTTGGGAAATTATAGATGCAAGTCACATTTTGATATAGTTATTTAGGAATCATAATAATTAAAATTTAACTGAAATGGTAAGAACATTGATATCTTATGTGTTAATGTCTAGAATTATATTAATCTATGTTCAACTATATTTCAAATTTCAATCTAGTTGTTAATGCAGAACCTGAGATACGAGAAATCCTTAAATCTCTAAAGCTATGTCTGATAAATTAAAAAATTAAGTGCTGAAAAGTTAAGTGTTGAAAAAATAAGTATTGAAAACTTAACCATTAAATTAAAGTTATAAAATTTGTTTGATACTTTTAAAGAAATTAAATAATAAATATAATTAGATTGTTTGATAAAGGATAATATAATCTTAAATAAAAATAATTAAATTTATTCTATATTAAGTGATAAATAAGTCCCTATCTACTTATCATTTTCCACACTTTTTTTGTAGAAAATTTTCTATCTAAAAGTTTTCATTGTATATTATCAAAAAATTAAGTTCCTACGACTATTAATTTTCAATTGATTTATTTTTTTCCACAGATTATCAAACAATACCTAAGTTCAAGAAATCAGCAAGAAAACATGAAAATTTTATCTTATGTCACATTTAATCAACTTATGACAATTTATCCTTCGTCGCCTCCAATACAACTAGTGATTAGCAACATCGATAATCAAACAGCAACTGTATACAAATATATTTTCATACCAATTACAAAGCGTCGTGTGTTAATATAAAATTATCATTGTTAAAATGATGACATCACATATTATGTCATAATTATTATTATTTTAATTAATTTACATTAATTAGGAGACAACTAATAAAACATTACATTATCACTAATAAAATTAAATTAATTAAGTGATAATACTAAATGTTTGTTTTTTTATCTTTAATTAATTAAATTAATACGAGATAAATAATAATTAAAAGAATTTAAATATTTGTGGATAACTTAAATGAAGAGTCTATATTTCACAAAAAAACTCCATTTTATTTATTGACGGACACATAGGAGATCTCCTTCAAACCATTTTACAATAACTTCAAATGTTCAGAAATCAAAACTTAAATAGAAGATTTTGAAACTACTCTCCTCCAATATTTGATCAACCAACAAAAAAAAAGGCCAAATTTGATCAAGCCTAAAAAGCTCTTGAAGAGGACTCATCAATCTAATATTAAGTCTCAAAGATCTTCGGATCAAAGCTCTTTCTAATTTCTTTGCACCAACACGAAAGAAAACCCATTTTTCAATATCATTTCTAAACGACTCTAAAAGTAGACTCAAATATTAATCATTTAAAATCAAGTCTCGAAAACTTTCTAAATCCAAATCAAGATCAAGTGTCAATAACCACTAAAGCAATTCGCACTCATCAAATTTCAAATCTAGACAACTCTTGAAACAAAGCATAAATAACTTCCAATGATTTCTTACTATGCTCCTTGATAACTTATACATAAAAGCATACATAATTTTTTTTTTGAATAATCTCATTGTAGGTTTTGATCATATTTGTTCTTTTTGACACAATGTTTAGAATTACCCATAGTCTCTCCTAAAATCATAATTAGGAAGATAATGTGCTTCATCGCGCTTAAACTTATGTCGTCCTGTATTGATAATAATACCCATACCAATCGAATTAAGACGCAACAGAAAACATAGATAATTTATCGAGTTTTTTTAACACAAAAATTTTAACTTAAAAGTCTTTCTATTAGTCTAATAGATACCTATCACATTAAATGCATGTTCGGATCAAACATGGTTCATTTTTTAAATAGGGTAAACTACCAAATAATCATTTTTGTTTGCCCCAAGTTATATTTTAGTCATTTATATTTGAAATGTCACTTATGTTAGTATTTTGTTACGAAGTGGTCACTGTGCCTTTAAGTTCCGTTATCTCCCTAACGGTAATCGTACGTGGCGGTCCAACTAGATTTTAAGTGCCAACTTGGATTTTCAAATAGAATGAGAATAAATATTTAATTAAATAAATTTAATTAATTAAAATTTTTAAACCCTAAACCTTAGCTGAAAAACCTTAAACCCATCTCTTTTTCATCTTCATCTTCATCTTTTTCCCTTTTGATTCCAATATCTTTAGTCACAAATCTGTCTCAAAGCTTGAATCTTTAAAACTCATTAACCTAAAGATTCAAAGATTTAATATCTTTGATTCCAATATTTTCTTCCCGTTAAATTTCTTTGGGTTAATGGGTTTCAAAGATTCAAGTTTTGAGACAGTTTTGTAATTAAAAATGTTGGAATCAAAAGGGAAGAAGATGAAGAAGAAGAAGACAGGTGTGTGGAAATGGGTTTAGGGTTCTTTAGCTAAGATTTAGGTTTAAAAATTTTAATTAATTAAATTTATTTAATTAAAAATCTATTATCATCCCATTTGGAAATCCAAGTTGGCACTTAAAATCTAGTTGGATTGCCATGTAGGATTACCGTTAGGGAGATAACGGAACTTAATGGCAAAGTGATCACTTCGTAACAAAATAATAATATAAATGACTAAAACGTAATATTTCAAACATAAGTGACTAAAATATAACCTGAAAAAAAATAAAAGTGACTATTTTTATAATTTACCCTTTTAAATATGTATATATTAACAAGCATAAGATTAGTATTTAATACTAAATTTGTTGATTAAATGATTTGATTGAAATGATTTTTTAATTTATTAAATTCACACATAATATTTTAAAAAATTTAATCAATTTGTAATTTTAATATTATTAAAACTTAAAAGTTTTACTTCTAATGGAAAGAGAAATTATTATCTTTTTACAATTTCATTATTATCAAGAAATATAAAAAAAAGTTTCTCATACCTTATAGAGAGATTTTTCTTATAATCTTTTCATGATTCTTTTAAAAAAATTATTTTAGATTTTGATAATATTTATTTTTACATAACATTTAAAATTATTAATAATTTTTTAATTTATAAATAAAAAAACAATATATTTAAACGCACTTAAAATTCGTTCTGTGTTTGCCAATAATCCCATGTTGATCTAACTAAATATCAATTCATCTTTGGATGATTTTGTTTCATTCCGAAAAGCACAAATAAATGCAAATGGTTTTAGAAATCTTCAACTTACAATGATTATTATTATTTTGTTGATATGGTTTTGTCATTTACTACGATTTCCCCCCAATAATTGTCACTATAAATATACAGAGAAATGATGGGCCTGACTACATTCTTTCATCACCACGAGTCTAATGACATCATTATATAATATCATATATTGCTTTTTAATAAAACCGTGATTATTTATAATTATATTATCAATTATAAAAAGTATTGAATTAAATAATTAATCAATTCAAATTAAATCATTTTCACATCATTTACATAAATAATTTTAGGTTTAACATCAATTTTATATATGAATTTTGATCTAATTTATAATTTGATATATAAACTATAATTTGATGCAATTATACATATGAAACTTGAATTGCGATTCATATGCATACATAAAATTTCGATTTGATTCAATTGTACATATTTAAAGAAAACGAACACATGCATTTTATTTTCATGTAGAATTAATATAATTCTTTATGTATGCAACACATCATTATAAAATGATACTAATTCAATAATATTGTTAATGATTTGTGAAAATTAAATTAAATTAGAATTTCGTGAATAAAACCGCATAAAATCAAAATTCACACATTGGATTGAAGTCTATCTATAGTTTTGATATTTATCTCAATAAATTTTAAATAAAAATATTTTAAAATTTAAAATCTTAATTTTATTATTTCAATTGAAAAATCTTGTTAATTGTGATCACGATATCTTAAATCTTATATATTTATTTTGTCCCATTAAAGATGTTGACTGACTTCTAATTTGGGACCATATCGTCTACATAAAACTAATGCACAAATTTTCAGTATTATTAATTTTTAAGGAAAGCACATGACTTGATATTTTGTCTCTTGATGATGGTATGGGCTATGTTGTTTTCATGTACAAATTTGTATAGTTTTCTGAATAATTTTAAAAGATTTAATTTGTACAAAAATGGCTATAATTTAGTGATAATTTGGGTCAAAAGTTGATAGTTATTTAGTACATGATTCAATAGTAAATTAATAAAAGATTTATTCTGTTTTCGTCATATCCCGAGATCTCAAAATAAAATTACAAATAAAATGACAAAATGTGCGTTTAATGGTGGCATGGGATTGATCTCCTTTGAAGAACCACCAATTTCACTGCACAATTTATTGTTGATGGATAAAAGTAATCTTACATGATTAATTATGTGCTTTTTAATGTAATCGCCTCAAGATTTTTTTTACTTTTCTATTGAAAGAAAATTTTGTTTACATGTAGTCATTGATAGCTGAACTTTGAATATATTTTTAAGATAAATATCAAATTTATATATGAATTTCAGTTTAATATGTAATTTGATACATAAATTTTGATTTCGTGAAATTATAATATTGTATACATGAAATTTGAATTGTGATTCATATGCATACATGAAATTTTGGTTTTGATTCACCTATACACGTTTAAATAAAAGAATATATACATTTATTTTCATATTTGATTAATATAATTATTTATATATGCAATATATCAACGTAAAATGATGTTAATCCGATAATGTTGTCAAATGATTTGTGAAAATCAAATCAAATAAAAATTTTATATATAAAATTACACAAAATCAAAATTCAAATATAATATTACACATTAGATTAAAGTTAATGTATAGTTTTGATATTTGTCCTTATATTTTTTATTATTTTTAAAACCATCATTTAAAGAGAAAACATATTTCTTTTCAATAAAAGAGAAAATATTTACTAAAGAGTATAAAAAAAATCATTAAACTTAACCATTTTCTTCAAATTAAAAAAAATTGTTTAAAAATTATTGATTGAATTTTAGCTTGATTGGCGTGGAGTATTATTGTCGATGTAAGAGAATGTGGGTTCAAATGCGTTGAAGCACATTTTTCTCTTATTTATGGGATTGTTAAAAAATATTTAAAATTTGTTTATCTAAATTAAATTACAAAAATAAAAATACTAACATAAAAATAGTTTTTTAATATTAAGTCCTCGGATACCTTTATTTTAACCCTATACACAATTATTAAACCCATTAAAATCCAAGTAAATAAAGGATGCAATTTGGATCTTAAATAAATAATTTTTCGTATTATTCGAAATTTATTTAAACAGTTTGTCAGACTAAAAAAAATGTAAATGCAACTTGGCTTATATGACCCTAATGCATTATCTTAGTGTTTTCTCTGTAATCTTTTCAGAACATGTCCTAATACAGAAATACTAGTAAATTAATTTGGTTGAAGTTCTTATATTTTTAGGGTAAACTGCACCCATGGTCATTAAATTATTAGTAAATTTATGTTTTAGTTATTTAAATTCAAAAAGTTACAAAATAATCACTGAACTATTCAAAAGTTTTTATTTAAATTATTGGGTTGTTAAGTTTTTTTTAAAAGTTTAGCTAGTGAGTTCCAAACGACAATTCGATGACCGGCACGATGGATTAGTATCCATCAACAAGTAGAAGAACATTATGATCATTGAAGTTGATTTAATGGTTAATGTTGGAGACCGGAGAAAAAAATTGTTTGGATTTTGATTCACAAATACTCGACGGTCAAAGTTGTTCTATGAAAAAAATTGAATTGTAAAAGAGAAAGTGAATGAGAGGTTTCAATTGGTGCATATAGTGCAAATAGAGAAGGTCATACAACAGCTATTTTAATAATATAGTGACTTAAATGAAAACTTTTGAATAATTTAATAACTATTTTGTAATTTTTTGAAATTAAATGATCAAAGCATAAACTTATTAATATTGATTTAATGGAAATTGAATAGGATTTTCCTCCATTTTCCCATTGGAAAAAAGTAGTTTTTATCCTTCAAATTTTATAACCCTAAAAAAATATTGTTTTAGTCATTATCATAATGATTAATGTTTTTATCTTTGCGTTGTCCCTTCTTAGAAAAATAATGCTTTAAATAATACAAGTAACATAATGAACAACTTAAGGACTGAAATGAAAGACTTTATTATAATAGATTAGCTGCCTCATAAAATTGTATCCTTTTCTTCCTTAAATATTTATATATATTTCAAATATTCATATTCATATTCATATTTAATATTTAAATATTATATTTATTTTTACTTATAAAGTGTAAAAATGATAAGTTCGAGCTCGAATTTAATTTTAAATTTGTGATATTTTGTTCGAGTTTGATTGAACATTGATTTCTAAACTTGAGACATAATTGAACTACTAGAGCTTGTTTATTAATTTTCGTATTCGAGCTTAAATTTGGGCTCGCTTAAGCTTATTCATATTTAAGTTTGAGCTCTATCGTACTAAAGCTCTTTATATATAATAAAGGTAAAAATGGGTAGAAGTATTATACGGGTCCCTATATTAAGAGTTAAATTACATTTTATCCACTTTACTAAAAAAAATAGGCAAATTAATCCCTATACGTTAGATCAAATAGCAAATTAGCCTTTTCTGTTAAAATTTTCATCCATTTCTAGTGTTAAAATTTGGCGTGACTGACAAAATAATTAGACAGTTACACGTGGTGTGTCATGTGTATCTCATGTTAAGGTACATGGACAAGTTTTTAATAGTAAAAATGGATGGTTTGTTCTTTGATCTAATTTACATAGACTAATTTACCCTTTTTTTACTAGAGCGGTAACAATACAATCCAACCATTAATACAAAAGCATTCATGGTACTTTTACCGATAAAAATGTTATTTCATAATATTAAAATAAAAAATTTGATTAAGCTTGCAAATCATTAGAATCGAGTATTATAATGCTCGAATTCGATTGAATTGGTAGCTCGAATTACTTGAGCTTGAATTCAACTCGATAATAAACGAATTGAATTTATTTTTTTAATCGAACTCAAATAACCTATGAATATGAATGTCTCATTTAAACCATCTGTGTTCAACAAGTCTCAAGCCATGGCGTAGACTATAGTAAGCCAGATCTGGAAAACTATATAAAGAAATGACCCAAATTGCAAAATTCACGCAATGTTTGATTGAATCATAAAAATCCTACATATTTTCGAAGCTCAATTGATGCCAGGATTAGAGGGAGATGATGATGGGATGATAGATGCTCTCCTTTTATCTGCACCAGTGGGGGTGGTTTTGCCACCGTTTTAGTTTAGAGAGTGCCAGATAGCCATGGGAGCAGCTTAGCTAGATAGTGACTGCTTTCTCATCTCGGCGGCAGCCAATCGTCTTCCATTTTGTACCTTTTTCTCCCTTTGCTAAATACATATATATAATATAATTTTTGGCCCTGAACTTGGTAAATACATTATGGTATTTGTGCTTTTTTTAGATCACTTTAGTACTTAAATTTGATAATTAGATACTTTTTATCTTTGAATTTAAATTCCGTTAAGATTTAATAATGTGATCAATATTACTAAAATAAAATTAGATTGGACAGGTCGAGAACTTATCAATATAACAATCCAAACAAAAAGATTAAATCGGTTGACTCAAAAATTATTTAAAATTGATAAAAATAAAAAAATTGAGACAACAATTGAAAATATTAAACAGCTTTAATTTTTTTTTTATGAATTTTTAGTTATTTATTTAATTATTATTTATATGATAATCAAACATATTTTATCTTTGACACTTGTACCGTGCATGTCCGAAGATGTTTACAAAGTAGTGTGTTTATGAATCGACTGGTGAGAAATTTGATACTTTTGAAATAAAATATTGGGTTCTAATATTTTGAACAAAAAAACAACATTAAGAATTTGACTTAGTTCAACTCTGAATTCAATTAAAGTTCAAAGTGACTCTCATATATCAAAAGGTCTTACACACAAAATAGTATTATCATATTTGCCAAATTTAAAATGGTCAATAAAAAGTCAATGGCATGTCCATTGTTACCAATGCAGAAAGACATAAATTTGAGAGGGACTATGAGTAATTCTAAACATTGTGTAAAAAAAAAAATATGATCAAAATTTATAATAAAATTATTAAAAAAAAATCATTAATAAAAATGTGCATTCGTTTGGTTCGGCCTATTTGTTTTCTATACATGAATATTGAATTAAACAGACAAACTTATTAAAATTCACTAGCTCTATATGTCACAAATCAAAATACTATGCATAGCAGTCAGAACCTTATTGCTGAACAACGAAAATACGAAATTCTAACTCAGATTGAAACCTGTTGATTATTTTCAATCATAAAAAATGGTTCCAATATAGATGCTGAATTGCACAAAATGTTGTACGTACAAAGAGTTTATTGCATCATTGTTCTCCATAACTTACTCTGGGTTGACATAAAGCCCGTATCAACATTCTGAGAACATGCATGGATTAATATACACGGGCTTTAGGTGGGAATGACTCGACTTCATCATCTAATGTGTTCATGTGAACAGGTCGATAATCCAGTCGCACCTTCTCATTCTCCCAATAGCTGTAAATCACAGTAGAATGTGAGAACAATCAACCGGTTTGAAATCCCCAACAAGATTAAAATGGAGTAATGTGGAAACTTAGTGATTTTGGTAATCTTGTAAAAGCTGATAACAGTAATACTCGGTCGATGATTATCCCTAGTAATGGTAACCATTTCGGCATTCTGATGTCAATAACCATAATGAAAGCCTAGATTTGATCACTTTCAGGTCACTAACTTACGTTACCACTCAAACGATGAAGAGAAATACCGTGGAGAACAGAGAACCCCTGAACTTTATTGCAAGCACTAATACATAAATGCTTCACCTATAATACTGATTTTATTACAAATGCACCAATACATATATTTTCATATTGCGTTCATCCAAGGAAACGAGATCTTACCCCAATGTGTGTTTCATCCAGTTCTCGTCATCTCTTTTCTGCAAAATAACAGCAAATTAACTTTATTGTACCGCAGCTTGGAAAAATGGAAATGACCGAACTGAACAAAAAGAAAAACCAACCGTAAAATCTTCACAGGCATGAGCTCCTCTGCTCTCTTTCCTAGCTTCAGCAGAATGCATGGTGATACAGGCATTTATCAAAAGATTTTCCAATTCGATAGTCTCTATCAAATCGGAGTTCCTGGAAAAAAAAAACATTTTACAAGTGAAGGTCATAGAACAATAAACTACGACAATGATATGGTGGATGCCTGGATGGCCTAGTGTCTGAAATCTTACCATATTAAACTTTGGTCCTTCAACTTAACATCATGGAAACTGTCCCATGTCTTATCAATTAATTGACAACCTACAAAAATACACAAAGAAGCAAATCGTTTTTTGCAAGTGAGTTCTAAATTTAAAAGACATTAACGTACCTAACAAAGAAGGCTAAATGGAAGAAGCATGATGGAAAATTTGAAGGGTCAAAGCTAAAACATTAATGATGAAGATACACGACACCTTCTTCAAGTGTTTCCTGTGTGCGGAAAACAGCAGCATTGTTTTGCATTACTCGTTGCATATTTAATCGAATTTTTGATGTCGGAAGAGAACCATTTGAATTTCTTAGTTTGTCCAGCCATGCAACTGTTTTCTCACTGGCATCCTTTCCCAAAGGTTTCAGCTTCTCCCCTGAAATATAGCTTGTATGTGAATAAACACTGAGAGGTAAACCCGTAGCTACTTGTCCGCAAAAAGATATAAATACAACTTGCCTGGCCTATGGATTTCAGCAACTCTATTTGCACAAGCACGACCAAAGACAACAATATCAAGAAGAGAGTTTGCACCTAACCGATTGGCACCATGAACTGATGCACAAGCTGCCTCTCCAGCAGCCATTAGTCCAGGTACCACAGAATCTGGATCATTGCCTCTGATAGTTACAACCTGAGAAACAAAAGCACACTGATTAAGTAAGCTGAGCCTGGGAATCGACAAAAGATAAGCATGTTGATGTTAAACCGAAAATAATTGAACATCATACATGATTATTTGAAGAAACTAATAGTTTCAGGTTTTCATTCTCAGATAATGCTGCAGTTTATTCATTTTTTAAATATTTATTGGTCATATAATCATACAGACATGAAAATATGTATTTGTTTTATCTATAAATCAAGTAACACATTAAATTCCAGTAAACCTCCACAATCACACACCCTTAAACATCAGAAATATATATTTTTTCAGAACAACCATGTTTAATATCTATGCATCTTAATATCACACCTCTCCATGGTGATTAGTGGGAATCCCACCCATATTATAATGCACAGTAGGCAAGACAGGGATGGGCTCCTTTGTAACATCCACACCAGCAAAAATGGCAGCAGTCTCAGAGATACCTGGAAGCCTCTCTTTAAGCACCTCTGGTGGTAAGTGATTCAAGTGGAGGTAGATATGATCCTTCAAAGGTCCTATTGGATATAAATATCACAGTTAATAATCCCAAGTTGTGAAAGTATTCATATTATTTTTGCTAGTAACTGGAGTAAACGTCTGCATCACACAACATAGGAAATCAACAGTTTCTTATGGCACGAGCCCTACAAATTGGAGTGTGAAAATTGATACCTAAAACTTCAGGGAACTAAGAATAAAATCAAGCAAAATGCCAGACAAAGGAAACAACACATCTACTCTACAGCACAAGCACTATAACACAATACCTCAGTACATTGGCAACCCCAAACAGACTCCTTAATCAAGAAAAACACAGATGACACTGGATGATGAAAATGTCCAAAATAAGGAGATAATCATACCTACACCACGACCTTCCCTGATTTCCATGGTCATGGATCTTGAAACAACATCCCTTGAAGCAAGATCCTTGGCTGTAGGGGCATAACGTTCCATAAAGCGTTCACCTTCACTATTTCGAAGAATACCACCTTCACCACGAGACCCTACAAAAAGTAGGAATAAATTTAGAAATAAGCCTTATCATCTTCAACTAAAGAAGAGTGTGAAACTAAAATCAAATTATAAAAAAGAAGACAAAAAGGTACAATAACACCCTAAATCATGCAACCAGAAATCAAAATAAGCACTGCTCTTCATAAGAAGTTGAATAAACACAAACCTTCAGTGATGAGGCATCCAGCCCCATATATTCCAGTTGGGTGAAACTGCACAAACTCCAAATCCTGTAGAAGGATGCACCAAGAGAGAAAAGAACAGAGAAAGGGTTAAGAAAGCAGCTCCAGAAAACATATTTCAAGGTTAGAAAGGACACAAGAAACCTGGAGTGGAAGCCCGGCTCGTGCAACCATAGCATTACCATCACCAGTGCATGTGTGAGCCGAGGTTGCAGAAAAGTAGGCTCTACCATATCCCTGAAAGAAACAGACAACAAAATTAAATGCATTTTCCTTCATTCTGGGGAAGAAAAGACCACTCACACGGACACAGTACCCCAGTTGCTAGAATTGTTGAAGCAGCACAGAACTGATGTAGTGTTCCATCCTCCATGTTCAAAGCTATCACTCCCTGGCAGCTCCCTGCACATAAGTCATAAATAATAAACAAAAGTTAACCATATCACACTGCAAAGAAAACATGAATGAAAGAAAAATTGTTTTGTCAAAGGCCCAAATAGAATAAGGTGAGCTGATTGAGAACCAGGTTTCCAGCAATAACCTACCATCACTATTCATCAATAGGTCCAAAGCAAAATATTCCACAAAGAATTGGGTATTATGTTTCATTGCTTGGCCATAGAGAGTGTGCAATAGAGCATGCCCAGTTCGATCAGCAGCACATGCACAACGATATGCCTGTCCACCTGGTAAAGCAGAAAAATATTGAGCCAAGATGAGAATTCTACCAGCTAACAATCTGAGCCAATTATCGAATTTTTGTTTTCATACCTTTGCCAAAGTCAAGGCTTTGACCACCAAATGCACGCTGATATATTTTTCCATCTTCTGTTCGAGAAAAAGGCAACCCATAATTCTCTAGTTCAATCACTGCTTTTGGTGCCTCCCTGCACATATACTGAATTGCATCCTGGTCACCTACAAAAATCCACCCTCACTTTAAAACAGAAAACAGAAGAGAAAAAGATTGCTAGGAAGGTAGTTATCCATAGGGGAGCAAGAGAAAAGGTATTTAATGCAATATAAAATGCTTGTGCACAGTATAGCCCTTATACCTTTAGCACGGGTCAGATTGTTGTTACACTGATCATTTAATATCAGTAGTTTAATAATAATCAGATTTTGAAGGGAAAAAGGATCAACATATGTTGATGTCACTTCAACAAATGCAGGGAGATAAACAAACTACTTCAGGCAAGAGAATAGAGTAGTTAAGGTAAAAATATCCTTTTACTTAAGAAGAGAATGATTAAAAAAATAGACCACTCTTACAAATCCAAATATCTAGTAACAGCATAAGCTTAAATCCACCTGCCATTTATGAGTAAACTACAAAATCACAAAGATAACGAGATCAAACATCATGTACCTAACCAATCACTTCCTTTAACTGTGTCATACATGTGCCATCGCCAGTCATCTTCAGTCATATTTCCCAAAGCAGCATTTATACCACCCTGAAAATAAATGCAAATGATCAGACATTATTTCTTTTAATGGAATTACACAGCAAACAGTACCACCCACAAAATCCATAGCTTTCCAGAGATTGTACTTTAAACATATAACTAAACAATGACTCTACTTTCCCATAATGATCCGATGCTAGATAAAAATAAATCACTTAGTAAACAACAATTATTTATAAAATCCATGCTTATGTCAATAAAAATAGATCTCCTAAGTTTCATGTTTCGTTGCTTGGAGAAAAGACCATCACTTTCATGCAACCAAACTCTCTGTGCAGACAAAGGAAACAATTGCAAGGCAAGTGCATAAAGCCATCAAAATCTTAAAAGCAACATGCCCATAAAAACTGGACCCGTGAAGTCCACTATAGTCACAGTACAAATACACGCTGAATAATCACAAAAACCAAAAACAGCTTTATACCTGAGCTGCAACAGTATGCGAACGAGTTGGGAAAAGCTTAGTAATACAAGCAGTCTTGAATCCATGCTCAGAGAGACCAATAGCTGCTCTCAACCCAGCACCACCAGCACCAACTACAACAGCATCATATGTATGATCCACTATCGTGTATTCTTTTCCCTACAATAATCACAATGTACAACACAATCTGATAAGTTCTATTTTTCCAAAACTGTATCGATTACGTACAACATTACCAATCAGAAAACTAAAAAAAAAAAAATACGCATTATGCATGATTTCCGCTAAATAATCAAGTTGCAGAAAAAAACACAAAAATAAAAAAAATTAATTACGATTAAGTTTCTCAAAGCAAATCAGCTACTACTTTTCAAAGCCAAAAAAATCAGGAAAAAACCCTTCAAAAATCATGAAATTAAGGAGAGAAAAGAAAGAATCGTACAGAACCGGTGGAGAAGAATCTGGAAAAGTGAGATCTAACGGTGTCATTTGAGACCGATCGCTTAGAATATGGAATCCGAAGGCTACGAGAAACGCAGCGCCACATCGCCACCGGCTTAATTCAAAATTTGTATTAAATTTTGTAGTAATTCTTTTGGGAATTGTTGTTGCTGTTTACTGAGTAATGGGAGTGTTTTTTTATGAAAGGCGTGTGGTTGAATTTTATATGAATTTTCTGGGAATTTGGTGCATTGAAGAAGAGCTACTTGCTGATGCATGTCACACTTAGGTGTTTGTTGCACTTTCCCTTGTTTAAAGGAAAGGTGACTAAACTATTACAGAATTTACTTTTTAATCACTTAATTTTAAAAAATTTCAAAATAGTCATTAAATTATTTGATAGTTTTCATTTAAATTGTTCAACTATTTGATAATTTTTAGTTGGCCACCTATTTTTTTAATGGCGTTAAAAAATTGGACCAAAATATATAACGGAATGATACTTTAGGTACTAGATTGAGATAAAAAAAAGTTTAGGTACCAAAGTGGGAAAGTGAGCATACTTTGGGGACTAAATCATAAATTAAGCCTTTTAATTTAAGTTATTGGGCAGTGAAGTTTTTTTTTTTTCAAGTTTGGCTAATGAGCTCCAAACGATGATTCGACGATCGATATAGTAGATCAATACCCTTTGACAAGTAGAATAATATATCTTAAAACCAAGTCGATTTAACCCTCAGTGTTGGAGATAAGAGAAGAAATATTTTTGGATTTTGGTTAGTAATTTCATGACATTCAAAATTGTTTCATAAACAAAATTAAACTATAAAAGTGAAGGGAAAGGAGAGCTTTCGATTAATGCAAGCAATGTGAACGGAGAAGACCATACAATAACGATTTTAACAGCCTAATGACTTAAATGAAAACTTTTGAATAGTTTAGTGATCATTTTGTAACTTTTTGAAGTTAAGTGGCCAAAACATAAACTTACTAATAATTTAGTGACCTTGGTGTAGTTTACCCATAAATAAATTATTATTGTCCATTTTTATGGTAATGAAATGGAATTGGTCAAATTTTGATTTTGATCCTTGATTATGATAAATTTTAAATTTTAGTCTATATGCCGATTTCATATAATTTGATCCTTTACTTTGATGATATTCTTTCGGTGGTAAATATCAAAATTATACATGAACTTTGATCAAATATGCAATGTTATACTTGAACTTTGATTTTGTTCAATTTTACACATGAAATTTTGATTTGATTCTATTTTCCCAAACCATTAACAACATTACCAAATTAGTACAATTTTATGTTGATATATTGCATACATAAATAACTATATTAATCAAATATGAAAATAAATGTACATATTCATTTATTTAATTGTGTATAATTGAAATAAAACCAAAGTTTTATGTATACATATAGACCACAATTTAAGTCCCATTACACCAAATCAAAGTTTATGTATCGAGTTACACATTGAATCTAAGTTCATGTATAAATTTGATATCAATCCCTATTATTTTGTTTGTTCAATTAGTTAATACCATTAATTATTTTGATTAAAATGTTGGAATTTTTTTTGTAAGAAAAAAAACTCTTTAGTCTTAAGCTAAAACCTTACTGGTCTTCAATTAAGTTATTATTTTTTGAGAGACTAAAAATATAAAAATTTCCATTAATAAAAAAGCTAAAAAGACTTAAATTAAATAATTTGTTATTATAGGCTAAAATTACAATTAGTCCATTTAATTAAAGGGCCAAGACCACTCTAACCCTGGCTTCGTATGGGATATTTAGAAAAAATAGAATCTGTATCAATGTTTAACTAAAATAGTTTATACTACTAATGAGATTATAAAAATATAGAATCGAATTAGAATCAAATTTACAATACAGGGATTAATTTCCAAGTTTGAGCATAATAGAGGTACCAAAACCAGAATTTTACCAATAAAATCTCTTAGCTTATAAGGCAATGGTCAACGGCGGAGTGATTGATGTTCTTCAGCTTAAACTAAATTAGGTAGGTGATGACCGACCCACTGCCACGTAGGAGAATCATGGAGAGATACGTCGGTGTTGCACTTTACAGCCACGACGGATTGTTTTGGCTGGAAAGAAGAGTAGCCACGTTGCCTCCTGTTTAGATTTTTGTAACTTAGGGTAAATAAACAGCCAAAATTATTAAATTATTAGTCAGCTAAAGTTACTCAACTCCAATAAATTTTAAAATTGTCATTAAATTATTTAAAATTTTTAATTTAAGTTATCAAATTATTAAAATCATTGTAAGTATCTTTTTCGTTTGTGTCATCTGCACCAATAGAAAATTGTTGTTTCCCTTCTCTTCTACCATTTAATGTTTTTTAATAAATCAACTTTAAACGTCACGAATCAACGAATCAAAATTCAAATAGTTTTTTCTCTGATATTTGACACTGGTCATCGGATCAACTTGGATCTAAAGTATGTTTTTCTATTCATCGATGAGTATTGATCTACTATCCCAATCGTCGCTTAAAACTCACTATCCGAACTTTTTTTAAAACAAAAACTTAATAGCGTAAAGACTCAAATAAATTTTTTTGAATAATTCAATACCATTTTATAACTTTTTAAAATTTAATGATCAAAACGTAAACTTATTAATAGATTAGTAACCATGAGTCTAGTTTACCCTAAAAAATAAGTAAATAAAGGTTAGTTAGGCATACAATCGATAAGTTTCACTGAGTTTGCGTCACTCATTAATCAGATCTTAATGCAATTGTGAAATTATTGAAAACTTATTATTTTTAAAAATCTTATACTTTTATATAAAATCAAATATAATATATGGATTAGTATTTGGTACACTGGTAGCATACTTTTTTTATTCCATAAGTAACCTTACTAAATTGACATGTATCTCTTTTTTTAAATATTTATTTTTTAATATTTTACTATACCCTTATAGTACACTTGTCAACCTTTTAATCCTTCTTGTAAAGTCTAAAAACTCTACTAACAGTGTACTAAATAATGATATTTGAACCTAAAATATTATAATTTTTATTGTCTTAACTTTTACATTTTCAATCAAAATCATATTTAATTTTTTTTTGGTGAATAAAGGAAAATTACATCAAACTATCTATTACATAGCACAAATTGATTTGTCTTCATGAATTGCCTTAGTCACTATATTCGAAGGCACTTCAAACACCTGAAGGGAATTTTGCCCTGAGAGCCTCAACTTTGCCAATTGGTCAGCAATTAAGCTACAGTCACGATAGACGTGACGAAGAACCCATTGTCCTCCCTATCGCATAAGATTTTGAATCCTTCTAAGTAAGGTGATTCCTGAATCTACCATTCGTTCCATAGTCAAAGCATTCACAACTTCAAGATTATCTGTCTGAATGATGTTTTTCCTATATCCCTTTTTCAGGAGGAGGAGGAGACCGTCTAGAATGCCTCACAATTCTACTTCAAAAGGGCGAGCATTTGCCTAGATAGTGGCTAAAGCCCAGGATCCAGTTGTCACCTTGATCTCGAACAACTCCTCCAACCAAAGCGTCACCAGTAAACCGCGCCACTGCTCCATCAGTAAAAGATGAATCCAATCCCCAACAGAATGGTTTTGGATGGCTGAGGGGTATAGAGTAGCCTTGGTGTTAGAGATGAAAGGTTCCAATTGTTGTGCCCACCCCCAACGAAACTTTGACAACTTCAAAAGCCGGCCATGAGATGTTTTGGAAGATGAATAAGTTCCTATTCTTCCAAAGTCTCCAAGCGAGTAGGCCAAACAAGCAAGACCATGTGACTCACATTCCCTGTAATTTCGAATATTTTTATTTTATTTTAAAAAATTATTTTGTATTCTTTTCACTCAAATCATAAATGTAGATAATCTAGTCAAAAGAAATAATTTCACATTTTTTAATTAAAAACTTACTCATTAATTAACTTATCCACGATCGCCCGACTCAATCCAAAAGGACTAGTTTAACATTGCTTTTAAGAAGTGTTTTTCAAAAATGGGGTAATTTATTCAAGTAACTCAAAAATTTTCATTATTTACGAAAATGACCCAAGTTCAAAAATATACACCAAAATGACCTGAAATGAACAGTAAAAATTGATATTGGTCATATAATGGCCGACGTCACCTGCCCAATGATTGGTGTCAGACATAAAAATTTGTGTTTTTTGGTGTTGGCCATGCAATCATGGCCGACACCTATGTATTTTTTTTAATACGGTATTTTATTGATATACAAAAATACGAGAATTTGAAAAAATTAAATTTTTTTGGTGTTGGCCATGCAATGGCTGACACCCCTATTTATCTGATAAAAAAATCAAATTTTTGGGTGTTGGCCCTGCAATGGTCGACACCCCCTTTTTTGTCAGATAAAAAATTCAATTTTTTGGTGTTGGCCATGCAATGGCCGACACCTGTATTTATCTGATAAAAAAAATCAAATTTTTGGGTGATGGCCATGCAATGGCCGACGCCCCCTTTTCTCAGAAAAAAGTTCAAATTTTTTTGGTGTTGGCTATGCAATGATCGACACCCCTATTTATCTGATAAAAAAAAATCAAATTTTTGGGTGTTGGTCATGCAATGACCAACACTTTTTTTTTCAAATAAAAAAATTTCTAAATTTTTTAGTGTTGGACATGCAATGGTCGACACCCCCTTTTTATTTGGTAAAAAATTAATTTTTTTTGGTGTTGTCCATGTAATGGCCAACACCAACTTCCCCTCATTCTCTATAAATAGGGTTTATTTTTTTTTATTTTGAAATTGTAAGTAAGAAATATTTCTATTAAAATAACAAGAAAATGAGAGTGTTTTATTATTTATCATTAGATAAGTGTTTTATTTTGGAGGATAGTTGTGAAGTGTACAATCGAATTTCGGGGTTGAACTATATACTGTCATGTATTGCCGGAGTTGAATTATATACTGTCATGTGAAGCGGCAAAGACATGTCTTCAATGGTAAGACGATTTTCTGCGTCATTGAAGACTATCCAAGATGCCTAACGCAGATGAACATTATTTACGTTGGAATAATTTGTTATCACAGAAAATACTGTCGAATAGCTATTCCAACGTAGATATATTGTTGCTTTATGTAGGCGTTGTGGTAAGGCCGTAAAGGTTATGCTGTCAAATGACGGAAAGATCGGATGACTTTCTCCGTCTTTTAACAGGTAACCGAGACCGACTGCATTGTGTCTTACGAACTGAAAAAGGTTATGTTTAACGGTAACCCGAGCAAGTTTCTCGGTACTAACGTTTGCAACTCGGTATTCAAGCAGATGGACATTATCTATGTTTGTATTTTGTTATATCTGTAAATTTTTTTTTAAAATTTCGTGTATTAATATTAACAAATAATTATAATTTATTGTATCTGCAAATTTAATTTGTTGCTTATTAATATTCAACAATATTTGTATTTTCTTGTATTAAAATAATTTCGAATTATATATAAAAATATTACATATGTTGTCAAAATGTGGGGAAATAAATATTATTGAAAAAGATGATATAAATTTTAAAAAAATAATAATTAGAATATACAGGAAATTAGAAATTAAATTTAAAATAAAAATAAAATTACAAATTAAATTTAAAAAGTAAACAGAAAAAAATCAAAATTGAGTAGATCCCGGTGACGTCCCCAGCGTTGGTGTGTAACAGTTCGGCTTCCTCCGGGCTCGGCGAGGTCGAGGCCGTAGTACAGTTTGTTCAGGAGGCGTTACATTGGTGTTCGTCGGCTCATCCTCGGTAGTGTCAACATTGGGTGTCCCGATTGGCATACGTAGAAAGGTGGTAAAATCGTATGTATCATCAACGTAATCGGGAGTAGGTTGAGTGACCTGAGGTGCCGAGCCAAAAATATCCTCCATTGTCGGTGTACGTTATTCCGGATGGATCTTCGGTTGATATGAGGAAGAACCGGAGTAACATGTACGTTGAAGGTCGGGGTCGACGCCATCTCCTCAATGGAACGATGATAATAATCGTGTAGCAAAAAAGATGAAGAGCCGGATGTTTGATATTAGGGATCGGGTTGGTGCTCCGGCTGGTACTCGAGTTGGTCTTGAGCCTCGTAATCGGCTCGTTTGAGGGCTCATCATTGGGCTCATCCTTGGGCTCGAAATCTGAATCGGGGATCCGACCACGACGTCCATATGCGTTATTCACCGGACTCTATCGGTTGCCTTCCAAAATAAGTCTCCTCGGCATATACTCCCGGAGATCAACCACCGACATCCCGTATGTCGTATACCATTGCTTGTAATATGGGGTACCGGAATAATCCCCGTTACACAAATACAAGGTTGAACACCTATTTGCCTGGTCATTCCAAAGCATGATATATGCTTGAATATCATGAATCCAATTTATTCAGTTTTTATCATGTCCCTTTTTGTCGAGTTGGTGGACCTCATTGAGTTGGAAGGGAGGGTTTGGGATATATTGTATAGCACCGAACTGTCGCAAAACCTGATCCCCAGTGTGCCATTCCACCATATGAAAATTGAATGCCGGCACATTACACAAGAACAGTTGGTAATTGTGCTGGTAAATAAATGGTGGAATGAAAGGCGTAATTTCGTCTAAAATATAAGGCTGCCACACGAACTGCACAATATAAAAACACGAATTTAGTTAAAAAAAATTCGAAAATCTAAAAAATATCATATTTTTTTGTAAAAAAATATTTCGAAGATAGAAAAAAATATTATAAAAAGTTTGAAAATATATATTACATAATCTCCTCCATGTTTGTCTAACCAGCAACATAAATGGGGACATTTTTCGTGTCGCCCAAGTCCCGAAACTAAATGCCATCTGAAAAATTAAAAAATAATTAGAATAAAAAAATAATTAATAAAATTTAAAAAAATATAAAATCGAGATATCGAGTCACCTATTAACTAGTGGCATCGAATATGGCATGTGTTCGAGGTTGGCGATGGAAGGCAGTCGGTATAATATCCATGACTGGAGCAGATACGTGTAGCCGCCCATGGCATGAACTGCGGGATTTGTCACTCGACAAAGCTCCTGGTACAATGTCGCCAACACTGCCGAGCCCCAACTTAATTTCTCCGCTGCCTTGAAATCATCCAACAATGGGAGGTAGATGATGCTTATTCTATTTTGACTAGTATCCGGAATAAGGATACCGCCTAGTAATTGTAAAAGAAAAGCGCGAGAATGGTAAATAATGTCCAGCTGCATTGGATTTTGAGGGAGATGTCTAAAGTTATCGTATAGTCACATAAACTTTAAAAACGATAATTTTCCATTTTTAGTGTTCGGGGCACCTTGCCAAGTAACCGGTAGCAAGTGCCACAAGGATCGTCTACTATACCCGGACCCGTTACCGCATCACCTTCAACGGGTAGCCCGAGCTAGATTGCAAAGTCTTCTAATGTAATTGTTGCCTCCCCACACGGGAGTTGAAACGTGTGAGTCTCAGGACGCTATCTTTCGACTAAGGCCGTTATTAAATCGGTCCGAATATTCATGTTTTTAATGCGGGCAGTAATCCCGAACCCCGCATCTTCGATATATTGTTGAGCCAATCTGTGGGGCTTATAACCTGGATAATGATGTCGGGATCTAACCATCCTATAGAATTTCGGATCTGCTTGAATCGCGCCCACACGGTGTTTGTCATGACTACGAAGAATGACGTTCGGATCCATAATGTGATGGATGGTACTCGATCAACGGCGAACAAAGTCGGTCAACGGCGATAAACGGTGACCAACGACGAAATTGAGGTGTTGGTGAGCTGAAATTTCGGTTTTGCTGAGATGGAATTCTGGTTTAGGTGAGTTGGAATTTGGGTGGTCCAATGCTATTTATAGTAGGGGACCATTGATGGTATTTTTGTAATTTTTGGGTGGTCTAAGGTTATTTTGGTTAATAAATTTAAAATTTGATAAAAATTTTAATATAATAATAATTTTTTTTAAAAATTTAAAATTAATAAATAATGTATTATCAAATCAACATATTATTTGATTATAATAATAATTTTTGATTTAAATATTTAAATTTAGTAAATAATTTATTGTCAAATCAACATATTATTTGATAAAAATTGTAATATAATAATAATTTTTGATTTAAATATTTAAAATTAGTAAATAATGTATTGTCAAATCAATACATTATTTGATAAAAATTTTAATATAATAATAGTTTTTTGTATTTAAATATTTAAAATTAGTAAATAATATATTGTCAAATCAACACATTATTTGATAAAAATTTTAATATAATAATAATTTTTGCTTTAAATATTTAAAATTAGTAAATAATATATTGTCAAATCAACACATTATTTGATAAAAATTTTAATATAATAATAATTTTTAATTTAAATATTTAAAATTAGTAAATAATGTATTGTCAAGTCAATACATTATTTGATAAAAATTTTAATATAATAATAATTTTTGATTTAAATATTTAAAATTAGTAAATAATGTATTGTCAAATCAACATATTATTTGATAAAAATTGTAATATAATAATAATTTTTATTTAAATATTTAAAATTAGAAAATAATGTATTCTCAAATTAACACATTATTTGATAAAAATTGTAATATAATAATATTTTTTATTTAAATATTTAAATTTAATAAATAATGTGTTGTCAAATCAATACATTATTTGATAAAAATTGTAATATAATAATAATTTTTTGTATTTAAATAATGTTAAATTAATTTTAAATGTAATTTAAATTTCAACTTCAAATTTAAAGTAGAATGTTAAATTCAAACTTATATAATTATGAAGTTTAAATTATTTAAATTTAAACATGTTCATTAATTTTTAAATTAATTTCAACTTAAATTAATTTTTACATAAATATTCTTCATGTATTACAAGAGGATTGACCAGAAATATAGACACAATGTGGGTAAGTGGATCGGTTATGGCCAGGTCTATGGCAAACACTGTACAATGTCGGTTTTCTAGTCTCCCTAATATCTATATCAGAGCGAATCCTCGTCGAAGGTAATCGACCTCTAGGCTTTCTACGGAGACTATGGTCCGGCAGCATCTCAAAAGCAGCCGGTGGAACTTCCCAGTTCGATACATCGAGCATTACGGGAAATTCATTCTTTCATATACGCAATGTGCGTTGCAGCGTGTACACCTCGTCTATGAATTGTTCGACATTTAAATTTACAGTCGCACACGCTGCATGAACATGCGCACACGGATATCGGAGAGCTTGAAATCTAAAGCACTCGCATCGTCTATTTGCCAAATCAACTACGTACGACCTCGGTG
Organism: Gossypioides kirkii; assembly: GCA_005610355.1. Classification (NCBI taxonomy): domain Eukaryota; kingdom Viridiplantae; phylum Streptophyta; class Magnoliopsida; order Malvales; family Malvaceae; genus Gossypioides; species Gossypioides kirkii. The sequence goes on from CP032248.1 coordinate 40,632,213, forward strand.
GAACACCTGAGCGACGATCGGTGTACTCTGAAATCTGAAAAATCTCCAACTCCTAAAAATAAATTTCTGCGTTCATCGTTCGAGCTCTCTGACTGTTTGTCGCCATGGCCCTTCGAATGTCCTCAACGTACACGTGTCCGACCTCCATCTGCGCCACTTGTCGCTGCCCCATCGTAGGCATAAATGTGGCCAACCTATAAAAGGTTGCCGAGAAAACAGCAGCAATTGGTAGATGTCGTGTTTGCCTTAAGACAGAGTTAACTGACTCGACCAGGTTGGTCGTCATCTAGCCATACCGAGCCCCTTCATCGTAACTTTGTGTCCATTGATACGTGTGGACGCTACCCAACCACCCACGAAGATTTTTTCCATTTGGTAAATGTTTCATCTTAGCTTCAAGCTTTGAGAACTTTTGCTTGAATCTCCGCGGTTCAAATTGATGAGCTACATATGCATATGAAATTTTGAATAAGTATTTTTATATTTCACAAACTGATAAAATTTAAAATTAAATTGAATAAAAAATACAAATAATAATTATTACCCATTTCCACGAGTTCTGCTTTCCATACTTTATTTTTATAATCACTATGAAAGTTTGCTGACATGTGCCGGATGCAATAAACGGACCTCCACAGAACCTCCGATTGCCTTATTGCAACAAGTAGTCCCTTCGATCTGTCCGATATAAGGCAAACGTTGTCTTACCTAACAACGTGCCTCCTCAGATTTTTTAAGAAAAATTCTCACGACTCGAAGCACTCTTTCTCGACTATGGCGAATGCGATCGGAAGTACATTTCGGTTGTCGTCTTGTGGAACAGTAATTAGTAGTATTTACGTGTATTTACCGTACAGCCAGGTTCCATCAACTTGCATCATCGGCTTGCAGTGAGGGAAGACCTTAACACACGGGTCAAACGTCCAAAATAATCGGTGAAAACGTCGTTTTCCCGGATCAATCACCCAATTCGGACCTTCATACGGTAGTGTTTGTAAATCAGTTACTGTCCCCAGGACATACTCTCGCATCGCGACTATCCACCCTTGGAGCTCGTTGTATGACGCATCTCAATCACCATACAACTCCCGCATCGCCATTTGCTTCGCCCACAATGCCTTCCGGTACGAAACCTTATAATTGAAGCGAGCTTGCATGGTCAAAATATAAACTGATACCTTATTCAATGGGGATGTTTTCACCATAGGCATGATGCAGTTGCATATGGTCTTTGCATCTAACTTCCGATGGTCTTGCGTCATATGAGCCATGGTGCATGTGTGCGGACCTTCCATTTTCCTTATTGTCCACAGCTGAGTCCGCTGCATTAACACGGCTCTGATACGCCACTTACACCCACTCTCGGCTTTCCAATATTCTCCGATGTACAAAGACTGCGACGACTTCGTTACTTTATAATCCACAACTAACTTTAAGTTATATTGTTTTATTGCATTTAAGCAGTCCTTGTTCTCAAATTGTTGTCCTACGAACAATTCTTCTTCGTCGGTTTGTTCGTCGAGTAGGTGAGCTGAAACTATGTTTCTATATTCCGAAAACTCATGAGCTCGACCCGCATCTGGGTCTACGTCGCTCATGAAGGTCCCCAGATTATTCTTAATAACTATACTCGGGCTCGTATTTCCTCTTGAATGGATGTTAACATCATCACCCTCCACCGACCCCTCCTCATCTAAGTTTTCGGGGATGTCATCCAAATCGGGGTCTTCCAAAGCTTCATTTTCGTCATCATCTTCTATTGGGCCAACACTTCCGGATGAAATTGTAAACAATGACACGTGTTTTGGATGTTATACGAACATCTACCAGTGTTTGGATTTTCTAAGTGGACCCTCCATAACCCGATTGATCTTCCCAGCATACATTAAGATCAATATCTATTCCAGAATGCTGGCTTACTGGATTTAAGACTTGAATTGATTTGGGGTGTGATATCTCCGTGAACAACTCAATGTAGCATGGATTTTCGATCTCAGATGGGCAATAAATTTCAATCATTGTCCCTAGATCATCATTATCAACAAGCTCCATTTCGGAGAACTTTATCGGATCTGATGAAACCGAAAATTTGTAAAACAGTCTCAATATTTGCTTTCCGTAACGAGTAGCTATCTTTGTACTGATCTTCCGTTTCAATTCCTCCAACGAAACACGCTTGTTTAGTCTCATTTCGATTTTTTCTCAGCTTTCAAATACACAACCTTCATCATCTGTATTGATAATTTTTCCATCAAAATGAATATAAACAAAGAAAATGTTGGAACTCATCTTGAAAAAACTTGGGATCATAAAAAAATGAACATAAACAAAGAAATTGTTGTACTGTTAACGAGAACAAAAAACTCAATTTTTTAGTACTGATGATTATTATATATATATATATATATATATATCTGGTACTGGAGTTAAAAGTCGGTCTCAGCCATTAACTATACTAGTGTTCTTTTCTTTTGATTATTTTCGTTTATTTCTTAAAATTTATTTTAATTAATATTTTTTAATATATTTTTAATTTGTCGATAATATTTATTCCTTAACATTTTCACAACAAATATTTATTAATTTATTTAATAAATCAAAATTATATTAATACGATAAAATATAAATCTTGTTGAATATTACAACAATATAAATTAAATTTACAGATAAAATAAATTATAAATAATTGTTAATATTAATACACGAAATTTTAAATTTTGAAAAATGATACAAAATAACCTACAATATCCTAAACTTGCGTAACTCATCTCAGTTAGATAATGTCCATCTGCTTGAATACCTGGCCAATTTCAATAAATTCTTCTAACCCTCAAGCAATACGAGTCCATATTGACTGAATACCTGGCCAAATCATCTTGGTCAACTGTTCGATGACAGAACTCCGTTAACCGACCTTTGATAGCATAACCTTTACGGTTATACCACATAGTTACATTTAGCGGTAATTATATCATCTACATATAGGATTTTCTTCAATGGCGCAGAAAATCATCTGACCACTGAAGACATATATTTCCCGCTTCACATGACAGTATATAATTCAACTCCAGCAATACATGACAGTATATAGCTCAATCCTGAAATTCGATTGTACACTTCACAACTATCCCCCAAAACAAAACACTCATCTAATGATAAATAATAAAACACTCTCAATTTCTTGGTATTTTAAGAGAAATATTTCTTACTTACAATTTCAAAATAAAAAAATTAAACCCTATTTATAGAGAATGAGGAGAAGTTGGTGTCGGCCATTACATGACCAATACAAAAAAAAATTAATTTTTTACCAAATAAAAAGGGGATGTCGGCTATTGCATGGCCAACACAAAAAAAATTCGAATTTTTTATCTAACAAAAAGGGGATGTCGACTATAGAATGGCCAACACAAAAAAAATTTAAATTTTTTTAATATGAAAAAATGGGGTGTCAGCCATTGCATGGCCAACACCAAAAAAATTTAAAAATTTTTTATCTGCAAAGAGGGGATGTCGGCCATTGCATGGCCAACACCAAAAAAATTTAAATTTTTTTTATTTGAAAAAAGGGGGTGTCGGCCATTGCATGATCAACACCCAAAAATTTGATTTTTTATCAGATAAATAGGGGTGTCAGCCATTGCATGGCCAATACCAAAAAATTAAATTTTTTATTTGACAAAAAGGGGGTGTCGGCCATTGCATGGCCAACATCCAAAAATTTGATTTTTTTATCAGATAAATAGGGGTGTCGGCTATTGCATGGCCAACACCAAAAAATTGAATTTTTTATCTGACAAAAAAGGGGGTGTCGGCCGTTACATGGCGAACACCAAAAAAATTTGATTTTTTCAAATTCTCGTATTTTCGTATATCAATAAAATATCGTATTAAAAAAAATACATAGGTGTCGGCCATTGCATGGTCAACACCAAAAAACACAAATTTTTATGTCTGACACCAATCATTGGGCTGGTGGTGTCGGCCATTATATGACCAATATCAATTTTTACTGTTCATTTTAGGTCATTTTGGTGTATATTTTTGAACTTGGGTCATTTTCGTAAATAATAAAAATTTTTGGGTTACTTGGATAAATTACCCTAAAAAATGCTTTGGAAAAATGATTTTGAAAAGTACTTTTAAAAAGCTTGATTTGGATTTAAGTGTTTAGTATAACTGTCAAAAAATGCTGTTGAGAAATAAAATGTCCATTTTAGACATATGTTATAAAGGAATAAATAAACATTTAAATAATGTTCAAATTAGTTAATATTATTATATTTTAATAAAAATATAGAAAATAATTTATTATAATTTCTTGTTATTATTTTAATATATGAAAAATAAATTTTAAATATTTTTTAAACAATTAACCAAAGAAAGGAGAGTACCATGTGTTGGAGGAGTGAAAACGTAATTGAGTTGTCAAAAGAGCTTTTGGAATGGAAAAGCTAAAAATTTTAATTTCTCCATTTAGGGAAAAATATTTTTGAAAAGCTAGAAATTTCCTTCAAAAGTTACTTGTTTAGCATTTTTTTTTGTTCAAAAGTGCTTTTTATGTTAAAAGTATTTTTGAAAAGCATTACTAAACAAAGCCTAGGTCAAGTTTGGTCATATTTACCTAAGTTTAGTTGAGATTATTTGGATAAATACTTTAATATACAAGCTTTTTTTTTATTATTTTGATTTTTTTTGTGCGACTTAAAGATTATCGAAAAACTTCGATAAAATAAATTAGTAATCACTCACCTAACTATTGGTATTGGCCGGTAAGTTTCTTTTTTGGTTAGATAACTATTAAATTTTATCCTTTTTGTCACCGGTCATTTAATGGGTAACCGAAAGATGATGTGACGATTTTTAAAATTGGCATAATAGCAATTTTAACCCTCAATATTTATACATTATGTTAATTTAGTCTTAATTCTAAAAAATTTAACCCTCAACATTTACACATTGTGTAAATTTTTTTTTTGCAGTTTTGTTTTTCTTTGTGGCATTGACTGTTAATTTTAATGGAACCTAAAGTTTTTTGTTTCTAAGGACAAAGCTAGAAATTATTTTTGGGACCTAAAGTTAAGTTATTTATTTTTATAAGAACTAAATTGCAATTTCATCATTGCAGTAGCTTATGTATTTATAAATTTAAAAGATTAAATTAAAATTTTATTATTTTTCGAGTCAAAGTGTAAATTTAATCATTTATTAACTTATAATTTTGTAAAATATAAAGAGAAAAATTTGTTATTTTCCCATTTTAGGGGAGTGTTGTCATTGGTTGTTCTAGTTTAGTACCATAACAAAGCGTTCCAACCAATACAAGCGGTATCGAAATAGAATTGACCATCATAGTCATCTCACAAGCAAGATCATTCACCATACATGGTCCTTTCCAGAGGCAGAGATAGGGGGCAATCAATGACCTTCGCCTCTCAAAAATGGTAAATTTTTTATAGAGACCTTTTAAATTTAGTCAAATCATAAGTTAGTATAATGATAAGATTATACTTGGATCCCTTTAAAAATTTATTATTCATTATTGCCCTCCCTAAAGTAATTTTTTGGTTTCTCCTCCTTATCCAAGGGTGAACTGTGGAAAAAATTTTAGGGGGCCGTAATTAAATTGTCTATATCTTTATAATTTTAAAAGATTAAATCAAAATTTTATTATTTTTAAGGGGATCAAAGTGCAATTTTATTTTTATTAATTTAAAAATTTTAAAAATTTAAAGAGTAAAAATGACAAAATTTCTATTTTGGAAGGAGCCGAGGGCCTTGCTAGCCCCCTTAAATCCGCATCTGTCCTTATCCACTATATATATAAATAAAAGAAAGCATGATAAAATAGGTAAAAAACACACACCATAAATTGACAATGATCCAAAGCAATAAAATGTCTTGGAAATGATTTTGATGAAAAACCAATATACATTGATGTAAAAAAATCGTTTTGTTTTGTGTTTTTTTTTTCTTCTTTAGGGTTTTGTTTTTGCTCCAACATGTTTAAGAACGACGTTGATTCTGCATGTCACCAGATGAGTTGTGTTCACTGCTCGAATATTCCTGGCTTGGTAAACCTAAGGAACTGATGTTGCTATCGGTTGGCTTTACCCACACATTCAAGTCATCTAAGGCCGCATCTCCTTGCAATGCACGTACAATCTGGTTCCGATGATTGACATATTTTCATTAAATAATGATAAAAAATATTAAAGTATGTTAAGGTGTTCATCATTACTGACCCGCGATTCAGATGCCCAATTAAGACTAACTTGATCCAGTTGTGATAGCCTACATAGTTTGCTAGCATGAGTTCACACGTGGGGTGTTCGCATCCCACATGATGAGTTCGCATCATCATGCAAGCAAACTTATATTTATAGAATACGTGTTAATCCTAGAATAGGTTACATATTGGCTTGCATGGGATCTACCTAGGATATCACATCCAGGGGATCATATCATATAAAAAGGAAAATTAACCTCTTTGAAGGTTAGACACATAAAAACACTCAACAAGGTATGTATATATATGGTAAATATTAGTATGATAGGTGTGCATTGTTTCATTAATAAAGTTTGTGTAACCGGTAAGAATATTATGTATCGATTGGTGCATGATAAATACTAAAAAAATATAAAAAATTTAACTTTTGATCGTTATGATAATGAGTAGTAAAAACTTTTACCGGAACATTGTGTATTGTCGGGTGCATGAATATTTTATATTTGAAATTTATTTAATATAATTTATTTGATATTTATAAATATTTTTATAAGCATATATTAATTTTTTTTAAAAAATATCGATGAATCTAAAACAATACATTGAAACAAACTGGTATTGGTACGCACCAGTTCCAATAGAAAACGGTGCATCAATTGGTGCGGTATTGACTACCTTGGTAAATATACATTTTGTCACTTGAGCTTGGTTGCAAGGTTCAAATTGGTACCAAAGGTCTTGGCCACAATGTTCGAATTGGCACCTAGACTTTTTTTGATCCAAGTAGGTAGTTGAATTTGGCTTCGTAGTTTAAATTGGTTCAAAGAAGTCGTTTAGCGTAAGTACTAATTTGGATAAAAAAGTCGAGTTTAAGTACCAATTTAAATCAATATGTTAAGTTCATGTACTTAATTGAATCAAAATAAACTTTAGGTATCAAATTGAACCTTAAAGCTAAGTTTAAGTACCAAATTGGACCATAAAAACCTTAGGTACCAAATGGTATATTCACCCTATATATTTAAAAAAATTAAGCTATCCATTTAAGCTTGAAGGACTATTCAATATTTAGGGGTTGAACAAAAATATTAGGTTCAAGAAATATGTTTGAGCAAAAATTTAGGCATATTTAGCCTAGATTCAACAGAATCTATTTTCAAGTTTATAATATATTGTCTTTTTATATATATATTATGTAATTTATATAATATGAAAATTAAATATATTATATTATATGTAAATATTAAAGAATATGTTAACTTATTTATGTTTAAAATTTTGATAAAGAAAAGAATAAATTTATAATGATAGTAAAAGAAATGTATATATAATCACTAAGTATTAAATAAAAGTAATATATATTTAAAAAAAAAAAAGAGTAAATCTAAACGAGTTTGAGTTACTTATTTGCAAGTGGTCAAACTAGTCGAACTGGTGGTCAATTGGTTCATGCTGTTTGATTAAATAAATCATAAAAAACAATAATTTAAAAACATTTTAAAAGATAAAAAAATTTGGTTCAATCGATTTTCTAGTCTGATTCAACCGCAAGTTATCTTGGTTTAAATGTTATAATCGATTCGCAAGTTAACCGATTTGATGCCTTTCTCTAAACCATTACTTTAGTCAGTTCTCAGTCTAATTGATTTAATCGATCGGTCCAATCTACTTTAAACAACTATGGGCAAATTTTGAGACTCATATTTAAAGTGGGCTATGTAACTATATATGATATTGATACCATATATAAATCTGGTTTAAACCCGACTCAACTCGACCTATAAACATCTATAGAAGGTAGATATGATTACAAACCTGACTCATTTTTGGGCGCCTTTTGGCTGAGTGTCTAATACTAGCTGAAGCACATGCCACCATGCGTTGCATCTCACCATGGTCGTAATTACCCTCCAAACGTGGATCAACGAGCTCATCATGGTTACCAGTCGCAAGTGCTCGATCTAAAAGTGGTCGAGCCTATTCAAAAATTTAAAATTTAATTCTATTCAGTTTGATTATATTCAACATTTGGGTTGTTTTTTTAAAAAACCCAGATATTATTTAGTAATCACCAATTTATTCCAAAATCGACCCAAACTAAATCCTTAATGAAAGGTTAAGTTGGAGAATATACCCAATCCACTAAGGTGTCTTCCATTTTATTAGTAAGATCAACGGGTGGTTTTCCAGTTACGAGTTCTAAAAGCATAATCCCGAATGAGAAAACATCTGATTTCTCAGTTAACTTGCCAGTTGAAGCATATTCAGGAGCCAAGTACCTATATTAGAAACAAAAAAAAAATGTCGAAATTAATAGTGGATACAACATATTAGATTGACACACTCATGATGTTAGTGAAAATAAAATTATGTAACAAATATATCTACAAAAGTTGATGTAAATAACAAATCAGGTTTTGGTTGAATGGTAAAGTGTAATTGTGAAAAATAAAGAGCCATGGATGTGTGTGTATTTTACTATAAGATTAATATATTATTTGGTACTTATATTTAATTTCAATGTTCAATTTGTTACCTAAGGTTTTTGTCCTAATTTGGTACTCAAGTTTTTTCAAATTGATACTTGAGCTTTTTTGTCAAATAAAAGTACCTAAATTTGACTTCAATGTTCAATTTAGTACCTAAAATTTTCTTTTGTCCCAATTGGGTGACTACTTTTTTTTACTAGAGCACACATGTCAAATATTTATTGGTCACATGATGTTTGTTTAGTTTGGGTACCAAATTGAGCATTGAAGTCAAATTAGGTACCAAATTGGGATAAAAAACTCAAGTATCAAATTACACATTGAAGCCAAATATAGTACCAAATGATATATTAATCCTTTTCTATGTAAAAGATATAAAAATGACAAAAACATTTTCAAAATAATCTAATTTACTTTAAAAATTGAGGGTATTTTCAATTTTTCCCAAATGAATTGGTTCCTAATAATCCGTGCCATCAACTCAATCGAAGGGTTTTTATAATAGAAGTAAAAAATAAAAAAATCTTACCCAAATGTCCCCATTACACGAGTTGAAACATGTGTGTGGTTTTCAGCAGTAAGTCTAACCAACCCAAAATCAGCCACCTACAAATTTATTTAAAAAAACATTGGTAATTTTGAAATAATTAGATAATTGAATTTAAGAGCTGCACTAGAACAATAATTTCAATCTTTAAAAGAAAAGATACCATAGCTTCAAAGTTGTTGTCAATAAGAATATTGGCACCTTTGATATCACGATGAATAATGCGAGGATGGCCTGCATAGTTCAACCAACAAATAAGAAGTTAAAATATGCTATAAGTTACGTTTACGGGGAATCAACTTTCTTATTGGGAGAAGCCTTTGAATTATTATCCTCTTGAGTAGTCGATTTAGAACTTGAATAGTAAAGGTTTTGTTCTCGAGGTGTTAATACTTAATTTTAGCCTTGAATTTTTTTTTCTCTACTCTGAGGAGAGCCCGAATAGGTTCACGAAGTTTATCAGGAGTCCTTAGGCCTAGCCAAGTGGTAGTGTTCTTACCCTTTAACGGCTTGGGATCGAATCTCACCAAGGCCAAAATGATAAAACATTTCCTTGGTGGACCTAGGCGTTCTTACTTAAACTCGTTCAAGCTCTTCTCAAAGTAAGGAGAAAAAACCTTGAGGTTGAAACTGAGCATAGAACCTCGAGAACAATACCTCCATTATTGAGTTTTCGAGACCAACCTCCCCTCAACAAAAAGGTGCAGGGGAATCGACTCTTTTTTAGGGAGAAATCTTTGAAGTATCGTCCTTTGAGTAGCCAACCCGAACCTCGAACAATAGAGGTATTGTTCCCGAGATGTCTATGCTTGGTTTTAACCTAGAGTTTTTATCTTTATACTCCAAAGAAAGCCCAAAGGGGTTCACAGAGTTTAGACAAGAGTGCTTGGGTCGGCTAGCCAAGTGGTAGTATTTTTACCCTTTAAGTGCTTGGGTTTGAACCCCACCAAGGCTAAAATGATAAAATGTTTCCTTGGTTGACCTAGGCACTCTTGTCTAAACTCTGGAAGCCTATCCGGGCTCTCATCTGTGTAGGGAGATAAAATTTGAGGCTAAAATCGAGCATAGACACCCAGAGAACAACACCTCTACTATTTGAGGTCCAAGTTAGCTGCTTAGAGAACGATGCTTCAAAGGCTTCTCCCAATAAGAGAGTTGATTCCTCCTCATCAAGTCATTGTATTTTCCGTAAATGTGAAATTTAGTCTTTGTATTTTTATTTTAAGGAATTTAGTACTTTTTAGATTTAAAAACATAAGTCCAATTGTTAACACTATTAAAATTCTTTTTGTTAAATTCATGTTTAATGTCATTTTTTCACTTATATAGCTATCAAATGAGATTTTTTTTTTCAAAATGTCACACCAAAAAATTTAATTAAAAAAATAGTTCAAACCCTATTTTTTTGTAATCTCATAAAATTTTTAAATATTTTAATTGGACACCTCAATTTACTTTAAAAAATTCTTATTAAATTCCTAAAATTTTTTAATTTTAAAATTTAATCCCAAGATCCACCACTGATAAGATGAACTAGAGTTAGCAGATTGAAAATATAAAGAAAAAAAGAGGTTAGGAAATCCTTACAATCTTCATGGAGATAAGCAAGTCCTTTAGCAGCACCTAATGCAATACGAAGTCTACAAGTAAAATCCATGACTGCAACACCTTTTCCTGTAATTGTAATGGTTTTTAGCACAACATTAGTTCATGTCAAATCCCTAAAACGTATGATGAATAAAGCTAAGGGATTAAGTTTTTCTTTTACCATGAAGATGATGTTCCAATGTTTTGTTCGGAACAAAATCATAGACCAACATTCGTTGTTCACCGGCGACACAATATCCGACCAGTGACACGAGGTGACGATGATGGACTCGACTAACTATTTCAACTTCAGCTTGGAATTCTCTATCTCCTTGACCACTACCAGCTTTCATGCTCTTTATTGCAACTTCTTTTCCATCTGATAATACACCTTTGAAAACGTATCCAAAACCACCCTGACCGATCATATTCGCTTGAGAAAATCCGTTTGTAGCAACCGAAAGCTCTTCGTAAGTGAAGCTGTTTTTGTTGAAACCAATAGAAAAGTTTGGGGGTGGTGGTGGCATTTGTTGATGGTATGGACTTGAGAAATTGTGGCTTGTTGCTTCACCACTATAATTTGGTCCCGAGCCACTATACATTTGTCCTCCTGGACCGCTATAAAGGGGTCCTGGTGGCATCGGGGATGATGAACTCCATCCATTACCACCATTTGGTGGTGGCATTTGAGATGAACTCCATCCATTACCGTCGCCACCATAGCCATTTGGTGGTGGTGCTCCCCCATTTGTGTTATAATAACGTGGATCACCGCCACCTGCAACATAAGCCACATAATAGAAGTTATTTATTGATAAACCTGTTCATAGGTTAGATTATTTATACAAGCCTAAATGTTTGTTTTAAAATTTGGACAAAATATAGGCTTAGATAAAAAAAAATAAGCATGTTTAAAATATTGGTAGGTCTCGAGCCTGGCTCAACCAAATCCATTTTAATCCCTTCACAAGGGTAAAAAGACTTCTCCGGTTCCTCTCAATTTCAAAATTGAGCAAGTTGTTCTTCTAGAAAAATCAAAGCAATTTAATCCCTGTCAATTTCAAAAATTAGCAACTAAGGACAATTAATCACAAGTTAATTGTACATAAAATTGATTGGTATAATACTAAATTTGGCCATTGTTGTTTACAATCATGACCAAATTGACATAATATATAAATTTTGAAGGTTAAATTTATTATTATACCAATCAAACTCATTTATATGAAAAACATTAAATTCATTTTCATTTTCGAAATTACCAGAAATTGAATTGCAAATGGGAAATTGAAAGAGATCGGAGAGCTTTTTTTACCTTTATTCCTTTTTTCCTTGATAAGAGAAATTTACGAAGGAATTAACCCTTCTTCATGGCAATGCAAGCTTTATGGTAAGCACTTGGAAAAATCTCAAGCTTTCTTCCTTGTTTGTTTTTTTTCCCCATAGTTTCATCCATGGAGAAATAAAGGATTCTCGGGAAACAAACAAAAGAATGATATTGACTGTATTGTACGTTTAAATTACCTTGTGGTTGGAATTGTGGATTTTGTTTCTTCTTCTTTGGACGACCACACTTAACTACAAAGAAAATAACAACAACAAAAAGCAATAATCCAGCACCTGCAGCTGCTCCTATTATAATAAATTTCCCATCCACATCGTCTTTATGTGATGAACCTTTGGGATGTGATGATCCATGATTTTTATTACCACCATTTTTACGAGGAGGTGGAGGAGAATGGTGGTTGTTGCCGTGGCTGCTGTTACTTTTACCAGACGGAGGAGAATGATAATTACTATCGTTCTTTTGAGAACCCGCTGCCCGAGGCGGTGACGACGACGATTGCGATGTCGAAGGCGAAGGCGGAGAAGGCGATTTCGTCGGCGACGGCGAAGAGCTTTTTGGTGATGAACCTGATGTTGGTGCTGGAGGACTTTTAGATGAATCAGAGGATGCTTCCATTTTTCTTCTTTTTGGTATTTGGAGGAATCCTCTGAAGAACCCTTTTTTATTCCATTGGATCAAACAAAACAATCGAAGAACCCTGAAAAATTCGTCAAAAATGCATATAAAAATGGGTTCTGTTGATTGTTGAAGAACCATCATGTGTTATACAATGATGAAAAAATTTGCAGAGAGAAAAAGAAGAAGAAAAGTACCTGAAAGAAGAAAAAAATGAAAGGGGATTCTCAAAGGAAAGTGAGAGGGATTGGATATAAAAACTGCCATTGGAGAAAGAAAGGAGTCACTGTCGTTTCGCCGGTGGTTTCCGACAAAGCAGGAGTTCTTAACCTCTTGTTGTGTTTCAGCCACCCTTGTTTAGTTTGGTAGTTAGTTATTGTTTTTCAGTTTTTGTTAGTCCTTATACTTTGATGACTTTGAGATTTAGTCCCTGTGCTTTTAAAAGATATAAAAATCAAGCCCTCTTGCTTTTTTATTTAAAAGGTAAAATATGACATAAGTCCTTGTACTCTTTATAATTTTAAAATTTGTACTTTTATTTCAAAGAATTTAGTTGCTCTACTTTTTTAGATTTCAAATTTTAAGTCTAATTGTGTTGGTGTGACATTTTGAATTAATAATAAAAAATTAGTATCGATGTAACTAAAAAACTGACGTTGTAATGAACCTGAATTTAACGAAATAATTTTAACAATGTTAATAGTTGGACCCGAATTTACAAACTTACAAAGAGTATAGGGACTTATGTCATATTTTAACCGATTGAAAAATCTTAGCCCAATCACTAAAATCGTAAGTATTTTTCTGTTAAAATTTGACAACATGGAATTCTGATTAGGCTATCCTCATATGACATGACATATGATTGACAGGAAATAGATATGGTAAGTTGACAAATTCTGATAGAAACTACCAACAATAATAATAATTGGAGTTAAGATTTTTTAAATTGAAAAAGTAGGAGGATTGAATTTTTAAATTTTAAAGTACAAAGATTAAATCTTAAATTCTACATAAATATAGGGTCTAACAACATTTTTTTACTATTTCCTACTTTACTGCCTATTTTTTAGTTTATATAGAAAATTTTGGCTAGGGTCAAGATACGAATATAAATTATCGGGGTTAAATTTAAAATTTTTATGCAAAAAAAATAAATTGTAATACTAAATAGTAGAAGGACTTAAACATCAATATGCCCATTTCATCCTGCCCCTGATTATGTAGAATATACTGGTGTAATATACTGGAGCTACTCATTGAGTTCAATGAAATATTTTGTTTGTAATTGAATTACAATTAAAAAAAATATCAAAATATTTTTTATACAGTAAATATTAACTCTGTTACAATTTAAACTTATTTGATTCTTTTTAATAATATAAGGACCAAATTAATCCATTTTAAAATTTTACTTTCCTCTTGTAGAATCGTTTGAAGCCCGGTCCAACTATCGAACCCAATCAGTTAACACCCAACCCACATCCATTTTTCTGAAAGATGTAAGCAAATGCAACTATCAAAATTTTGGGAAGTACATAAAATAGATTTGTGTCTGTTTTTCATGAAGTTTTTATATTAAGTTGCTTTCAATTTCATCACACCATAGGCCCTTAAGTGTATATTTGAGGAGCTATGAATGCAATAAATCCTTGTGTGGAGAACCAATAAACATTACCATTCAAATGAAAACCTGGATTGAACCCAACAAGTGATTTCAGTGGAAAAGAGGATGTTGTTCATCTTAAGGGTCTCGGGTTCGAGCGCCTGTGTGTGAAAGGTATGTGTGCCTTGTCAAAGGGTTAAGAAAGTATGAATAGTTATTACCATGTAATCACACCAGTATATTCAAAAAAAACCTGGATTTAGTATTGTATTAATAAGGTCCTTCATTTAATTTAATCATCAGTTGGAACGTTAAATGTCAATTTAGATTATACAACATAATTAAAACATGTTGATCAATTTTTGACCATGTATATACCTATTTCATGGACAAATTGAATTTGATATTGATCCCTAAATAGGTCTAGTGTAATTGATCTTTAAAAAATAATAAAATAACCAACAAATGTTACATGTAATGGTAAAGTATATAGTACTTTTAAGGGAAGAATTCGAACTCTAATTTTAAAAATATTGTTGTTGAAAAAGACAATCATGAATACGATGGGATAACGTTGGTTCCATAAAACAATAAAATGATGATAATCATATCTAGCTATATAAAAAAATAAGCAAACAATTTCATGCAATTTTCTAGTGTAACAAAATGTAAAACCAAAAAGTTATTTATTGATTTAACCTCTTTACAATCCTTAAGCAGCACATTCTAATCAACTACATATATTTATAAAAGATAAGGCTTGCAATGGTCCTATACCACATTATCTTCTTTACCCAAAGCACTGATCACTAGGAAGAGGACCTGGAATGGAACCATTCTGCAAGAACTGCAACCCAAGAACAACCAAAATGGCTAGCAATGATAAGAACGATAACCCTTCCACAGCTCCCAATAACCCAAAAGGTCCATTAGGCAAACCCGAACCAGTTTTGGCTTTGGTGTATAAAGACCAACCCACAATCCCAACCACAACTAGGTAGCTAACACCTTCAAGTGCTCCTATGGAACCACCTGGTCCAGGGGGTAAACCACACCCTGTGGTCTTGAGTGTGTATAAGGACCAAGCAATCACTGGGTTGGCAACCAAGCCACCGGCTACTGCGGCTTTGTCTATGGTTCCATTGCCGCTTTCACTGGTGTCCTTCGCCATGGCTAGGACTTTGAGTGGGGTGTGTAACTTGGGTTTTTTATATGTGAGGATGAAAGTATGGGGTTTTAGTGAACGTAAGGAGGTTGATGGCGGAGAAAGTAGCAGCATTTTTGAGGCATCCATGGCTAGAAGAGAAGGAAGAGAGGGGGTTTCTTTGGTAGGTGGTTGGTGCTGGTGGTGATTTTGCTAGTATTTTAGGACCTTATCCTTATCAGTAAAACGGACCAGGTGGGGACTAGAGAGGCTATTTGGCTCTTGCCCCTTGGTCACGAATGAACTAAAGCCATTCACCATTTATCTTTGGAATTTTAATTTTTAATTTTTTTTAATTTATACGTGTTAGACTTGTTAAAAAAATAAAATTGAGAGGACCAAAGACTGTAGCTCGTCATAGATCCCCATTAAGCAACAAATTGGATTGAGATTGCGATCGGTCCCCACGGTACGGATTATACCGCACAAGTTGAATCTGTATAGGATTATACTCTTGATTATATCAAGATTGTTTAACCATTAAATAGATGTAGTCGAATAACTTTTGTATTGCTTGTTTTCTCAGCATTACGGATTTCTCTTCCTCTACTCGTAGTTTTTTCGGATAATAGTTTTCCACATAAAATTTACATGTTCTTATTTTTTTTTCTTATTACTTTGCAATCATTCCGATTAATATTATCGATATTGATTATAACAATACGAGATAAGCAATCACAAGTTTCAAGATGGATACCATCTCTATTTATTGATTAATGGGAAATGGCAGCTTAATTTTTGTGCAAGCTACAACCGATTTGAATTGGTTTTTGGGTAGAGTGAGTTTAGGAAGTTTCAATTTCAAATAATTTTGGTATTGGATTGTTTTGAATCCAGATTATTTGAGTTTAAGGTTAGAATTTTTTTGAGTTGAATCATTTTGAGTTTTGTTTACTTCAAGTTTAAATTTTGGGTCATTAAAAGTTCGGATTATTTTTAGTACAAGATAATCTTTGAATAATTTAAAGATCGGATTATTTTAAGATTGGATCAAGTCTGGGTTCATGTTGCTTTGTTTTCAAGTCATTCAAATTGATCTTTATTAGGGCTCAGCAAATAATCGACTCGAACCAAGATATTTGAACGTTTTATGAAATACAAGTTAAAAAATCACGATTACTCTAAACTGAACTGAATTTCGTCTTTATTTAATATCTAATTAATTTTAATTTTTATGATATAAAAATAAATATTTTATAGGGTAAATTACACCAACAGTCACCCAATTTTCATTTTTCGGAACAAACAGTCACCAGATTAACATTTCAGTCCCTCAATTTTGAAAATGTGACAAAACAGTCACTAATATTATCGAAAAGTGAAAAAACAATCACTGATTAACAGTTTCTATTACGAACTTAACGGGACCACTTATGTGGAAAGTTAACTAGCTGATGTGGCCAGTTAACTTGCCATGTTGGATGAGTAGTCAAAGGGTCAAAGGCTTTTCTGGGCAACTTTCTCTGTAACACCCAAATCCGGAACACCGTCGCCGGTTAGGAATTTCGGTGTTTCTATTCATTTAACTCTGTTCAACTTTTAAAATATCAAAATATTTTAATCTTTATTCAATACGAAATTCACCTCCCATATTTTAGATCAATATTTAATTATAACACAATTTCATCAAGGGTAAAAATGACATTTTCAACATTTTAGGGGACATCTATCGGTACCTGATGGTCAAGTATCGGTAGTAGTCAAATCAATGAACAATTTTAGAACTATGCAGATTTCTACCGGTACCTGTGCAGATTTTTACCGATACAAGTCATGTAACTACCTATACCAAAAACTCCAGAGAGCAAAAATTCTCACCCTGCAACTTCTACCAATATATGGATACCAATTACCAATACAACTCAAGTCAGAGAATAACCTCTCTCCTACCTTGAACTTCTACCGATACCTGTATAAGTTCTACCGAAACAAGTATGCAGAAACTCAAGAATTATGTCAAGATACAAGTTTAACATATCAAACACAAGTTATGCATTTAGTCATCACATTACATACACAACTTCTAAGTTTTACAAGCATCATAAGCTTAAAACATCTATGTTGTACTTCATGCATTTACCCAATCAAAATAACAAGATTTCAACATCTTTAGTTCAATATCAAAGTTAATATCATCCTAGTACATGCCATAAGACCAAGTGATGTAAAATCTAACGACAAACTATGCGATAGTGTGACATCAGGTGATGTCGATGATTCTATCTTCAATCAGCAAACGATCTACAAAACAACAACAATAACTGTGGTAAGCTTTATAGCTTAGTAAGTTCAATAGTTAAGAATTACCAACATGGTAATAAGCAACAATGACTTCATCAAGCCAACGTAGTTTCCATTGCTCTTTGAGTATTTACAACTTATCTTCCTGTTCATAACTTTTTGTTACTAGTACCCGATGCTGCTCACACGAACTATCGAGGACTCACAACTTATGCGGTACCCCAACCATCGGTACAGTGTCTATCTGTACTGTAAACTATTTCCTAATGATTTGCTCACACGAGCTGTCGGGAGTATGCATAAAGCATAAGTCCTAGCCATCGTAGGACTTGTAATCCATATAGGATCCATATCTGTCACGATGCTGCTCACACAAGCTGTCGAGGACTCGCAACACATACGGTACCCTACCCATCGTTTTGGTACTATTTCAACGACATAAAGCCTACTATCTCTTGCATTTTATTTCTTCGATCATTCTTTAATACCGAATGCTTCCGATTTGCTGTACATTGACAATACATACATATACAAGGAAGATTAAGTAAGATTTACACTACAATCTTACCGGACTGGATTGCAGTTTAGGAAAGACTTTAGGGACTAATCCGTCAATTTCTCTTTTTCGCGGTCTGTAGCACTATCGTAGTCCACATTCACAAGTCATTTTATTCTCAAATTAAGTTACATAATTTATTTGTTCAACAAAATTTAATCCTTTTTAGGAAAATTATAGTTTTACCCTTACTAGTTTCCTTTTATTCAATCTAGTCCTTTCAACATAAAACATGCAAAATAATCATTTCCTCTCGCAACTAACCATAACCAAATTTCTTGGGTGTTCATTTAACTCATTACACATTTATTTTCACAACAATACATGTAATTTCACCATTTTCACATTTTAGTCATTAAACCCTAATTTCATCAAAAATCACTTTACAAAAAGATTTAACCCAAGTATCAAACATTCAAATACATCAAAAGCTTTTAAGAACAAGCAATTTCAACAATGGCAAGTTTTCTAACGTTTGACAGATTCACAAATTAGTCCTTGTATAAGCTAGATTAAGCTGATACGGACTCAAAAACATAGAAATTACTAAAAACGATCAAAGTTTGCTTACCCAAATCAAAGCTTAATATCTCAACAATGGAACCCTAGGTTTCCCTTTTTTTGGCCGAATGAAGGAGATGAAAATGAGAAGAAAATGAGTTATTTTCTCCTTTTAATTTTACTTATACAACAATGGCAATTTTGTAAATTTCCAAACTTTTATAATTAAATTAATTAATCATTTTAAACTTAATAAACCCCACCTATTTCACTTAAATGACATATCTTTCCACTCACTTACTTACTATTGGCTAATTCACCTATTTGGTCCTTCTAATTAAATAATTCTACTTTTTCACCTTTTTCAATTTAGTCCTTTTTATTTAATTAACTATCTAATCGATTTAATTCTTTAAACCATAATTTCATACGATGCTATCAACGTCATAAATATTAAAATAAATAAATTTACGACTCGACTCGTCGAAGTTGTGATATTGAAATCACTATTTTTGACACTACTAAAAATCGGGTTGTTACAACTCTCCCCCCTTAGGGAAATTTCGTTCCAAAATTTCTTACCAGTAAACAAGTAAGGGTACTGTGACCTCATCGAAAACTCCGTCTCCCAAGTAGCTTCTTTATGCCCGTGTCGGTTCCACAGTACCTTCACCAATGGTGCCCTTTTGTTTCGTAATTCTTTCACCTCACGAGCCAAAATCCTCATCGATTTTTTCGAATACGATAAATCCGGCTGTATCTTAACCTCACAAGGTGCAATCACATGAGAAGGATCCGATCTATACTGTCTCAACATCGAAACATGAAATACATTATGAATATTCTCTAGTTCTTGTGGTAAAGCCAACTTTTATGCTACAGGACCAACCCGTTCTATAATCTCATACGGCCCAATGAACCGCAGACTCAACTTTCCTTTTCTACCAAGCCACAACACCTTTTCCAAGGTGAAACTCTTAGGAACACTCGGCCTCCTAAAGCAAATTCTATATCTTTTCTCTTAAGATCTGCATACGACTTTTGTCGGTCAAACGCCGCTTTCAAACAATCATGAATTACCCGCACTTTATCCTCAGTATCATGAACCAAATCGGTTCCAGTCAACTTAGACTCGCTTAATTCTGACTAGTACAAAGGTGTTCTGCACTTTCGACCATATAATGCTTCGAATGGTGTCATTTTAATACTAGATTGATAGCTATTATTATAAGTAAACCCCACCAACGGTAGATACTTTTCCCAGCTTCCTTCAAACTCAAGTGTATAGCATCATAACATATCCTCCAGAATCTGTATCACTCGCTCTGATTGACCATCAGTTTGCGGATGATATGCAATACTAAAATTCAACTTGGTCTCTAAAACTTCATGTAGCTTACCCCAAAATCTCGAGGTAAAGCGTGGATCCCTATTGAAGATGATAGAGGTTGGTACCCCATGTAGACTAACTATCTCAGACACGTATAGCTCGTCCAGTCTCTAGTGGATAATCTACCCAAATGGGGATGAAATGAGAGGACTTCGTTAATCTGTCTACAATTACCCAGATTGAATCTTTCTTTCTCGGTGTTACCGAAAGTCCTGTGACAAAATCCATTGTAACTCATTCTCATTTCCACTCTAAGATGGAAATCGACTATAGTAACCCAGATGGCACCTAGTGTTCGGCTTTCACTTGCTGACATATAAGACATCTAGTCACAAACTCTGAAATCTCTCGTTTCATACTTGACCACCAATACAATTTCTTTAGGTCATTATACATTTTCACACTCCTCGGGTGTATGGAATAACTGCTGCTATGAGCCTCCGTCGGAATGTCTTGTCTCAGGTCTGAATCATTCGAAATACATACCTTGCCTTTGTAATATAACATACCCTCTGTATCAACTGCAAACTCCGTAGCAGCATCACCTGTATCTGCTCCCTTTTAGCTATAAGCTTTGGATCATTTCTCTGTAAATCTTGAACCCGTTGTAGAAATAATGGCCTCGTCCTAAGCTCCGCGGTGATAGAACCATCGTCTTCTAATAACAGATGGGAATTCATTTCTCTCAAAGCAAACATCGATTTTTGACTCAGGGCATCAGCTACAACATTGGCTTTACCCGGGTGATAATCGATCACAAGGTCATAGTCTTTTAGCAGCTCTAGCCATCAGCGCTGTCGCAGATTCAACTCATTCTGTGTCATCAGATATCTCAAACTCTTGTGATCTGTAAATATATGGCATCTCTCCTCATAAAGGTAGTGTCGCTAAATCTTCAATGCAAAAACTACGGGAGCTAACTCCAGATCATGAGTCGGATAATTTTTTTCATGCGGTTTTAACTATCGAAAAGCATAAGCTACCACTTTCCCATTTTGCATCAAAACAAACCCCAATCCATTTAAAGATGTGTCATTGTAAAAAACGAACTCTTTTTCCGCCTCTGGTTGCGTCAAGACCGAAGCTTCAGTTAATAACTTTTTCAACTGTTCGAAACTTTGCTGACACTTTTCAGACCACATGAACTAAATATTTTTCTGTAGCAACCTTGTCATCGGTAAGGCTATGATGGAAAAGTCTTTCACGAACCGACAGTAATAACCTGCCAATCCTAGGAAGCTGTGTACCTCGGAGACATTCTTCGGTACCTTCCAATCCAGAATAGCTGAAACTTTGCTTGGATCAACACGTATTTCTTCTGAAGATACTACATGACCCAAGAATCCAACTTCTCGAAGCCAAAATTCACATTTACTGAATTTTGCATACAACTGCTTTTATCACAAAATTCGTAATACCACTCTCAAATATTGAGTATGCTCTGATTCTATCTTGGAGTAAATCAATATGTCATCAATAAACACAACCAAAAACCTGTCTAATTGGGACTGAAATATATTGTTCATAGGTTCATAAATATTGCGGGGGCATTAGTCAACCCAAACGGCATAACTAAAAACTCATAATGTCCATACGGAGTTTTGAATGTCATTTTCATTATATCATAATCTTTCACTCGCATCTAATAATAACCTGACCGAAGGTCTATTTTGGAGAACACGGTTGCACCCTTTAACTGGTCAAATAACTCATCGATCCGAGGCAATGGATACTTGTTCTTGATCGTCACCTTATTTACCTGTCTGTTGTCTATACACATCCGCATTGATCCATCCTTCTTTTTCACGAATAATACGAGCGCACCCCACGGTGACACACTGGGTCGTATGAACCCTCTGTCTAACAATTCTTGCAGCTGAGCTTTCAACTCTTTCAATTCGGTCGGTGCCATTCTGTACGGTAGAATAGAGATCGAAACAGTACTAGATAGTAAATCAATACCGAGCTCTACCTCTCTGACTGGCGACAAACCCGGTAGTTCTTTCGGAAACACATTTGTATACTCTTGAACAATTGGTACCTGATCCAATTCTATTCTTGAGCCTCGAGTATCAAGTATGTATGCCAAGAATGCTTTACAGCCTCTATGAACCATCTTCTATGCCGAAATAGCCGAAATCACTTTGGTTTCACTATTTAATTTACCGGATTCCGCTGTAATTACTTCACCTGTCAGACATTTCAAACTAATCTGTCTTTGCTTGCAATTTACTATCGCAACTTGCTCAGATAACTAATCCATACTCAAGATCACATCAAACTCGATGAATGGCAATAACATTAAATCGGTAGGAAACTTATAGCCTTGAACTTTCAGTGGACATTTACGACATACCAAATTAACTATGACACTATGACCCAAAGGGTTTGTGACTTGTACATCAAATTCAGTCGATTTAACGACCAATTTCTTATCAATGGCTAAAGCAGTGCAGATGTATGAATGAGTTAACCTTGGGTCAATCAAAGCACATACAATATCATTAAAAAGATAGAATATACCAGTCACCACATCAGGAGCGGTAGCCTCTTCTCTAACTCGGATGGTATAAGTTTGTATAGGTGCTCGAGCTTTTGACCGGCTATCACTGTCTCTATGTTCATTTCAATTTTCACCTGTACCGCTACTCTGTCCCGAGCGTTTATCTTTTTGCGGTGTAATCGGAGGGTTAACACTTCGATCTTCCTTTGCTTCCGAGTTCATCGGACAATTTCACATGAAGTGGTCGGTATTTCCACATCTGAAACAGACTCTTTTAACTAACCGATAATCATCCGAATAAATTCTTTTGCAATGTTCGTACACCGGTGTTGGCACATTGTGAACACTAGCCACACTGTTAGCCGACCGATTTTGAAATCTGGATTCTGGTGGTCTTAATCGACTTTTGCTCAGAAAAACTAAAAGAGACTACTCCGCGGACTTCACTATCTCTAAACTTCTTCGGTGGTGGCATTGAGAAGGTTCAGGTGGGATTTTTCTTCGCGAAATCCCAAAGTCTCTTTTCCCTCTGTTTCTTTTGATTGTACACTTCCTCCATTTTCTGTGCTCAATCTGTCAGTACGATAAATACCCGAATTTCTGAACCACCCACCATCATCTTTATCTCGTCACTTAAACCATCTTCAAATCAAACGCACATTGCCTCATCCGTAAGTACGATCTCCCATGCATACTTACTGAGAAATACAAATTCTCGTTCATATTCTGCCACCGTCTTGTTTTCCTGTCTTAACCCCAAGAATTTTTTCTTCTTCTTGTCCAGATATCTCTTACTGACATATTTCTTTTTAAACTCTGTTTGGAAGAATTCTCAAGCGACCTCATTTTTCGGTATCACTACCACGATTATCGCCCACCAATTGTAAGTTTTGTTTTTTAGTAACGAAACAGTACCCCTCACAAAATATTCAGGTGGACAAGCTATTTCATTCAGCACTCTCAGAGTGTTTTCTAACCAATACTCAGCCCTGGACGGATCGTCCTCAATATTTTCATGAAATTCTTCTGCCCCGTACTTCCTTACCCTATCTATTAGAATACGACGCCTCTATTCAATTACCGAGAAAGGTGAAGGCACTATAGAAGGTGCCGTAGGTTAAGCAGTAGGCTGTATAACTTGAGGTGGAGGAGGTGGTCCCATTCGATTATTCTGCATAAATTTCGAGAACCATTATCCCATTAAGCCGAAGAACATGTTTTTAGGTTCGCTTTCTGTCATTGGTATAATAGGAACCCAATGACTAGCCTCAAAATCATTTATCGGGCCATTGTTGTTTACTTCATTAATCTCCTCTCTTTCAGATTCAGGCATTTTTACTTTTATCTGCAAAAACTATAGTTAGATCGGATTCATCTATATCACACTATCACAAGTTCTTATGGCATGTACTATGAAATCATTTTATACAACTATAACTGTCCAAGAAATGACTAAGTTAAAAGCTCTGATACCACTAAATGTAACACCCAAATTCGAACACCGTCGTCGGTTAAAAATTTCGATGTTTCTATTCATTTAACTCTATTCAACTTTTAAAATATCAAAATATTTTAATCTTTATTCAATACGAAATTCACCTTCCATATTTTAGATCAATATTTAATCATAACACAATTTCATCAAGGGTAAAAATGGCATTTTTAACATTTTAAGGGACTTTTATCGATACCTGATGCTCAAGTATCGGTAGTAGTCAAATTAATGAATAATTTTAGAACTGTGCAGATTTTTACTGGTACCTGTGCTAGTTCTACCGATACAAGTATTATTTCTACCGATACAAGTCATGCAACTACCGATACCAAAAACTCCAGAGAACAAAAATTCTCATCCTCTAACTTCTATCAATATATGGATACCAATTACCGATACATCCACGATAAAAACTACTGATACTTGTAATTAAACTACCGATACAACTCAAGTCAGAGAATAACCTCTCTCCTACCCTGAACTTCTACCGATACCTGTATAAGTTCTACCGAAACAAGTATGCAGAAACTCAAGAATTATGTCAAGATACAAGTTTAACATATCAAACACAAGTTATGCATTTAGTCATCACATTACATACACAACTTCTAAGTTTTACAAGCATCATAAGCTTAAAACATCTATGTTGAACTTCATGCATTTACTCAATCAAAATAATAAGATTTCAACATTTTTAGTTCAACAATAAAGTTAATATCATCCTAGTACATGCCATAAGACCAAGTGATGTAAAATCTATCGACAAATTCCGCAATAGTGTGACTTAAGGTGACATTGATGATCCGATCTTCAGTCAGCAAACGATTTACAAACAACAACAATAACTGTGGTAAGCTTTATAGCTTAGTAAGTTTAATAGTTAAGAATTACCAACATGGTAATAAGCAACAATGACTTCATCGAGCCAACGTAGTTTCCATTGCTCTTTGAGTATTTACAACTCCTCTTCCTGTTCATAACTTTTTGTTACCAGTACCCGATGCTGCTCACACGAGCTATCGAGAACTCGTAACTTATGCGGTATCCCAGCCATCGGTACGGTGTCTATCTGTACTGTAAATTGTTTCCTGACGATGCTACTTACACGAGCTGTCAGGAGTATGCATAAAGCATAAGTTTCAGCCATCGTAGGACTTGTAATCCATATAGGATCCATATCTCTTTTTCGAGTCACGATGCTGCTCACACGAGCAATCAAAGATTCACAACACATGCGGTACCCCAACCATCGTGTCGATACTATTTCAACGGCTTAAAGCCTACTGTCTCTTGCGTTTTATTTCTTCGATCATTCTTCAATACCGAATGCTTCCGATTTGCTGTACATTGACAATATATACATATACAAGGAAGATTAAGTAAGATTTACACTACGAACTTACCGAACTGAATTGCAGTTTAGGAAAGACTTTAGGAACTAATCCGTTAATTTCCTTTTTTCGCGGTCTGCAGCACAATCGTAGTTTACATTCACAAGTCATTTAATTCTCACATTAAGTTACATAATTTAGTTGTTCAACACAATTTAATCTTTTTTTGGAAAATTATGGTTTTCCACCTACTAGTTTTCTTTTATTCAATCTAGTCCTTTCAACACAAAACATGCAAAATAACCATTTCCTCCCACAACTAACCATAGCCAAATTTCTTGGGTGTTCATTCAATCCATTCACACATTTATTTTCACAACAATACATGTAATTTCACTACTTTCACATTTTAGTTATTAAACCATAATTTCATCAAAAATCACTTTACAAAAAGATTTAACCCAAGTATCAAACATTCAAATACAGTAAAAGCTTTCAAGAACAAGCAATTTCAATAATGGCAAGTTTTCTAACGTTTGACAGATTCATAAATTAGTCATTGCATAAGCTAGATTAAGTTGATATAGACTCAAAAACATAAAAAAATTACTAAAAACGATCAAAGTTTGCTTACCCAAATCAAAGCTTAAAATCTCAACAATGGAACCCTAGGTTTCTCTTTCTTTGGCCGAATGAAGGAGATGAAAATGCGAAGAAAATAAGTAATTTTCTCCTTTTAATTTTACTTATATAACAATGGCAATTTTGTAAATTTCCAAACTTTTATAATTAAATTAATTAATCATTTTAAACTTAATAAATCTCACCTATTTCACTTAAATGACATATCTTTCCACTCACTTACTTACTATTGGCTAATTCACCTATTTGGTCCTTCTAATTAAATAATTCTACTTTTGCACCTTTTTCAATTTAGTCCTTTCTATTTAATTAACTATCTAATTGATTTAATTCTTTAAACTAGAATTTCATACGATGCTATCGACATCATAAATATTAAAATAAATAAATTTACGACTCGACTCGTCGGAGTTGTAATTCCGAAATTACTGTTTCTGACACCATTAAAAATCGGACTGTTACATTCTCGTTCCTTCATTTTCCTTCAGTTAACCTCCCGTCTTCTCCTTTTCCTTCATTTTACCGTTCCTTCATTTTCCATGATTTTCTGAGCAACTTTCTCTTTCTCGTTATCCAAACGACTGCCTTCTCTTTCTCCTCCTCCTTCACCACCACGTTTCACGTCCTCCTTGCCGAATCTGTTTCACGTCTCTCTCAATTTTTGCACACTCTCTTCCAAACACTTGTATCACCCACCTGATTTTTTCTGTTTCCGTTTTTATTTTCTTTTGTTTTATAAGAACAAAAAGGAAAATGGAAACTTTTACTTTGTTTATTTTGTTTATATATAAAATTTAAAGTTTTGTTTCTTTCAAAAGTTGTGTTTGTGGACTGAGAAAAAGAGAGGGACTCTGTTATGAACCCCAGAAAGGAAGCTTGGCAGCACAGAGTGACAAGGTTTCTTTTTCTTTTTTGTGTGTTTCCTTTGTGACCCAAAATATAAAACCAGAGAAAATGTCCATCTTTATCTAGTTTTACTATTATTGAGTCTTGAAAATGAGTCTTTCTCTTCTTCTTCCTCCTTTCTTCTGCTACTGTTTCTTTTTCATATGAGCCTCTAAACCATGAAGGTAAGGAACATGTTTTAAAGCAATTTTTGTCCTTTTCTTTCATATGGGGTTTGATATTTTGTTTCCTAGTGGGATTGTAGTGAAAGCATTGATAAGTATAAGAGGGAATTGAATAATCCACATGAGGTGTTAAATAACTAGGATGAATACTCTGTCGATCTTTGTAGCTGGGCAATGATCACTTGTTCTTCTGAAAACCTTGTTATTGGCCTGTTAGTTTCTCTTTCTTTCTGCTTGCTTGTTTCGAAATCATCGTACATGTAAGCTAAAATGTTTTAGTTGTTTCATCATTTTAATGGGGTTATTTTTTTTCTAGGGAGCACCAAGTCAGTCCTTATCAGGAACTTTGTCTGGGATGATA
Source organism: Gossypioides kirkii (assembly GCA_005610355.1). NCBI lineage: Eukaryota > Viridiplantae > Streptophyta > Magnoliopsida > Malvales > Malvaceae > Gossypioides > Gossypioides kirkii. The sequence goes on from CP032248.1 coordinate 40,659,928, forward strand.
GGAAATCTCACCAATCTTCGCCAAGTGTAAGAAGACGTGACAGTTTTAAGCAATGTTTAAGTTTATGTTTTGCTTTATTTTGTAAATTAGTGGTGTGATTTTGAAGGTTGCTGCAAAATAATAACATATTTGGTAAAATCTCACCCGAGCTTGGAACTGTTCCCAAACTGCAGACTCTGGATCTATCCAACAATCGTTTTTCCAGTGAAATTCCAGGGTCATTTGGACAGTTAAATAGTTTGCAATACCTGGAAGTTCCTTTTCACTTGTTTCCTGTTTAGTAGAGTTGAAAGGAAGGAAAACAAAAGTTTATATGTTTTTGTATTTGAACTTTTGTTTGTTTAGGCCTGTAATGAGAGCAAGAGGCTGAACAACAATAGCTTGTCTAGGCCTTTTCCTGCATCTTTAGCAAAAATCCCTCAACTTGCTTTCTTGTGAGTGTGAATTTCTTTCTCTTCCCATCTCTTTCTTTAACATTTTTACCTGAACCCAACTTTTGATTTTCAGAATCTGATAATTGATGTTTCAGGGACTTCTCCTATAACAATCTCAGTGGACCTGTACCCAAGTTCCCTACTAGAACTTTCAAGTATGGTTTATTTGCTATAGCTCTCTGGTCAATTATTAGAATTTAGTGCAATCTCAATGCAAACCCATGTGTTATTTCTTCTTCTTCTCCTACTCTTCCTTCTTCTTCCCCCTTCTAAAATACGTTGATATGACTTGACTATTAAGTGTAACCGACCAACTAGATGTTAACCCACACTCCTCCGACACCGTCACATGTCACGTCACTATTCCGTGATATCTGTGACGAAAAACATCAAAAAAAACTGTTTTGTTATATTTTTAAAGTTAAGGGACTGAAATATTATTCCGATGACTATTTGTTTCGAAAAATAAAAATTGGATGACTATTAATATAATTTACCCTATTTTATATTTAAAATAATACAAATAATTTAAAAATTCTTAAAAATTTATTTTTAAGAAATATTTATAAAAAAAAACTTGAAATTTTATCAAATAATATTCAAAAACCATAAAATAAAAATCATTTTATTAAAATAAGTCTAGAAAATCAAAACAAAAAGTTAAGATAGAAAAACTGATTACAGAACCTAGCCAAGTCAAAGAAAATTATGATGAGTTATTCAAAAAATCCAACCCACCCAACCGAACCGACACCCTAATCATTTTCAGTTTTGATAATTCAAGTTTGAATACTTTCCTTACATGCCGAGTCATTTCGAGTTTAGTTCGTTTTTCATATTCGGATCAATTCTAATTCTAATTCTAATTCAACGAGTTTTTATTGAGTTTTATGAAACAGCTGGAATACATAATTAAAATAAGCATTGGGCCATCAAAACGCAAAACCTTAGCTACACCAAAACCCTTAGGAGAGGTATTGGGCTTTACTGACAAATGATTCTCAGACTGGCCCAAACCATTCAAAACATTGGATAGTTAAAATATGCTCAAAATCCCTATACTTTATATAGGTTCAAAATTTAGTCCCTTTAAAGTTTAAGTTTAATTGTTAACCCCTTGCTAGTAATTGGACGTAAATATTATTAAATCCGAAAAGTTAGAGCAGAGAGACTTGAACAGAATTTATCCTAAGCAGCTGCTATTTCATTTTCAAGCAATTTCTTCAATATCTAGTAATCATATTGGACCATACAAAAATGACAACTTCATAGCGATAATGGCAGAGACCAAATGGGTAATTTCAAACCGTTGGATCATATTCACAAAAATAAAATAAAATAAAATAATTTGAAATCTGACAATCATCATGCAAAGGTCCCATCTCACATGAGACCTAAAAAGAGAATACACCTAAACCTGGTCTCTCTTTCACTATATATTAACCAATATAAAGCTTGCCACATTGCCTACTTGCTGCACTTCTTAAATTAAAATACCCATCCCACCAATCACAGCTTGACACCTGTGGTAAACAAAAAGTAGTGAGTAGGTCCTTGAATCTCACTTGACTCACTTCAACATTCTCTCGTTTCCCTCCAATTTCCCCTTTAGAAATGAGTCATGGGAAGTGAGAAACGTAGGCGGTAAAATTCCTTCATAACTGCCATTTGAATTTAACAAAGTAATAACGTCTATATATAAGAGGGGAAGAGAAAAATAAAAGCCCTAACGACTTTTTGAACTAAAACATGTACCAACATACACCATTTTTTAACTCTATCAACCAATCTAAAATCTATCACCGAGTCGTTTGATGTTTTTCCAATTTTTTTTTTAAAAGCATTAATATGGGAAAAAAGAATCTAACCCCAGAATTGGAAAGAACTAACGATGCTTCTTTGATGCCTTTGCAAACTCTATAACATCATCATCATCTTCGTCATCATTATCTTCTTCACCATCATTGTTATCATCCACCGAGTTGTTGTTTCTCTTTCTCTTATGTTGTGAAGATGATGGCAGCACTTGATGCTCCTGGTCGTCTTCGACTTCTTCTTCCTCCTCCTCTTCTGCATTGTTTTCTTCATTGTTCCTCGGGTCAACAGGTTGAACTAGGTAACCTTCACCGTAGTCTTCATCCTACCATTACCGGTAGATAAAACAAGTTTAAAGACAATTCTCAATCATATATAAAACAAGGACGAACAGAGTAAAAACAAGTAATTGATGAATTACACTACTAAAACAACACAAACACAATGCTCGCATGCCAATCGCTTTTTCAGAAGGATAAAAAATGGGTTTATATAAAACAATCGAAAGCAAAAACTACTCAATCAAGAAAGTTAATATGCAGGCATAAAAAAGGCAGTGGCTTCTCATCTTTACGAAACACTTTTTAACTGCAATCATTGGAACATGAAAGAGAATATCGAATCAGCTCAAAGAAAAATATTTTAACGATAAGGCTTAAACCAGGCCATGCAGCAGCAACAAAGAACTAGCTAACAAGTATATTTTCACAACAAAAGAACTTGCTCAAAATAGGATTAAAGCAAAATCAAAGACAAAAACCCAATTCACCTTCATTGGCAATAAGAACATACAATAACAAATATCAACAATTCGATAAGCTTTGACTTTGACAGATTTCAAGAAAAGCATTTCATAAAAGCTTGGGGTTAACTTAAACATCCGAAACAAGCATGTTTCAAAGTAATGTACTAAAATCACCAAACACTACAAAACTATAAAAACAGAATGTTCGAGCTCTGTCATGGAGGCAGAAAACAATCCCCTAATCTGATTTCTAAGGGTAAAAGTACCATGGATCTCATTATACTAAAAGTAGGATTGCATTCCACCCACCTACTCAAAAAAATGCCAAATTAGTCCATACATTAGATCAAAGAGCAAACTGATCCAATTTTCAACACTAGAAATGGATGAAATTTAAAAAAAAAAGTTTACTCTTTGATCTTAGAGAGCAAGTAATTTACCCATTTTTCAAGTAAAAAGGGCAATATACAATCTGTACTAGGTACAGGGGCCTCAATGGTACTTTCAACAGATTTCTAACAACAAAATTAGTCTCATTTATGAAATGCTTAACTGTGATTTAAGGCCTATATGAATGCATCCATATTTACCGACCTATCTTATACCATTTCAATCAAACAAATCATAGTTAGCAGAAAGTAGAAACTAAAACACATCAATTAGGATAAAAAATCATAGCAAGCAATAAGGAATTCACCTCCTCTTCACCGTCTTCGTCATCATCAAATTCCACACCATCTTCAACACCATGAACTTCCTCACCAGTCTCACCATTATCATCATCATCATCCCCATCATCTTCTCCATGTTCATGGCCATCAATCTCCCCTTCTGTACTCGTCAACCGCCCCGTACTCTCTGGCTCAGCCAAATCCCCTTCATCATTATCTACCTCTTCTTCCTCATCATCCTCATCGTCATCATCGTCATCATCCTCATCCTCTACCCCATCTTCCTCATCATCACTATCCCCAATTTCATTAACTTCTACAACATCCTCTTCATCCTCATCATCTTCATCAATTTCAGCACCAGAATCATTATCCTCCTCATCATCATCCTCGTCTTCTTCTTCATCGTCATCATCATTTCTCCCTACTTCCTCAATCCGAAAACCATTAGCCTCGTGTCCATTTACTCTCCTACCTGTCTCTGTCTCTTCTTCATCAGCATCACTCTCTTCATACTCATCCTCATCAACAATCCCTTCCCCACCTTCACTATGTCCGTTTTCAATTCTATACGGCCGATCCTCACCATCAATTTCACCACTACCTGGATCATATTCATCATCATCCTCTTCATCTTCCTCCTCTTCATCAGACTCCGGCCTTTCATTCTCCTCAGCATCCATTTTATCCAAATATTTCAGCGATTTAATCAACGCAAAAACCCTAGACCGATAATCCTTAACTCTTGTAACCGGACACTCATAAAGATCAAGCGAAACAAGCTTAAGCTGCGCAAGCGGAGCAAGATCCTCAATATATTGAATCCGATTGTTCGACAAATCCAGGTCTCGAAGCGATTCGAGGCCAGCTTCCACCAAAAACTCAAGGCCACCTGCGATCCTATTGTCGGAAAGGATAAGTTTCTGAAGATTCCGAAGACGAGGAAACTGCTCTAGAGACGAAACACCTATGTTAGCAATTGAAAGGTGTTGAAGATTCTCAAATCGTTCCAAGATGCTCGGCGGCGGTAAGCGACCTTGAACGCACTTCACCGCACCGTCAAGTGTCAAGGTTCGAGCCGCCGCGTGGTCAGTTTGGCCGTCTAACGCTGTCTCCACGGCTCTCTCCCAGATCTCGTCCATCAAATACGACACCGTTTTTTATCTCATATACCTATTTCTATAAACAAATATTAAATTCAAAGCTCCTTTTACCTATATATTTCTAAAGAATACACAGATTCAAAGGGACGGTTCTAAAAGGAAGAGATTAAAAGGCGTCATTTCTACTAAAAAAACACAGTAAGCAGGAAAAATCGAAAGTTCATTCGTAGCTATGAAATTTTGGGGCAAAAAACGACAAAACATAAACGAATCCCAAACCCTAAATTTCTAAAGATCAAAAGATTTTTTTTCGATTTTTAATCTATTTCAACAGCTAAAAGCACCGCTAAAGATTCTTTTGATTCAAGTTCTAAACGCTTGAAAATTAAAATTTAAAAAAGAAAATCAATTTCCTTTTGTTCCTTTGTTCCAAAAGTTCGTGGTTCGTGGCTAGGGTTAAGGGGTGCGGTTTTTGGTTAAGAGAGTAAAGGAGGTGGTTTTGTGGGGATTAATGGGAAAAGGTAAGCCGTTAGATTGAGGAGGACACAGATCGACGACGTGGATGAAATGAACGGTAGGGATTGAAGGTAGATGTGTTTGTTTAAGGGAAAGGAATGTAAGTAAATCAGAAAGAAAGAGCAAGGGCGGAGATTAGAAGATTGCCTATAAAGTTTTTGAATTTTACGGAAATGCCATTCGGGTTTAT